>CAMTDV010000010.1:49410884-50610884 GCA_947069175.1 Scalesia atractyloides | reverse complement strand
TCTTTAATCAAAAGACAATAATAATATTATTTAATTACAACACCTAAACCATTTAAATTAAAAAAATCACAATATTTCTCGAAATATTGGGGTGTTCATGATTGCTTTGGTTGGGGTTTGAAGGAATTTTTGAGCCAAACCGCTAACTACGATTTTCGGGTAACGACAGGCCCCATCCACTTTTAAATGTTTGACGTTTGAAACAAATATTTTTCTTTCAAATTGTCAGTTCGTATCAATAATTTTAAAATGATAAGTTTGTTAATAAATATAATGCGTATACATAACTGCATATACAAGCTATACTAATGAAAGTCAAACGGCTGGTTCGGCATACTTGGCCGGTTCAAGTTCCAAATCGTCGACCGAACAGTTAAACCGCCAAAATGAATCGTGGGTTGTATGAATCCTCAAGTCGGCAGAATTGGCCGAGTTGCTTTGGTTTTGTTGGATCTTTAAAGTTTTAATGTTACCCATCCCTGATTTCAGGTGTTCAGCAAACTGTTCTCCCTTCAGCTTGAAGAGGACGTGAATGAAGTTATATTTGCCCTTAAATCTGAGGGGCAGTCGTCACCCGAGCCTTATAATCAACTCCAGAAATTATTAAACGTCAAACACCCTGAGATGAATACGATCATAATCGATTCTGCAAAGAAGATAAAAGATCTTAATGGTTGATGTTTGCAGCTCTGTTTTTTGGTTGATGTGTGCAAGCCTTGGAACAAATGGGTCAAAATGGTTTCAGGTAAGATGGGTATTTTTTGTACGATTTGAAACTGGTCAGGTCTTGTCGACCCGCACACATCTTTTTGGAGTTTTATATAAATGTTGTGTTAGTTGTTTAAAAAACTATATTGTTACACCGACGGGTTTCTTTTGGTAAAACGATTTGAGGTTTGAGTCATGTTAAAATATAGTTTAAAGACTTTGTGTATAGGCATTTTATGTAACCGTATATATCAAAGCATATCGGCCGGTTTATGGTTTCCTAGATTTATTGGGTTTTCTCATGAATTGTGTATATGCATTATTGCCTAGTGAAGATGGATATGATTGGGTGGTTTTGCTGGTGGCACGATGACACTCCAGTGATCTGTCAGTGATCCAAATTTGCCGTTATAATAAAAGTGTTTGCTAAGTAAGAATTTCGGTGCTAAACTAAACAACCTCTCTTATAAGTTTCAATAGTTGAACATGCCAATTTATATAATGAAAGGTGATTCATATAAATTATAATGTGAAGTGTAAAGAGTGATTAACAAACACATGTATGCACACACATACATATATATGTGTGAAGGGATTAAATAAGAATTCAGAAACATTTGATGAGAACTTGAAAATTATCTCATCCACCTATATAAAGAACAAATTTTTTAAGTAAAATCTTAAAAGAGTAAAATGGTAATTTATCATATTGTTTTTTTTTCTCCACGTAATAAACTAATTATCAATCCTCTCCTATCTGAACTCCCATCTGTTAAAAGATTCTGACTACATACATAAGTGTATAAAAGATTTTGACTGGATACATAAGTGTATATTTTTCTAGAGCATGCATACGTGTAGAGATGGGCATAGTCGGTTCCTTTTTATATTCGGAACCGGTTCCTAACCGTACCCGGTTCCTGCTTGAGAGTGAATGCAATGGGTTCTTCTTGTAAGCGGTTCCAGTTCATAACCGGGTTTTCAGATTAAAACTAGAACCGATTATAACCGGTTCTGACGAGAAATTTAAAGAAAAGCTGCAAAGTTACTGTAGGAACCGGTTTCAACGGATATAATGCCGTTGGAAACCGATTAATACTAATTAAAACCGGTTTCTACTATAAATATCCATATTCTCCTTTCATTTTCAAGCATCCACTTCAAACATACAATACTTACACCTTTAAATCCCTTTATTCAAAGATCCAATGGCGTGCAACGACGAAGTTGTGATGGTTTTGGAAACTAAACGAAACCCCTCAATTTGGAAGCACTTCGACTTGTGCCTGATGTCCGATAGCCACAAGATGGCAAGGTGCAAAGCTTGTGGGAAGTTCATGAAGGCTACGGCCAACGGCTAGGAATCGATTTCAACGGTAATAAAACTCATTAAATGGTGTTTAGCAACGGTCAAGAATCGATTCCAATGGCTAGGAATCGATTCCAAAGGTAACATAATCAAGACTTTAATGCACCGGTTCTGAAATGTTTACGGAGGAACCGGTTCCGGGTAGGAACCGGGTAGGAACCAATTTCAATTATAAAATGTGGAACCCGGTAGGAAATTATGGGGTTTTTGAACCTGGAACCGGTTCTTCTATAATCAAATAAGTACGAAGCTACATGAATAGTCCATGTAGTTTGTAAAAACATTAAAGGGGATTTAACTATGAGAAACTAGTCAAACTACGACAAACTACATTCATGGTTCAAACTCATGCACACACATAACATGTTTGGTCTCTAATTTGGAGATTGACATTAATCTTTTTAGTTAAGTACGTATAAAATGACCAACATACCCTTATCATCTTTCTCTATTCTTCAAGAAACCCACCGGTAGCCAGTGGTGGCTTTGATGGTGTGCAGGGAGGACCTCCGCACAAGGCCTGTGATTTCGAAGGGTACATGATTTTAAGAAAAAATCCAATATATACATATATCTGTTTTTTTTAAATAGTAAACATATACCAATTCCAATATAGGCCCAATTACAAATCATTTTTTATGGTTTAGGATTTAGCCCATTTGGCATTAGGTTTATTGAGCCCAATGCTAATTTAGTTTTTCTAAAAGATAGTAAAACATAACGGAAGGGCACATTTTTTCAAGCTCGAACATGATACGTGAATTCTCAAAGACGCCTCTGCCGGTAGCCACCACCACCATCAAAAAAACTAATCTCATGTTACGTAAGTGCAAAAGTTTTGACCATTAGTGTAGTTTTCATAGTTAGAGACCAAATTCGAAACTTTTACAAAAAACAAGGACTATTCTTGTACATTAGAAAAAAGTAGTATGAAAGATGAAGTAACATTGGTGACCGCTGATTTTGACCGAATCGTCGGCAACTTCTTCAACTTCCAACGGCTCAGTCAACGGTCAGTCGTCGTCTCCAACATGTAATTACATAGCTTCATGACCGGTTCCACCGGTCATCCAGTCATTCTCTCATTCATCACCTCTACATTGGCGGTTAGTATTTATGATTATTCACTCAAAATTCATTCGCTAAACCCTCCAACCTACACGAATCATGACGGTAAGTTATACTTTGTTCACCTTAATTTCATAAATTGCATCGTAAATGTTTGAATCTATTGTGTTTTTAATAAATTAGGGTTTAGATTTCGGTTTTATTGCTAATTAAATGTTCGTAGCTAGGGTTTTATGACTAGATTGTTGTTATATTGTGTAATTTGTTGAGAATTTGACGTTATAATGCTGGATATTGGTTATAAATTCACCGTTGATTCTTAATTTCACATTATGCTAGTTGAAAACAGAATTGGAGTAGAATGTCTTCAATATTTTAGTGTTTTGATTATTCTTTTGATTAGATTTCACTTGTAGTTGTGATTTATGTTAATTTGATTCGATTAGGATACGAATGATGTAACCGATTTGACTGATTTTAGGTTTCTTTTGATTTTCAGTTTCGTATTATTCTAATTAAGAACATAATTTAGAGAAGAATGTATTTAGCTAAAAATTTTAGGGTTTAATATTGGATTTAATTCTTTTCCTCAGTTGTAGTTGTGATTAATGTTAGTTTTATTAAATTAGGATGATGTTATCGATTTTCGACTGATTTCTAGATTTGTTTTGATTCTCAGTTTCGTATTAAGTTAGTTGAGAATAGAATTGGAGAATAATGTTAATTCGATTAAATTAGGATGCGAATGATGCAATCGATTTGACTGATTCTAGACATGTTTTTAAATCTCCAGCAACGCTCACAAGTACCAAAGTTTGGCGATTGGGAGAATCAAGATGATGTTCCATACACCGTCTACTTTGAGAAAGCGAAGAAAGGACGAAAATCAAAGATGACTCAACAAATTTCTGATCCGTCTTTAAACAACAACCAATCATTTCAGGCTCCAGAAGAAGCTCACATCAGTTACGATGAATCAATACAGTCTGAACCAGAGAAACCAAAGGTTCAAGATTCATCAAGAGCAAAACATGAGACTCGTGTGAGCCGGGAAGAAGTTGACTTGAGAAAGTCAAGTGATTCTTCTTCACAGCCCAGAAGGGTCTCAAGGCCGAGTGCTGGTTCTGTTCAGAGTTTTGATAACTCACCGATGCACCCACGTCAACATGCAAGAGTCGGGAACAAGGCTATTGTTTCGTCTGAAAGTAGCTATGGTGCAGGTTCTTCGACTCCTGGAAGGCGTTTGGGACCAGTTACTCGTGGTGATGAAAATGTAAGTTAATCAATGAATGCATAATTTATAATAAAAACGCATAAGATCATCTGCATTGTTATGGATGGAACTTTGTCCATAGCACTGATATGCTGTGGCACATCAAGATTTTTAATACAAACGCACAGTCATTTATTCATACAACTATGTATACATTTATACAAAATTTTATTTAATTATAAGATTGCGAGCGTATAGACGTACCAAGGTTTCTGCTTGGTCATCAGTGGCAAGGACAAAACTGATATGGGAAGCAATTCTCAAGGACGCCTATTGACCGTCCATGAGCGTAAGAGTTTGTTCCGCAAATCATAATATCAAATATATTTGTTTTAATTTGTGACGTTTATACCCTTTCCTTAACACTTGCATTAGGATGTGACAGTTTAGTGTAGGGAGAACTAGAACGGTATAATGGTCATATTATAAATTGTGTTTGCTAAATTAGGTAAACATAAAATTTTAAGTATTTTGAAACGGGTATATTTTATATCATATTTTTTTGAGTAATATGATATTATGTACACTTTTAAGGGTATATATGAAATTGACCCATTACAATAAAAAAAAATTCAGGTTGATGATGGCCCTGCAATCCCGAAGTTTGGTGATTGGGACGATAACGATCCTGCATCAGGGGAAGGTTACACTGAAGTGTTCAACAAAGCCCGACACGACAAACACTCAGGCGGAGGAAAGTCTCCGATGATAACATCCGAGAACACTAATTATTTTGGTCAACGCAAAGAAAAGCCAAAGGTATCTATATAGTCGTTAGTCAACACCCTTAATTTCCATCTTTGTTCATGGTTTTTGACTTTTTTCTTTCCATGCCTCAGGTTTTTGGCTGCTTTCCGTGGGGCAGAAAATGATTTTTGGGCTAAAAGTGTTGGTGGGTGTATATAGTTTATATACAAAAGAACACTTAATCTGTTATATGAGTTCTTATTATGGCTTCAAATTATATATTTTTTTTAAAGGTTAAAGAAAGATCAAAGGTGATTTATATGATTTTGTATGCAGTATTGATATGATATGTTGGTTACATTGATATATATTTTCTGGTTGTTCGATTCTTTTACCAACTTTAGGGTCAAATACGTAAATGATTTGTATTGACATGATATGTTGGTTACATTGATGACAACAGATAAGAAAGAAACAATTGAGAACAACAGATAAAGACAAATGGAGACAGATGAAGACATAATGGAAAACAAACTAAAAACACAATACACAACAAACTAAAACACAATGAACAAGAAATTAAAACACAATGACAACATATTAAAATACAATAGATAACAAATTAAACACAATGACCTGAACCAATAACAAAATTTATAGAAAACCCAAATACAACACCACCTTCATTGTGTCATATATTGTGTTATAGGTTCTTATCAAAACGCAATTGGTAGAACCCAAATTAACATTGGTATATAGGTTTCGATAATAACACAATGTATAGAAACCATACTAAAACGTAACGACCAAGACCCAGTTAAAAGACACAATGACCTGAACCTTAACACAATGCAAAAAAAAAAACCAGTAAAATGAAAATTTTATTTTATTTTTATATGAAAATATGGTACTCATATTAAATATAAAAAAAGCTCGTTATTTGATGGAGCTTCACAAACAATGCGGTTTGGGAGAGAGAGAAGAAAGTCTTTCATGGGATTGTATGGGATTGTGATTATTGCGTGCTATCAGATTTGAAAAGCTAGAAGTGAGAAGTTTTATAGCAAGGATATCAAGATTGAAGATATTATTCGTGATGTAAAATCGCTTGGGTTCCTTTGGCTTAAGAACAAATCTTGATACAAGCCTATTATTTTGTCGACGTGTGTAATTTTGGTTGGTTGTAGTTTGTTCTTGTTGCCCCCACCTTTTTGATGGTGTAGCTAGGGATGCAAACCAGCTAAGCGACTCGAGAAAAAGCTCAAAAAACAAGCCCAGCCTTATCAAGCCCGAGTCGAGCTTGAGCCTAAAATTAAGCTCGTTTATTTATCCAGTTTGAACCTGGCATGTGAAGCTCATCATGCTCGTCGGGCCTTATCAAGCTTTAGTGTAATATTAGTTTTTATTGATCTATAATAATATTCACCTCTTATTTACAATTATCTAGTAAACGAGTCGAGCTTATTTAAACTTGTTTACGAGCTGATCCCGAACCTAAAAATAAGCTTGTTTAGTAAACGAGCCCGAGCTTCACTTATCGAACTCGCGTGCCTACACGAGTCTATTATCTATATTCTTTTTATTTATTATAGAGCTTCACTTATCGAACTCGTGTGCTACACTACACGAGTCTATTTTATATATTCTTTTATTTAATATATTAATTAATTAACATATGATAAACAAGTCGAGCCACTCAACAAAATCATCATCATCCTCGCTGCTCCTCGTTTCGATCACCGGCTAAGCATATAGTTGTCATCTTCAACGTAATGGTGAGATACAGTGGCATCATGGTGGCGAGATATGTCGTCTTCTTCAATCATAGATTGCCACGATGTTAGGTTCCTAGCTCCTCATGTTATATTTTCTTTGAGCTCTGTCTACCAAACACATCTAAAATCCTGATTCCAACAAGTCGAAAGGATTTGCAAGTGGGTTGTTCTAACTTTGAACAAATTCATGTAAGTATTGTGCATGCTTGCGACGATTCATATCTCCACTATCTTTGTTCTTTATCTACTTATTTCATCGCTTATATCCTCTCCAAAAAAAAGAGAGAAAGTGGGTAGAGTAGACGATCAGAGATGATGTTGGTGGCTGTCGTATACAGAGAGGTAGGTGGAGCTGGGGTTGGTATTTAACCTAATTTTTGTTTTTTGGTCTGAGCTCGAGCTTTAGAAACTACCAGTGAGTCGAGCTCGAACTTGGCTCGGCTCGACTCGTTTTCACCTCTAGGTGTAGCCATGTGAATGAACTATGAAGTTTATTTTTCGAAAAAATTTAAAAAGAATGATATGCAAACGATTAATAAACAATCAAGTGTTTCTATATAATAAATCGTGTTAAATGAACTTTGGATAACATAATCACTAACATCAAAACTAAAGCATAAAATTGTGTGACCAAAATTCAAAACATAAAAAATTGAGAGCATGGGGTTGTGTGATTCGATGTTAGTTAAAATCAGTACATCATAACATCACATAAAAATCAGAGTTAAATGCCCGTATAGTTCCTGTGGTTTGTCATTTTTTCACATTTAGTCCCTACTTTTTCAAAGTAACATGTATGTTCCCTGTGGTTTGATCGTTTGTTACTCGGATAGTCCCGAGACTGGATGATTGTTAGTTTGTTCTAGTTAAAAGCATGTGAAATGACAAAACTATCGTTTTGTACTTAAAGAATATAACTAATATTTAAAAAAATACAAGTAGGGCCCAATCTTTAATTTAAAGTATAAAATACCCCTACTTACACACACCCCCTTCCTCTTCTTCACTTCTTCTCAGGCATGTTCACTGTATCATCTCCGACGGCCGACTAACCTCCAGCACAACCACCCATTAACACAACATCACCACCACTAGTTACTTCTAGCCCACTTTCGACCACTTCATCTTTTGAATTGCACCGGTTTTGACCACTTTTACTTTGTAACAAATATCAAGATTTGCAGGTGGATCGGAAACGAAGATTGGAGTTTCAAGTTTGGGTGAATCATTGGCATGTTGTTAAGTCATGTTCTGTGTGGTAGAAACCCAAGTGGGAGAATGAGTATTTAATATTTATGTAGGATAATGGTGGATGTTGACAGGGGTTTCCAATGTCAAAAAATCACTCACTTCATCTCTCGCTTCTTTGTGAAAAGCCATTGCCACCGCCATGTGAGCCAACCATCAAGTAGCCATGGAACCACCATACATCAAACCCCGCCATGGAAGTTGTGGTTTTGCATAAGAGTCACCCTAAAAAACGTCACCGTGACAACCATACATCAATTCTCACAGTCACCGGAATACCGTCGTCCCGTTAGGATTCCAGTGTCACTGTCTACCATGGTTTAAATGCACTGGTCGCTACTTGCCTACTTCAGACCCACCATCATCTTCACTGCCATCAGAGTTGAAATCACTTCGGGAACACTGTAAAGAGCACCAAAACAAAATAATAACGTTAGTTAAAGATTTGTTGATCTAAGAAAAGATATGTAAAAAAATGTAAATCATATACACATACCATTGGTTCTAAAAGTGACGGTACCGGCAATCGGTGACACTTGTTCTTCGTTTTAAGACACCACGAACCGGATCAATTTCTCCACATCTTCCGACGGACCCACCTGCGGTTCGGTTAATGGAATTGTTGCCACCACCATCGTTTGATCGAAATATTAGTTAGTTGGCATTCTCGCCGTTTGATCGGGGTACTAGTGTTTCACTTCGCCGGAGGGGAGAACAAACTCGAGGAAGTTGAAGTGAAGGTGATGACTGATGAGGTGGGGGCATCTAATATTCCGTTATTTTTTTATGTTAGAAATTAAGTGGGCCCATTTTCTTTTATTTTTTATAATTAAAGGAAAAAATGACATTTTACATATAATTAACTAAGCAAACTAACTACCATCCACCAAAGGGACTATCTGACTAACAAACGATCAAACCACAAGAAATATATATACTATTTTGAAAAGATGAGTACTAAATGTTACAAACCACATGAACTATAAATTGGTCCGGGTACGGGTCGAGCAATTAACTTTAAAAATCACTTCACCCACGAAAATATTTTCAAGTCAATTGGGCCGGAGTTTTACGATCCGCATAAATTGGTCCGGGTACGGGTCGAGCAACTGACATAAAACCCTTCAAGACCTAAACACTAGGGTTCAACACACACACAGAGTTAGAAAGCTCAACAAAAATGGGGAAGCAAAAGAAATCCCAACAGCAAGAAGCTGAACTTCTAAGCACACTCGACGACTTCACGAGCAAAGAAAACTGGGACAAATTCTTCAGCATCAGAGGTACCGATGACTCCTTCGAGTGGTACGCCGAGTGGCCTCAGCTCCGAGACCTTCTTCTTGCACACATCAATTCAACAGAATCGGAGGTTCAGATACTTGTTCCTGGTTGCGGCAATTCTCGGCTATCTGAGCAGTTATATGATGCGGGATTCCCTTGTGTGACGAATATTGATTTTTCTAAAGTTGTGATTGGAGATATGTTGAAGCGGAATGTGCGTGTGAGGCCGGTTATGAGGTGGAGGGTTATGGATATGACTAGTATGCAGGTATTGTGCTTTACATTATTTACTGTCATATGCAGTCATCTGTTTTCAGTTCCACACACGCAAAAACACAAACACCTCGTGTGCATCTTCTTCATTTTTGACAACTAAAAATTACTGTTCGGTTTTGGTTATACAGAACTAATATGAATGAATTAGTGTAGAAAGCTTTTTGATTGCGACATTGATTTCATTCTGGGGCATGCTTTTAATATATGGCAGCCTATCCAGTTAATGCGGTAAAATATCGGATATCGGTCAAGGACTGATATTTGAGATATAGGTTATCTCGGTGAGATATCAGTAATTTTAATATAATGCAGAATTTATATATATAGCAATCTAACACTAATAATTCAGTGATATATCGGTTATATCGGTCAAATCCGGTGATATATCGGTCAATATCGCTGATAACATCGGTACCGATATTTTACTAGAGGACCGATATAACCGATATATCACCGATATTAACTGCACAGATGGCAGCTTCCTCACGGTTCTTTCTGTTATGGTGGCAAGTTCCTTTATATTGGCCTTTTATAGTTTGCCTAATTCATTTTGAACTTGAGGAACTATTCAGTACATTGGTATCTTCCCGCATTACATTCTAACAAGAGGTTATGCGTAAAACAAAGGCTATGTAATGGCAGAGAAGCCCATAAGATAATACAAATTGGTTGAGAGAAAAGAAGTAAATGATTGACAGTAACTTAAGAACGTATATATGTGTATAGTCTGGAGTTATATATTGAGGAAAAAGAATAAAATGATAACATTAAATAAATGCATATCAATGTGTGTAGTTTGAAATTAAACATCGAGTGGTCCTTCTACTCATATGTTTCTTTAGTGAATGATTTGCTAGGATATGGTACATGACGACGATATTTGGCCAGGGATCTGATTTAGCATTCAAAATGTAAACTATATGGATTTAAGTGTTGGGCGGTGGAGGCTTAGTATGGGCAGCCAGCCAGGATTATGGCATGTTGCCATAATTGAGTTTTCTTGATTAGAAAGTTTGTAGCTCTAATCTTGTATTATAAATAGTGGTCTTAGCGTTGTAATTCTGTGAGCATGTAAATAAAAAGAGTACTAATTGCAGCCCGTGAAGTCGTGAATGTAGGTCACACCGACCAAACCACATTAAATCCCCGTGTCTCTTTTTTTCAGTCTCTTTGTTTGTGTTCGTGTTTGATTCCTAACATTAAGGACTCCTAAATTGAGAGGCTAAAATGGGGATTCGTTAATCTGAATAAGTAGGGAAAGTATTATCACAAGATATAATCATAAGTTGTCACTGATAAAGCAATTTACAGTTAAACTCAATAGAAGTTTATTTAAATAAAAAGATGGTTTTAGGAAAGTTTTAAATATTGATCATTTAACATATAATTATACAGTTTTTTTATTTAATGTAAAGGTATGTCATGTCTACGCCCCGCTTGCGGTATGCGCATATAATGTATATATGTGTGGGCCTTGGGGGGGGGGGGGAAGTGAAAGTGCACTAACTTTAAGGTTATTTTACTAATTTCGTGAAAATAACGTTAAAAAGAGAGGGACGGTTATTCATGCATCATGTGGTGGTGTTGATAGCCGAAAGACAAGGGGGTACATGTACTAATCGGCTTTTGTTCCAATTGCTGAGTGTTATGTGCCTTATGTCCAAGGCATGATGCAAAACTACTATCGAGCCGGGTGTCTCACTGGAAGCAGCCTCTCTATTCCTACGGGGTAGAGATAAGGATGTCTACTCTAACACTCTCTAAGGCGACTAGTCTTAATATTTTCAAAGAACTTTGTGTTACTTATATCAACCTCTTTTCTCTAACCGCTGCCATTTTCCAGTTTGTAGATAAGTCATTTGATATTGTTCTTGATAAGGGAGGATTAGACGCTTTAATGGAGCCCGAGCTTGGCCCTACACTAGGGACTCAATATGTATCAGAGGTCTCTTTGCTTCAATTATGATAACAGTTTGCAAATATTTTTTTCCATGCCCCTCAAAAACCGGACGTCACTTATCTGATAATATTTGAATAAATATTTGCAGGTGAAGAGAGTTCTGAAAGACGGGGGCAAATTTATTTGTCTCACCCTTGGAGAATCTCATGTTTTAGGTATTGGTTCACATAGATTCCTTTTTTCGTGTTTAATATTATGATTCACTTACATTCATCAATTCATAATGAGAGAAATTTGATATGCTTTTTATTACTTTGTGGTTTTGCTAATCACACGTTATTCATATGTCTCTTTTCAGGCATGTTTTTCCCCAAATTTCGTTACGGATGGAAAATCAATATTCATTTACTGCCTCAAATACCATCGAAAGGTTCTAAATCGAGTTTAAGAACTTTTTTGGTGGTTGCTGAGAAAGCAAGTCCCACTACACTGCAAGCAATACTGACGTCTTTTGATCATGATACACTTGGCAGAGGTGATCAGGTACTATGATCTATCAGCTTTATTATTCTATTTAGATGTGACAGTTTCGATTCATTTACTTATTAGTGGGTCGATTTGGATTATGTTTTAAGAAAACTGTTATCCAACGATTTTGATTATTACAATAATTTTTTTGAATTAACTCATGAATTTATTGATGAAGTACTTTAGATAGAAGGAAAATAGTGATTGTGGGTCAACTAGGTGGGTACCGTCTCTGCCTGTACTAAAACGTTTTAATCCCTTACCTTATGCGTGTAATATTGTCTATATTTCTAGGCGCGTGGAATTATTGAAGCACTTGAAACCGAGAACAAAACCAGAACAAATTGGTCCCGTGGTAACGATACATTGTACTCACTCGAAGACCTAAAAATAGGAGTCAAAGGGGATCTATCGGAGCTTAGACCGGGTCTTCGTGTACAACTCACTTTAGGTGGGCCCGGGCAGTCTCGCTTCTGCTACAAAACCGTACTTCTTGACGCTCAGCAAAACTCAGATGAGTTTTTATATCATTGTGGGGTTTTTCTTGTACCCAAGGTTTGCCTTTCATATAAACATACATATATTATTAAAGTCAGCAATCTGTTGGGTATATTTTATCATAAAATGTGTAACTATATTATAGATTTCAGACTCGACTTCATGAATGGCTCTTCTCTTCAGAAGAAGGACAATGGATGGTTGTTGAGAGTTCAAAGTCAGCTCGGCTGATAATGGTAGCTATTTTAGAAACTGCAAGCACATGGTTTTTTACATTTATAAATCATCCTTATAATCTAAAGCAGCCAAATTGAAATTGTGCCTTAATTTCAGGTTTTCTTAGATGGCAGCCATACTGGTACCAGCAGTGAGGATATACAGGCAAGTTTTGTTTTTATGTTTAATAGTTCAGGGACAGATACCAAGTTCTAGTGCTTCTCACAAAATTTATGCGTTCTTATTTTAACCCAACCTTATAGTGAAAGTTTAAAATACAAATGGGTTTTAACGTGCAAAGGTACGAAGTGAGCAAATAACGTGCTTAATAATGTTTTATAACATGTGTAATTTTGAGTTTAACCCATGCATAATTTGAGTTTAACCCATGCGTAATTTTCATGTTTGATGGCATGCGGGATTTGATTTTTGTAACATGCGTATTTTAAAACTGCACATGCGTAATTTTAAATGTGCACTTAGAACGCTTCGCACGTTATGGAGCTATTGTATGATAACCCACCCCTATATACATCCATGAGTGATAATTTGGTGAGTTTTGTTTTCTTTTTCTCTTTTTTTCTTCTTCTTTCAGAAGGATCTTTCTCCTCTTGTTAAACAACTAGCACCTGCTAAAGTTGAGGATGCAGCTCAAATTCCGTACGCTGTTTTAGTAATATATTTCCATTTTACCGGTGGAACTATATATGTTCTTTACATTATTGAAAAAAATATCTTTACTAATTATAAAAATCTTGAATAGATTTATGGCAGCAAGTGACGGGATCAAGGAGAGGAAAGTTGTTCAGCAGGTTTGGATCATTTGTATATAGTCTATTTTTAAGCATTAATCTGCTTCAAGATGATATTTTGTTATTTTTTTAACAGGTTACATCTGAGTTGACTGGTCAAATAATTGTCGATGACGTGGTATATGAAAAAGTCGATGGTCAACTCGGTCAACTATCTCTCTCGAATGACCTTGTATTTCGCCGGCTAACTTTTGAAAGATCAGAAGGCCTGATACAATCTGAAGCTTTACTAACAAGTGAAGAATCTCAAAACAAAACCGGTGAAAACGGAAATAAGAAATCAAATTCTTCTTTAAAATCGAAGAAAAAAGGAAGCCAGAAAAGAAACGATTCTCAGTTGTCGGTAGTAGATGCAAGCAATGATCTGACCGTTGATCATGGTTATTTAGCGAGTTCTTATCATTCCGGTATAATATCGGGATTTACGCTGATCTCTTCGTACCTCGAAAGAATGGCATCATCTGGAAGACCAGTTAGGGCCGTTGTAGTTGGTTTGGGTGCTGGGCTACTTCCGATGTTTCTCCGTAGATCCATTCCGTTTCTACAAGTCGAGGTAATTTTAAGGTTTGACTAAACTGACTGCCTATAAAAAGGAATACCTGGCTTAAAAGTTAAAATCACCTGCTCATATGTTTCTATAACTTCAGGCTGCAGAGTTAGATCCAGTTGTTGTGGATATTGCTAGGGACTATTTTAGTTTCACAGAAGATGAACGCTTAAAGGTATTGATTCTAAACTGTTCTCAATTGGAATTTGTTTTGGGATCAACTTTTCTGTCATATATCTTTGTATCATAGGTAGTTTGTAAACTAACAGTATGATGAACGAGGGCTTATTCGTGTTTGGTAGTTTGAGTTTAACTGAACAAATGAACGAACATGAATCCTTAATCGAACATATTTTCTTGTTCGTGTTGTGTTCGTTATTTAAGAAAATATGTTTGGTAGTTTGAGTTTAACTGAACAAATGAACAAACATGAATCCTTAAACGAACGTATTTTCTTGTTCGTGTTCGTTCTTTAAGAAAATGTTTTGTGTTCGTTATTTAAGAAAATATGTTTGTTTGTGTTCGTTCATTTAATAGATATACGAACATACATGAAAAGCTTCATTTAAAAAAATAGGTTATAAAAAATATTAAAGTTAAAATATATATTATATATAGTTTCATATACGTTTGTTCACGGCTTCACGCTTAGGAGTTTATATAATAAACAAAAATAATTGTCCATATAGTAAATATCAGTGTTGTAGTAGTCGCTAGTCGGGCGGTGAGGTGGGGACTAGCGATTAATTGGGGATTAATCGGGATTAGTTGTGATTAATCAGGGATTAGTCGGCGCCTAGTTGGGATTTTTACAACCATGGTAAATATGTGTGTGTGTGTGTGTTTGTATGTATGTAATATTTGTCCATCATGAACGAAAAGTGTACTGATCATTCACCGGCGTAAATGAACAAACGAGAAGGTTGTTCATGTAAATAAACAAACATAAGTCTTGTTCACGTTTGTTTATTTAATACATAAATGGAACTTCCTACCGAACGGTTCACTGAACATTCGTTCGTTCGTTTACAGCCCTGCATAGGCAATAATGAACTTCAAATCATTTGTTAATACATATCAGGTACATGTCACTGATGGAATCCAGTTTGTGGAAGACGTTTCCACAATGTCACCTAGCTCTAACGGGAGTTGCATCAAACTTGAAGCTCAAGGTGAACACATTGCCAGAGTGGACATACTCATAGTAGATGTGGACTCCCCAGACTCGAGGTTATTAAATATTTTACAGTTATGGAAAGAATATTCGGTTATTAATTATAATTGTGTTCTGATGTTATTTTTCACCTTTGGTTGCAGCTCTGGAATGACCTGTCCTGCTGCCGACTTTGTTGAAGAATCTTTTCTCAAAACCGTTAAAGATTCTCTGTCGGATGAAGGTCTTTTTGTGATTAACTTGGTATCGCGATCGCAGTCCATAAAAGAAATGGTTATATCAAGAATGAAAGGGGTAAGGATTGCTTGATACTACTAATTGATCTGACCAATTTTCTTTAATCAAAAGACAATAATAATATTATTTAATTACACCTCCTAAACCATTTAAATTAAAAAAATCACAATATTTCTCGAAATATTGGGGTGTTCATGATTGCGTTGGTTGGGGTTTGAAGGAATTTTTGAGCCAAACCGCAAACTACGATTTTCGGGTAACGACAGGCCCCATCCACTTTTAAATGTTTGACGTTTGAAACAAATATTTTTCTTTCAAATTGTCAGTTCGTATCAATAATTTTAAAATGATAAGTTTGTTAATAAATATAATGCGTATACATAACTGCATATACAAGCTATACTAATGAAAGTCAAACGGCTGGTTCGGCATACTTGGCCGGTTCAAGTTCCAAATCGTCGACCGAACAGTTAAACGGCCAAAATGAATCGTGGGTTGTATGAATCCTCAAGTCGGCAGAATTGGCCGAGTTGCTTTGGTTTTGTTGGATCTTTAAAGTTTTAATGTTACCCATCCCTGATTTCAGGTGTTCAGCAAACTGTTCTCCCTTCAGCTTGAAGAGGACGTGAATGAAGTTATATTTGCCCTTAAATCCGAGGGGCAGTCGTCACCCGAGCCTTATAATCAACTCCAGAAATTATTAAACGTCAAACACCCTGAGATGAATACGATCATAATCGATTCTGCAAAGAAGATAAAAGATCTTAATGGTTGATGTTTGCAGCTCTGTTTTT
The DNA here is from genome assembly GCA_947069175.1 of Scalesia atractyloides. Classification (NCBI taxonomy): domain Eukaryota; kingdom Viridiplantae; phylum Streptophyta; class Magnoliopsida; order Asterales; family Asteraceae; genus Scalesia; species Scalesia atractyloides. Next base: position 50,594,493 of record CAMTDV010000010.1, on the reverse strand, counting down.
TGGTTGATGTGTGCAAGCCTTGGAACAAATGGGTCAAAATGGTTTCAGGTAAGGTGTATTTTTTGTACGATTTGAAACTGGTCAGGTCTTGTCGACCCGCACACATCTTTTTGGAGTTTTATATAAATGTTGTGTTAATTGTTTAAAAAACTATATTGTTACACCGGCGGGTTTCTTTTGGTAAAACGATTTGAGGTTTGAGTCATGTTAAAATATAGTTTAAATTATATATGAAGTGTAAAGAGTGATCAACAAACACATGTATGCACACGCATACATATATATGTGTGAAGGGATTAAATAAGAATTCAGAAACATTTGATGAGAACTTGAAAATTATCTCATCCACCTATAAAGAACAAAATTTTTAAGTAAAATCTTAAAAGAGTAAAATGGTAATTTATCATATTGTTTTTTTTTCTCCACGTAATAAACTAATTATCAATCCTTTCTCCTATCTGAACTCCCATCTGTTAAAAGATCCTGATAAGTGTATAAAAGATTTTGACTGGATACATAAGTGTATATTTTTCTAGAGCATGCATACGTGCAGAGATGGGCGTATTCGGTTCCTTTTTATATTCGGAACCGGTTCCTAACCGTACCCGGTTCCTGCTTGAGAGTGAATGCAACCGGTTCTTGTTGTAACCGGTTCCAGTTCGTAACCGGGTTTTCAGATTAAAACAAGAACCGATTGTAACCGGTTCTGACGAGAAATTTAGAGAAAAGCTGCAAAGTTACTGTAGGAACCGGTTTCAACGGATATAATGCCGTTGGAAACCGACTAATACTAATTAAAACCGGTTTCTACCATAAATATCCATATTCTCCTTTCATTTTCAAGCATCCACTTCAAACATACAATACTTACACCTTTAAATCCCTTTATTCAAAGATCCAATGGCGTGCAACGACGAAGTTGTGATGGTTTTGGAAACTAAACGAAACCCCTCAATTTGGAAGCACTTCGACTTGTGCTTGATGTCCGATAGCCACAAGATGGCAAGGTGCAAAGCTTGTGGGAAGTTCATGAAGGCTACGGCCAATGGCTAGGAATCGATTCCAACGGTAATAAAACTCATTAAATGGTGTTTGGCAACGGTCAAGAATCGATTCCAAAGGTAACATAATCAAGACTTTAATGCACCGGTTCTGAAATGTTTACGGAGGAACCGGTTCCGGGTAGGAACCAATTTCAATTATAAAATGTGGAACCCGGTAGGAAATTACGGGGTTTTTTGAACCTGGAACCGGTTCTTCTATAATCAAATAAGTACGAAACTACATGAATAGTCCATGTAGTTTGTAAAAACATTAAAGGGGATTTAACTATGAGAAACTAGTCAAACTACGACAAACTACATTCATGGTTCAAACTCATGCACACACATAACATGTTTGGTCTCTAATTTGGAGATTGACATTAATCTTTTTAGTTAGTACGTATAAAATGACCAACATACCCTTATCATCTTTCTCTATTCTTCAAGAAACCCACCGGTAGCCAGTGGTGGCTTTGATGGTGTGCAGGGAGGACCTCCGCACAAGGCCTGTGATTTCGAAGGGTACATGATTTTAAGAAAAAATCCAATATATTCATATATCTGTTTTTTTTAAATAGTAAACATATACAAATTCCAATATAGGCCCAATTACAAATAATTTTTTATGGTTTAGGATTTAGCCAATTTGGCATTAGGTTTATTGAGCCCAATGCTAATTTAGTTTTTCTAAAAGATAATAGTAAAACATTACGGAAGGGCACATTTTTTTCAAGCTCGAACATGATACGTGAATTCTCAAAGACGCCTCTGCCGGTAGCCACCACCACCATCAAAAAAACTAATCTCATGTTACGTAAGTGCAAAAGTTTTGACCATTAGTGTAGTTTTCATAGTTAGAGACCAAATTCGAAACTTTTACAAAATACAAGGACTATTCTTGTACATTAGAAAAAAGTAGTATGAAAGATGAAGTAACATTGGTGACCGCTGATTTTGACCGAATCGTCGGCAACTTCTTCAACTTCCAACGGCTCAGTCAACGGTCAGTCGTCGTCTCCAAACATGTAATTACATAGCTTCATGACCGGTTCCACCGGTCATCCAGTCATTCTCTCATTCATCACCTCTACATTGGCGGTTAGTATTTATGATTATTCACTCAAAATTCATTCGCTAAACCCTCCAACCTACACGAATCATGACGGTAAGTTATACTTTGTTCACCTTAATTTCATAAATTGCATCGTAAATGTTTGAATCTATTGTTTTTTAATAAATTAGGGTTTAGATTTCGGTTTTATTGCTAATTAAATGTTCGTAGCTAGGGTTTTATGACTAGATTGTTGTTATATTGTGTAATTTGTTGAGAATTTGACGTTATAATGCTGGATATTGGTTATAAATTCACCGTTGATTCTTAATTTCACATTATGCTAGTTGAAAACAGAATTGGAGAAGAATGTCTTCAATATTTTAGTGTTTTGATTGTTCTTTTGATTAGATTTCACTTGTAGTTGTGATTTATGTTAATTTGATTCGATTAGGATACGAATGATGTAACCGATTTGACTGATTTTAGGTTTCTTTTGATTTTCAGTTTCGTATTATTCTAATTAAGAACATAATTTAGAGAAGAATGATTTAGCTAAAAATTTTAGGGTTTAATATTGGATTTAATTCTTTTCCTCAGTTGTAGTTGTGATTAATGTTAGTTTTATTAAATTAGGATGATGTTATCGATTTTCGACTGATTTCTAGATTTGTTTTGATTCTCAGTTTCGTATTAAGTTAGTTGAGAATAGAATTGGAGAATAATGTTAATTCGATTAAATTAGGATGCGAATGATGCAATCGATTTGACTGATTCTAGACATGTTTTTAAATCTCCAGCAACGCTCACAAGTACCAAAGTTTGGCGATTGGGAGAATCAAGATGATGTTCCATACACCGTCTTCTTTGAGAAAGCGAAGAAAGGACGAAAATCAAAGATGACTCCACAAATTTCTGATCCGTCTTTAAACAACAACCAATCATTTCAGGCTCCAGAAGAAGCTCACATCAGTTACGATGAATCAATACAGTCTGAACCAGAGAAACCAAAGGTTCAAGATTCATCAAGAGCAAAACATGAGACTCGTGTGAGCCGGGAAGAAGTTGACTTGAGAAAGTCAAGTGATTCTTCTTCACAGCCCAGAAGGGTCTCAAGGCCGAGTGCTGGTTCTGTTCAGAGTTTTGATAACTCACCGATGCACCCACGTCAACATGCAAGAGTTGGGAACAAGGCTAGTGTTTCGTCTGAAAGTAGCTATGGTGCAGGTTCTTCGACTCCTGGAAGGCGTTTGGGACCAGTTACTCGTGGTGATGAAAATGTAAGTTAATCAATGAATGCATAATTTATAATAAAAACGCATAAGATCATCTGCATTGTTATGGATGGAACTTTGTCCATAGCACTACTATGCTGTGGCACATCAAGATTTTTAATACAAACGCACAGTCATTTATTCATACAACTATGTATACATTTATACAAAATTTTATTTAATTATAAGATTGCGAGCGTATAGACGTACCAAGGTTTCTGCTTGGTCATCAGTGGCAAGGACAAAACTGATATGGGAAGCAATTCTCAAGGACGCCTATTGACCGTCCATGAGCGTAAGAGTTTGTTCCGCAAATCATAATATCAAATATATTTGTTTTAATTTGTGACGTTTATACCCTTTCCTTAACACTTGCATCAGGATGTGACAGTTTAGTGTAGGGAGAACGAGAACGGTATAATGGTCATATTATAAATTGTGTTTGCTAAATTAGGTAAACATAAAATTTTAAGTATTTTGAAATGGGTATATTTTATATCATATTTTTTTGAGTAATATGATATTATGTACACTTTTAAGGGTATATATGAAATTGACCCATTACAATATAAAAAAAATTTCAGGTTGATGACGGCCCTGCAATCCCGAAGTTTGGTGATTGGGACGATAACGATCCTGCATCAGGGGAAGGTTACACTGAAGTGTTCAACAAAGCCCGACACGACAAACACTCAGGCGGAGGAAAGTCTCCGATGATAACATCCGAGAACACTAATTATTTTGGTCAACGCAAAGAAAAGCCAAAGGTATCTATATAGTCGTTAGTCAACACCCTTAATTTCCATCTTTGTTCATGGTTTTTGACTTTTTTCTTTCCATGCCTCAGGTTTTTGGCTGCTTTCCGTGGGGCAGAAAATGATTTTTGGGCTAAAAGTGTTGGTGGGTGTATATAGTTTATATACAAAAGAACACTTAATCTGTTATATGAGTTCTTATTATGGCTTCAAATTATATTTTTTTTTTAAAGGTTAAAGAAAGATCAAACGTGAGTTATATGATTTTGTATGCAGTATTGATATGATATGTTGGTTACATTGATATATATTTTCTGGTTGTTCGATTACAAACTTTAGGGTCAAATACGTAAATGATTTTATATGCAGTATTGATATGATATGTTGGTTACATTGATATATATATATATATATTTTTATGGTTGCTCGATTCTTATTTGTTTTGATGTTACAACAATTCAAAACTCACCTTTTGAAGTATCTGGTTGTCTGCTGCGTAATTTCTTTAATTCTTATTTAGGGTTAATTTCCTATAATTTTTAGGGTTAATTATACTGAAATTTTGTCAAAAAATAAAAATAAACTAGGGTTAATTACACTGAAATTTCGTCAAATATTCAATGTTTGTTTATATATTAAACAAAAATGCCCTTCAAAATAGTTTAGCGGAATAAATAAAACACTGAAACTGTTAATGGCTTAATGCAGCAATTATTTATTCACATACCATAGTTAAGGAATATGACTATAACATGAATTCCAAGAGTATAGGTTCTTTAAAAAATATAAGTTTGTCAAAATATAGCATTGTTTGAAAATTGGAGTGTACCAGTTGTCCCATAAAATTATTAAAAGCAATTGTCACTACATATCAAGGCTAACAAGTAACAACTCACTTTGGATTGTTATTCAATTCCAATGCTTTCCATTTGACTTTCAAAATCAGTCAAGAATGTACGTTATCTTTATACGATTTTGCCACATTACCCTCGTCTTGTCCACAAGACCTCGATGCTTATGGGATGGGCCCCCTACTTAAGTCTTCCTCATATATGTATTATCGACTTATGTCTTGCACCAAACCGTACATTCCAACGGTGCTCAACATGTACTACTTTTGAATGTATCATGTCGTATGTCCTCACAACAATTAACCAGTTTATCATTCACAAGTCAATGTTTTTACTTTTATACAACTAACTGACGAATACTTTGTATCATTTCACCAATTCATTTCATTTACCCAAACTACTTGCTACTTTTTTTTTCTTTCTCAGGCCATGTGTAGTCATAAAGCCCCTTTGTGGGCGCTATGCGACACGTGTCGTTCCACGTCACACAGGGGCGTTATATCAATAGAGCCCGTAGTCATAAAGCCCTACCTCGTCATTACCCAATTAATTAACAACCCCTTAAATTATACGTACATATGTATGTATATATTTGTGTGTGAGTGGAGAGAAATCAATGGCGCCACGATGTACATAGCGCTCCCATCTTTTTTTTGATCGATAAAACCCCACGTCGTGGTGTGGTGGACGCCATATGGGCGCTATAGCCCCATATACCGCCCCACTACCGGTAGACTGAGAGTGGCTAACTCAAAACACTATCTAAACCTGTTGTACATTTTGTCGATCATGGGGCACTCTTTTTTTCCAATAGTTTTGTAGCACTAGGCAAAAGGCCTCTGGTAACTATTTGTTACTTGGTTTCAACGTTATATTCATACATACTTGATAATATTCCTCTAATTATATTCAAATAATTTGGTTACTTAGGTAGCGTTCGTTTCATGGATTGTAATTGATGACATGGGTCCACTAATACCTTAGTCAATGATGTTAGAACAAATGAAATACACATAAATAATGACATGTATAAACATAGAAGAAGACAAAAAGCTTAAGAAACGGAGCAGCCAGCTCCTGACCAGGAGCTGGATCACCATAGGCTAACGACGAGGAGCAATTGTTACTGTACACCCTCGGGACTTGAGAGACAAAGGTCAAACTGACTTGACCTCTCACGAAAAGCACAAACAGTGCCCCTCGAGACACACAACCTGCAAACTTACATGTGGCGGAGATGGGTTCCAGCCGGGGGGAATCGCTGGCGTAGCGGCGTGGGTTTTTGGGGGGGGGGGGGGTGAGGTGGGGTGGCGTAGCTTGGTCCGGCGTGGCCAGCCATGTGTTTATATATTTATATTTTTTTAAGTAAATAAAATTTCATTTAAATAATCTAAATAACAAATTAAATAAAAATAATAATAAACAGTATACTAAAACATAAAATAAAAACACATCGTTTTTTCATGTTATACTTTTGCAAGATCTCGTTTTCATCGCCAAAGTCGTTTCCAATGCGTCGCCCGAAAGGTGAGCGACGTTTGTGGCTAGAAACTTTATATCCGCAAGTTTTTGCTTCTCATAAGCTTTTTTTCCTTTTCTAATGCCTTTTCACTTGCAATTTTTGCATGAGATGCTTGAATTTTTCTCTTCTCCTCAATCCTTTGTTGTTGGAGGAAGTTGAACGTGTCAATTTTCGAGACGATTTCCTCCAATTGATTGGTGTATGACCCTTTAGCCGAAGCCGAAGTGGGGGTCGAACCCGATGGGGAAGCCGAGGTGGGTGTACTAACCGACCTTCGTCTTTGAGCGCGCCTTTTTGAGGTGTCTCTACCGGGTGGGCGGGAAGGAGAATCATCAAAATCATCCAATGTAAGATCAACCTCTTGATAACGAGCATCAGATTGAGCTTGTGACAATGGTGTTCTTGCCCTTTTGGATGAGGTAGATTCGCTACCGTTAGGGACTTCGCCCATTTAGAGGCGTACCTAGCAATGTTCCAACAGTGCATGTACTTGAAATCCGATTACTCGAGTCTCTATACAAAGGCAACGCGTTTGTTATGAAGTCGACTTCGGTTTCACCGCTCCTTGGCGAGTTCTTCGACTGATGAAAACATCCATTGAAGTGGCTGACGACATTATTAATTTCCCCCCATTTCGACGAGAGGCTTTCATTTTCACGATACCACTCATCGCTTTGCATTTGTTGATGGAAGGTTTTTTTAATAGAATCCCAAAAATCCGTACGGTGTCGTGAATTTCCTATTAAAAAAACATTAGACAACCAAAAAATTATAATAAAACACCTAATAATATTGTTAAATATAAAATACCTTTAATTGAATCTTGGGATTCATTATTATAACACTTCGTCAACGTAATCTCCTCTTGAGTCGTCCACTTTCTTTGGACTCGTTGAGTGGCCATTATTGCTTTTTCTTCATCTGTTTTTTTTGACTTCGTTTTTTTTGCCGGTTTAGATGACGAACTACCAACGTTTTGAGGTTGTGTTTCGGGCACGAATTCGGGTTGAGAAAGGTTGTTTGGAATAGATGATTCGTCGAATCGAAAGTTCGTAAAAACTCTCCCCCTAGAAACGACGCGATGCCGGCTAGCTCGGGAACAGGTGAGTATACAAATGGTTGGGGTTGGCCGCGGTTGGGTATCTTGGTCGTGCTAGGTGACGGGCTCTCTTGGAAAGCGTAGGGGTTGTCCGGGTCGAACGTTTGGTTGAATGGGTTCATTATAAAAATATAGAGATTATAAGTTGAGTGGTAGAGATTATAAAATATGGAGATTGGAATGGTATATTTTTAAAAAAGGTTAGCATTTATATGGTAATTTTTTTTAAACTAGTCGTTGGGGTAACGGCTACCCTCAACGGATATATCACGCCAGCCAATGCTAGTCAGCCACGTCATAGCCCAAAACCACCCCACGCCAGACCAAATAACCACGCCAGCGGCGCAACGCCGCTAGCTCGGTGTGGCTGTAGCGGTGTTGCTTGACTAGCCACGCTCTAAACCGCCGCTCTCACCCAACAGTCTAACGAAATTCCGAGTATATGTTGTTAAGACAGCTATTTGACGCCGATCATTTGTAAAGTTTCCTACATAACAACCATTTGTCGCTTGGTCATTTGTCATTTTGAGAAAATGGATATTAAACTAAGTAACCATTTGTATTTTGTGACCAACATCTAAACTTATTATTGGAGATGTAAGTAATGGTGTTAACTTGGTTAATACATCAACATAAAGGAAGATGGAACAAATCGGCATCCTTTATGAAATAATTTGTTAAAAATCATAAGATCATTATATGATTTGTTAAATATAAATCGGCATACTTTATGAAATAATGATACATGATTGAACATTGATTCATGATGTCATCTATTATCTATATATATTAATTTATAACATACGGAGGAATAGTGATTTTTTAGGTCTTTTGTGGGTTTTTTTTGGCATGGTAATTTTTAATTTTTTCCATTTTCGTAGTCTTTTTTTATAATTTTATCACAAAAGATTAATGAGTTTATTTTTTTATTAGTTTTTGTTTTCTCTCCAGATTTGATCGTTATTCGGTTACTACTTTGCACAGTGTTTGATCGTCACCATTTGGTCTCTAAGGGTTTTTTTGTCGTTCTGTTGCTACTTAGCATGGTACTTGGTGGTCATATTTGGTCTCTAAAGGTTTTTTTTGTCGTTCGGTTGCTACTTAACACGGTATTTGATGGTCATATTTGGCCCCTCAGGTAATGAGTTTATTTTTTATTAGTTTTTGTTTTCTCTCCAGATTTGATCGTTATTCGGTTACTACTTTGCACAGTGTTTGATCGTCACCATTTGGTCTCTAAGGGTTTTTTTGTCGTTCTGTTGCTACTTAGCATGGTACTTGGTGGTCATATTTGGTCTCTAAAGGTTTTTTTGTCGTTCGGTTGCTACTTAACACGGTATTTGATGGTCATATTTGGCCCCTCAGGTTTTTTTTACCCCCTCGACTTGGTGTTAAAAATTCATGTATTTTTTTACGCTTTTTCTACGTTTTGGCTTTGCTCGATTGGTACTTAGCATGGTTTTATGACCCTACGCCCTGCAACGTTGGTATCTTGGTTTTATGTTCCCGCACTGCAACGTAGAGGGCTTAAGACTAGTATATAGTAAACCAGTTTTTATCAAGGGATAGTGGGGTCCATAAAGAATGTTACTGTATGTGATAGCAATAGCGAAGGTGTGATTTGGTGATCATCTTCATATGCTTTCCACATAGTTTGGCACGCAGGTGAACCACTGTCAGTGTATCAGACACAACCTTGGCCAGACATCTAAGCATACAATGGGTACAAGTGACACCTTATATCTCTTGATTACCAACTCCCTTTACTCAAGTTGAAAAGCATATGAACTTTTCTTTTAACCATAAATTTGGATTACTGACGGGTCAGTGACGGACTCAGAGATTTTTTTCATGGGGTGCGGAAATTTTAAGAGGGTTTTTCTATAGCTATATAATATTTTTTTGTCTGGTTCGAGTTGGGTCGGATTGATCTGATGGTATAAAAAAATAATCAAACTAAGCTTTATATAATCATGTAAATCATCATTAAATATACATAAGGAAATCTATTGTATCTAAATTGTTTTCAACTGACTTTATTTTTTGAACTCTAGCTATAATATTATACAACACGACGTTCCATTATGGGACTCATAATTGACTCATTATGTGATACACATAGCATTAGGCCATACGTAATGAGCATTATAGGAGCGTAAAAGATTTTACTAATGTCCTTAACACCGCTCCTTTAGGTATTATAGAGATATGAAGAGGGAGAGAGATTTCTAGAATAATGCCCAAAAGTAAGTAATGAATGAAATGAGGCATTAAACGTTATATGCTTTTTTAAAAGGGCATTATAATGGTAATGTGACGAAAAATACATTTTTTTGTTAGCATTAACCATTATCCATTTGAATATAAAACTTCAAACATTTTAATAATCTTTTAGTAGAATGGAATTGTAAAGTAGCAAAATAAATGTGTAATTTAAAATTAGTAAACGTTGATAGCACCAGCTGTATTTGGTTTTTAGCGTTTGTTTTTACAGTACCTAACAAGACAACTCAAAAAAGATGAAAAGGTAAAAAATAGTAAATAATTACTAGCTTTAAAAGGCTTCATCTTCTTCCTTGTTCTTTTGTTTCCACTCAGTGAACCAGCAAATTTCTCCTTTGTCTGATGCCCCCAATTTCTGCTTTCTGCCGGAAAATTTTCTGTTAGTTCTACTCTTTCTTCTTGGTTTGAGACAGGGTTAAAATTTCAAGGGACGGTGTCAAAATTTCATGGGGTGCGATCAAGATTTTATCTCATATATACTAGAGGAAAAGAAAAATTCATGGGGTGCACGGGCGTAGCTTTGTGGAGGGCTGGGGGCGCTCGATCCCCCGAACTTTTCGTTCAGTGGTATTCGGTATGTAGTTTTCATATAGAAATTTTTGTGTGTATACGTTCCCCCGTCATTCGGGTCAAGCTTCGCCACTGATGGGGTGCGCCCGCTCCAAGATGTCACTAGGCTATAATGCCTTATGCTAGATTTAACGCAATGGGCAAGAAAGTTGACATGAAGGTATTCTTCGAAGGTGAAGCTGTGGAGGTTTTCTTGGGCTCACGTGACATCGATCACAACAATTAACAATGTTGTTACTTCTAACATTTTACAATGAGTAAACTATTATAATGCAGGTTTTGTCAATTTTGTCATTTTAGTCAAAAACTCAAATTTTTTGAATATGGGTCCTTATGGTTTTAATTTTGTTATCATTTTCATCCAAAAGAAAATTCTGGTCAGATTTAGATTTTTCAGTTAACATCTAGTTTTTTTTGTCTTTTTCCTCTCTTTTAATGAAGGACAAAATGGTCAAATTTTTTAATTTGTTATAAGAGTAAATTACGTTTTTGGCCCATGTGGTTATATCACTTTTACTATATTAGCCCAAAATAAGAATTTTTAATATATCTGCCCTCATGGTCTCTATAACTAACCATTTTGGCCCCTAAGTTTAACATATCTGCTCCCATGGTCTCTATAACTAACCATTTTGGCCCCCAATTAATTAACCAGAGTTGGGGGTTGGTTAGACTTAGGGGCCAAAATGGTTAGTTATAGAGACCATGGGGGCAGATATATTAAAAATTCTTATTTTGGGCTAATATAGTAAAAGTGATATAACCACATGGGCCAAAAACGTAATTTACTCTTGTTATAATAAAACGTTAAAAGACCATTTTGCCATTCATTAAAAGGGAGGAAAAAAACAAAAAAGCTGGATGATAACTGAAAAATCTGACAAAATTTTGATTTTGGATAAAAATGACAACAAAATTGAAACCACAAGGACCCAGATTCAAAAGGTTTGAGTTTTGGACTAAAGTGAAAAAAATGATCAAACTCAGTGACCATTTTGGTAGTTTACTCTTTAACAATACTCAAATGAATATTTCTTTATTTACATACTACAACATTACTATATATACGTACCTTGTATACATTTATCTAGCATGAGTACAAATTAATGCACTATTTGCGAATAAACTCTAGCTACATTTTGAAAACATAATCTAATAACATAATCCATGGTTGCAAAAGTCGTTAGGCGCTCCTAGTCGGTCGACCGGGGAGTTGAGAGTACCCAACCTAGGCGAGAGTACCCGGACATGTTAAATTATAAAGAAATTAGTTTCTGAAATTAAATATATGTCAAATAACATAAGTTTACTAATATTTATAACAAAATACATGAAAAAAATATTTATTATTTAATATGATAGGCATAAATATTATGATTTTTATATTTTTTAAGTCAAACTCGGCCTGAGTTGACCTACTAGATCTGATTTTGGCCGAGGTTGAACGCGTTGATCGATTTCGGGTAATTAGGCGAATTTAAGAAAGTCGCATCGGCAACCTATCTTGTAGCGATTACTCGAAGAATACTCGGCATGAGAGACCTTGTTTTACAACCATCACATAATCTAATTTTATTGGATATATGTGATACAGCAACAACTTGGACCCAGAACAAATTAACATGCCGGTATCTTTTGACTCTAGTCCATCTCCTTCAAGTCTAGCTCCAGGCCCAACCCTAAACAACTCTAAGCCCAGCATGTAATCAACAGCCACAGTAACTCAACATCAAAATAACAAACACACAAAAGACAAAATGTCACGGCCATTGCATGATTAGGCTATTGGTGTGGGGGTCGGCTCCGGGACGTCGAGCTCCGTCCACACCGCCCCACCCGGATCGTCCCGTTTTCAACGTCTTCCTCAGCTAGCCGCTCGTGACGGGCCATTGCTTTCTCATCCAACACACATATACATTTGAAGTGATTATGGATATGGACTCAGGAGTTTGTGATGGGATGTTATGGAGGCGATTATCAAATGCTTTGTTGTGTTTTTACTTGTAACTGTATGACTGTTAGCTATAATGATAGCTTAGCTAGTAGTTAAAATTAATTAAACACCGTGAAGCATGCAAGAAAGGTGTAGAAAGATGGTGATGGTGGTGGATGATGGAGGTGAGACGATGGTGGGTTGTTGATGGTGAGAGAGAGAGAGAGAGGAGAGATAATACAAATTTATTTTATTTATATATCTTTTTGATTATTATACACAATGGTCTCTGCGTATTAAATATTTATACAATAGTCCTTGAAATGATGAAAAGACAAATGTGCTCTCATGTACAGATCATATGACAAGATGTAACAGAAAAATCTAACTGGGTTAGAGCTAAAGGACATAACGTGCATGATTTTAAAACATTAAGTACAAAACCCATCAATTTCAAATATAAAGGACACCGCCTACAATTGGGTATAAAGATAAAGGACAAAACTTGTAATTCACTCTTATATTACTTAACTTCAATAAAAAAATCAACGAAGCGGGAACACATTTTTGCCATATTAATTATGACTATATTTTTGGGTTTTCAATTTATTTTTTTATAGTGAATACATCGAAACCGACCGAGTCTACTACGTACACACATTAGTTATTTTTATGATTTTAGGTCCAACTACAACGCGAGGGTCCTATTATTACTAGTTATATAGTAGAATGGGGTAGATCTGATGACTTTTAATATACGATGTTATATAAAATTCTAATTATGCAACATTCTATCTATGTCTTGATATAAATTTTACTCAAAAGTGAATTGTGAATAACAATGCACAAGTGATAAACACAAACGTACATGTAATCAAAGCCGTTTCACAGTTTTTTTAATAAAGTGGCGTCGTTTACCATTTTTATTGTTTTAATAATATAGTGAGACGTGTTTATTCTTATCGACGTTTTGATAAAAGATATATTTTCAAAAGAGAACCGGTCAAATATAATTGATATTTTTGTTCTTTACCATGATGGACTGAAGCGAACCGAACCGATTCGATCAACTTCGGTATTGATGCCAATATTCACGCTTTTTTATGGTTTTCTCGACGTTCCTGCTGGTGTCATGACAAACTTGACCCATAACATGGTACCGGTATTAATAAATGAATCAGTACAGATGCTCGTTTTTATGGTTTTCAATCGATGTATTTCTTTTTGTTACTACAATGAATGCCAGTATTGCATATTACTGTAATCAACCAAACCCATACTAACCAAAAATAGATTTACGAAAAAACATTTTTTAATATAAAATGCAATTGTTATTTATATAATTTATAAATATGTTAAATAAATTCGATTAGATATAGATAATAAAAGGAAAAGTGGGTGATAAGGTGGAGATTTGAAATGGTTAGTGTTAGAGGTCAAAGTGGGTTTGAAATGATTGGGGTTTGAAATGATATGAAAGGTCTGGATTTTGGGGCAGATCAATTGCTGTGGATGCTCTTATTGTAAGACCTTATTTATAACTATGTAAGCTCAAAACCAAGGAATAATAAAAACGAAACTCAGAAATTTTATAATGAGTACGTTAAAAAATGAAAATAAATATGTGACAAAATGGCAAATAACCGGTAATTCTGTAAAATCTATTCACCTATTGTATTTTATTTATCTCATGCATTTTAAGCGTAATTAAATTGCGTAACGGAGTCGTACATTGCACAATAAGTGATAGGGCGTGTAAAACTTGATGAAACCCCTATTGGTTTCTAACATGTCAAGAAACTACGAAATCTATGTCCTAAAAGTGTTGGTAGAAGGTGCGGAACGCAATACTTACGATTGCGCGATGTATGCCGGCAATCACTTAAACGGAACAAAACTACGAAACAAGACACATGACATATACAACTGAGTCTATATAACAATGAATACACTAATGTGGGAATAATTTATTGATTTTACACAACCTTCCGGTATGACGCCTTAAACACATATTATCCGATCGGCTAAAAACATGACACTTTTCAATTCGTCCGTTATAGTAATTAAACAATTATGGACCTCCTGAATTATCTCCATTGAGGTAAAACACACTAAAACGTTTTGGGAATATCAACGGGATGTCCAAAACTACAACACTTTCGTTAATATATCACTATAAACATAACTTGTCCGTTAGCGACCCGACGAGCTAGTAAGCGGTATTTCCGTCACTGTAACAACTAAACGAAGAATCTAGCGAACTCGTTAAGCTTATTTTGGGATTCCAAATCACTTCATACAACTTTTGGATGAGAAATTATAACTTACAAAAAATGTTCGTCGGTACGACATAAAAGCACCGTTAGTGCGCCGACGCTTAAACGAAAGACGTTTAAGCTAATGAATTATCATTTTAACTAGTCTAGTGAACTAGTTAGTATTATTACAAGTCCTAATCCCTAATTACCATACTAATAACGTACTTAAAACCCTAATCACCCTACACCTCTTAATTACCAAAATATCTAAAGTTTAAGGCTTTAATCACCAAAAACTAACACATTACCCCCCTCATATTACGGTTTTGGTGGGCCCATGTGGCCTTACCAACTTGTTCAACATTTTCAAATGTGTAAGATTATAAGTATGGCTCTTGATATGAGATCATGACTAATGGAAAGATTGATAATTATAGCTAATTTCACACCCCGACCCGCAGCGGAAATGGTGATCGAGGCATGATTGGGTTTTCATCAAAGCTCATGACATTTACTATAAGGTTTCATATTTATTATTTATTTTTAAAGAACATTACAATAAGCATACAAATACAACATGTTCAAATACATTTTTCATAACTTCATTATTTTTCTTCTAAGGCAATTTCCTATGTGTTCCTTGCTTCAACCTGTCCACCTGTATCATGTGTAAAAATGGGATTTTGGGTCAACAAAAAGTTGGCGAATCTTATTTACACATTTGAAAGGATTAGTTATGTTGGTTATTTGAATAAAATTGTGCATAACCAAATATGAATAAACGTAAATGTAAATTTAATCACAAAACACATAATATTAATTAATACACACGCACACACCAAATGAATGATTTTGAGGCACGCGATGTTCAACTCGTCTCCCACGAGGAACTGATGGGCCTAATGAATGATTTTAAGGCACGCGATGTTCAACCCGTCTCCAAGAGGAACTGATGGGCATAATGAATTGATTTGCACGCAACTTGACTAAATGTAAACACACATTACAACAAACAATATTTACATTATAAGTTTAGATCATATAATGGTAATAGCACGAGTTTGAATAAGCGAATTAATTAAAGCGACACATGATACACCCCAAAACATGAATAAAAAGGGGAATTTGTAAGAATTCACTCACAGTGGGTGCGTTCCTTGATAATGATGAATGCGCACGAAATTATGATTTAACCGACGAGAGAAAACTAACCTAAATAATAACATAATACTCGATAAATAAATAAATTTTATTTGAGATTAATATTTTTAATTAGTGCTCTTAATGGGATTGTTAGATTTATTTTTGTGAGTTTAAGGAAATTTTCTAACTTAAAAAAATATTATTTTTAAGTATTTTTAAATAATTTTCTGGTTAAAAAATATAAAATAAAATAAAAATAAAATAAAAAAATGTTGACTTTTTGACCGTTGACCGGTCGGACCGTGTTTATTCTATGCGCTGAGTGAGGTTCGAACCCGAGACCTCTCGTACGCGTGCACGCAGCTCTACCAACTGAGCTACGTGTCTAACCCGAAATATTCTCTGTTTTAATTATATTTATATACTAATTAGATTAATTCATTTCTGTTTCTATTTAAAAAGCGTTGATAATTGCCAGACCCGGTTACAGAAGCAGGATTCGAACTTGGGACCTACGGTTCGTGTGCATACAGCCCAACCAGTTGGGCTGTGTGTCTAACCTGTTAGATATAAGATTTTTATTTCTTTTATATACTTACTGTCAAGTTTCATATTTGAGTTTTATATATAAAAAAAAGTTTGAATATTGCGACGAATCGAAACAAGAACAGAATCGAACCCGAAACGTGCTTATTGTTTTTGCACACAGTCCACCACTGGACTGTGTGTCTAACCCGGTTATTATTCCGGTTTTAATTGTACATATAAACTGTTTAAATCTTCATCTTCTTCATCACGATAACAGAATGATGTTAAACCCAAATGTTTTGATTTATTTAACAATTCTCTTGTTAATTCCTAAATGACTACAAATGAGATTAATAAGAATGAAAGAATATAGAGGAAAGTATACCGAACAGAGACACTCTGGTTCTCCGGCGGACTTCTGATTTGTCGCAGATTTTTCCGGCGAGAGTTTCCGGCTGGCGCAGCAGCTTTCCGGCGGTCAAGACTTCGTTCAGAGAGAATTTTCGTGAGTTTTCGAAAGGATTGAGCGAGTCTTTTTGTGGTGTGTGCATCGGTATTTATAGTGAATCCTAACCATAGGATTTCCGTTTCGAAGCTTGATTCACGGGTTGATGATTTAAACGGTTTGGAGTTTCAATTCGGTTTTGATTTCAGAATCGTAACTGTTTTCCGTTAACCGGATTTTGAGCTTGACTGAGATGGCGGTTTCAGTCAAGATTCAAATAGGTGATATGCGAGTTTTAATATAAAACTAATTTGGTTTCAATTTTATTCACGAATGTGTGTGTAGTGTAGTGGTGAAGTCATTGTGTGTATAACTGGGAGACCCGGGTTCGAGTCCGGGCGCTGCCCGTTTTTGATTCTTTTTGTTGAGTTCAAATTTTCTTTTGAAAATAGCATAAAAGCCCCTGAACTTAGTTTAGTAGAAATACATATTTAGTCCCTTGAATTATTAACTAAGTTAATATTCATTTATTTATTAAATCTAAATTACTTGATTAATTATTATTGTTGTTATTATTATTTTTGTCATTTATTAATTATAGTTTTTAAATTCTAAAATGTTTATTAATTATGTATTGTTTAAAATTAAAATGGACAATATTTACGCAACGAAATTTATAACTGACTATTCGATTAATAAACGAAGCGGGTTTTGAAAACCCGTTTTTTGACGGATGTTACAGCTAATCTTATCCACCACATCCCTCATATTTTACACCTTACAAAACACACGCAAATCCTCTAGTCTCTCTCTAACCTACGGCCACCACCATCACCACCTTATACCACCATAAACCACCACTAAACACCTCCATTTACCCCATTTCAAAGCCTTTCAAGAACATTTAAGTATGGATTAAGCATGGAGAACACTTAGGAGTTTTCTTTGGAGCTTAATCTCTTCTTATTTTCTAATCTAGCTTGTGCACTTTGTAAGTCTACTAAACACCATACTTGTGATCCATATTAGTAGTAGATTATGAAAGTACAAGTTGTTATTCTTGATATAAAAGATGAACACAAACAAAACCCTAATCACAAAGCTAAAGAACACTAAATATAACTACATTACGTGTTGTTTTAAGTAGATTTGAGTATGATAGTTTGTATAATCATGTTGTTTATGATGATTTTGTTAAGATTAGTGACTCAAAGTTTATGTTTATGATGATCATGTTGTTAGTTTCATGTAGTATTTTATATTTGTGATCACCTTGCCATGATAAATATGAATAGGTGATTTAAACATGATTATACTTAAATCAAGAAAGATCATCATACTCACTTAATGAACTAATCCTTAGATTACATAAAGAAACAAGTGTTTAAGTAGGGTTAAATGGACTTAAAAGTGATTCTTGTAAGATTTACAAACTTAGATTAGTAATGACTTGGTGGATTGATTAATGGATTAAATACGTTTTTAAAAACGTGGGAAACGCCATAGTTTTAGGGAAACTATGGCGGATTTTTCTAAAAATCTATCGCGATTAAAAGTATAATTAATGGGTGATTAGGAAGGTTAAACGCGATTAGTGGTCTTAAACGTCATTATGGAACACTTGATGGAAATGATTAAGTCTTTAATGTGTAAGGATTCTTGAAAACATAAAAATATATTTTTAAGTAAAAATAAGTGGTGGGAATAATAATAATAATAATAATAATAATAATAATAAAACATATATATAATTTTTGGATGAAAATTATATACTTTGAAAAAGTGCCTAAGTGTGTGTATTATGTGTTATGTATACGTATATAGATACACTTAGGAGAACCGAAATAATACCCTCACGATACCAAGAACTACTCACATGAAATAAGTATGAAGGTGACATAAAAGTATATATACACATTCCTATGTATATTCCAAAGGCTTACCACGAAACGGATAAATGAACGGATCGGATACCGGGCGAGCTACTAATATATTTAAACACATGGGCGTTATCAAACATAAAATATATATTGAAAATGATCACGACAATGTCTCTAAAAAGATATACACTTTTCATTAGCACAAGACTAATATATATTGTCGATAACTAAAATCCGGAAAGTTAAAAACATAAAAGTTTCTAAGTGTTGCAAAACATACTTAAATTAGGTTCATGTAATTCCCACTAATGGACTCAAATTATGTTAATGGGCTAAGCCCAAATTACATAACGCAAATGGGCTAGGCCCAAACCATATAACTAAAATGGACTCTAAATAGTTATATTGGGCTAAACCCCAAATATATATAAACATTTGGGCTAGGCCCAATCTCAACACTTAATGGATCCCAAGAAGATAGTGGTCTAGGCTCAAATCAAATTACAACATGGGCTAGGCCCAATCACATATAACATATGGGCTAGGCCCACTGATAACATAACTTGGGCTAGGCCAAATCATATAAACCAAGTGGGCTAGGCCCAATGATATAACTAAGTGGGCTAGGCCCAATCGTATAAACTAAGTGGGCTAGGCCCAATCATATAAACTAAGTGGGCTAGGCCCAATGACAATATAACATGGGCTAGGCCCAATGACAAAGATAACATGGGCTAGGCCCAAAGATAAGATAACAAGGGCTAGACCCGAAGACAAGATGACATGGGCTAGGCCCAATGACATGCGTGCAAAGCACGAGGATAAGTGAAGGGCAAGGCCCGTTCACATACGATTAATTACTTGATAACAAATATATATATTTGTGAAATATATATATACATAAATAAAAATAAAACACACAAACTACCAACACTATAAAAGTAATAAAGTTGTTCAAAGAAAACAAATGAATACATAACACTAATTCAAGATGAACAACTTGTACGAGGTCAAACCCGACCTAAGTGTCTAAAAAAATTAGTACACTTGTAGGTTACAAGGGTACTCGGACACTCGCATTTCATTAGTACGACTTTACGGAACACAAACTGGTGAGCTCATGTCCCCATTTTCTTTTAAACGTTTTTGGTTTTATAACACTCGGGGGAAATACATGTTTATGACAAATTGTATGTTAGCTTCGGGTTTAGATAATGACAATGATCGATGTGCGTAAGTAGGATTATGACATTAGTAACCATTAATCACTTAGTGACCAAGGTGCAAAAGGTGTAGATCTATTGAGTTTGAGACACGCTCCACTCCTAGTTGTTAACCATGGAGTGCTTTTGTGAGCCCTAGTTGAGGACAAAGTTGTCTCGGTTTGGTTATTTACTTACTTATGGCACATAATGTCAGCGGACTAGCTACCCACTGATAGATCCTTAAACCCATGGTAAATGACAATAACATACATGGATTTTAATACTGATGACATTTATACGAAAACAATACTACATGAACTCGCTCAACTTTTGTTGATGTTTTCAAACTTACATGTATTTCAGGGAACAAGACATGAGCCGGTGATAGTCTTCGGGAAATGGGAATGATATAACAACGGATGCCACTTTTGAAGGATTTGCCTCTTATGTCCCAACCTTGTATGGGTATATAGGAGTCAAAACCTTGGTTTACTTTATGATGATAACAAACTTGTTTTTGTATGTAATGTAACTACAACTATGTTTTTGGGGTAACATCTTAAATGCGTTGAACTTATGCAAATTTTTTTTACAAAACTTTTATGTTTGTTGCAACTTAATATATGACATGGCATCGTTGTTAATTACTATGTGTTTACGCGATTGGATGCAATGATTACCTCGTAGTCACACGTTTGCGCTTCCGCTACGACCAGGGTGTGACAGATTGGAATCAGAGCTTCGATTGTAGTGAACCGGGGAAAAACTTTTACTAATTTGGTCTACAATCACCAAGGGCTCTCGCACGAAAACAAAATTTATAACCTCAGAAAAGTAATTTTCAAAAATATGACAAAATAACAAAAAGGTTTTCATTGTGTCATGATGATATAAGGATCTATCACATGAGCTCAATTACAAGTAGTGAGTTAAGGTTTATACATGATTGGTCTATGGTAGATAGATGTGAAAACATTAAGATCACATGAAACCAAAGGATAAAGACTTGCATGAGAAACGGTGATTACTATAAACTATGATTACAAGTAATAATTAATTTCTAACCCATATATGTATACATTGTACGGATTATTTGCCAAGATTATGTCGTCTTCTTCTTCGGCTATTACGGACACCGACCCAATGGAGTTAGTCTCCGACGAGGAGTATGTACCGGATATTGTGGTTATATCGTCCGACGAGGAGATAGATCAGGAGGCCTTATCAGATGATGATGATCTGCTAGATGACTTCCAGTCGTTTGCCCTTCTATGTAACATTTGTCAAAAACGGGTTTTCCAAACCCGCTCCGTTTGTAATCGAATATCAAGTTATAAATGTTTCGTTGCGTATTTATGCCTATTTTGATTTTTAATGATACATAATTAATAAACAAACTAAACTATAAAAGTTATAATTGATAAAAAGTAAAAATAAAATAATAAAAAATAAAATGAGGCTGCCGGGACTCGAACCCAGGTCAGCCGGGTTGAACTCCAAAGACTTAACACACACACACATAACCACTCCGCCACCTGTTTTTTTCTGTCAACTCTAGGAAACAATTAAAACTTATGAACAACCATGAATCAACCTGTTGCGCCTAACTGAAACCGTAATCGGCTATTCAACCGTCCAAACGTTTGAGTGTGCGCAGATTCTGGTTTATAACCGATGCACCGACGATCCTAATCAATTCAGTCTTGAATTAACTTAAATTTTGATGATGATCGGTTTTTATAACCGAAGATATTCAATTTCTGAATTACTTCAATCAAAGACCTTTCTTACGACTCAGAAACATTCTACAAACCTGCAATTTCACTTTCACTATACATTCAGTTCGTCAGAAAAGTTTTTTTGAACTCGCCGGAAAATCTCTGCAAGTCACCGGAAAACCGAGACCTTCATTAATACGGTAAGTACTTCGACTAATTCTGTTCCAATCCGTTGTTAGACTGTTACTAACTTCAAACCAACAATCAGAATCAATCCCAGACGACATAGCCGGAATATTCAGCTCTCGCCGGAAAGCTTCTGGAATTTCCAATCTCACGCGGTGAATCGGTATGAACATTCAAAACTTCTGTTAATCCATGTTTAGTACCCCACTTTCATAGCTAATCAATCAAATTTGGCAATTGACCCGAACAGAGGAAGCTCATAAACAGAGCCGACGATCCTTGGCGGAGTTTTGAGAACGACGACCTGTTCCGGTACTTTCCTTCCCCAAACCCTCTCCGTTCATCACCTTTCAACTTGTTCATATTATTCGTTAACCGGATTAAACAGATAACATCTAGATAACCGTTGTCTGTGTTATAGACGAAGAAGACGAAGTAGCGAATGTTGTTAAGATTAATAAAATCTGGTTATTATCTCGGGTTAGACACACAGTCCAGCGGTGGACTGTGTGCACATACAAATCACACGTCGCCGAGTTCGATCCTTGATACACACACCCTCTCTATAATAAAGATGTTTTATTTTGCTAACTGAACCGGATTAACGTACGTTAGATGTTAAGTATAATAAAAATCTGTATATTAACCAAGTTAGACACACAGTCCAACGGTGGACTGTGTGTAATGTTAACGCACAGTTCCCGGGTTCGATGATTTTAAACATTTTTGAAAATAAAAGGATTTTGAATAAACTGAGTTAGTATATAAATATAATAAAAAACAGAATTATTTCGGGTTAGACACGTAGCTCAGTTGGTAGAGCTGTGTGCACGCGTACGGGAGGTCTCGGGTTCGAGCCTCACCCGGCGCATACAATTACACAATAAAACCGGTCAACAAGTCAAACGGTCAACGGTCAACGGTCAATGCAAAAAGTCAACATATTTTTATATTTTTATTTATTTAATTTAATTTAAAAATCAATTAAAAATACTTAAAAATAATGTTTTTAATGATAGGAAATAGCCTTAAACTCACAAAAATATATCTAAAAATCCTATTAAAATTATTAATAAATCCACTCATTTACTATATTTTCCGTTGTTATTTAGGTTAGTTAATTCTCGTTGTTCCATTCTTCCAACTCGGGCGCATCTCACCATCTCCAACCAAACGCACCCAATGTGAGTGAATCTTTACAAATTCCCCGTTTTAATCACGTTTTTGGGGTGTATCATGTGTCTTGCCATTTATTATATTTAAATCATTGTGCATACATCATATCATGAACAAATGTGTATTCAGCTTGTTACAACTGTTTGTGTGGTTATTGTTTAGATTTAATTTATTATTTTCAGTACATGTAATTTCATATGCCGCCGCTCCCCATTACATTATGAGCGTTGAGCATGTTCCCCATTACATTATGAGCGTGAACCTGGCGTGCCAACATACGATCGGCTCCGTTTGATTGAGCCTTGATCGCACAGACATTTATCATTTTCAGTACATGCAATACGATCGGCTCCGTTTGATTGAGCCTTGATCGCACAGTTTCATTCATGTTATATATTTATGCAAGCTGATATGTTATGGTATGTTATTGTATGTTATAGTTTGTGGTTGTTATTGCTACTGTTTGACTTTGTACATTTGCTCACTTATGATTATTGCACAACTTTTCCTAGATAAAATAACAAGAAAATCAATAATAAATGTTTATCTAACAAGGTTCACTCGCCAACTTATGTTGACCCAAAAACCCCCATTTTTACACATGATACAGGTGAACCAGCTGCTGCAAGAAACACATAGGATTGGCTTAGAAGAATAAACTGGTTTAGAGCTTGGATTGTTTAGTTGGTTAATTTTCTTTGTATTGTATGGACATGTTTGGATTATTGAGAATGTAATTTTGATTTTAATAAATATGAAACATAATAGTAAAATATCTTGAGCTTTGGTGATAACCCAATTATGCCCCGACTCTTATTCCGCTGCGGGTCGGGGTTGACAGATTGGTATCAGAGCCATGACTATAGGGATATAGGATAGGTTATTAGACCCTTAGAGCCTATACTATAGTTGATTAGAAATTTCTAAGATTTTTGTGTGTTATATGCAAAATTCATGATGTTTATATGTTTTATATTTAATGTTACATTCAGTGTTATGCAAGCATGTTCATAAGTACATATTAGTATATAATGCCTATCATGAATCATATTCTCATAACATATCATAACAATGAAAGCACACATCACATCATTTTCATGATTGTTTTTACAATGATTTTTGTATTTTCAAATCACATCAAAGTGAGTTCTCATGACGGGCATGTAGTAACTGGAATGGTACAAGTACCGGTAGTCGGAACGTCCTGTCTAGGCTGGCATTCGTATAAATCCAAAATAAAGGACCAGTTTGCCTACCTGGGGACTAACGATGAGAGTACGAAGTACCTATTAGGCCAAAGCATGCTATACCAAACGTCGTGTGAGCTAACCCCACTTTGAGTTGTCATTGTGTCTACACCTGGACACATTCTGACCATACATATCGTAAACATATTTCGTGGTTCTCATTCGGGTGATGCAAGTGTTAAATCACCAATACTAATGTGAATCCTACAAAGCCAATAGACATGGGGGCCCACATGACTATATAGGTGAAGGTATGGGGGACATTTGAGGCCCAACATGAGCGAACCCAAGACATCCTATGGATGTAGTTGCATTATTGATATTTATGTTATTTTCATTTTCTTTAAGACACATGACCCTAAAAAAAGACTCCATAAACTCACAATCTTCTTATGTATGTTCCTGTAGATGTCGGCTAGACAACAACGAGGGGGTAAAAGATCAGGAAGGTCTCACGAACGCTTGGCCACTCAAATCACAAAACAAATGGCCGCGGTGCTTCCTGACATTGTGGTTCAAGTACAACAAGCTCTCGCCACAAATCCCACTAATCCTCCTCAGCAAGAAAACCAGGACATCGGCAACCCGCCTTCCAAAAAGTGCTCATATAAACATTTCAAGTCTTGTGATCCTCCTAAATTTGAAGGGACTGAAGGTGTCACTGCTCTCCTCCACTGGTTTGAGGAAATGGAAAACACCTTCCTCAACTGCGATTGTCCAGATGATCGCAAGGTTCGATACGCGACCGGAAGACTATTTGGGGTAGCTCTTACCTGGTGGAATACTGAAAAGGGTAAGAGGGGAATTGAAGATGCTATGGCCTTAACGTGGGAGGAGTTAAGGGAAATCATGACTAGGCGTTTCTGTCCTAGGAGTGAAATTAAAAAGTTGGAGGACGAATTTCATTCTTTGAAGCAAAAGGAGGGAGATCATACTTCCTACAACAAGAGGTTCTTAGAGTTGAACCAAATGGTCCCTAACTTGTTCACCCCAACTTATCGTTTAATCGAGCATTATATTCGAGGACTTCCCTCGAAAATTCAAGATTCAGTTCTCAGCACTTCACCAGCAACACTTGAAGCTGCTATGGAACTAGCGACTGAACTGACCGAGAATCGAATTCGCAACGGTAAGTTTAAAGAAGAGAAAAAGAAAGCCCCCGTTGAGGGCCAAACATCAAACCATTCCACCTCCTCCTCTAAGTTTGCTAACAAGAGGAAGCGTAACACCAGAAACTTCGCTGTCACACAAACCAATTTCCCTATCCCTGCTGCACCCATTACCCAAGTTGCCCCTTCACCTGCACCATACAAAAGACAATACTCTGGCCCATTACCAAAATGCAACCGTTGCCAATACCACCATTTTCCTGAACACCCTTTCCAACATTGCACCGGCTGTGGTCGCGCAGGCCATACTGTTCAAACCTGTCGCATGCCTCAGCGAACGAACCGCCACCAGCCTTCAACCCAAACCCACCAACAAATAATGGGTCAAGCCCAACACCCCTACTATTACCACCCACCCAACATTTAGCCCAATCGTACTACCAACCCAACTATCCTATGGTACAACCTATGCGGGCTTGCTACAATTGTGGAGACCCAAGCCATTTTAGAAACACTTGTCCAAGGTTGGTGAACATTATTCATGCTCAAGCCCAAGCCAATCCTGTGAATCAAGCGAACCAAGCTCCTCCACCTGCAAGAGGAAGAGCTTTCAACATCAACGCGAATCAGGCTAGAGCTGACAACAATGTGGTTAACGGTACGTTCCTTATCAATGGTAGTTATGCATCCATGTTGTTTGATACTGGCACGGATAAAAGTTTTGTGTCTTTAGAGTTTGAACCCATCCTAAACAAAAATCGTGATAAGCTCATGGAATCCATAACAGTAGAAGTTGCTGACGGGAAACCGGTCTCTTTAAACTCTATTATACGCAACTGTACACTCACCTTAAACGACCACGACTTTCCAGTTGACCTTATTCCTATGAAGTTGGGAAGCTTTGACATTATAATTGGTATGGACTGGCTCAGCCAACATCAGGCTGAAGTTGTATGTCGCGAAAAGTTTATACGCATTCCTCTTTCGAACGGTCAGACTCTACGAATCTTTGGAGAAACCTCGTCGAAAGGGCTCAGATTAATGTCCTGTCTTCGAACTCAAAAATATCTTCGCAAGAATTATGTCGCGTTTTTAGCTCATGTCGTCAAAAAGGGAACCATGGAGAAGAAACTTGAAGACATTCCAGTAGTAAAAGATTTCCCACAAGTTTTTCCTGACGACATTTCAGGACTTCCTCCAGTAAGAGAAGTTGAATTTCGCATCGATCTCGTACCTGGTGCTACACCAGTTGCAAAGTCTCCTTATAGGTTAGCCCCCTCTGAAATGCAAGAGCTAGCCAGTCAATTGCAAGAGTTGACTGACAAGGGATTCATACGTCCTAGCTCCTCGCCTTGGGGTGCACCTGTCCTTTTTGTAATGAAGAAAGATGGATCGTTTCGCATGTGCATCGACTACAGAGAACTCAACAAATTAACAATCAAGAATCGCTATCCATTACCTCGCATTGATGATCTTCTTGACCAACTTCAAGGTGCCAGCTGCTTTTCAAAAATCGATCTTCGATCTGGTTATCATCAACTTAGAGTGCATGAAGAAGACGTCCCAAAGACCGCTTTTCGAACTCGTTATGGTCATTATGAATTCATGGTCATGCCATTTGGTTTAACCAACGCTCCAGCTGTCTTCATGGATCTAATGAACAGAGTCTGCAAACCCTATCTCGATCGTTTTGTTATAGTCTTCATCGACGACATCCTCATTTATTCAAAGTCTAAGTCTGATCATGAGCGACATCTTCGACTCATCCTTACACTTCTAGAGAATGAAAAGCTTTACGCCAAATTCTCCAAATGCGAATTCTGGTTAAAAGAGGTACAATTCCTTGGACATGTAGTCAATGACAAGGGAATACATGTCGACCCCTCAAAGATCAAAGCGGTACAAGAATGGCAAGCGTCACGTACACCAACTGAAGTAAGATCTTTTCTTGGTTTGGCTGGTTATTATCGTCGTTTCATTTCAAACTTCTCACGCATTGCTGTACCACTCACGGCTTTAACTCATAAGGGGAAACCTTTCATATGGGACCCAAACAAGAAGAAGCCTTCCAAACCCTTAAACAAAAACTCTGTGATGCACCAATCCTCACACTGCCTGAAGGTTGTGATGACTTCGTGGTTTATTGCGACGCGTCAGGGCAAGGACTAGGCTGTGTTCTAATGCAAAGAGGAAATGTTATAGCTTATGCTTCGAGACAACTCAAGATTCATGAGAAGAACTACACCACCCATGACCTAGAACTTGGAGCCGTTGTGTTCGCTCTTAAGATATGGAGACATTATCTCTATGGTACTAAGTGTGAAATATACACTGACCACAAGAGTCTTCAACATATCTTCAATCAAAAGGAGTTAAACATGAGGCAACGAAGATGGGTCGAACTTCTAAATGACTACGACTGTGAAATTCGGTACCACCCTGGCAAAGCAAATGTGATGGCTGATGCACTCAGTCGAAAGGGTTATGCGAAATCCATTCGTCTTCTATGTTCGCAAATCATAACTAACATTAAAGCTCAAATTCGAGAAGCCCAACATGTTTTAGTAACGGAAGATGATGTACGAAAGGAGCTGTCCTGTGGAGCTGAACTTAAAATTGAAACTAAATCTGACGGTATTCTGTACTATCTAGATTGCATATGGATTCCTGATCACAACAATCTTCGTGAATTTCTTATGAATGAGGCTCACAAAACACGATACTCTATACACCCAGGAGCCGATAAAATGTATCTAGA
This sequence comes from Scalesia atractyloides, assembly GCA_947069175.1. Lineage (NCBI taxonomy): Eukaryota > Viridiplantae > Streptophyta > Magnoliopsida > Asterales > Asteraceae > Scalesia > Scalesia atractyloides. The sequence continues at coordinate 50,566,459 of CAMTDV010000010.1, read as the reverse complement.
TCTTCGGTACACCTATTGGTGGCCTGGAATGAAAAAGGATATTGCTGTTTTTGTTTCCAAGTGCCTTACATGTTCCAAGGTGAAAGATGAACACCAAAGACCCTCAGGACTTCTGGTCCAACCGGAAATACCTGTATGGAAGTGGGAAAACATAACCATGGACTTCATTACCGGGTTACCTCGCACTTCTGGTGGGTATGACACTATATGGGTAATCATTGATCGACTTACAAAATCAGCCCACTTTATTCCTATCCGCGAAGATTTCAAGACGAAAAGCTAGCTCGTATTTATATCAGCGAAATCGTAAGCCGACATTGTGTACCGTTAAGCATTATTTCAGATCGTGATGGTCGTTTCACTTCACGAACATGGCAAGCAGTACAAGCCGCTTTGGGTACGCGATTAGATCTCAGTACCGCTTATCATCCTCAAACTGATGGACAATCTGAACGCACCATTCAAACTCTTGAAGATATGCTTCGAGCATGTGTCATAAACTTCAAGGGAAATTGGGACGCTCACCTACCATTAGTTGAATTTTCGTACAACAACAACTATCATTCAAGCATCGGCATGGCACCTTTTGAAGCCTTATATGGTCGTAAGTGCCGATCTCCAGTATGTTGGCACGAAATTGGGGAAGCTCAAATCACTGGTCCAGAATTGATTCAAGAAACCACAGACAAGATCCATCAAATTTGAAACAATCTTCTAGCGGCTCAAAGTCGTCAAAAGAGTTATGCAGATAAACGACGGAAGCCTTTGGAGTTTAACATTGGTGATCATGTACTTTTAAAAGTATCACCGTGGAAGGGAGTAGTTCGTTTTGGTCAAAAAGGCAAGCTAGCACCACGCTACGTAGGACCTTTCAAGATACTCGAAAGAGTAGGACCTGTAGCATACAAGCTTGATCTACCAGAAGAACTCAACAGGATTCATCCCACATTCCACGTATCAAACTTGAAGAAGTGCCTCGCTGATGAAAACCTCCACATTCCTCTGGAAGATATTCAGATTGATGAATCTATGCATTTTATTGAAAGACCTGTAGAGATCATGGATTTCGGAGAAAAACGTCTTCGACGAAGTCGCATTCCAATTGTTAGGGTACGCTGGGAGTCGAAACGGGGACCTGAATTTACTTGGGAACGTGAAGACTCAATGCGCGAAAAAAACCCACATCTGTTTCCTACTACTACTTAAATTTTGGGACGAAATTCCTAAAAGTAGGGGATAATGTAACATTTGTCAAAAACGGGTTTTCCAAACCCGCTCCGTTTGTAATCGAATATTAAGTTATAAATGTTTCGTTGCGTATTTATGCCTATTTTGATTTTTAATGATACATAATTAATAAACAAACTAAACTATAAAAGTTATAATTGATAAAAAGTAAAAATAAAATAATTAAAAATAAAATGAGGCTGCCGGGACTCGAACCCGGGTCAGCCGGGTTGAACCCCAAAGACTTAACACACACACACATAACCACTCCGCCACCTGTTGTTTTCTGTCAACTCTAGGAAACAATTAAAACTTATGAACAACCATGAATCAACCTGTTGCGCCTAACTGAAACCGTAATCGGCTATTCAACCGTCCAAACGTTTGAGCGTTCGCAGATTCTGGTTTATAACCGATGCACCGACGATCCTAATCAATTCAGTCTTGAATTAACTTAAATTTTGATGATGATCGGTTTTTATAACCGAAGATATTCAATTTCTGAATTACTTCAATCAAAGACCTCTCTCTCGACTCAGAAACATTCTACAAACCTGCAATTTCACTTTCACTATACATTCAGTTCGTCAGAAAAGTTTTTTTGAACTCGCCGGAAAATCTCTGCAAGTCACCGGAAACCGAGACCTTCATTAATACGGTAAGTACTTCGACTAATTCTGTTCCAATCCGTTGTTAGACTGTTACTAACTTCAAACCAACAATCAGAATCAATCCCAGACGACATAGCCTGAATATTCAGCTCTCGCCGGAAAACTTCTGGAATTTCCAATTTCACGCGGTGAATCGGTATGAACATTCAAAACTTCTGTTAATCCTTGTTTAGTACCCCACTTTCATAGCTAATCAATCAAATTTGGTAATTGACCCGAACAGAGGAAGCTCATAAACAGAGCCGACGATCCTTGCCGGAGTTTTGAGAACGACGACCTGTTCCGGTACTTTCCTTCCCCAAACCCTCTCCGTTCATCACCTTTCAACTTGTTCATATTATTCGTTAACCGGATTAAACAGATAACATCTAGATAACCGTTGTCTGTGGTATAGACGAAGAAGACGAAGTAGCGAATGTTGTTAAGATTAATAAAATCTGGTTATTATCTCGGGTTAGACACACAGTCCAGCGGTGGACTGTGTGCACATACAAATCACACGTCGCGAGTTCGATCCTTGATACACACACCCTCTCTGTAATAAAGATGTTTTATTTTTCTAACTGAACCGGATTAACGTACGTTAGATGTTAAATATAATAAAAATCTGCATATTAACCAAGTTAGACACACAGTCCAACGGTGGACTGTGTGTAACGTTAACGCACAGGTCCCGGGTTCGAGACCTGTTGGTGACACCGGTTCGATGATTTTAAACATTTTTGAAAATAAAAGGATTTTGAATAAACTGAGTTAGTATATAAATATAATTAAAAACAGAATTATTTCGGGTTAGACACGTAGCTCAGTTGGTAGAGCTGCGTGCACGTGTACGGGAGGTCTCGGGTTCGAGCCTCACCCGGCGCATACAATTACACAATAAAACCGGTCAACAAGTCAAACGGTCAACGGTCAACGGTCAATGCAAAAAGTCAACATATTTTTATATTTTTATTTATTTAATTTAATTTAAAAATCAATTAAAAATACTTAAAAATAATGTTTTTAATGATAGGAAATAGCCTTAAACTCACAAAAATATATCTAAAAATCCTATTAAAATTATTAATAAAATCCAGTCATTTACTATATTTTCCGTTGTTATTTAGGTTAGCTGATTCTCGTTGTTCCATTCTTCCAACTCGTGCGCATCTCACCATCTCCAACCAAAAGCACCCAATGTGAGTGAATCTTTACAAATTCCCTGTTTTAATCACGTTTTTGGGGTGTATCATGTGTCTTGCCATTTATTATATTTAAATCATTGTGCATACATCATATCATGAACAAATGTGTATTCAGCTTGTTACAACTGTTTGTGTGGTTATTGTTTAGATTTAATTTATTATTTTCAGTACATGCAATTTCATATGCCGCCGCTCCCCATTACATTATGAGCGTTGAGCATGTTCCCCATTACATTATGAGCGTGAACCTGGCGTGCCAACATACGATCGGCTCCGTTTGATTGAGCCTTGATCGCACAGACATTTATCATTTTCAGTACATGCAATACGATCGGCTCCGTTTGATTGAGCCTTGATCGCACAGTTTCATTCATGTTATATATTTATGCAAGTTGATATGTTATGGTATGCTGTTGGTATGTTATTGTATGTTATAGTTTGTGGTTGTTATTGCTACTGTTTGATTTTGTACATTTGCTCACTTATGATTATTGCACAACTTTTCCTTGATAAAATAACCAGAAAATCAATAATAAATGTTTATCTAACAAGGTTCACTCGCCAACTTATGTTGACCCAAAAACCCTCATTTTTACACATGATACAGGTGAACCAGCTGCTGCAAGAAACACATAGGATTGGCTTAGAAGAATAAATTGGTTTAGAGCTTGGATTGTTTAGTTGGTTAATTTTCTTTGTATTGTATGGACATGTTTGGATTATTGAGAATGTAATTTTGATTTTAATAAATATGAAACATAATAGTAAATATCATGAGCTTTGATGATAACCCAATTATGCCCCGACTCTTATTCCGCTGCGGGTCGGGGTGTGACATTCTAGATCCTGCCCAGGACGAGGCACCCTTAGCAGACGATGTCTTAGCCATCCCTCTACATATGCATGATAGAGTCATATACGGACACCCCGAGGGAGAGCATCTTGTTGTGTACCTAGCCATACCCCTTGATATCGTGCCACCTATCGTTGACCTTGACGACGATCATGATGACATACCAGTATTCCAGGTTGATCATCTCGAGGATGACCTCAGTGGTGGCGAGGTCTTTGACATTGCTATCCTCGAGATACCCTCACCCGTCATTTCGGTTGTTGACATTTCCTCTACGGCGTCCTCTGTTGCTCCTTCTACCCCCACTCCCGTGTCCTCCCCCACATCAGTGTTACATGCTCCTGCTTCAGTACCACCTACTCCTACTACTGATCCCATGCATTTGTCGGGATTCTCACACTCTCTGTATTCCCCACCTCATTATCATTTGGGACAGCCTTCATACCAGCCAGCTACCCACACTCCTTATGATCCTTATGCAGCTGGACCATCTCATATCACCGGACACACCCCTTACTACCCTGGAGCATATGCACCGATCCTACCACCGGGCATGAGCCCGTCTGATCCTTATCATCCCTCACATTTCCCACCATCTACTATGGCGGATAGACAGCTATCATCAGAGATACAGATTACCATACTCTTTCGTAGGATCAGAGAGCTTCAGACTGAGGTAGCAGCTCTCAGGGCTGCTATCACTCCCCAGTCACCTCCTGCATCACCACTACCACTCCTACCATCCTCACCTCCTCCATCACCACCACCACTACCACAGTCACCACCACCACCCTTCCTACCTCAGTAGTATGGCTATTATCACCTTTTGGGGATTCGTCCCGTGTCTATATATAATGCTTTTGGAAGACTTCAGTTAGAAGATCTTGCTTTTAGGAGACTTCGGTTAGAAGACCCAGCTTTTGGAAGACAACTAAAGACATGAAGATGCGATGCCGAAGAAAAGTTTACTTTTGTATTATTTTAACTTGTATTGACTAGGGCTTTGTACCCCTAAGTCCCTTTTGATCTTCAGGAACGAATTGTAACACGTTGTCATTATGTATAAAAGTGTACTTTCTTTATCTTTGCATTGTATTTCTTTTATGTTGTGGTTGTTATTATATTGTTGTGGTGGTATGTTGATTTATATTATTGTGGCATGGTGACATTGTGGGTGATGTTCTCTTATTATGTTGAGGATGATGTTTTCTGATTATGATTGTGGTGATTATCTACGCTTTGAGATTCCATAGCTATTGCGATGATTGATGTGTTCATACATGTTTGCGATCGGGTGATTACGCCGTTATTATATATGGTTACTTCATACCCGACGTGTTGGTATATATATATATATATAACAAAATAAAATAAATAAATGAATAAACGGTGGACACATGATATTTTTTTATACACATCGATGGTAGTAAATGTTTATTTTAGTAATAAACAATCATCTAATCATGATCGCTATCCCTGCTAGAAGACAATGCCGCCCCGACGAGGAAGGACTAATGCAAACCCGTTACCTACAACCGAACAGGAGCTTAATGAACGCATTTCTCAGGCTATCGCACAGTATGAAGCCAACCGTACCGAGAATAGCGGTGGAAACGGAGGTACATCCGGAACCAACCCTCCGACTGGTAACTCTTTGCTACTCATTAAATCCCATTGCACTCTCATTTATTCCATTCGTGCTTCTTTTTGTCCATACCTAACTCGTGCAAATGATGATTTCAGGTTGCACTTACAAGCAGTTCTTAGACTGCAAATCTCTGAATTTTGACGGTACAGGAGGCGCCGTTTCCTTTGTGCGCTGGATTGAGAAAACTAACTCAGTCATTCGAATGAGCAAGTGTCCCGCGGAACAAAGAGTCACGTATGTTACGGGACTGTTCTTTGACAGAGCGTTATCTTAGTGGAACCTCCAGGTCCAGACGAAAGGGGAAGATGCTGCATATGGCCTGACTTGGGAAGAACTAAAAGAAATTATGAGGAAAAAGTATTGTTCGAGGTCGAAATTCAAAAACTAGAAACGGAATTCTGGAACCTAAAGATGGTTGGTTCAGATATCACAGGATATGTGCAGAGGTTCCACGACTTGTCTCGAGTGGTTCCGTACTTGGTGGTACCCGAGTTTAAGAGGATTGAAAGGTTTGTATGGGGACTTGCTCCTGAGATTCTAAGCTTAGTTACCTCATCGAAACCCACCGACATTGGGGACACAATTGATTTAGCTGTTAGCCTCACTAAGGAGGCTGTGCATAAAAGAAAGTTACCTAAGAGTAGGGAAAACAAAAAGGAAACTACTGTGGACACTAATGACTCTAACAAATAGAAATAATCTCATTTCAAGAAGGGTACACGCGGTAATGACAACAATCAGAACAAGAAACAAAACACAGGAGGAGCAAAAGCGTATGTTACCACCACCAACAACAACACCAACAGGAAAACTTACACCGGGGATGCCCCGAAATGCAACAAATGCCCTTTCCACCATTATGGGGAATGCCGAGGCTACAAGTGTGGCAAATGTGGAAGATGGGGGCATGCCACCAATGCATACCAGATAAACCAAGGAAATCAGGGAAATCAAGGAAACCAAGGGAACCAGGGATGCTACAACTATGGCGACAAGAGGCACTTCAAGAGGGATTGCCCAAAAGGAAACCAAGCTCAGGGAAGAGCTTTTGTGATTGGAGCTAAGGATGCTGGTCAGGACCCGAATGTGGTCACCTGTACGTTCCTTATAAACAATCACTTTGCATCCATACTTTTTGATACCGGGGCAGATTTTAGTTTTATTTCAAAGGAACTTAGAGGTATACTTGGGGTAGAATCGAGTAAATTAGATGTTCCATACTCAATTGAACTAGCCAACGGGAAACTAATAGTGTCGGGGGAAATAATAAAGAAATGTACCCTAGAACTGGGTAAATGAAAGTTCGACATAGACTCTTGCCAGTTCCATTAGGAAGTTTTGATGTCGTCATTGGCATGGATTGGCTATCCGATAATCGAGCCGAAGTCATATGTCACGAAAAGATCATTCGTATTCCCTTACCCGATGGAGAACATTTGATGGTGCATGGAGAGAAACATGACACACCACTCCGAATTATTAATTGCATGAAGGCTCAAAAATGTTTGAGGAAAGGATGCATCGCCTTTCTTGCTCACGTGGTTGACAAGAAGGCCGAGGAGCGCAAGGTGAAAGACATACTTGTAGTGAAGGAGTATTCGGAAGTCTTTCCCGAAGACTTGCCGGGTTTACCTCCACAACGACAAGTCGAGTTTCGTATCGACTTAGTGCTAGGAGCCGCACCTGTGGCGAAAGCCCCATACCGACTAGCACCCTCGGAAATGCTGGAATTATCTACTCAGCTTCAGGAACTACTTGACAAGGGATTCATAAGACCGAGTTTCTCGCCTTGGGGAGCTCCGGTGCTATTTGTCAAGAAAAAGGACGGAACCTTTCGAATGTGCATTGACTACAGGGAGCTAAACAAGTTGACCATCAAGAATCGGTATCCACTACGGAGGATTGATGATTTATTCGATCAATTGCAAGGCTCGAGTTTTTACTCAAAAATCGATCTAAGATCCGGGTATCATCAGTTGAGAATCCAAGATGAAAGTATTCCTAAGACAACGTTTCGGACTCGTTACGATCATTACGAGTTCCTTGTTTTGCCTTTTGGCTTAACAAACGCTCCCGTCGTGTTTATAGATTTAATGAATCGAGTATGTAAGCCATACCTCGATAAGTTCGTGATCGTATTCATTGATGACATATTAATATACTCACAAACCGAGAAGGAACACGAGCAACACTTGAGAACTATTTTGGAACTGCTCAAGAAAGAACAATTATACGCCAAGTTTTCAAAATACGAATTTTGGATTCGCGAGGTACAATTTCTCGGTCACGTGGTGAACGAGAACGGTATACATGTTGACCCAGCAAAGATCGAGGCAATAAAGAACTGGAACGCTCCGAAAACCCCCACGGAAGTACGACAATTTCTAGGTTTAGCGGGATATTACAGGAGATTTATTGAGAATTTTTCGAAAATTGCTCAACCGCTAACCTCTCTTACACAAAAGGATAGGAAGTTTGATTGGGGAGAAAAGCAAGAGTTAGCTTTTCAGTCATTAAGGGAAAAACTATGCCAGGCACCGATATTATCCCTACCGGACGGTACCGATGACTTTGTAGTATATTGTGATGCATCGCATCAAGGCTTGGGTTGCGTGTTGATGCAACGTGAAAAAGTCATCGCGTACGCGTCACGCCAACTAAAAGTTCACGAGAAAAAATTACACCACTCATGACCTAGAGCTAGGTGCAGTGGTTTTTGCCTTAAAAATCTGGCGTCACTTTTTATATGGCACTAGGTGTACCATATTCACTGATAACAAAAGCCTTCAACATATATTCAATCAGAAAGAGCTGAATATGCGCCAAAGATGATGGGTAGAATTGTTGAATGATTATGATTGTGAGATCAAATATCATCCAGGCAAAGCTAATGTTGTGGCAGACGCCTTGAACCGGAAGGAACGAGTCAAAACCTTACGAGTACGAGCTTTGGAAATGACTATCTAGAAAAACTTTACGACTCGCGTGCGTGAGGCGCAACAGGAAGCCCTAAAACCAGAAAACATTCTGGCCGAATCATTAAAAGGCATGGAGAAACAAATGGAAACAAACAAGGATGGAACTCTATACTTTATGGGAAGAATCTGGATTCCCTACTTTGGCGAGTTACGAGACTTGGTATTGGATGAAGCACACAAGTCTAAATACTCGATTCATCCAGGATCTGATAAAATGTATCAAGATTTGAAGGAGTACTATTGGTGGCCTAATCTCAAGGCAGATATTGCGACGTATGTTGGGAGATGCCTAACCTGTGCGAAGGTTAAGACCGAATATCAAAAACCATCTGGTCTATTACAACAACCCGAGATTCCCGTTTGGAAATGGGAGCAGATATCAATGGATTTTATTACAAAGCTGCCGCGGACCTCTCGAGGTCATGACATGATTTGGGTCATAGTTGATCGATTGACCAAGTCGGCTCACTTCTTACCTATTCGAGAAAAAGACAGTACCGAGAAGTTAGCTGAACTTACCTAAAGGAAATTGTGGCACGTCATGGAGTGCCAGTGTCGATAATCTCAGACAGAGATGGTCACTTTGTGTCGCGGATATGGCAATCCTTTCAAGCATCGTTTGGATCCCGTTTGGATCTAAGCACGACATTTCATCCGCAGACTGATGGCCAAAGCGAGCGGACCATCCAAACCCTGGAAGATATGTTGCGCGCTTGTGTGATGGATTTAGGAGGAAATTTGGATACTCATTTACCGTTAGTAGAGTTTTCCTATAACAACAGTTATCACACCAACATCAAGGTCGCGCCATTCGAAGCACTTTATGGGCGTAAATGCCGATCTCCGCTATGTTGGGCAGAAGTCGGTGACAAACAACTCATTGGACACGAATTAGTTCAAGAAACCCCAGATAAAATATTCAAAATCCACGAGCGTATTAAGGCGGCTCAGGATAGACAAAAGAGCTACGAATATCGACGACGCAAACCCCTATCCTTCGAGGTTGGAGACAAAGTGCTGCTTAAAGTCTCGCCTTGGAAGGGTGTAGCCAGATTCAGGAAACCCGAAAAACTAAACCCGAGGTATATTGGACCTTTTGAAATTCTGGAAAAAGTTGGAACAGTTGCATACAAGTTGAAATGCCAGAGGAATTCAACAATGTACATGACACATTCCATGTGTATAATCTTAAGAAAAGTCCAACCAATGAAACAATTATTATCCCTGCGGACGAGATACACATAGATGACAAGCTTTAGTTCACCGAGGAACCTGTTGAAGTTATGGACTGGAAGATTGAGAAGACTCGTAGGAGTCGATTAAACTAGTTAAAGTCCGCTGGAACTCGCGTCACGGACCTGAGTATACTTGGGAACGTGAAGATAAAATTAAAGCAAAGTACCCCACCTGTTCGAGAAGAATCCTTCTGAGGATGCCTCCAAGTGAATTTCGGGATGAAATTCTTTTTAACAGGGGGAGTATGTGACAAATGAAAATAACCGGTAATTCCGTACAATCTAATCACCTATTTTATTTTATTTATCTCATGCATTTTAAACGTAATTAAATTGCGTAACGGAGTCGTACATTGCACAACACGTGATAGGGGCGTGTAAAACTTGATGAAACCCCTATTGGTTTCTAACATGTCAAGAAACTACGTCCTAAAAGTGTTGGTAGAAGGTGCGGAACGCACTACTTACGATTGCGCGGTGTATGCCGACAATCACTGAAACGGAACAAAACTACGAAACAAGACACATGACATATACAACTGAGTCCATATGACAATGGTACACTAATGTGGGAATAATTTTATTGATATTACACAACCTTCCGGTATGACGCCCTAAACACATATTATCCGATCGGCTAAAAACATGACACTTTTCAATTCGTCCGTTATAGTATTTAAACAATTCTGGACCTCCGGAATTATGTCCATTGAGGTAAAACACACTAAAACCTTTTGGGAGTATCAATGGGATGTCCAAAACTACAAGCTTTCGTTAATATATCGCTATAAACATAACTTGTCCGTTAGCGACCCGACGAGCTAGTAAGCGGTATTTCCATCACCGTAACAACTAAATAAAGAATCTAGCGAACTCGTTAAGATTATTTTGGGATTCCAAATCACTTCATACAACTTTTGGATGAGAAATTATAACTTACAAAAAATGTTTGTCGGTACGGCATAAAAGCACCGTTAGTGCGCCGACACTTAAACGAAAAACGTTTAAGCTAATGAATTATCATTTTAACTAGTCTAGTGAACTAGTTAGTATTATTACAAGTCCTAATCCCTAATTACCATACTAATGACGTACTTAAAACCCTAATCACCCTACACCTCTTAATTACCAAAATATCTAAAGTTTAAGGCTTTAATCACCAAAAACTTACACATTACCCCCCCTCATATTACGGTTTTGGTGGGCGCATGTGGCCTCACCAACTTGTTCAACATTTTCAAATGTGTAAGATTATAAGTATGGCTCTTGATATGAGATATTGACTAAAGGAAAGATTGATAATTATAGCTAAATCTTATCCACCACATCCCTCACATTTTACACCTTACAAAACACACACAAATCCTCTAGTCTCTCTCTAACTTACGGCCACCACCATCACCACCTTATACCACCATAAACCACCATTAAACACCTCCATTTACCCCATTTCAAAGCCTTTCAAGAACATTTAAGCATGGAGAACACTTAGGAGTTTTCTTCTGAGCTTAATCTCTTCTTATTTTCTAATCTAGCTTGTGCCCTTTGTAAGTCTACTAAACACCATACTTATGATCCATATTAATAGTAGATTATGAAAGTACAAGTTGTTATTCTTGATATAAAAGATGAACACAAACAAAACCCTAATCACAAAGCTAAAGAACACTAAATATAACTACATTACGTGTTGTTTTAAGTAGATTGGAGTATGATAGTTTGTATAATCATGTTGTTTATGATGATTTTGTTAATATTAGTGACTCAAAGTTTATGTTTATGATGATCATGTTGTTAGTTTCATGTAGTATTTTATATTTGTGATCACCTTGCCATGATAAATATGAATAGGTGATTTAAACATGATTATACTTAAATCAAGAAAGATAATCATACTCACTTAATGAACTAATCCTTAGATTACATAAAGAAACAAGTGTTTAAGTAGGGTTAAATGGACTTAAAAGTGATTCTTGGAAGATTTACAAACTTCGATTAGTAATGACTTGGTGGATTGATTAATGGATTAAATACGTTTTTAAAAACGTGGGAAACGCCATAGTTTTAGGGGAAACTATGGCGGATTTTTCTAAAAATCTAGTCGCGATTAAAAGTATAATTAATGGGTGATTAGGAAGGTTAAACGCGATTAGTGGTCTTAAACGTCATTATGGAACACTTGATGGAAATGATTAAGTCTTTAATGTGTAAGGATTCTTGAAAACATAAAAATATATTTTTAAGTAAAAATAAGTGGTGGGAATAATAATAATAATAATAATAATAATAATAATAATAATAATAATAATAATAAAACATATATATAATTTTTGGATGAAAATTATATACTTTGAAAAAGTGCCTAAGTGTGTGTATTATGTGTTATGTATACGTATATAGATACACTTAGGAGAACCGAAATAATACCCTCACGATACCAAGAACTACTCACATGAAATAAGTATGAAGGTGACATAAAAGTATATATACACATTCCTATGTATATTCCAAAGGCTTACCACGAAACGGATAAACGAACGGATCGGATACCGGGCGAGCTACTAATGTATTTAAACACATGGGCGTTATCAAACATAAAATATATATTGAAAATGATCACGACAATGTCTCTAAAAAGATATACACTTTTCATTGGCACCAGACTAATATATGTTGTCGATAACAAAAATCCGGAAAGTTAAAAACATAAAAGTTTCTAAGTGTTGCAAAACATACTTAAATTAGGTTCATGTAATTCCCACTAATGGACTCAAATTATGTTAATGGGCTAAGCCCAAATTACATAACGCAAATGGGCTAGGCCCAAACCATATAACTAAAATGGACTCTCAATAGTTATATTGGGCTAAACCCCAAATATATATAAACATTTGGGCTAGGCCCAATCTCAACACTTAATGGATACCAAGAAGATAGTGGTCTAGGCCCAAATCACATTACAACATGGGCTAGGCCCAATCACATATAACATATGGGCTAGGCCCACTGATAACATAACTTGGGCTAGGCCAAATCATATAAACCAAGTGGGCTAGGCCCAATGATATAACTAAGTGGGCTAGGCCCAATCGTATTAACTAAGTGGGCTAGGCCCAATCGTATAAACTAAGTGGGCTAGGCCCAATCATATAAACTAAGTGGGCTAGGCCCAATGACAATATAACATGGGCTAGACCCAATGACAAAGATAACATGGGCTAGGCCCAAAGATAAGATAACAAGGGCTAGACCCGAAGACAAGATGACATGGGCTAGGCCCAATGACATGCGTGCAAGGCACAAGGACAAGTGAAGGGCAAGGCCCGTTCACACACGATTAATTACTTGCTAACAAATATATATATTTGTGAAATATATATATATACGTAAATAAAAATAAAACACACAAACTACCAACACTATAAAAGTAATAAAGTTGTTCAAAGAAAACAAATGAATACATAACACTAATTCAAGATGACTTGTACGAGGTCAAACCCGACCTAACTGTCTAATAAAATTAGTTCACTTGTAGGTTACAAGCGTACTCGGACACTCACATTTCATTAGTACGACTTTACGGAACGCAAACTGGTGAGTTCATGTCCCCCTTTTCTTTTAAACGTTTTTGGTTTTATAACACTCGGGGGAAATACATGTTTATGACAAATTGTATGTTAGGTTCGGGTTTAGATGATGACAATGGTCGATGTGCGTAAGTAGGATTGTGACATTAGTAACCATTAATTACTTAGTGACCAAGGTGCAAAAGGTGTAGATCTATTGAGTTTGAGACACGCTCCACTCCTAGTTGTTAACCATGGAGTGCTTTTGTTAGCCCTAATTGATAACAAAGTTGTCTCGGTTTGGTTATTTACTTACTTATGGCACATAATGTCAGCGGACTAGCTACCCACTGATAGATCCTTAAACCCATGGTAAATGACAATAACATACATGGATTTTAATACTGATGACATTTATGACATTTATACGAAAACAATACTACATGAACTCGCTCAACTTTTGTTGATGTTTTCAAACTTACATGTATTTCAGGGAACAAGACATGAGCCGGTGATAGTCTTCGGGAAATGGGAATGATATAACAACGGATGCCACTTTTGAAGGATTTGCCTCTTATATCCCAACCTTGTATGGGTATATAGGAGTTAAAACCTTGGTTTACTTTATGATGATAACAAACTTGTTTTGTGATGTAATGTAACTACAACTATGTTTTTGGGTTAACATCTTGAATGCGTTGAACTTATGCAAACTTGTTTTTACAAAACTTGTAATGTTTGTTGCAACTTAATATATGACATGGCATCGTTGTTAATTACTATGTGTTTACGCGATTGGATGCAATGATTATCTCATAGTCACACGTTTGCGTTACCGCTACGACCAGGGTGTGACAAAATCAACATACTTTAGGAACTAATAATACATGATTGAACATTGATTTTTGACAATCTAAAGTAGTAATTAAAGCTATTTGTATTATTGTTCGATTACATAATTCATGAGGGAATGTTGCATGAAAATCAAATTCCCGTCAATCAGATCAGATCTGCGCAAATACTTCTTTCGAATCGATTTATGAACATTTCTAGTTGTAACTAATCGATCATTCAGTTCAACAAATCAGATCATCGTTAACCTAGCTACAAAAGGATGAATCACTGTGATCATTCTTCGTCGTGAGAATTAATATTGGCTTAATCATAATAACATAGACAGAGAGAGAGAGAGAGAGTAATGAGAGAGTGAATGAAATGATTTTCATGGTGTCACCAATATATGGTAGATGTGGTTACAAGCAATTATCAAGGGATAGTAGGGACCAGAAAAAGGGTAATCGTATGTGATAGCCATACCCGAAGGTGTGATTCTTGATCATCTTAATATACTTCCCACACAACTTGTCACATAGATGAAGCACCATGGCTATACCCGTCACAACCCTGGCTTGTGGGTAGAAATGACCCACATAATAGGGTCTTGTATCATATCTATTGATTACCAACTACATTTACTAACGCTGAAAGCATATGCTTTTGACTTAAACTTTAATGACAAGCATTGCTCACTGTACATAGGTACCGATCTCTTGGTAGATTCAACGCACTAGGCGAGAAGGCTAACATGAGGGTTATTATAGGGGGCAAAGAGGTGGGAATTTTTCGTGTGCTCATGTGACATCCATGTTAGCAATCTTCTTATAATATTTAACAACACTCATTTATATATATCCTTTTTAATATAGTACAACATTACTATATAACAATAGATTGGTCTAACATGGTACAAATACACTTTTCACCAATGAACGCAACTTTTGAAAACTTAACCTAATTTATTAGATATACGCGATTCACAATCTATTACACACAAATAAGTAAACATCAAAAGTTGGGAGACCATGAACCTGATGGCGAATTACTCGGAGAACGATGAGATGGTGAAGCACAAGATTTGAACGAGTCGATAGGATTTCGTACAAGTAATGGCACCATATCTTCAAGCAATCCTTGGGAAGTCAATTCTACTTGAGGGTCATGGTTTGCTAATATCGTTGATGTACGTTGATCAAGCCAATCATGTCTTATGCTTTCCTCCGAGTCTTTCGCAGCTGGTTGACGTTGATCTGTCGCTATTTCGACATTGTGCTTTCTAGACTTCTTAGTTGGTGGGTCAGGATTCTTGGATTGACCAAATATGAAATACGGGTACATGTAATGAAGGTGAAGTCCTTCGTAAGTAATGATCAATGTGTCTGGGTCATCATTTGATCGTTCGACTTGTTTTTTCGCACCACAACGCGGGTTAGTACACTTGTAATAGTTTCTGTATCAAGAAGAAAAATATTTGTTATGATTCCATGTTGTTTATAGTGATTGTGTTACACACACTCATATATATGTTTAATATAACATTAACAATTCCTTTATAACATTAACAGTATCATTTTTTAACAATTCCTTTATTTTATTAGGATAAATACACCAAACCTCCTCCCAATATAACATTAATAATATTAATATCATTTAATAATTGATTTTGTTAAAAGAGTCATCCACAAAAATGAATCTAAAAGGGTTTTCGGTTATATTTTTCTTATTCATACCTAAATAACAGACTTATTTAGTTAACAGACAAATTTAATAATATTGATGCGAAAATGACTATTTTTTGACAAACGTGCATACTTAAAATGGAAAAAAGTAAATAGAAAAATGTTTTAACCTTTTTGTTTTTTTTTTAATTAGTCCATTGAGGATTTTTTTTATATAAAAATGTTTTAACCTTTTTGTTTTTTTTAGTTAGTCCATTGAGAATTTTTTTTGTTTTTCTCAAAATAAATCTAATTCAATAATAAAATTTTTATTCGTAAAAAAATACAAATAATTTGGTAGAAAGCTAAATACCTCATAAATTGGTGTCAATATCAAAGATATATTTCACATTTTTTAGAAAAGCTAGTGATTGACTTACAGTGTTGTCGGTGGTCACACGTACGAAACTAAAAAGTCAAAACATAATGCACCATAAAAAGTGGAAATCTAACCGGATTTGTCGAGAAGTCAAAACTATTTTGGTAAAAATGACTTGACCAAAAGGGCTGTTTTTATTATTTTCCCGTATCATTTATTTAAGAGCAGTTTAAAAATTTAAATCTATATAGTTAATTAATTACCTGGGGTTGGCGCTGTTCTTAATAGACTTCTGACCATACTTTCTCCATTTGTAACCATCATCTGCCAATACATTCCCACTGCTTTTTATTTTCAGTATATACTTGTTCTCAACCCTACTTACCCCCTTTCCATATCTGCAATCCTGCACAAACATATATAACCATGCATGCTGCAACTTGTTAGTTTATATGCCTTTGCTATTGTGTGTCTATATATATATATATATATATACATTCATGCATGCATACTTACACCAAGTCAAACTATCTAATATATAATTATGTGTGCATAGTTATATTATATAGCCTTAGGAACTCAGTAAGATCATGATGTGTGTAAAGCACAAACCAAGGTTCAGTTTAATGACTGAATCATAGTCTTTTATTGCCAAAAAAGAAACCCTATGCATATATTAATTTTATTAAAATACACACATACACATATATTTGATAGATAGATAGATGTCATAGAGCTTGTGGCCAAGTGGTATCAAAGTGTGTGGTAAATGTGTCCCTCCCATATAGTTAAGGATTCAAGTCCAATGGTGAACATATTTGTATAGATTCAAAAGTAAGATTAGAGGGTGTGAATTAGTTGTTAAAAGATGGATGGATGTGAACTTTTTTCCAAACCTTGTTTATTGTGAGAAACACATGAAAAACTAGTATGCATTAATTAGAAAGAAACACTAAATGATTATAAAGGTACAAACCTGGCTAATGCTGAAAAATCCTGAGTATGGTTTGTGTAACTGGAAGCCAATAAGGCGGTTTCAATATCCGATATTGTTGGGCCAGAGTACAAGTTTGAAAGGAGGTTATTAACGGGGTTATCGAACGAATCACTAGTGATTTCTTGAGGTTGCAAAAGGAATAGCGAGTTTTCGTCGAGAAGATCTCTTATTAGATCTTCATACACTTGTGTCAAATTGCATGCCGCGGATTCCTCCATTGTAAGCTTGAGAACTTAAGTATTGATGGAAAAGGGGTGGTTGTAAGTTTATAAAGTGGGTAAGGTAAGGTAAGATTAGAGGTATATAGAATTATGAGAGTGGTTGCTAAAAAAGAATGAGAGTGGGGTAGATGAATGAGGATTTTGTAATGTTATAGAGTTTGGGTTTTTTTTAGATAGCAATGATAGGTTGACTTTATTTGTCAATGGGGTCAAGTCTCATGGCAAGACTCCAGCATTTCTATTCATCATGAAAGGTCAGTATTGGATCATGTGCATCTTGACATCTTGTAGTAACATGTAGCAAGTGAACGTTTATCTAGATAGATGCTATGACATGTATCGTCTCAATATTATTGCGACGTAAGACAGAAAAGACGTAATATATCTTGTAATAGTATTATTAAAAATAGGTCAAAATAAATAATGCAGCTGTTTTTCTTTTAAAATGTTTGGTTAGAAAATATACATATAGCTTTAAAAGTAGGGCTAGAATGTGTGAGATAGTCGTTTTAAAGTAAATATTGTTTGTATATTTCATTTTAGTTATACTACAATAATCAGTCATTATATACATTTCTTTAACTTTTAAGTTTAAGTAACTTGAATGGTCCATTTGGAACTCAAAAAATAATAGGCAAGTTGCTCATATATATTAGATAATAGATACTTTTTGACGAGCTAATTCGTGAAATAAAAAAAAAATACCCAAGATAACTCATTTTAGGTATATATCAAAGATTTACACCTCTAGCTAAATGTATACGACTAAGCTATATTTAAAGAAGACAGAGTAAATATGTTGAAAACTAGAAAAGAAAATGAAGTGGATACCTGAAAGTAAAGTAGGTTGTGGAAGAATATGTATGTGCAGAAAGTAATCACTCAAAAGTTAACGTTAGTTGAAAATAAAGGTGATTAGATAATTAATGGTATCTAGTTCTAGCAAGTTAGTTTTTTTAATCAAAACAAGTTCTCCTTTGTCGTTCAGTGGCGAAGTTTGAGATTTCTGACCGAAGGATTGAAAACGTATATGCCCAAAAATTTCTGTACGAAAACATCATACTCTCCAGTACTGAACGAAAAGTTCAGGGGGTTGGCCGCCCCTCCCACCCACTAGAAGTTGTGACCCTGTTGTCGTTAAAACTAGAAAGTTGAAAATATTGTAAAAGTGTTAGAGGCTAAGCTATCAGAAACACCTTAATTTAAAAGTTTTGGATTCTAATCCTACATATTACATGATTAAAGAATATTTGCTATTTAAAAAAAAGAATTTTGAAATTTAAGCACTTATTTTGAAATTATAGATGTTGACATCACTATTTTAGCTTTTTCGAAGGTATATACATGGTGTATTTTGAGAAAAGAGTTAGGGAAATTGTGTGTTGTAGGTTGGTTGACTTTTGAATAAAACCAAATAAGCCATCGATGGTAGGGAACAGTAACCATTACTTACTAACTTGGCTGTACCCTTTTCTTGGTTCATTTCCCGTGGCTTCTTTGTCTCTTACATGCATACAATTTCGACATCTATTATTGACACCTAAACCATCATTTTTGTCTTCTTATTTAAAGTCAACCACTATTTATATAATTCACAAAACATTGTAGCCCCCTCTAAATCGTATTATTTTTAACATATGTTTTTAGATCTGAATTATAATTTGATAAAATATAAGTAAAATCTTGTTGTTCAATTATCACTAAAAATGAGTTACTTTTACTCATTTTCAAGTATATTATAGATTAATTGTGTTGAAAAGGAATTATAGAATTTATTCACTTCTAACACAAAACAATGCGAAAATTTGAATTGAAAAGAATTAATCATCGACTATTTTACTGGAAATAAATTCGAATGATTACAGAGAAATACAAATAAAATGATTATAAGTGTTGACCTAAGAACTCTATCATCACTACTTATATAAATGTATAACTTATAACGGTTTGTAACAAACAACAAAAGATAATTATTATTTTTTATTTCTTATTAGCAATAACATGTAGTATCTTAGGCAAATCCCGGATCGTTTTGTATTGTTTTGTTTTGTCAACATGAGAGATACTAGGCTAGAATGAATATTTTGCCTCAAATATCACCAACGTGTTTCGGATTCATGCTAATGATGAGATGAGAACTCGATTGTTAAACGTGCATAGGTGAGAGTAATACTAGGATGGGTAAACTTTTGGGAAATCTCCACCGAGGCAACCAAAAACAAGTCTATGAGCTCTTTGTGAGCAACGCGGGCAATAATAGCGGTACGAGTACGTGGCCAAATATTACAAATGGTATGAGAGCCACTCCTTTTTGTCTATTTACGATGGTAGGGAAATCCAATGCTGGGTGTTTATAACACTTTAGACATATCCCACATCGCTGTGTCATTATGTCCACAAGATGGATACTAGGTTAGAAGGAATGCATGCCTCAAATATCACCAACGTATTTTATGCTAATGGTAGTGAATTAGAGAAGAATCCCACAGTAAAGCGTGCTCATGTGAGAGTAGTACTAGGATGAGTAAGATCATAGGCAGTTCCACGAGGCAACCAAAAACAAATTTTGACCTCCTTTTCGGCAAAGCGAACAATGTTGGTAATACAAGTAGTCAGATGCTTCATTAGCACTATTGGACCATAAGTAACTACTTTCTAGTTCGCCACAAACTTCCTACTCACCACGCAAGTTTATGCTGACCACACTTACTACTGGTACACCATTGTTATTGACTATATATAATCATCATCAACCCGTGAACACTTTCGTTTGACTTTTTGTTTCTCTAGTAATGCATTCCTACATTATAAGGGTAGAAACAAACTTATTACGCTATACATCGTATGATGTGTGCGTGCGTGTGTGTATATATAAGGAGGGTTAATACAAAACGGAGAAAAACTAGGAAGGATAAGAAGTACTAAAGTACGTCAAGTGTCAATGAGAAAAAAAGCAAAGGCGTCCAAAGAAAGGAAGAAACCTACACATGCGACTCGCATGCTAAGGAACCTACACATGCAAGTTAGGGTGTTCAAGATTGATTATCCGATAATTCTTATACGGATATGGATAGCAAAACGGATGTATGAAATTTTAGAAAAGTAAGCATTGGTTCCTTATTTTTGTATTATTGTATGTCATTTAAAAAATATACTATAAAATCGAGCGATTTTACCTTTAATATGCTTTAAAAAATCGAACACCTAGGTGTGTAAAACAATTTGACACCCACGTATAAATTGGTACCCCCAGTTAAACAATACGTGTAAAATGTTAATATAATAATTTTTCAACTAAAACGTCATGTTAAAAATGGACGCTGAATGACAAAACACCATGACCAAAAATAATACACCATGTTCTTACAATTAGACATATAAAAGACAATGTACAAAGCCCTCCTTGTAGAGAACCTTAAAACAACATGTACATAACTTAAAACACCGTGTTGAAATTCATCCAATTTAGAACATTATTTTTTTTAAAGTTTCATATAGCAACTAGCAAAAGTAAACTCATACAAAAATTGAAAATAAAACAACGTTCGTTATTATTTCAAAAAAAAAAAAAACAATAATGCATAAAAAAGATGGGAGAACTTACATATGACTTGTATGCACATGATAGAAAGTCAACAATGGGTGCTAATAACCTTTTACGTGACGTGCTTATCACCCTTGGATTTCAAAACCGACGGACGAGATTGCTTCCTCCCATTTCTAGGATATATAATTTAGAATGATGCTTGAAAAAATACGTAGCGTTGGAAATGAAACGAGTGTTTGTGGGTTTTTGGAATCAATTTAACTAGTGGCGGGTTGAGAAGAAAAATTTAGGGATATCCTAACTTTTTTTACCCCACATCATACAATGTAAGTGAATTTCTTTACAGTATATTATACAATATTTTTTTTGTGAGGCGGCGAGTGGCGACACATCTCTCGTGTGTCCCTCTGTTGCTCTATTTGACATTTTTTTTGTTCTACCTTTGGTCGAACACTCATATCTTTCAGTTTTAACAATAATATGAGTTTGAGCTTTTAAATAAAAAAAACGTGGGCTTCTATTAAACTTGGGCTTTTAATTAATATGTAATTTGGGCTAAACATAAGTTTGGGTGCGTAATTAATATGAAATTTGGGCTAAACATGGGGTTTACTTAATACTAGTAATAAGAGCACGCGCGTTGCGGCGCGGGTACTTCACAAACATCAAATGAATTAGTCCAAACGTTATGTGATGCGTTAACCATATGAAAATGCGCGTTTTGACTATCCGATTGAATTTAGTGTAACATATATGAGCATTGCGATTGGATAAAAATGTAAAGTAAATCAAATTTATAATATATGTGACCCGACTAACTTGAATTTATACCATCAAGTCATAACATATTATATGCGGCTCGAATCATATGCAGGGAGCGTACACAATAAAGCACGGAAGCGTACACCAAATCTACGTCGAAACGTTCGAATGTATACGAAAAAAGTATACCGTCGAACCAAGACACTTTGGATTTGACCTGAGTCGTTTTCGAAGAAATTGACATTGAAATATGCGTAAAAAAGTAAGCACGGAAACATTTTATATTTGACCTGAATCTTTTCCAAACAAATTTTTAACGTAGACCAACTCGAATTTATACCAACATGTACATAAAAATAAGCACACAACAAAAGTTTTTTTTAAGTTAACGAATAAGGTATTAACGAAAAATCAGATTACATATACTCTCGAAGGGGTTAAAGTGTCATTTTACAAAGTTTATAAAATATTATAGAGTTGAAAATTACATTTCCCAAATTTATGGGAGTAAAATATGAATTTGACAAAATTGGAGGTAACAGTGAAACTTACACTGACATTTTATTTTAAGATTATATAGAATGAGTAAAGATCAAATACAAATAAATTGAACATACAAAACGTACAAACTAAAGGAAAAGATAAAAAAACGCGATGACATTTTCGTAAATATCAGTAACTATCAGAATTACCCTACAAATGATCCTGTAGAGTAATTTTGTAAAATGTTCTTGTAGAGTAATTTTGTAAAATGTTATTGTATAGTAATTTTGTAAAATGATCCTGTAGAGTAATTTTGTTAGCATTTTGTTATGGGGTTTAGCTTTATGGTTTAGTTTTTAGCTTTTCATTTGAGGGGGGGTAGGTTTTTTTTTTTAGGTTTTTGATGGGTGGTGGGTTAGGTATAGTTTTTTGATCAAAATTAATTTACAAGATCAAAATTAATTTACAAGAACATTTTACAAAATTACTCTACAGTATCATTTGTAGATTAATTTTAATAATTACCGTACGACCAAATATTTACGAAAATGTCACCGCGTTTTTTTGTCTTTTTCTTCAGTTTATACGTTTTGTATTTTAACTTTACGTGTACAATAACTTTCCCCTAGATGTCAGGGTTTAACCTCAAAACTTGTAGGGGTGCTTAATAACCGTCGAAATGTAGCCAAATCGACCGATAGTTTATGGCTTGAAAAACCACAGCCAAATGGTTTTTTTAACCGGCTCTAAAATTCGGATCCATGAATAATGCTTTTCAATAATAAAAGAGTTAATTACGTTTTTCGTCCCTGTGGTTTGTCAAAAATCACTATTTCAGTCCATTAGTTTAAAAATTGTCATTTCAGTCCCTGTGATTTCACTTTCGTAACTATTTCAATCCATTGGTTGTCAAAAATCACTATTTCAGTCCATTAGTTTGCAATATAGTGTCAGAATAATTGGATGGAATTAACGAATGTGGATTGAAATAGTTAGGAAAGTGAAACCACAGGCACTGAAATGACAAATTTTAAACAGATGGACTGAAATAGTGATTTTTTACAAACCATAGGGACAAAAAACGTAATTAACTCATAATTTTTCAAGTGGTGTTCTTTGGTGTAGGGGGATAAATGTTTTCTACTATTCCTTGACGGTCAAGGTCGAATATTATGTCTCCCGTTTTTCCCCTTTCTTAAATTAAACAAATAAATAAATACTGGGCTTTTAACATATCATCCGCAGCCCAAGCCCGTTACCAAACCTAATTTATCAATCTCCCGTATAAAAATTAAAGTTGCCGTTCAGAAAATAAAAAATAAAACTCAAATTCAGTGGGTTCCATTGAATCGCAAATTCCAAATTCCTGACAAGCCTCTGAATCACAGCAAGTAAGAAGGTTATATGTTTGAATTTAGCTTATTAGGATTTTTTTTTTGGTTTGAATGCACCAATATAATAGATATCAGTCTTAAAATTATGGTTTATGGAATGTTAGGGTTCAATCACTCAACTTGTAAAAACCGTCGAAATCAAGCCAAATAGGCCGGTTCGGTTTAGGGCCTGAAAACCGGGTTTTGCAGTTCGGCCGAGGCTTTTTTTTAACCGGCTGTTAAATTCAAAGCTATTTATTAGTCATTTTTATAAATCTTTTAAAGGCTTATTATGTGCTCTAGTGGTATAACTGTTTTCTACTGTTTCTTTTGGCTCAGGTTCGAGTCTTACTTCTTCTCCCTTATTTTTCTATTTTTTAAGAGGAAAAATAAAAAAATATATGACTTGTTAATTAATATATTGTTTGTGTAAGTAATAAACCATTACAAACTATTTAAAATCAAACTATAAGTGGATGGAGTTTCCATTGAATAGGTGTTTTATGTGTGCCTGATGTTTCAATTTCATTCCTACACATTTTTGCTACATTTATTCAACTAGAACTTGCTTAACACTTATTCAACTACATTTCTATACTGTTTTACCAACAATCACTCACATAACAATCTGATTAGTTTAGAACAAAACAACTTAAAAAAGGAACCAACCAACCCAAACCGTCAAAACTGAACCATTTAGTATAAACATCAATTGCAGTTACTCTTTTCATGGTGTTTCATTGTTTTAGTTAGGTTGCTTGGTGTACATGTTTTAGATGCATCAGTGTCATGACTATTTGACCCGTTTTAATCAGTTCATTTGTGGCATATTTGCCCGTTATGAGTTATGACTGGATCCTTTTTGGTCCCCGCTAACGAAATATCCTGGATTCGCCACTATCAAAGTTTGTAAACGTTCAGTAAAACAAGTACGAACAATGTGTGTAAGTGAAGGGCAAATCGAAGTCCTTAATAGTTTACTCAATTGCTTGAACATCGCTTTCTATAAGACGGACACATACCTTTTGGTTTAGTAATCAGTTATTAGTTGTGTATAATGTAACTTGGATATGTCATGCATGCTAATATTGTTCAACTTTGGTGCTAGAGAATTCACGCGCGAAGAGATGACTTGGTGTCGTCATTGTTTACTAAATACTGAGACACATCATGATTATACCACCGGCCACACGTAAATATTTCCCAATTATTTATGTTCCTCAGAGATAGTCAAGTGAGAAATTCTTGATCTATTATTGTTACTTTCAGATGCTGTGCTGACTGTGGAAAAGTAGTACATCAAGATGTATATGCGGAAGACGAGACTTTTGTTAAAGATGCAGCAGGAGGGGTGGGTTTTAGAACGCCGTTTGTTTGATTTTCGTTATTCATTTTGGGTCCGTCTAACTTGTATATAATTGCAGGCTCGTCTTGCAGGAAATCGTGTTAGAATGCCAAGTGATATCTCTGACTCACATCAAAGGACTTTGAATAGAGGTACATTGTGTGTGATTATATGTTGTTACATACTCCACTAGGTAGATTGCAACGATATATTCTTATATTGCAGGGAATGATTACATTAATGGGCTGATAGATGTTTATGGAATCAGCAATGTTAATCATGCTACCAAGTATTACCAGGTTTGTGCTTTTCATATACATATATATATATATATATAGGGTAAGGATCCTAAGAGAAGAGAACCCTGTTTGAGAAATTTGAGAAGAATTCTGGACCACACATTTTTTTAAGCTTTTCGTAATATACACATATGTATAGTTTACATTTGACTACATACATATGTGTATAATTCAATATACATATATGTATATAGCCACTTCTAAACTATACATATGTGTATATTACGAAAAGCTTAGGAAAAATGTGTGGTCCAGATTTCTTCTCAAGTTTCTCAAATAGCCTACTTCTTCTCACATGATCCTAACCCTATATATATATATATATTAGCATACGCTTATTAAAAATGGTAGTTTTTGATTCCTTCGTAATTGTAGATAGCTGTTGAGCGTGGGTTTACAAGAGGACATAGAACACAAGAAGTTAGTGTCAGTTTAACTTAAGGTTACTTTTAAAGCCCACTTTCTGTTGCCTTTGTATTCCTAAGAAATTGTGTTTTACTTTCATTTCAGAATACTATTTTCATCTGGGTCTTGCATTGTTTCTCCCCCCTATACATTTGATTCTTGCATTATTTCTCTATTTTTAACATCTTGGTCCTACATTGTGGTAAGTATATCTCACGTTTCGTGGTTCTTGACACACATTATCACTTTTATTCCATAGTGATAACAATGTTTGATACACCGATTGTAAAAATCTTACACTATTTTAATTGTTAAAGACTTATCGGTTGTTTTATTTTGTATGTGTGTTGTAATCGGCTTTTGTTTGTACATACCCAACTCAAAAAATTAAACATATCCCCTTATTAACATACAGTTTGTAATCGGCTTTTGTTGTTATAATGGATGTACGCTTTTTAAAGTAATGGCTTGAATGACATTTGTATAATTTTTGAAACGTTAAAAAAATATACATTAAAAACTATGTTTTTAGAAAACAAGAAATTTTTATGAGGAATATAAGATAAGGCAACCGACCCGACCTGATTATTACCCGACCAGATCCGAGAACCGAACCAACTGAAATACTTACACTGAATTAATTAAACAGATCGAACAATTTTATTGGTAATGTATGAAACAGATCGAATAAAATACTAAAACCTTTGTTGTATTCGCTTAGCTTAAGTTATGTATGAAACAGATCGAACACAATACTAAAACAAATCGAATTAATTATACAATTTTATTGGTAATGTACGAAACAGTTTTAATAACTTACACTTAATTAATTAAACAGTTTTATTTTACAATTGTTTCTCGGTCCAATAGATTTATTTTGGCATTTCATGTTCTATCAAAAATTGTATGGTGAAATCAAAGTAGCACAAGGGACAAGAAATGAAAATAACCACGTCGACTCCAAATTAGGTGCCCCATGAATATCTAATGATTGTTTTTAGCATGACTAATTTTAATTCGTCTTCAAACCAAGTTTGGTACATCTCGCCAAAGATTTTAAACAACGCGGAGTTTACACATAAAAGGTTGTCTACCAGAAAGTGTTGCGTGATTAATGAATTGCATTTGTATCAAAACTAAGGTAAGTTAGTAGATTTTGTGCCTTAATTGCTTCCAGAATTACTTTTTTGATTACTTTTTTAAAACACCTTTAAGCGTCTAACATTGTTTTTTTATGTGTCGAAATCTGTTACAGTAGAGGAAAAGATACAAGAAAGTCATGAGCGAACGAATGTATTGGTAAAACAGGAAGAGATACAAGTGACTCCCCGTATTTTGTTTTTGGTATTTTGTCCAGCTACTTGCTTGTATTTTACTCTTCTTGTTTTTCATTAAATCTACTTCCTTGTTTTGTACTCTTCTTGTAGATAGATCACATGAAACGACAAGTAAAAAAATTAACAAAAGTGTATCACCAAAGAATTGATAAATTAACAGAAAACCAAGGCCAACATATCACCAATAAGAAAACTAACTTAAGTACTATACAATATATCACGTGACGACTGATAAACTAACGGTAAACGTGTATCCTATTGTAAATTATCACTCTCACCGCATCGCGAGGGTAGATGACTAGTATATATATATAAGGGAGGGTTATCTTGAGAATATAGATTTTTGGAGAACCCTAGAACAATTTTCATCCATAGATCATCTTAAATCAAGGGTTAAGATTAGTGGGGGCTTAAATGAGAAGGGGACCATTAAATAAGATAAAAAAGGGGCAATATTGTAAAATCACATTCAATTACCCTTCAACCCCAAATTCACCTTCTCCCTCATAACATCGAATCAACATCTTCAGATCTACCATCTTCCTCACAAAACACCTGCAAATATGATGTTATTAAAGATTTTTGAGGAAGAAAAGGATGAATGAACGACAATCGAACCGGCGGTGAACATAAAAAGTCCATTGAAAGTACTTCCTCGGGAAATGAACTGGGCGCCTTCCAAAACTCCAAATCCATCGTCTTCCTCACGAAATCAACCTGCAAATCGGAATTTATCGAAGGTTTTGCGAAGGAATTAACAATGATCGAACCACTGCTGAACATTAAAAGGCCGCTGGGAATATTTTCAATGCTTTTAAGGTTACCCAGGTTTGGTTTTTCTAATTGTATTATTGTTTTGTTTCATCAAAAACAAGTTAGAACTCTTGATGTGATTGAAAAAATGTTCTATTTTATGTGTTTGGTGTTGTGGTTTTAGGAGATTGAGTATTTGATTTGTCGATAATCTCTACTCTGTTTTCATAAATTGTGTTTTGAGATCATGAAATTAGGGCTGAAATGTTGTTTATTGTCTATATCATGATATAACTGTATGCAATTTGATTTAAGGGAGCATCCATTTGAGTTCTTATATATATATATATATTGCTTACACATTGACAAATTTACATTGGCATCAGTTCTGATTTGATCTAATATGTGATTTTGAACTTTAATCATGATTAAACAAAAACAAAAAGTTACACATGTGTAAGTGTTTCAAACCGAAACATACATATGTGTAAAATAGAAACACTTACACATGTGTAAACATAAACTTTGTAAATAAATTTACACATGTTCAACTGAGAATTTGTACATGTGTAAAACAGAAACACTTACACATGTGTAAAACAAACAGTTACACATGTCTAAAATAGAAACTTACACATGAAGGTTTACAGATATGTAAATCATAATAGGTTAAAAAAATAATAAATAAGAAGGTTTACACATGTGTAAATCATTATGGTTAAAACAAGTCAGCATAGATTCAAAGATTTACACTTGTGTAAATCATCATAGTTAAAAAAATTAAGCATAGATTTGAAGGTTTACATATGTGTTAATTATACTAGTTAAAGAAACTAACCATTCCACTTTTGTACCTCTGAAAATAACTTAGATCTGAACGGCTCCAACCACCAGTTTTGGGTTTGAAATATAAATCTGTTTGTTGGAGTTTGTAGACAACTGTATTTAGGGCAACAAATTTGAACGAAATCCTCAAAGCGAATTAGCATAATATTAAAACCAATTTCCATATTTTAGATTCCTTCGATTTGAGGAATTAACATAATATTGAAACCAATTTCCAGATTTTAGATTCCTTTGAATCTGTTGCTCTCTCCTTGACCTTTAATTTCCTTTTATATAGATTTTTTTCAAGGTCGATGTGATAGAATGCACAACCAATGCTTTCAGGAGTCTTGGTGACAAACTCTAAAGTTTTTTGGTTGAACTCAGGTGTAGGTCAGTTCATTGTAAATAAAATGTTTACACGTGTGTAAGTAAGATGTTTACACATGTGTAAATCATCTTAGTTAATATTGTATTTGTGTAATTAAGCAACTTACACACGTATAAATAAGTTGTTTACACATGTGTGAGTCATATTTGTTAATATTTTATTCGTGTAATTAAGCAATTTACACATGTGTAAATCATCTTAGTTAATATTGCATTTATGTGATTAAGCAATTTACACATATGTGAATAAGATGTTTATATATGTAGTGTATAAATATATTTATACATGTGCACATTGAAACAATGGTATCACAACAAATGAATATGATCATTGTGCAATTTACACATGTGTAAGTGAACAGTTCTGCTCATTTACACATGTGTAAGTCAGCCAGATTATTTGTTTAGAATAGCAGTAAAACAAATGGCTTAATGGTATTGAACTTTTGTCACTTTGACCAGGTATATTTCAGAAAAAAATGGTACATTCTACTGTTGGTTTGAAAATGGCAAAGAAAACTTGTATAAGCCAAGAAAGTGATATGAAGATTGTACTTTGGAAAGATAATATTCACCGAGAAGATGTGATCAATAAAACATTGGAGTTTGAGAGAGACAAAAAAGAAAAAAAAGACTAGATGATATTATGGATTATAACTTGTCTCTATGTTACGTCGTTAGTGTATATCAAGGATTATAACTTACGTTTTCATGTTATCATGGTTACCATATGTCAATGATTATGATTTGTTGGACAATTAAATGTTTTTTATTTTTTTTTGTAATACTATTTTGGTTTAAATCCTATTTGTTGGTCAATATAATACTTTTAGTTTTTGCTTAATACTATCTTGGATTAATTAACAGTTTATACATGTGTAATTCAGATACAAATGTTTAAAATAGAAACAAATAAGTAACAATTAACAAATTTACACATGTGAAGACATATTACATAGGATTACATGAGATTTACACATGTGTAAAACAAACATTTACACAAATAGAATTTTATAATAAATAAAGAAAATAAACCTAAACACATAATAATATTAGAACTTTGATACAAGAATATATAACACCACCATCACCTCCACCAATGACCATGCCTCCGCTACCACTTGTTACTTCACCTCCATCAATGGACCCGAATCAGTCACATGTTGAATTATCTCCACCACCAGACTACATCCATCCTCATATAGTGACTGATGATCCTTTTCAGGTACCGATATGGTATATGCCACCGGCTAGTGGTAGTGAACAAATTTACACAAGTGTAAGCACAGACACTTACACATGTGTAAAACAGACAGTTAGACAAATAAATCTAATATCAAATAAGAAAACAAACCCAAACTTAATCTACAAACAATTCATGAAAATGAAGGTCTGATTTGGAATTTTTAGTGTACAAAAAATCTATAGAAATGATGGTTTACATTATACATGACAAACAAAAATGTTAATATAATATACTTGACATTTCCCATTTAATTGATCAGAATTAGAGATCTGAGTTGGGAATTTTAAATTTAAAAGGACATATAATGTTGTCTCTTATACATACGAATACATGGTACACTTACACATATGTATAATCAACTATTACACGTTTATAAGTATGAATAACACATAAGAATCCTTGCCGCACCATCAACATTCTCATTCATCTGATGCAGCCTTGCAAGCCAGCTAAACATCTTATGGACTTGAGTAAACCTTTCACTTAAATATTACAGACATACGCATACATGTTCGCATATCTTCCAGCATTGAAATGGCCTTTTAAAATAGTAGCATGAAGGTTGCCTGCTCGTGTCGATTAACCAATCACAATCTGTCATAATCTCGTGTCGATTAACCAATCATAATCTCGCTCGCTACTTCCTTCCTACCAAGTCTACAAGAATTTGAAATGTATTTTTATCTTGAAATTTTGAATCAATGATGTACTCTTTTACGGCTGAGGATTTTCTGCTCTTCAAATCGAATGAAGGTTGTCTGCTTTTCAACTTCTAAGCAGCGTTCCTGGTTTAAAAATATAGTATCACTAATTACACAGTTTCACATAGTTCAAATGGTAAAATAAATCAATTTTAAACGTTGCTTTAGCTAATAGAATATTGAATTTTTATAATAGTTTTGACGAATAGAACTCTATTTAAACTATGCAAATCAGAAGCAAAGCACAAAACTCACTTTAGCATTTTAACAAACAGGTTATGTGCACTGAGAAATAGTACAATAATTCTTTTCCATGCCCATTTTTTATCCCTAAATTCCTTAAAATGAAGATAATTACATGGAAAGGAAGAAAGAATTAACCAAGTAATATATTATAAAGGAAATCGTCTAAAATCAAGAAATCAAAAAACGATCCAACAATGAATGATTGAAGAACAAGAATTGCAGATTTAGGAATGAAATCGATGAAGATACGTGAATCCAAACTCAAGTGAACAATAATCGATTGAAGAATTTTACTAAAGATTGGTGTGTGAACAATTGGTCAACAAAAATTATAGATCTATAACCTCCTTTGACGAACCTTCGCATTCAATGGTGGTCGACGTTCTTAGGCACGTAGTTGGAGATGAAGAAATCAGGGGGTTAATCCAAGAATGTTTCTTATACAAATTTACCAATTTAACATTTTAGTTAAAACATAAGGGAGTATAAATGTGTGGCTGAGATTTGTTCTCATGGTTCTCACAAAAGACAGGTGTTCTCATTTAAACCATCCCACATATATATATATATAATATATATATATATATATATATATATATATATATATAGGTTCATTGGGGAACACTAAAAAAGTGGGGAACAGTGGGGAACCGACTCAAACGAACTTCGATTGGACTCATTCTAGCGGCGTTGGAACTGGCTCGTCGAACCCTAACGAGGATCTCTTAACCCTAAACCCTAATCCTAAACCCTAAACCATAAATCCTAAATCCTAAACCCTAAAGCTAAAAAATAAGGCTAAAACCTAAGCTAAACGTAAAATCTAAGCTATAAACCCTAAAAGCTAAACCCTAAAGGCTAAACCCTAAAGCTAAACTCTAAAACCCTAAACCCTAAAGCTAAACCCTAAATACTAATGATTAATCCTAAAACTAAACCCTAAGGCTAAACCCTAATATAAGACCCTAAATCCAAACCCTAATATATTTAGGGTTTAGGGGTTAGGATTTAGGGTTTAGGGTTAAGAGATCCTAGTTAGGGTTCGACGAGCCGTTCTAACGCCGCTGGAATGAGTCCAATCAGAGTTCGTTTGAGTTGGTTCCCCAATGTTCCCACTCTTTTAGTGTTCCTCAATGAATATATATATATATAATCATAAGTGAACAACATCCTTGGTTGTGAACCAAGTGAACCAATCTGAGCCATTGATCATGTTTTTAGATGTAAAAGATATGATGATAATTAATCAATTTAAATTAGGAAGTTATATATTTTTGTTAACATTAAACTAACTACCCCCTATGATTTTTAAATAGTTATAACTTTTCATACGTTAATATTTTTTTTATTTGAATACACCATAAAAACGAGTTTTTTATTCTCTTTAATTTGAGTATGATACTGCTATAGTTTTTTTTTAATAAAAACGAACAACATATGCGTTTTTTTGTTTTCCAACGTTTTATTGTTTATATACACAGGTGTACATGAGTACAATATATAGATGTACAACAGTGTACAATGTACGAACACAGCCTGTACACTTGTGTACATGAGTACAATACACATATACACAACAATATACATTGTAGGAACAACGGACTGTACACTTGTGTACTCATATCTTTAATTAATAACTGACATCCCTAGTTTAAAGGGATTTGATTGTGTTATATTTAAAAAAGACAATATTCAGTTACGATAGGATACTAAAATTACCAATAATACACATTTACGTGAATGCCCCTATCAACCCAATTCTTTCATATATTTAATTTAATATTTACAAGTTTGCCATTAACATTAATTTTGATCATCTAACAAATGAAGGGCCAAGATCTGTTCATTTTGTTCACAAGTTAACCACTGTTCACTCTAGAACCCTACCATATATATATATATATATATATATATATATATATATATATATATTTTATGTGTGTGTGTGATTGGTTAGAATGGAAACCCATCTTTATTGAGAAATCTTAGAAAACTAAATCCTAATCATCCATAATGTTGATCAATGGTTTGGATTCAATATTTGAATTAATTTCAAAGTCATTTCTTGTACTTTATGAAAAAGATAAGGCACAAAGGTAATGTGGTAAATTTGTATTTAGCAGTGTTTTTTTTGGAAAGGGGTGTACAAGACCTCGCATGACACTAAGGGTGTTTATGGTTCGGTTTGGACGATTTTTGGGTCAAGCTGCGAACCAAACCGTTAGTCATGGTTTTTGGTAATTGAAAACCAAACCGAAACGAACCGTTGCTAATGGTTTGATTTCATGGTTTGAGGATTACCAGACTTTTATAAAAAAAAGGCATAAAACACAAATATTTGAACTAATCGATTTACAAGTGAAATAACATTTGGGAACAAAAAATGATAACCTTTTAACAACCCTTGATTTTAATTCTTTTAAACCATTATATATTTAAACAAATGAGGCTTTTTCACCACCTACATAATAACAGTTCGTAAAAGTAATGAAGATAAGAAACTTATAAGTATCATATAATTATAGTTTTATTTTAATTAAATCTAATACAAGATATAGACATTTAATTACATGTAATATGAAATATGTTATCAAATCTCATGGTCCAGTCCAGTTTTATACGTCGGTTTTCGATATAAATCATAAATCAAACCGTTCACTACAGTTTGAAACTTTTGAAACCGACCAACCGGATGTTAAAGAAAAAACCCACCGTAAAACTAAACCGATGACCAATTTGGGTGGTTTCACAGTTTGAAACTGAACCGTAAACACCCTACATGACACGATGTATTCCAAGGGATCTTCTACAAAGTGATTCTCCTCATTTAAATTTTGAATAATTGGTAATCGAACTTTCACATGCCCCCCCCCCCCCACCATTTTAAATTATCATTAAAAGAAATAAAAGGGGCGAGAATTCAGTGAAGTTGACCTGGGTGAACAATTAATAACTTGAATTCAGCAAGTGTGTGGTTTTCTACCAAGTAAGTTTTATTGTTGTTTTCCTGTGAGCTTAGTCGCAAAAATTAAGTAACAAGTAATGTTACAACTTAAATTCAACAAAACAAATGGATAGCTTTTTATGTTGTTGATACAGGATTTCAACAAAATATGTTTGGGTGTTTGTAACACCTCGAAAATTTCGCCTAATAAAAATCAGACACGTGTCCCGAAAATTCTTGGTTGTCACGTGTAGTCGAAAGGGACTAAAAATGCCGTTATGTTATTTTAATAACATCTGAACGAGCATCGAAAAAGGTCGGAGTACCAAAGTGGAAAAATACAAATATTCATCTTCTGGAAGGTCCTTATGGACCGTAACCATCATTGGTTACGGACCGTAAGGCAAACAAGATTATTGTTTCAGTGAGGCGGCTACGGACCGCAAGCCATTCTGGTTACGGTCCGTAACCATTCAAAATCTGTGGGCGCCTATGGTCCTTATGGACCGCAAGGCTTTACCCTTACGGTTCGTAAGGGACTGCCAGGGGCAGATTGTTGGCAGCTTGCTGCCCTGCCACCTTTTACGCCATTGCCACTCTCTTCCTGCTTGATACACGTCCCAAAACACTTGTTTGCATCTAAGAACAAGCCCCAACACCTGTCATGATCCTATGCTTGGCCCTCAAGTATAAATAGGTGGTGCATTGCATCACTTTGACTTGCTCACTTCCATTTCATCTCTATCTCACTCTCTGGAGGATTCCTGATCTAAGGGAGCTTCCAATCTAGTCATATTTCGTGCTAAGAGACTTGTGTAAGTATTCTTAGCATTACTTTTCAGTTTTATTAGGCATTAAGCCTAAGTCAAAGCGTTGACGTAAAAACGCTTTGACTTTGAGCTAAGACCATTATGGTCCAGCCAATGTTCCTTTTTCAGTTCTATATTTTGCAAGTTCACATGGCGCAACGTGCTGTGTGGTTAAACGTTTTTATATCATCTATTTTTCCCCGTTTGACAGGCCCCTCGCAACGCGCGGGTCCTTAATCGACTTAGTTATTATTTTCTGTGTTTTACGTTTTGATTTTATTTCTTCGCATTAACACGCCACAACCTCAATGTTGGTAGTCAGTGGCGGTGGTGTGACATTAGTGCTATTTGTTATAGTTTTACGCCCCCATCGCAACGCGGGGAGGTAATACTAGTTTAGTAAAAAATAATAAAGGTTGTTTGTGACATAAATGTGATGAAAAAAAGACAAATATGAGATTTTCTAATAAATTAGGAAAAAAAGAATAATAAAGGTTAGGAATAAACATAAAAAATGTGAAAGGTTGTTTTTTTTTCAAACCACAAGGAGTTAATTGTAACTTCTATTCTATTTAACATCGGGAAAATTACATAAGAATGGCGGGTAAACAAGCAACAAGCTGCGCCGCAACCCCTTTTGAATTGCAAATCAAATTCTACCGAAAATGAAATTTGAATATATGACTAACTAAAATGTTATCAGATATTCAAAAATAAATAATTAAATACACTACATGATACCAATAAAAGATCTGTAAAACGGGCAAAAATATAAAAGTGTCTAACATACTTACAAAATAGCGTAACATACATTGATAATCAAAAGGTGAGTACGTGTGACGTGGAACGCAATTAGAAGTCTGTGTAAAAACATAGCAACAATAAAAAACACATCAGAGCAACCTACTAATCCTGGGAGACATTCTCGTGAGCTTCTTTCTACATGCAGTTACGGGAGTCGTGGTTGGTAACATACTGATAACATGTGCGGCAAAGCCAATGGGCTTTGGGTGGTTTCACACATCAGTTATCAAAACCAACAACCAAACGCCTATTTTTCACGCAACCTTTGGTCTTACCAAGAGGATTGGTAACTGATATCTCCGAGGGAACTGATTGAGCACTAATTTGTTTAATCACAACATTATCAACGAACACGGAGGAGACTGGGCTAGTAGGCTGACAAAACTCTAATTTAAGCTCACTAAACCTTAAAGCAAGACATGCAAGATCAGGTTACTTAACTTATCCAAGCAATCTGTTACTGAGTCTATAATTTGATGCCTCAAAACAGATTGAGGGTTGCGGTTAACTCCATAGTGGTGAAAAAAGAATAAAATGCACGAATAGTCCCCGTGGTTTGTCAAAATAACACCTTTAGTCCCTAACTTTTGAAAATTACACTAATGCTCCATTTGGTTTGCTCGGTTGTTACTCGGATAGTCCCTAGCGTGGATGAAGGTTAGTTTTCTCTGTTAAATGGAAGCAAAATGACAAAATTACCCCTACAAAATAAAAAACAATCAAGAACTATTTAATCTTTAAAAAAAAGACTTTTAGTTTATTTGTGGGACCCACTCACATCCTACTTTATCTTCCACCACCACCACCACCTTCAACCTCCATAACAACAAAACCCAAGCTAGTTAAAAAATGAAAACTAACAAACAACACTAGTGTTCAATCAATCAATCAATCTATCATATCATTAACATTAATCAGTAATCACCTCTAACTTCATTTTCCAATCGATTAAGCTCAAGCTTCACCGGATCCGATCCATGAAGCAAGCGTCGGTCATTGAAACCTCCTCTATTAGTCGATCTGAACTCAATCTCGTTACCTCCCCGTCATTGAAACCTCCCCCACCGGAAACCGTCAACGGCGTCGGTCATTGAAACCTCCTCCACCATAAACCATCAACGGCATCATCTTTCAGATCTGTTT
The DNA here is from genome assembly GCA_947069175.1 of Scalesia atractyloides. Lineage (NCBI taxonomy): Eukaryota > Viridiplantae > Streptophyta > Magnoliopsida > Asterales > Asteraceae > Scalesia > Scalesia atractyloides. Next base: position 50,529,590 of record CAMTDV010000010.1, on the reverse strand, counting down.
TAGATCTATTTCAATAAACAACGTATCGGAAAGAAAGTTATTATCAAGCCCAAGTGGTGGTGGTGTGGGGTAGGTGGTGGTAGGTGTTCGTGTGTGGGTGGTGGCGGCAAGGAGTGGTGGCAGGTGCTGGCGTGTAACGCTCCGCATTTTTGTACTTTCCTTATTTAGAAAGTGTAATCGTCTTTCTATTTTTGGAAACTTGTAATCGTATCGTATTTCATCTTCCAATCTTGTAATCCGAGAATTTGATTATAATGGGAATACATTTTATTCACATTTGTTCATGCATAAATACGTGATATTTAATCAACCTCGAATGCGTACGTTTTATACGAAATCGAATTATACTTGAGGAATAAATTATATTCGAAAATCATACTCATATACATTCTTGATATTCATATACATATATCCCTTAGATTCCCTAAAAAAATTCAGCCAAGGCCCAGCATAACCTACGGCTGGCAACCATAGGTTACGGCGGGGGTCAGCTGGTTTGAGCAAGAAGCGCGAATTTTGAACTCTTTTCCACCGTTTTCACCACCAATCACCTCCTAACTCATTTAACTCAAACCCTAATCCACTCCATTATAAATAAGAGCCTCCATACCCTCATTTTCACTTTCCAAACTCCTTTACACTCTCAAAACTCTCTCAAATCTGTTGCAAACTCAAGAACAAGGCAGAATACTCTAAGTCCTAAAGTGAGTTCAAACTCACATTTTTACATATTTTCTTCATCTCTTCTTCCTCTACAAAGCTTGGAACACATCTAAGAGTGTTCCCACAGGTTTTCCATGGTAAACCAAGGTGGAACATCATTATTTTGAGGTCCAGACTTTTTGTTTTGGAAGATTACCTTGTAAACTTTTATGAAACTTTACTTTTCTTGCTTGAATCTTGTACCTACTTGTTCTTGAACCTACCTAAGGTTATGAGACTTGTTAGGAGTTGATTCTTATGATTTTAAGAGGTGCAAACACCTCTAAACTTTCTGTTTTGTTAGGGTTAGACAACCCACAAGTGATGAAACCATCCAAGTCACCATAGTTTTTATGGCAAGACTTGTCTTTTGGTAAAGATGTGAAGCATGGAAGCCTTGGTTATCCAAACTCATTCCACTACCTCACTTGATGTTTTCATGTTCATACTACTAAAATTCGTTCAACTTTCATTAGAGTGACAAGGCTATGACACGTCCCCAAATGTTACCATGTTCGGGATGCACACACCTAGCTTGCTCACTTGGTTGTTTGTAGTTTAATTGTCTTAGTAGTTTAGTTTATATTCTTTTTATTCATGACCAACCGGGTTTACCAACTAAGTTGGTAAACTTTGTGCTTTAGTGAATCATACAATGAGGTTCAATGGAAGTTTATCATCCTACCTCCATGCATGACTTATGTGAATTCTATGGTTATAAATGATGGACTTAATTATAGCATATGCTATACACACACACACACACACACATAACCGAAATCTTGAAGGTAATCGGATTATGATTACACGTCATGATGAAGGTTATATTATCTATGTTTTAATCTATCGTTACGATTCTAATGGGTAGTTTTAACCCATGAAATCACATGAAAAATTATAGTGTCAAAAACGAGTTTTAAGACTAGATGATTACTTTTCGTATACATACTTTTACATACTTATAGTTCTTGAATCCGAACCTACCCTTACGTCTGATACTCACACACCTTCGTTTCCCCATGTAGAGTAACTTTGGTGTTTCCATCTCTACAACTCATCAACTCTCAGTTTTAATCGGAAGCTGTGCAAAACCGTGAGTATACTCGACTCCCTTTTTACCTTTAGCACTTTTGGGTGCAATATGTGTACATTATTAAATTCACTCAATCATACGTTATGCTTAAATCACAAATGAACAATCCAATATATACATTCTTAACACATTATACTTGAATTCGTATGTGCTAGACTATTCTTATGCTTTATACTTGTCATTAACTTTATTCAAGCCTCCTTTAACATGTATAGCGCAATAGGAGTAACACAGCCCATATTCTTGAGGTCATGTTAAGTAAACAAAACGGGCTATTCATTGCTATAATTAGATTACGCTAGCGGGAATCTTTGGGTTGACATTTATAGTTGCATGCTAGTATTGTATGTTAATTCTAGTTAACGATTATGTAATGTTGATTCGTTTAAACTCTTTTACTTATGCTAGTATTCAAACTTGTATGCTCGCCAATACTTTTGTATTGAACTATACTTTGATACGTACTGTAGGAAATTTATGACGATGATGATGAATGAAATCTAGTAGAAAGACTAGAAACACACCTTTCAACTTTTAGTACTTATGTTGTATTTGTTTCTTAAAGTTGTATTTGCTTCTAAACGATGTACTTGATTCTAGTAATGAAATGAAATTTTGTTTATTAAATACCTGTCACATTTAGTGTTATGATGTCTCGAGCAATCTATTTTATCCCGCCCTAATGTTTCCGCCATCGGTTAGGGTGTAATATGGCAAGGGGTGGTGGTGCTGGAGGTGGCAGGTGGTGGTGGGGGTTTTCTTGATATATATATATATATATATATATATATATATATAGTATAGAAAGTCAGAGTGTGTGTTTAGAGAGAGTAAGTGTGTGTGTTTATATATGTGTGTGTGTATGAATTTTTATATATTTTAATAAAATAAAGGGGTAATTTTGTAATTTCACATGGACTTAACGAAGAAAACTAATCCCCATCCACTCCAGAGACTATCCGAGTAACAAATTGTCAAACCACAGGGACCACCGGTTTAATTTTCAAAAGTTGAGGACTATAGGTGTTATTTTACAAAACCACAGGGACCATCCGGGCATTTTACTCGGTGAAAAAATGTAAACTTACAAGCATTAAACTCATCATCTTGCATGGCTAGGAAAAAAAATAAAAAAAAGGTGTGAAAAATGACAAAAATGAACTTTACATCAAAATTCTTGTGAACTATGTAACGTATGTACACCTACATGTGAGCAGAATGAAGAAAAAAAATACAATTTTGATCCCGAAACATGTAGCCGTACATAAATATTGACCAAATGTCTACAAACAAAAACATAAAAGGGTATAAAAAACCTTTGAATTAAACTTTACATCAAGTGGTTGTGAACTACGTAATGCATGTACTACTGAAGGTAACATATGTGAAGCACGCAAGAAAAACATATAACTTTGGAAGTTAAAACCTAGACTTCTATAATGTTAAGCAAAGGCTACAAAATGAAATACTACTACTGACATTAATAAGTCAAACATGAAAATATTGAGTAAAAATAGAAGAAAATCTTGTTACACCAACTGTAAAAAAAAGGACAAAACAGATCGAATAAGATACAAAAAAATTGCAAAAATAGAAAACTAATACACCTTTAAACACATAAACATATAACACAAAAAAAAACCCAAAAACCTTTGGATAGTAGACGACTACAAGGTCATAAATTGACTCTTCGGATGAAGAAGGGTTAATATGTTGGCGACCTGTTGTATAAACAGAACAAAAAATGGATATATCAAACTCAACAACAAAATCATGAAAAGATCAATGATAAACTACGAATTTTATCAGAATGAAACTTGCAAACCACTGGAAGGGTCATGGAAACATCAATTTTTGGGAAACTGATAGAAACGTTGTTTGGAACAACTGCCAAATGTTCAACAAATATTTGTGGGGTGGTTAAATGATGATGCGAATCCGTGTGGTTCGAAAATTGGATCAAGTGACAAAAGTTCAAAAAAATAGGTTGTATGGATTAGGAGTGATTCTAGGATGATTCAAAAAATGAGTTTTGAAGATGAAAGAGTATAATGAATTGAGTGTGGTTTGAAGAAACAATAATACCCCTCATGTGTAAAAGCTTCATTCTTGCAAAAGATTCATTCTGGTAGAAGATTCAGTCCAAGGACTGTCAGAAATAGAAGATTTCGTCCAAGGTGAAATATTAAAAATACCCCTAGACAAAAGCTAGTGGGTGATAAAGGTGGGATTCCGTTATATATATATATATATATATGGTAGAGTTCATGCGAGAACTAACTTTAGGGTGAGAACCGCGAGAACCAGTGTGAACACAACCAAAACTACTTAAAAAGGTTTAAAAAACACACAATTTTTTTTAATTTTTTTCCATTAAAATCGTAGCTTTTTCTTAATGTGAATAACAATTACTGATGCACATGTACATATGTCACATTTCTTGACAACACCTATACATTTCCCTTCCATCTACACTACCAACCGTAATACATTACCAATATTATACAATTTCCCTTCCGTCTACACTACAATTTATAAAATTAAAACCCTTATAAATATATTTATAAAATCACTAAGGTCATTCATATTGATGCACATGTGCATAGTTTATACGGTAATGAGAGAATTAATGTTAATGCACATATGCATTAAGTTTGTATGTTTGGTTATCTTATGGGTTATTTATTATTGTAAATCGATAAATGGAAAAATAAAGTGAAGAAGTTAGCTTTTGTTCTGAAATCGAGGAATAAAGGGTAAAAAAAATGCCAGATGCAGATGCAGATGCTATGGGGGATGATGATGTACTGGTTAATCAAAGAGTTAGAAAAGGTTGTTTCTTATTTAATGATGCGGTTGGGAAGAGATACACATGTGCATCACTTTATAATTTTCATGTTAAATAATGTTGTCAATTGTATGCACATATGCAGATTTTGGTTAATTTTATTAGATGGTTGAAGGTTTGGTTATATTTGTCTATTTATGATGTAATATGTTGTTTGGTATGGTATGAAGGTTGGTGATGCACATATGCATAGTTTGAAATATTATACATATTGGTAATTTATTACGGATGGTAGTGTATACAGAAGGGAAATTGTATAATATTGTAATATATTACGGATGGTAGTGTAGATGGAAGTGAAATTGTATAGATGTCAAGAAATATGACATATGCACATGTGGATCAATAATTGTTATTCGGATTAAAAAAATCAATTTTTATGAATAAAAAGTTGCGATTTTAATGGAATTTACTTTAAAAAAAAGTTGTGTTTGTAAACCTTTTAAGTAGTTTTGATTGTGTTCACACTGGTTCTCGCAGTTCTCGTCATAAATGGTGGTTCCTAAATGGTCGTCACCCTATATATATGTATATATATATATAGGGTAGGGTTCATGTGAGAACCACCTTTATCGCGAGAACCATGAGAACCAGTATGAACACAACCAAAACTACTTAAAAACACACACATCTTTTTAATTTTTCATTAAAAATCACAACATTTTATTTATAATCTTTTTTAATCCGAATAACAATTACTGATGCCCATGTGTGTATGTCATATTTCTTGACAACACCCATACAATCACTATCATCCGTAATATATCACCAATATTATACAATTTACCTTCTGTCTACACTACAATTTATAAAATTAAAGCCCGTATAAATATTTTTATAAAATCACTAAGGTCATTCATATTGATGCACATGTAGATAGTTTATACAGTAATGAGAGAATTAATGGTAATGCACATATCCATTAAGTTTGTATGTTTGGTTATCTTATGGGTTGTCTATTATTGTAGATTAGTAATTGAAAAAAAGTGAAGAAGGTAACTTTTGTTCTTAAATCGATGAATAAAGGGTACAAAAAGAAAATGTTGGATGCTATGCTATGGAGGATGATGACGTAATGATGCTATGGAGAATGATTACATAACGGTTAATCAAAGAGTTAAAAGGTTGTTTGTTATTTAATGATACAGTTGGGAGGATATGTACATGTGCATCAGTTTATAAATGATGTTGTCATTTGTATGCACATATGCTATTTTGGTTAATTTTATCTGGTGGTTGATAGTTTGGTTATATTTATCTGTTTATGATGTAATATATTGTTTGGTATGGTATGAAGGTTGGTGATGCACATGTGCATAGTTTGAAATATTATACATATTGGCAATGCATTACCGATGGTAGTGTAGACGAAAGTGAAATTATATAATATTGGTAATGTATTATGGATGGTAGTGTAGATGGAAGAGAAATTGTATAGGTGTTGTCAAAAATATGAAATATGCACATGTGCATCAGTAATTGTTCTTCGGATTAAAAAAAATTCAAAAAAAGTTATAAATAAAATCCTGTGATTTTAATTGAATTTTTTTTTATAAAAAACATGTCTGTTTGTTAAGTTTTTTAGTATTTTGGTTGTGTTCACACCGATTCTCACAGTTTTCGCACTAAAGGGTGGTTCTAATGGATCCTAATCTCATATATATATATATATATATATATATATATATTGGAGGGTTCAAATAAGAAGATATTCTCTCATCCGAAGAGATAGAAATAAGCTTAAACCAATAAGAATACTCTATTTAATTTTCGTATTTATTGTTATTGTAAGGGCATAAGTGTAAATTTACACTTTTGATTAATTTGTTGTATTCCCCTAAATTAGTAACTACATTAAACTAATAATTTCTCTTTCAAAATATATTCTTTCAAAACTTTACAGTGTACGATAAATTTGATATGTGTAAGAGAAAGTGTAGGATAAATGTAGGATGAATTTCGATATACGTAAAAAATATGTAAGATAAATTTTAATATATGGATAATAAATTTTGATATGTGTAAAATATAAAGTTTTTGATTAACTAGTTAAAAAAATAATAAAATGAGAAATAAACTATTTAGTGTTTTACTATTATTCTATTTGTTCTTTTTCTTATCACGTTGATTTTTGTTTTCAAATGATATTCGCCTATATATAAAGAGATAAATAGTTTGGTTTAATTGTTTCCATACCCTTTCATCATAACATTCAAATCATCATCAATATTTTGTTTTGAAATTTTCTTTTTTTTTTAATATTTAAACAACATATCATTCCTTGAGAAATTTGTGGAACTTTATCCGTATAAATGTTCAAGCATATCACATTGGCACATAAGTTTAAAGGAACTCTTCCATGCAAGAATCCCATGTCTTAGTGATCCAAAAGAAGGTATGACTACAAGTTAATTGTAATCTTATTTCTAGGATTAAATATGAACTATGTTAAATGTATCCATCTTTTATAGTTTTTATTGAATATACCCTTACAAACAAGTCATATTAGCACTGTACTTTTAGATGCATTAAACATATTTGGGGTCTATTTAACCCACCATTATACATTATACATATGAATTCAATGTCTTCATGAATAGTAACAAAAAATTTAATTTCTTTATTACCATCACTAAAGAAAGCAATAATTTATTCCAGGGAAAATGGGCGACGTATACGTAACAGTTAATGTGATTTTGGTTTCCAATAGTAAAGAACTATCAAAAAGATTATATACATTCTCATTACTTAATCAGGTAAGTAGTTAATTAATACTTTTATTAATTATAATTATATTGTTATTATTTTATTTTTTATTAGTTATAATTATATTATTACTATAATTAATTTTAATCTATTTTTAATAATTTTTAAATAAGATACGATGTTCTATAAATTAATTGTTTACCCTTTTTTCGTTATTATAATAATATAGTATAATGCCTTATAAAACTCTAAATATATGTTGCGACATGCTTATTTTATCTGCGTTTTGATAAAAGCTTTGTTTAAAATTGAACAAGTCAATTATAATTTTTTTTGTTCTTTACCATGAAAAACCAAATGGGTATTGTCCGAACACCTTCGGTAGCAGTGTAGAGTAACATTTATATCATAAGCTATAAGCGAGTGTCGGTGATGAACAAAATTGATATCATCCGAACAACATCGGTACCTTGTCAATTTTAAACGAACATCGGTACCGGTGTTTGTACTTTTGTAACCTTTATCGATATTCATTCTTATAGTTGTTTTATCGATGTAAACATGTGTCGATTTTCTAATGGGTATATCATGACTTTATTTATGGGGTTTATTTTTCGGTCGCTATATAAAGTGTTGTTATGATAAAATACTTTATCTAATCGAACCGACGATACCAACCGACATCCCACCGCAACGCGTGAGGGAAAGTCCACTAGTTTAATTTAAATCTCAATCCAAGAGGATCCTACTATTTGTATCAATTTTTTTACTAGTTCTTCCTTAAATATCAATCCAAAAGGGTCGAGTACCATTTGTATCAATTTTTTTGTACTAATTCCTCTAAATGATGCGACTTAAGTAAATATATACTTGTTTTCCTTCTATAACTTTTGAAACACAATGTTTTAAAGGAAAAAAAATATTATGTTGCAATTTATCTACTTTCAATATTTATTTATTTTCCAAAAAGGAACTTGTATCAAATATACTGACCGGTAACAATTTATATTTGATACAACTTTCTTTCATGAATTTTACATCAAAATGTAGAATAAAACAAATATTTTGCAATGCTATACCCCGTTTTTCTATAAAACACTAAAAGTTATAAAAGAAAAAAAATGGTAAATAAAGTTATATTACTTGGTGTAATACTAAAAGTCTTGGTGCAAATAGATTCACCCTAAAAAAGGATTGTTAACGTGCGAAAGGTAAGATGGATTTATAAGACTAACATGCATGATGAGCCATGAATTCGAGTGACATGGTTAGGTCTTGAGACCGCCAATCATCAAACATTTAGATCTTCTTTCTTTAACGTCAGGTCCTATTCTTTTGCGTTTGATCAACCCATAAAAATCAAGTACAACAACATAAAAAAGGATATTAGAAAAAATGGACTAGGAGTATAACTACCCATAACTCACAATATTAAAACGTACAACTAAGTTGGATTCTGAGAGGGCATTGGAGTTGAGGAAGAAGTAATCTGCATCCCGAGGACTAGTTATACTGAAAAAGAGTTCTACTAACTAAACCTCAGGATGCAGATTACTTGACCCTAGCCCAATATATCGTTTATTTGCTTTCAGTAAGAATTAAGATCTTGAAAGCGAATACTGGTTTGTGAAGAAAGAACTGAAGTGATGCCATCTATTTATAATCGTCTCAAAAGAATGGCGAACTTGTAATTATCTGGTGTGAATATATAAGTGTGCAAAGTGATACCTTTTTTTTTAACGAAACCTACTATGTATATCATAAACTATTAGCTTTGTTTGTATTCCTTTCTTTACGAACCCTAACAACATATGCGCGGGATATGTTAAATATAAAAGCAAATACAATAATACATCATGTAGAAAATGGAATAAGCTAGGAATATAGGAAATAGATTTGATAAATGACTATCTTATTTTCATATATTTAGGGTAAATTACAAGAATCGTCCTTTGCTTTCATTGCATAATCAAGTCCTTTGAATATCTTCAATTGTTCATTCAAGTCCTAAACAAAATATAGATTCTCCATTTTTTTTGCATTTGGTGTTAAGTCATCATGTGTCTTGCACAAATTGGCATTTTGGTAGTCGTTATACACTAAGACTATTGGGTGCAGAGGAGGGTAATCCTCAAAGGATGACCCGCCACGTTCTTTTTTCTTCATCTTCATGTTTCGTCCTTAACTTAAACCCGTAAACATTAACTCTGCATTATAATAGCAAAAAACACATATTTCAATACACATTATAAGCCAGACGTATTAAGCATTTAAAATTAACAATTAAACAATCAATCAACAAAATTCAGAGGTACAACAACAACAAAGCATACAACTTTTTGGCCATTGAACTACTATATTTTGTTTTGGATTTGCATAATCTATTAGTCTTTATTAGTCACACAAGTAATTTAGTTCTCATAAGCATTAAAATTTCTTGTGGTGTAAAACGTGACATCAAGTTGATCCAAAAGTTGACGCACTTATATTTCGACCAACTAGATAGAGGCAAGTAGACCAGAAAATGACCAACTTAAAACATCATAACTTTTGCTTCGTAAAGCTCGGTTCACAATATCATCTAGTATATATGTGCTTAACCTCTACATAAGAATCAGTACTACAAAATGACATTTTTTTGGACAACACCATCACAAATGGCTTTTTGCGACTGATTTACGATGGACTCAGTATGCGCATCAATGTGATTATCATAAATCATGTTCACTGATGCATGCTACGTGCAAATATTAAATAATCGATTCGTTTGTTAAATCTGATGATCTGTTAAATCAAAAAAAGGGTTCGATCATGATTCTATGTTAGTTTATTATTGATAGCATCAAAACTTAGATCACCAAGTTCAGTGGAGTTGGTGTGTGTCCCATAGAAAAATGAAATGAATAATAAGGTGCTTGAACAAGATGGAAAGAAGCATATCTAAAACTAGTTTGATTCTGTTCTCGTGTAGCCAATTATGAGGTAAGAATCTATCTTTTATTTTGATAATGATATCTCTGCCTTGACTGCTTTCGGTACACAAAACGACCTTTATTGATGCCGTTGTGCATATAAGTACGTACAAAAAAGACTGGCTCTAATTAAACGGCAATCTAATCGGTTTCCATCTATCTTGGTTAACATCATGTTCTTGGTTCCAATTTCCAAACTCATCATAGGCACATAAATATTCGATGACTTCATCTACCTATACATATAATTTAAGTATCGTGTCTACCTACATCTCTGGCATGGGGTCACATCAAGAAGCATAACTATTTTTTTCAGCAAATAAATCCAAAAAATATGATTTTGTAACACCTAACCCGATTAGGGATGTTGCTTGTATAACAATTGGAATCAAATGTTAATCTGTTACGTTACAAAAATTAAAGCAAATTACAACCTCTTTTATTCACTTACATTTTTTGGTACATAGGTCTTTTCAACTCTTGATCTACTAATCTATGTATTTCTCAATTGTCCAAATAAACTAAATGTGCATGAAAACCAACAAAATAAAAGCACACCTAATCATAATGCTTGGGTGGGCAACGAAAATAACAATATATAGCTCACGCATAACATGCACTTTGTGTCAGCACATATAATAGGTGCTCTATATAACAGACAATCCATAAAGCAATACATAACAGGCACTCCGTAGGCGTAGAGCACCACGTAACAAAGACACTATAACATGCAATTCGTAGAGCAACACATGACAAATAGTTCGTACAACACATACCAGAAACTCCATAGAGCAACACATAACAAGCACTCCCGCAGACTGTGGGCGGAGCCACATAGAAAGAATCGGGGTCAGCCCACACAAATCTATTTCACATGTTACATAGGTGTAATAGAAAATTTCTGAACGACACCAATATAAAGTTTTTATGATTGACACCGTTGATCTTTTAGGAAAAAAAAATTGACCCCATTATATATATAGGAGAAGGGTCCGTTAGGAACCACCCCTTATTGCGAGAATCATGAGAACCAATATGAACGCAACCAAAAATACTTAAAATAAATCTAAAAAACACCCAATTTTTTAACATTTTTTACAAAAAAAATCGCTATTTTTTCGTAAAAAAATTATATATATATGTATATATATATTATTAGTGACCATTCATGAATAGTGAGTTGGTGTTAACATGAGCCACCCCTCTCTAATTGGTTGAGAGGGTGATGACTTTTTTACCTTTAAAGTGATTTTTTAGGTTAAATATATTTAAATGTTGAATCAAACACAAAAGTAGCAATGGTGGTTCGCTTAGATGTTTGACACAGGTTCGAGACGAAGGGGGGGTAAGTTTTAGTCATTTTTTATTAATATTGGTTTGGTTGTTGATAATAAATTTAATTTATGATGGACTTGGTTTTTAATAGTTTGTTTAATTAAATTTTTATTCACTTTTTTTAGTTGAGCTTTAATCAAAAGATTAAGTTAATGAGTTTGGAATTATTAAAGGTTTTTACACCTAGCTTTTTCAGAGAAAACAATATTAAATCGTCTTAATATTTATAATGATGATGAATCTTAAGAAATTGTTAGGAGAGATTGTTAATCACCTTTATTTCATAACCCCTCACTAATTTTTCACCGTAACGCATGGTAGGAAAAAAAATTCATATTATATTATATTATATATATTAATATCAAAGTTTGATGAATAGTTAATTACATAATTATATATGACTACTTTATTATTATTACTAATTATTTTTAGTATTAATATATATGGTAATATTGAGATTGATAATTGATAATTGATAAACAAAATTATACATATTTGATGAATAGTAAAATTATACATATTTGATGAATAGTAAACTGCGTAATTACATATGATTACATTATTATTATTATTAGTATTAACTTATGTTAATATTGATAAACAAAATTATACACATTAATCCAAAATTTTCATGAATAATAATCAATATCTTTAAGTATTCGTTTGAATTTTTATAATAATATTTCCTTTATCATATATTTTGATTTTATATATTATTTGGGAGTCATCATCAATAGTAATTCAATGTTTTTAGTAGTTATTTTGATTTTTTATAATAATATTTTACTCATCATATATTTTGATTTTTTTTTCTAATAAGTTGTGTACATCTATTTTTTTATTTAAAAATTTACCTCACCGTGTTTTTTTTACATTGCGATATAAAATTTATTAAAAATAGATATTGTGTCGATATCGTACCAAGCCAAACAAAGACCGACCAAATAACATTGGTAACGGTACATGCATGCATTTTTTGATTTCTGATTTCAATAAGTTTTTGTTTGTACAAATCTGTCTGCGAAGATAAATGAATATCCGTACCGATACCGATACCAATACCAATACCGTGACAATCTTAACTGGTCGATATAGTTCAAACAATATCAGCGCATGTACGGTGATCGTTTTATTGTTTTGAATCGATACATGTTGATTTCTACCGAGTGAATTAGCTTACCGATACGATAACGGACCGAACCGAACCAATACTCATTGAACGTGTATGGTAACGTACCGCCGCAACGCACGGGAAAATTACCTATTATTATATTATATATTATATTATATTATATTATTATATTTTATATATATATATATAGCAAGTGTTGACGAATAGTAAACTACATAATTACGTATGATTACTTTCTTATTATTACTAACTATTGTTAGTATTAATATATATGTTAATATTGATAAACAAAATTATACATATTAGTCGAAAATTTTCATGAATAATAATCAATACATTTAAGTATTTGTTTTAATTTTTAAATTATTATTATTATTATTATTATTATTATTATTATTATTATTATTATTATTATTATTATTATTATTATTATTATTATTATTATTATAGAAAGAGGCCATGAACATTGTTTTTTGAATTTTTTTAATATTGATTTTTAGGTTTTTATTATTATATTGTTTTTTTTGTAGGTTTTTATTGTTATATTGTTTTATTAGTTTAACATATTTAAACCCATATTTTTATATAACTTTTAAGATACGATTAAAGTACCAATTATCAAACAAGAAATCATAAAAATGAATGTATACTGGTACCGATGTTGTTAAGTACGATATGGTGTAAGGTCACCTAACCCAAGATCTCACTCAACAAAGACAACCAACAGGTGTGCGGAATCCACCTGATGATCATCCACTGTAGGATATAGAACGAGAATGCAAGGTTTATCAGAGAAATCAAGAATACAAATAGTATTCTTGATGTAGGAGATGAATGACGTCACACACAAAGCAGCCGCCAGACAAAACACACACAATGATTAGGGCACATAATTTCACACAGAAAACGTTGTCTTGTCTATTCCATTAAAGGCATATATATACAAGACCATCTCCAGATAACAAACATATCCGGAGATCACATAGAAAGGCCCAAGGCCCAAAAGCTACAAAACTCGGACTCCCTTTACTTAGGAAAGTCCGGACATCAACTACACACTGAAACTCGGACTTCCTCTATACATAAAGAAGTCCGGACACATTAAGATAACCTCGGACTCCCTCTATACATAAGGAAGTCCGGACAGACAATAAAAGCACCAAAACTCGGAGCATGGTTACACATAACCATCTCCGGATTCAAACAAACTAAATGTTTAACAAGTTACATAATAGACCCTGACCAACATAAGACTCTGCACATATTACACAAAAGTTGCAATTACAAACTCCCCCTTAATGTGTGCAGATCTTGCGACTTGACCTTTCATCCATGTTTTGAGTATTCACTTCCGGCCCAAACTTGGTTCTTTACACAGAATTGAACCACTTTTATGAACTGAACTGCAAGCTCCCGATCATCCTTGCAGTACTGAAAAGCTAGAAGTCTAAGCTTCTTCAGATGCTCCTCCTTCAGATTTACCAACCAGACTGGGTCAAGTATCCTTATAATTTCTTTTGATGAGTCAGTTTGAGTGATCACCGCTTCACCTGTTTTTCCATCTAAGTACCAGTAGCCAATGTCTTTGATCTTATCGAGGTCAAACTTCCTAAGAGGAATCTTGCGAACACATCTAGCTGGAGGGTACACAACCTTCCATTCTTATTTTCCAGTGAATTTGTTCAATGACTTGACTCCTCGCCCGACCGCAGGTTTGAACATTTTCCACTTACTCTCCCTACTTTCAGCCATCAAGTGTGGAATTAAGCCTCTGATACTAGCGACATTGGTGTGATTGTTTAAATCGAAGGAGGCTAGATGATGAAGATCTCTGGCAGGAAGAGTTCGAAGGAACTTTGGCCATGGACGGAAATACTGAACTCCATCGGTGCATTTGATCATAACCAAACTATGTTGTTCATCAAAATCCCAACTCCGTATCTGCCTAGAGTATTCACCTCGTGTGTTCAAGTACCTCTTTCGTCGAGTTTCATCGGGAATAGGTCTGAACCATTTATGAGCCAGGCCTAGAACATTTTCCGGAATACGTATAGGATTTTCAATCTCATCTAGAGGGGCATCTCCGAAGACAAAACTTCTCAAGGCATCAAACTTTGCATTTAGGGATTCATACTCAATTTTTCCACCTTTGCCTATTTCGATAACTTGAAATTCTGTGAGATCATCATCCGTCTTCCAACCCTCTACCAACTCTTCAACTACATCACCTTCGTCGAGCTCTAGATCCACAACTGGATCCAATTTAGAATCTGATGCAGCATCAGATTCTGTGTTCCCCGGACCTTTGTCTCTTGCTGCAGCCCCTGAGGTTCCCCTTTCAGTGTGAACTTGAGTTGCAGTTACAGGAGCATGTGTACTCCTTGGCTGCTCCCTGAGATTCTGCATCCGGATCCTTGTTGAGATCATCTCTGAGTTTCTTTAACTCATCAAGCTTGCATTGATCTTGAACCTGGAATTCAGAATTCGAGTTCTCCCCCTGAGCAGCAAGGAGAGACACAAGATCCGAAACCATTTGGATGAGTTGATCAGTTGTTGTAGACAAAGTTACCTGCCTTTTAGTAGCCTTCCCCAGCTGAACACCTTGTTCCTTACACAGAGAAAACAAGAATAACATTTGCTTCTCCCTCCTAGCATCCTTTTGCTTGAGATAATTTAGCTCCCTTTCCTGACTTTGTATCTGTTCTCTATGCTCTCGCAGTACAGAGGCAACATCTTTGAACTGATTTTGCACAAAGGTAGGGAATGACACTTTTGAACCAGTACTAGTAGTGCCTGGAGCAGAGGGACGGGGAACTGACGATCCTGGACAGAAGGACGGGGTGCTGAAGGTCTTGAACCTGTGGAGCGAGAAACAGACGGACTAGGACCGTAAGCTATTTTCAGACGAACTTGACGAGATGTCGTACCAGCAGACTTAGAGGAAGAAGGCTTTGACCTCTTTTTCCTAGGGGGAATTGGAGTCACCTGAGGATCTGGACGAACAAAGGTTTGAGATGAACCAGGTGGCATCCCCAGGAAAACTGGAGGTAACAGAGGCATAGAAGACAAATCAGATCCAGCAAACACATTGCTTTCACTACGGGAAGACGATGCAGATCCAAACAAAGGTATTGTCGGTACTCCAGAAGACGTAAGTAACCCAGATGATGCCATTGAGGTAGTAACCCTTACTGACTCAACACTAGTCAACGAGGGAATCGCTGCAGTAAGGGATGGTAGATAGATCGAGCTACCTAGTATAGAAGTAACAGCAGCTCCAGAACCCACTTCAATTCCTGAGACTGGCGACTTAGAAGTTCCACGAACTCTTCGACGTTGGTAAGTTTTCAGAGGAGGACCAATATTAACACGCTCAGACGTCGATCTTCATCATCAGAGGATGACGAAGAAGATGAGGGGAGACCTGCAAGATAGTCTAGATCATGTACCTTCGAGTTCCACGCGTCTAACTTAGTAGCCCAGTCGGAAGAGGGACTGAAAGAGGTAACTTTTGCGCGAAACAAATCAAGCTTCTCATGTTCTGACGGAGAAATACGATTCTGTAATCCTTTAAAAACTAACTTCAAGTAACTCTGTTCAGATAACATATCCTCTCCAGATTCATCAACAATTTGTTTTCCTTATCTGTTGCTCTGGAAGACGGACCAGCCTGAAAAGCTGCATCAATTTCTAATAAAAGGGGATCAGTTTCCTCCAACGTACTGGAGGTGGGAATCGTAACAACAGGCATTTCTCTCAAAGGCTCAGCCATAACAGGCTCAACATCATGTGCAGGCTCATCAACTTGCGGTTCATCGACCGGTGGTTGTTGAAGATCAACCGGAGGTTGAACAACCACAGGGTCTTGAATTACAGGAGTATCCTCAAAAACATCAGCAATCCCATTTCGAATATTTATCCAAACCTGATCATCATCAGGGTTGTAATTTTCTTGAACAATCGCACCAAGCAGAGGATGAGGAATAAGGAGAACATCAGCATGCTTAGTTTCTCTTGCTTCAGCACAATCCTTGAAAATACGAGTATGTATTGGAGTTTGAACATAGGCGGACAATAATGGGTCAAACACTAAGTTTGGCAGTAGGTGACGAAAGATAACTGATAAAAAGCGAGGATATAGAATCATCAATCGCTTATCGTTATGGCGAAGACCGATGTGAGTTGTAAGTGCATCAAGAATCATACGAGAGAAGTTGTATGGCTGATTAAAAGTTAACCCGATTATAGCAAACAGAAGATCGTGCCCCATTCCATCCATGCCAGACTTGCGCGGAGCCATATACTGCATGATAACATGATAGAAATACCTCCATTTCCCTATGACCATTCCCTTGAAGATTTGCTTCTTCTGAAAGGAGCTCACATATCCAAAGGCTCTAGCACCTCTTTCACGAATACCCTTCACATAGCATGTATCTCCATAATCTAGATTACCAAACTGCAATGCGGTTCGAATAACTTCTTCAGTGATAACAATTTGGCTACCGTGAATTATTGCTTCAATAGAGTCATTTACTACACGCGCCGTTCGCCAGAAATCTTGGATGTAAGCACGAACTTGATGAATGTTTTCTGAAATAGCGAAACTTATTCGGGAATTTCGAAGAAAACGAATAATATCAGCATATTCTGCAGCTCCATGAGCATTTTCATCTAGAATGGCAATCTGATTATGAAATCTGAAGAAATTTCGAACATGCACATTAGCTGCTGCAGCTGGTTGTGCCACTTGAGGCTGTTCCTGTTGAACTTCTGGATTATCTTCTAACTGATCTGCCATAACTGCAAAAATTATATTCATGTACAGACACATCCATTAGATAAAGTGATAAGACATTCATGCAGATACGCATTAGTAACTTATTCACAAGATACTAACTGTGAAACAGCACATAGCAGACACACATAATGCAAACTTGGAAAATAGCTTAGACACTCAATAGTTGAAAATAAACTATAAAATCCGGAGTACATAAGGAATTAGCATCTAACCCGGAGAACATTGATCTCCGGAGAAACAACTCGAATCAATCAACTCGGATGAATCAACCTTCGGAGTTGATTATGTCCGGAGACACACGATTGAAAAGAGAAACCCGTAAAACAATATACCAACAGTTTTGAACTCAATCCGAAGACAGCTAAAACCCGAAATCAGAATCTATTTAGAACAAAACCCGGAGAGACCATCTGATCGATAGATGTAACCCGGATAAGTTATATCCCGGAGACACAAAAACCCAGAGATATACCACAGAGAAAAATCGGAATAGGCATGTTGTATATTTTCGTTGAGTTTTGTCTGTTATGTCGCCGAACTTACGGAAACATACGGACAAAACCCTCCAACATACAAACACTTCAAGGAAATGAGTTACAAAGATCAAAAAGTGCAGATTTAAAAAAAAAACATGAATCTTCCTCATGAAGACATCACCTCAAAAACTCCCGCCAAGAACACGACGAGAAACCCGACAAATATTCAAGTGTTTATACCAACAATTTTTGGTGAGAAACATGAATGTGAAGAGAAACTCACACCACAATTACAATCTACCCAACAAACAAGTACCACTTCCCTTCATATTTCCTTTTAAGAGACAAGAACACCCAACAAAAGAACAAAATATCAAAAACCCCAAACATCAAGAACAAACTATTCTAAATCATCAAAATTAACTATTTGAACCAACATTGAAACTTTTCATAACAAAATAAATCATAAACGAATCATCCATTAACACTCATTCAAACACAAAGTTAGAACTCACTCCAAACCCTAGAAATCTCTTGTCATCTTAAAATTGATGATTTTGTACAAGAACTCAAGTAGAGATGCATACCTTTCAAGTTTAGAAGCAAGATCTTACAAGATGAAACAATATATACTACTTTCTCAGATCTTTAAAGGAATTCTTCAAGTGGGTTTTGTGAGAGAGCAACGGAGGAAAGGATGAATAGAATAAGCTACTGGCCGTTTGAAGGGTTTTTATAGGAACAAAAATCCGGAAAACGAGAACTTATAACCCGGACCTTAACTATCCCTACCAAAACCCGGATCAACCCCTTAACCAAGAAAGAAACCCGGACGTTCCTTATGAGCAGAAAACACAACAAAACCCGGAAACTCGTAGGGTTTTGGAAAACCCGGAACCCACATCTTACAAATCCGGTAAAACTAAAACCCGGCTTGTTTAACGAAAAGAAAAGTAACCCGGAACGAGTACTAGAGGGTGGAATCCTGGAATCTTAACATTTTATATGTATAACCCGGAATTAGTTTATAGATATCACAATTTTCATTTTAACCCCACAAATTTAAACCATTTTCACTTTATCTCTTGAATTACGAAAGATATCACACCTGATTTCGTTTTAACCCAGACATCTTTTTGACGAAAGACACTAAGAACACACTTGGATAAAACCGGCACGACCGAAAATTTTTATTATAAAAAAGACTTAGCGTCGAATTACCTGACCTGATGAATTTTTCACCTTATTTAATGAACGCTCACAACCCAACATAGTGTTCAAAAATAACTCGCACATAGAAACGCGAAACGAAAATCTTTTTTATTTTTTTCTTTTTTGACAAAACGGAAGTAAATTGAAACAGTACGACTGATATTTACACTAACTATGTTTTTGCGAAGTTGGAGCTAGGAGATCATATCGGCTATTCTGTCAATATCCAGTTACAAAACTATAGATTTCTGGATAAGCACTTAGTATGATATTAACAGTTCAGGACGTTCAACGATATTGTGGTCCACTTAAACTTTAGCACGCTTTCGAACACTGCTTTCGAGATATTTGTTAAGTGTATTAATTTCTAACTGTAACTACGTAATCCCACCCCAGAATATACTCCCGTATCGAAACTGCCAAACATTGCATCTTACAGGTGAGTATATCCGAAAAATCTCTGTATTCGGCTAAATGCGATCCCTTGAGAGCTCGGGTTAGTGCCACAGCGGTGAAAAAGAGATGAAGGCTCGACTTAAGGTGGTGTACCATCGTTTGGTATCTTTTTCTGCATAACTTTTAGCAGTTTATTCTATGTACCCGGTGGTAGCATAGATTTGCAATTTGTACATCCGGTGATGACAACTTTAGAACAGATCATCCGGTGATGATTGTTGAGGCAGAAAAGACGAAGAGGGTTTGTGCATAAACGAAGCGCTTAGCAAAGCATTATACGAGGTCTAGGCCATTGCTCACACAATATCAGAAGACCAAGTATAATACCCTAAAGATTTAACAAACATAAAGACCTAGTATCTCAGAAGTTTGGCAATTTGTCAAACGAAATTACGGTACCAAGACCATATATCCGAGGGATGCGTCACACAAATTACGCAGTTCATTATGTTTATATACCAAAAGCAGGTTCTTATTTACGCGTAAAGCCTACCGAAGCAACATATGATGAAGCTGTTACAGTTAACGTTTATTATATATTTTGCCATAGACCTGCACAGATACGACAACCGATTTACTATCATTTATCCTATTCCTCAAAACAACTTCATTTTTCATTTTTCTAATGTTTTTGAATTTTCTTTAAAGAAAAATCCTACAACTAGGTAAAATATTTTTGAATTTTTGCATTTTTAAAGCAATAAGAACTGTACATGAAATTTAAAATAAAGTTTCTATGCGAGTTTCCAAAAGCATTTCACTTTGGGTTGATCATGCCGATCATTCAAACGAGATCCTCAAACCTAGCTCGATCAAAAGTCTTAGTAAAAAGGTTGGCAAGATTATCCAACGTGTCTACCCTAACCACCTCGATTAAACCCTTTTCAACACAATCACGAATAAAATGATGCCTAACATCTATGTGTTTAGTGCGTGAATGATTAACCGGATTATTTGTTATGGAAATGCAGAGTTATTATCGACCAAAATTGGAGTTCGAGTAAAATTCAAACCGTAGTCCCTTATTTGTTGCTGGATCCAGAAAACCTGAGCACAACAGCTCGAAGCAGCTACATACTCGGCCTCGCATGTGGATAGCGACACAGCAACTTGTTTGTTGCATTGCCAAGACACAAGACGTTTTCCAAGCAGTTGTGCGCCGCCTGAGGTTGATTTTCTGTTGATTGGGCACCCTCCAAGGTCTGCATCTGCATAAGCAACCAAATCCAGTCTGAGGTTGATTTTCTGTTGATTGGGCACCCTCCAAAGTCTGCATCTGCATAAGCAACCAAATCCAGTCCACCTTCAGCTGGATACCACAATCCAAGCTTAGGTTTACCTTTCAGGTATCTGAAGATGCGTTTGACAGCAGCCATATGAGATTCCTTTGGAGTAGACTGGTACCTAGCACACAAACAAACAGAGAACATAATATCGGGACGTGACGCAGTTAGATACATAAGAGATCCAATCATAGCCCGATATAGAGTGGGGTCCACTTCAGGATCCTTTTCTTTATCAGTTGTCAGCTTGTGATTTGTTGGCAAAGGTGTGTCGAAGGTGAGCTATCTTCCAATCCGAATCTCCTGAGAACCTCGTGGACATACTTTGTTTGATGCATGTATGTCCCCTCCTTCTCCTGAGAGACTTGAAGACCAAGAAAGAATGACAACTCTCCCATCGCACTCATTTCAAACTTTGACTTCATTACTTTCTTAAACTCGCGACACAATACTTCATTTGAAGAACCGAAAATTATGTCGTCCACGTAAATTTGCACAATCAGAAAATCTCCCCCTTTCTTCAAAATGAACAATGTGGAATCGATCGCACCACGCTTGAATCCATGCTCCAAAAGATGATTTGATAAGGTCGCATACCAGGCACGAGGAGCTTGATGAAGACCATACAAAGCTTTATCCAACTTATAAACCTTATTGTCAGACTCAAGAGCAGCGAACCCAGGCGGTTGAGATACATACACAGTTTCTGAAAGCTTCCCATAAAGGAATGCACTCTTGACATCCAACTGATAGACCTTGAAACACATGTGAGCCGCGAACGCTAGAAACAGACGAATTGCTTCCAGTCGAGCTACGGGTGTGTAATCAATCCCTTCTTCCTGATTGAAGCCTTGAACAACCAATCGTGCTTTATTTCCGACGACCACACCTTTGTCATCCTTTTTGCACTTAAAAACCCACTTAGTGTTGATTGCGTATTGACCCTTCGGAAGATCGACCAAATTCCACACTTTTAGTTTGTCGAACTGAGCTAACTCTTCTTGCATTGCCTCACACCATGAGTTATCTTTCAAAGCCATTTGATAATTTTTCGGCTCAACTTGAGAGATAAAGCATTCGTGAAGGCTTAGATTGAAAATCGGTTCCTGCTTGATTTCTGTAAACAGACACTGCATCTCTGAAAGACTTCTTCGAGTTTGCACTCCGGCATTTGGATTCCCAATAATATTATCAACAGGATGGTAGATATTTGTTCTCAGAACAGGGATAGCCGGAGCTTGGAGATTGCTTCCCAAATTAGATGGAATCTCCCCCTCAGCACTTGCACTGCTACTCGCTTTAGAGTGACTGGGACCAGCTTCATTGGGGATCTGACCAGCAACGACATTGTTTACTATCGATGGTTCAGCGACTGGATCTTCTGATGCGACATTCGGAGTTACGTTTGTTGGAATACTTGCCCTCCAGCTAGCATCCACTTCGTCCTTATCCACTAAATGCGTGTAGACAACCTCCGAATCTGCTTCTGTAACATCAGGAAGACAAAAAGAATCAAATAATTTCTCATAGTCATACCCATTTTTAGGACCAAATTCGGACAGTGGAGATCGTAACTTAAAAGAGTAATATCAAACACAACCTCCATTGCCCGTTTTTTAATGTTATACACACGTTTATTTGGAGCTCCGTTAACGTAACCTAGAAAGAAACCAATCTCTCCAAGTTCGCCCATCTTAGGAGCATCCTTAGTGCGTCTAATAATACATTTGATCCCAAAGGGTTTAAACCCAGACAAATTAGGTCTTTTATTATTGAGAAGTTCATAGCAAGTCTTATCTTCCCTTTTGACCGTAAGCACATGGTTAAGCACATAGCATGCTGTGTTTACTGCCTCAGCCCAGAAGAAAATAGGTAATTTTGATTCAGAAATCATAGTACGGGCCGCCTCAATAAGGGTTCGGTTCTTCCGTTCTGCAACTCCGTTCTGTTGGGGAACATAAGGAGCGCTGAACTGATGAACTATTCCCATTTCCCGACATAACTCATCCATATGCTGATTTTTAAATTCCGACCCGTTGTCACTTCGGATTTTCTTAATAGGTAGTGAATAATTTTTCTCAAGTTGTTTAAAAAGATCTCTTAAAATACCATGTGTTTGACCCTTAGTTTTTAAGAAAAATACCCATGAGTATCGTGAGAAATCGTCAGTGACAACTCGACAGTAGGACATACCACCAATGCTAGCAACATGGATAGGGCCGAAAAGATCCATGTGTAGCAATTCAAGTGGTTTTTGGATCGAGTTAAAATTTTTCGGTTTATGAGGCTTTCTTTTGATTTTTCCTTTTTCGCAAGATTCACACTTGTTGTGCATATTAAAACTACGTAAAGGAACCCCCAACACCAAGTCATTTTTCACTAAGTGGTTCATTTTTCGCAGATGCACATGGCCCATTCGTCTATGCCATAAATAAGATTGATCTTCAGTCGCTTTCGATAGTAAACATGTCACTGGAGCAGATGAGTTGACCAACGGGCGCATGTCCATGACATATGTATTATCACCCGTGGAGCCCTCATAACGATCCAATCTTTAGGAACAGCAAAGCCAGGATGCAAAACGAAGCAAGCTTTATCAGTGAACAGCATCGTATACTTGTTGTCACATATTTGAGATACCAACATCAAATTATGCTTTAGCTCTTCGACAAAATTCACTTTGTGCAGCATAATCTTTCCATTTGAAACAGAACCTTCACCAATGATATACCCTCCCTTTTCACCAGCAAAGTTCACATAACCACCACGAATCGACTTGAGATTTTGCAACAACTATTTATTTCCTGTCATGTGTCTGGAACAGCCACTATCGATATACCAAATATAGATAGCCCTCTTCAGCTGCTCCTACACTCACCAAAGAAAATTAATTAGAATGTGGGACCCAAGCCATAACATTCTTGGGTCGTCCCATTCCATCAACATACGAAAATTCTTTGAAATAACCGTCACTACCACCACGTCCTCCATTTCCATTTCGGAAGTTGTTGGAGTGGTTCCCATCAAAACGGGAATTGTATGGAGTTGACGATCGATTCGTGTAACCAGAATTTTCAAAGTTTCGACCACCATGATGTTGATAACCGAAATTTTGACTTCTCGGAGTTTCGAAATTTCGATTAAACCTTGGCGCTTTGTAATTTCTTGAGAATTGTCTAGATTGGTTAACCGAATGTCTCTTTGATTGTGATATCGGGAAGGAGAAGCACTTCGATCATTCATAGACCGGTTCTCAGCATGAGGTCTAACATAGTCGCTGTTAGTTCCTCCAGAACGTTTCTCATTCTCTTGTGATTGGAAAGTAACACGATTTTGGCGTCGATGAGGCGTTTTTTCACCAGCATCGTGTGTTTGTGATGAACTTTCCGATTCATGTTTTGGACGTATATCCAATGGTTCCTCACGTTGATCCTGATGTTGTTGTGATTTAGCATTTGATTTAACAACATGTTTTGTTTCTTGTTTAATCACTACTGCTTTCTCAACCTTTTGAGGTTTGTTATTTTTCTTTTCAACTTTTACCTCAATTTCAGATTTTTCGACAAATGGTTTTCTTAGATCAGGATCAACAAGGGGTTTACCATTGTTGTTCGGACATTCAGCAGCTAGGTGTCCTTTCTCATGACACTTGTAACACTTTCTAACTTTCTCCGTTTTCTTTGGACATTCCTCGTGACTGTTCGAAGATGATGAGGCATTTGTTGGATTTTTTAAGATTTGTGAAACCAATTGTGAATTAGATATTGTCTCAATTTTCTCGACTTTCGTATGAAAGTCTCATCCCTTGACAAAATCAGTTTTGGAAACATTTTTCGATTTCTTTTGAGACTTCCCACGAGGTTTGGGTTTCTCACTAACATTATGAACTTGATTAAAATTTTCTAAAATTTTGTTACTGATTAAGTTTTCAAAATTAAATTCACTTTTCTTTGATGCCTCATCAAACTTCGAGTGTTCTGAGTCCGAGGAAATCTCAAGCTCAGTATCCAACCCAATTGGCGGATCAACAGTCAGAGGAGTTGTTGGAACAAAGTTAGCAATGTTTGGGTCAATGCTTGCCATCGAAGTATAGTTGTGATTAACTGGTGGGGGAACCGTACTATACCCGACGCCAAACATTTCCTCTTCAGTGTTCTTAATACGTTGGCTATTAATACAGAAATTCATCACTTCCGATGAACTTCTGAACTTCTCAATTTTTCTCTCCAAATCAAGAATCAGATTGTCCTTTTCTAAAATGATTCTGTTCTTTTCTAAAACACAGTTTTGATTCAATTCAAGTTCTGATTTTAATTCTTGATTTTTCAGAGTTGCTTGAGCCACACGTCTTTCAAATTCAGAGATGTCATTTTTAGAGATTTTATCTTAATTCGGTGTTCCTTATCCGAACAAGATAGAACAGCAATGAGTTCTCTTGATTTTTCAAGATCAGCAATTAGGTTTGTGTTGTGTAGAGCGTATCTATCAATTTTTGTAACAAACTCAACGCATCTTGCACAACGTTTATCTAAGAGATTTGATTTTACCTCAACACCAGCCATGAAAGCGTAATCCTCGTGGGTCTTTCAATCAACTTTTGAGCTTCATCATAAGCAAATTTCTGCATTTCGGCTGTAGAGATTCTGAACTAAAAGCTTTCACCTTTGCTCTCTGTTCCTTTTGTTTCTTCCTTTTCAACAACCTCGTCAGCAACCAATTCGTCACTTGTAGCTTCTGCTACAACTGCAAGTTCTGCCATGCTAGCTTCTTCGAAAGCTTCCACACATACTTCTTCCATGACATCTTCCTCACAAACTTCATCTTCTATAATCTCTGCCATGAATGCTTGTGAAACAATGGCCACTGCCAAGTCTTCTAATGCACAACCCCAATCATGTGGTTCAGTTACACCTTCTAACAGTTGGGCAACTAAGGCATTGTTTGAAGAAGGAGCAAGATTGTCTGAAGTGTTTGAACGAGAAGCTGAGTTGGATCCACCATTGCCATTCGACTGATTTCTTGAGTTGCTTTCATTTTGTGGGCTTCCTTCTCTGGTAGATCTTTCCATCTTCGGCTTTCTACAATCTCGGGCATAGTGTCCATAGATACCACAATTGTATCATTTTACCTTTGACATGTCAATACCCATTCGTGTCTTGGTTTGTCCATCGATAAACTTCTTACCGGTTTTTAGAAGGAACTTCTTTGCTCTTCTAACCAATAACACCATATTGAGTTGAAGATCAAATTCTTCCATTTCATCTTGATCTATTTGATCAAAGTCTTCATCAATACTAGATTGTTCGACAAGCTTTCCGAGACAAAAGTTCTCATAGGCTGTCATAAATGACGCTAGGAGACTCATGTTGTCCTCTATCAACTTTAAACAGTTTGGATCAATCTTAGGAATGTTGAAGTTTGTTGCTTGTGTTTTTTGACTTCCTCCCGAAGAATACATACCTTGATTCGAACTTGTAGTTCCACTCGAACCACTGACATTTGCATTGTTACTTATGAAGGCCTGATGAGTAGCTTGATCTTCATTTTCAGAAAGTAGCGCAACCCCAACACCACTTGCGTTACCCTTATCTGTAGGCTTTGAGGCTTTATACAGTTGAGGATCCTGAATCTTTTCAAAGTCAGACGCTTGATCCTCCATATTCCAAGCATAACCTTTTAATTTCTGGATTGTATTTTCTAATGTCAGTTCATCAAACAAGACATTTTCCCTGATTAACGCAGTGTACATATTCCACTCCCGAGAAAGACAGTTTAGAAATTTCTCAACTTTCTCAAATTCTGTGTAAATATTCTCTTCACTTCGGTCAAGCTCACTTAGCAAGTGATAGAATCGATTCACAGTGTCATCAAAAGACTCGCCCTTTAATGCCTTAAACACTACAAACTGCGTTTTAGCCGTTCTAAGCGTCTCTTCTTGTACATAGCATTACCTTCATAACGCTCAATCATACTATCCCATAATTCTTTCGAAGTGCTTCTTTTGCGAAAAGTATGAAGTATCGATTGAGTAAGAGCCATAGTTATAATGGACATAGCTCTCTCTTCACATTCGTAAAACTTCTTCTGCTCATATGTCAGAGCTAGATAGGTATCAATCGTTAAAGTTCGAATTGGTGTTGCTCCACAACCTTTGACGATATATAACCAAATCTTTATATCTTTTGCTCTCACATATCTTTCAAAACGTTCCTTCCATTCAGGAAAGTCTAACTCGTTTATTAGAAGAGGTGGTTTATTGCTACTTCCAACTTCGGCATTGTGTTTGAGATTCTGAACCATGGTAGCCATGATTTTATGCCATTGTGGATGACACTTAAGAACAACAGAGGTCATACAGAATGAATGAGAAGGAACAGAAGACACAGAGAAATATTAAGACAACCTCCTGAGATCTAAACTCGGAAAAGACACAGAATAGATAGAGTGATGAAAAATCAGAGTATAAACCCCGGACCTACTTCCTGACAAACGCTTTTTCCGGATTTACTTTAAACCTGGAATTCTGAATACACTCTAACACTTTCAATACAAAACAGAAACTCGGACAGATTCCTTAAGTTTAGACAACTAAGGAGAAGATTAAACTCGGAAAGGAAGACACTCAGACACATAATTAACTCGGACACAGAACTAAACTCCGGACCTAATCAACTCTTTTGACAGCCTTTTACTTAATCCGGAATAAAAGAAACACGGACACCTCACAAAAAATTCGGACAGATTTCAACTCCGGTGAACACAGTGTATTACCGTATTCCGGACTGAAAGTCTGAACGTTTGAGAGTAGCAGTTTTCCGGATATCTCACCAATGTGACTACACACTGGATCACAAATAGTCCGGAGACACAAATAGTAAAATAATAACACGGAAGAAACATTTTAAATCAAACAGGGAATCTTTCACCAACCTTCAAATGCCCAGCAAGAACATCATGAATGCTCTGTAAAACCCAGATGAAGATCAACACTAAAAATCACTAAACTACTCAAAATCCATCACCAAATCACTAGAAATGATGAAGAATCAAGAATAAATCACAAAAACTCACTAAACAAACACTAACTTTTCTCACAAAAACCTTCAAACTAAGAAACACCTACAGTAGTATGAGCACACTGCTCTGATACCACTACTAAAGCACTGAATCGATGACGAACATCAACATTGCACTTGAACAAGACGTGAAACAACATAAATGGAGAAGATAGATGTAGAAAAACTCATTCATTCATAACAATCAACACAGATTACATACCGAACGAGTATACATCATCTTCTACAAGCTGGTTTAGATCACAAAGATCTAAATCCTAGCTTTCTCTCACTAACACATAGTGTCTCTCTCTCTAGAATGTGCATATCAGGAGAATGGATGGATGTTGTGAGAGGTGCACAAAGCTTACCTAACCTACACTATACACACATATTTATAGGCTAAGGACTAAACCCGGACAAAACATATTGTCCGGGATATACAAAATCGGACAGACAAACATACTAAACAAACTCGGACTACAGTATGTCCTTACAACTCTATCCGAACATATAATAAATTCGGACACAACAAGTTTATTTCTTTGACTTCTCTTGACTTGGACCTTTGACTTTGTTGACCGTTGACCAGAAATGATAAAGCCACAGTTACCCAACAATAGCTGCACTTACAGTCTCCCCCTTAATTGTTGCTATCAGTTCTATGTGGCATCGATAATCTTCAGTCACCGAATACTGCACTTACAGTCTCCCCCTTGACTGATGATATCATGCCTGCTTTCAACTTTGGCTGATACTTGATCTTTCCGGCAGAGCACAGCGATCTTCAATCCTTCTAATTAAAGACTTGTTGATGATCACTTAAATGGTCGCTTTGAAAAACCCGAAGTATCCAACATCAAGCACTGTAAATCCTCCCCTCAAACTACTCTCAAATTAAATTAACGCGAACCGACCTACAAACAATTGTAAGAACATCGCTCGATCCTTGATCTTTAACTTAACCGATAGAAGAACGAAACGTCAAACTTCCAATGCCCAACAATGAACATATCAAACTCCGCAAAGACATGAAGTTTGGTTCAATAAGTTAATAACAAACCGCACTCTATAAATGTACATCCACCATCTTGATCAAAGTCTTCGATCGAGTGTCTGAAATCATTTCATCTCGAATCTTCAAGATCCAATCTCATATCTTCGTGAATCTACCAATTACCCGATGACTTTCCTCTCCGATCTCCCCCTCAATGTAAGAACCCCTATTTCGAGAATCCGATCAGTCACCAACTTGGAAAAGGGACCAAGAAGACTAATCTTCCCTACTCTAACCGGCATACGATAAAGACTCAATCTTCAAGTAGTTGCCAAACAAGCAATCAACTTCATCACATTAACACTTGATCAAACCTTGAACAAACTTGACGAAACTCAATCAAACACACTAGCTCTAAAAATGCCTCGTGTTTAAACCCTTTTCTTTTGCACCGGCAACATTAAAACTCATTTAATCTCACAATTGTAAACACGAACTTGTTTCACTGTCGCACCATGAGCTTTTAGAAACTTTCAAAGAAAATAAGAAGCGTTAAATTTTTACTCCCCCTTTTTCTTTGTAAACTTTCAAAGTCCAAGTCACTTCACCTTTATTTCTTCTCGAATGCCCGATAAAAGTCCAAATCAATTTTTCTACCTTCACTTGACCCAAAGATTAGTGACTAGACTAGACTAGACCCGACTAGAAATAGCTCAATAAAATCTGCGGCCCAAATTTTATTTGATGAAACACTATAACTAGTCGGCCTAATCACTATCTAATAAATGATTTGATTTAGAAATTTCAGCCCACATTACTTGATTCTTTCGATACAAAGAAAAACACTTAAGCCCAACATATTTAATTGTATCGGTCCAAGCAGCGTACAACGTGTCTAAAATTCAGTCGGCCCATTTTTTTTTTTTTTAATCATTTTCACTAAATTCCCATGGCCATCTGAACAAATATATTTCCTCTAAATCTTAATATCTCAGTGGACTTTAAAAAAAATCAACTCAAAGTTGAATATTAAAGTAATTCATACGAGAATTTCAATTAAGTCAAAAATTGTTTTGACTTCCATTTCATGTGCACTTTCGTATATTCCCGAGACAAAGAATTTAAAAATACTTCAATATTTTCCTTTTCCACATACTTCAAGCCAGCAAATCAAAATTCTACTAATGAGCCTCAGACAAAAACTATTCCGGAACCATTTTCTTCGGACAAACAATTCTTTGGAATAGAATTTTAATTCAGAAACATTTTCTTCCGACAAACAAGAATTCACAATACTTAGGAATGTAAGAAGAAACTCGGACCCTTTTTTTTCTTCGGAATAAAACTAAACTCGAAACTTTGAGAAATTCGGATAATGAACATTAAACTCGGAACTTTAAACTCGGAAATTTGAAAAATTCGGAATAGGCTAACCTCAGAACAAATTGAGATGTAATAGAAAACTCGGAATGCTTGTCCGTAGTATCAAAATCTTCCGGATTATCTCTCAAGTGTGACTTCACACAGATCATTAATAACCCAGAAGAGGCAAAATGGAGTAAATTCGGAACAGATTAACACTTACAGAAATTCTGACATAGCCAAAATGGATCAAAAACCTAGGTTGAAAAAAAAACCCAACATTTCTTCTCCAAACACAGCTCGAATTTCTTCATATCTGAACCAAAAACACTCATTTTTCTTCAAGTTTTTTTGTAGAAAAATCATGTCTTCATGATGTTTGGTGGAAACAAACATCAAATCAAGAGCAATGGTGATTCGGAAGGCGGTTAGACCATTCCGAATCGGTAACCATGCTCTGATACCACTTTTAAGGTCACCTAACCCAAGATCTCACTCAACAAAGACAACGAACATGTGTGCGGAATCCACCTGATGATCAACCACGGTAGGATGTAGAACAAGAATGCAAGGTTTATGAGAGAAATCAAGAATACACAGAGTATTCTTGATGTAGGAGATGAATGACGTCACACACAAAGCAGCCGCCAGACAAAACACACACAATGATTAGGGCACAGAATTCCACACAGAAAACGTTGTCTTGTCTATTCCATTAAAGGCATATATATACAAGACCATCTTCGGATAACAAACATATCCGGAGATCACATAGAAAGGCCCAAGGCCCAAAAGCTACAAAACTCGGACTCCCTTTACTTAGGGAAGTCCGGACATCAACTACACACTGAAACTCGGACTTCCTCTATACATAAAGAAGTCCGGACACATTAAGATAACCTCGGACTCCCTCTATACATAAGGAAGTCCGGACAGAGAACAAAAGCACCAAAACTCGGAGCATGGTTACACATAACCATCTCCGGATTCAAACAGACTAAATGTTTAACAAGTTACATAATAGACCCTGACCAACATAAGACTCTGCACATATTACACAAAAGCTGCAATTACATATGGTAGGGATACGGTATTAATTCATTGAAAGAAAAAACAATAAAAATAAATATTGATACCCTAAAAATGTTATTTAATTGCTTTTGATTGAATTTGGTACGATAGCGACGCAATATCCATTTAAGAAAAATATATATTGTAATGTTGAAATAAAAAGAGGGCAACAATTGTTTTTGATTTTTTTTCAATATTGTTAATTCTAAGGTTTTATTGGTTTATTACTTTAAT
The DNA here is from genome assembly GCA_947069175.1 of Scalesia atractyloides. Lineage (NCBI taxonomy): Eukaryota > Viridiplantae > Streptophyta > Magnoliopsida > Asterales > Asteraceae > Scalesia > Scalesia atractyloides. The sequence goes on along the minus strand of CAMTDV010000010.1, from coordinate 50,497,855 downwards.
TTATTTAAGTATATTTTGTTCATTTATATAACTTTTAAGATACGATCAAAGTACCCGTTATCAAACATGAAACAATAAAAATGAAGGTATACCGGTGCTGATGCTGTTCGGTACAATATGGTAGTGATACAGTATCAGTTTATTGAAAGCAAAAATAAAAAAAATAAAAAAATGTTGGTACCGATACAAATGTTTTTCAATTTGTTTCAATTGGGCTTGGTACGATAGCGGCAAAATATTCGTTTTCAAAAAAAATATCGTAATGTTGAAATAAAATAAACATAAAATACAAACGAACAAAACTGATATCAACTGAACAACATATATAGGTACCATATCAATATGCATTTTTGTTTTGTTTTGGATCAATGTAGTACTTTCTCTTTCAATTACTATATCGAGTGCAGTACTGTAACGAACCAAATTAATAACGACTTAATCCTCACCACGAAGCGCAGGAAAATATCACTATTATATTATATTATATTATATATTAATAAAATATATAATATAATATAATATAATATAATATAATATAATATAATATAATATAATATAATATAATATAATATAATATAATATAATATAATATATTAATATATTATATTAATGTAATATTATTATTATTATTATACATATTAATAGGAAGTTTTTATTATTTAATTATTTTATTACTTTAATTGACTTAAAAAATATTTTTATCTTATATAACTTTTAAAATACGATCAAAGTATTCATTATTAAACACTAATCATAAAAATGAATCCATATTGATACTAATATTTTTCGGTTCAGTTCAGTACGGTATGGTAAGGATACGTTGTCAGTTTATTGAAAGCAAAAACAATAAAAAAATACGGGTACCTATACAAATGTTCAATCGGTTTCGATTCGGTTTGGTACCAAAGCCACATAATTGTTTTATTACTTTAATTGATTTTAAACATTTTTTTTCTCATACAACTTTTAAAATACGATCAAAGTATCCCTTATCAGATAGAAAACCATAAAAAGAATCCATACCGGTACTGATGTTATTCGGTTTAGTTTGGTATCTATGGTAGCGATAAGACGTGTCAGTTGATCGAAAGCAATAATAATAAAAATATATATTGGTACCGATACATATGTTGTTCAATCGATTTCGATTTGGTTTGGTATGATAGCGGTACAATAACGAACCAAACCAATATCAACTGAACAACATCAGTACCGGTATCAATATCTGTTTTTATTGTTTTCAATCGATGTAATGTTTTCTTTCAATTATTATAGCGAGTGTCGATACCGTAATAAACCGAACTGATGCCGACTGATTTCCTGCCGCAAAGCGCGAAGAAATCTCACTAGTATTATATTATATTATAGTGTTGATGAATAGTAAACTACATAATTACATGTGATTACTTTATTATTATTACTAATTATTGTTAGTATTAATATATATTATATTATAGTGTTGATGAATAGTAAACTACATAATTACATGTGATTACTTTATTATTATTACTAATTATTGTTAGTATTAATATATATATATATATATATATATTTTATAGTGTTGATGAATAGTAAACTACATAATTACATGTGATTACTTTATTATTATTGTTAATTATTGTTAGTATTAATATATATGCTAATATTGATAAACAAAATTATACATATTAATCGAAATTATTCAGAATAACAATCAATGTATTTAAGTATTTATTTTAATTTTTATAATAATTAATCCCTTTATTATATAAATTGGTTTTTATATATTATTTGAGGGTTACCATCAATAGTAATTTAATATTTTTGAGTAGTTGTTTCGTAATGAACTGAACCGTTTGACCCAATATACCTTTTTAATGAAAAAATATTATTAAATCTGGAATATGTTTGCATTGTTGTCCGTATAGATATAATTGAAACAGATGTGGTGTAAACTACAGTCAAAATCACGAATATTAATCATATTATGTTTGGAAAAGGGATACATCCTGACGATGTTTGCTTCAAAGTACTAAACTGTCACTGGAAACTCATGAGTTCCATTTATATTCAATTCATGAACATATAAATGTATTTGGATCCAAATTTGTATACATCATTTATATCGTTCTCGAGAACCTACTTTACATGATTTTAAAAATTCAAATCCTTTAGGGTTTCATGTAAATTTCACTATCATATATTCAGGATACCATAATACCATAATATCCATTAGACGTAGACCAATTCTCTCTTGTATTACCAGACTAAAAAATTGTTTCATCGTCCACTACTTGAGAATTCTTTTCCGCATAATTAGTTAATGAGTCTTTATGAATATACATGTGCCACTAATCGTCCTTGATATTGTATAATTTCTCTTTTCTCATTATGTTTCCACACAAAAGACTCATTTGTAACTAACATATTTTACAACTTGTAGTTGTATGGACCATATGTTCAAAAACTTCTAAATTCATGAGAAAACTCAATTCTGCCTCATTTGCGTCTTTCCATTTTAGCCAATCCCATTTTATTTATTGGCCGTTCTTGATCCTCAACATTTTCATTATTTCAAGCGTTATTTATATACAGCACTATCATCGACGTCGATGTTTGTTTCGATTCCATATATTTCAAGACATGATAAATAAGTTAACGAGATCTCTTTATTTTCAGGTAGCTGAGGTTCTTCTGGAACCATCATGTCTAATGTCTCTTCAGGAGATGCTTTTACTATACCTCGATTTGACCATTTTTCATTACTTGCTCCATTTTTTAGGATTTTTATTCTTGGAACCGACTAGTCTACCACGCTTTAGGCGTGCGATAGACTCATCACCAATGTGTGGCTGTCCTTTTAGGACACTAATATTAGTTGGAGCACTAGCATTTGGTACATGTGACTTAGCTAGTCACTCTATTTAGGTCAGCGAATACGTCTGGTAATTAATCCTTTAATTATTGTAATTGAATTATCCTTTAAACTTTCAGTTTATAAATTTGACGATCAATATGAAATAGTGATAATTCATTCAAACTTTTCCAACTGCATTTTATCTCCCCCTCATATTAGGAATATTGATTCCTTGAAATAAAAAGCAATCAATTGTGTTATAAACGAATCCCACCTTTAATACCAACATATAATCCCACATTCTTATCCATTTTTTTATGCATTGTGGTGGAGTAATTGCAACATATACCGCACAATTATAAACTTTAGATCGTAAATATGTGGTTCCTAACCGAAAACCAATTATAATGGGGAGTAAGTTCAATAGCTTGTTGCCTTAATGTGAACTAATTGTACATCATGTAAAAGCATGTTACCACATACAAATATGAACTTTTTCTCTCATGATTATTGGCTTTGCAATCAATAGTAGGCATTTTGTCATCGCCTTCAACAAATGCAATTCGTGTAACAACATTCGTCAAATGTAGTTTAACACTTATTCCAATAATCATTAATAAAATGAGAATCAAAATCACCACATGTATTTGAATTTATATGATAGTCTTAATACAATATAGCTATTCATGATAAAAGAATGCATATAGTTATCATGTGGAAACAATGGCATATACTGTAGACGTTTACTGATCTTCGCAACAAAATAAATTTGTATATGCACATAAGCTATATGAAATTCAAATGATCGTTAACAACTTCGGAATTAAATTCAACGTTATTACCAAAACAAACATGCCTATTTGGAATGATATGCTTGCTATCTTTAAATTGCGAATTTGATAACCATTTAGACGACGCATCGATTTCAAAACACTAAATGGTATCATGTCGGGATACACATATCCTTTTATTATTTTTCATAATATTTAGGGATCCAAACTCCACTTAGTTAGTATATCATTAACTTCCTTTATGAGCAAAAGTTGTATGTTTAAGTACCATGAAGAATCTTCTGGTTCTTTCACTATGTTTCACATCATCAATGACTCGGAATGGTCTAACCGGTCAAGCCGATTTGTTAAACAATTATGATCCATAAACTTATGGTTTATGATCTTATATACTTTAGTTGCACTCGTGTTTGTCTAATACATGATAGGAAATACAAGAGAGTAATGTTTTATTATTTCAAACATTTATTTTGTCACGTGTTTCTCATGTAATCACTCTCTTGGTGTGCCACTTCTGGTGGTTGATATCAATATTAACATGGTAGATCTAATTATCAACATGAGGATCGTTACAATTTCTTCATATACCATGATTATACCCTTTATAATCGTTGTATAATCATCATATTATTAACATGAGCATCATAACATTTTCACCAATCACCATGATCATGTACATTACATCGATCATTATACATCAAATTCACTTCAAAGAATGGATTATAACTAGACAACTTTCATGGTGACATCATTACAATTTCCTTAGTTGTGTACATGATCTTGACCTTTACCCTGGTCATTATATCATCACATTCAATCCATGGAATTGATTAGAACCACATAAGTTTCACATGTGGTTGTTTTAAAACTTAAATTTTCTTTACTAATATTGCTACTCTAGAATGGAAATTGTTTTATTTACACTTTTCTTTTAAATAATTCTCATCACATGATATAAATTGAGAACTAAGTATATGACCGAGTCATTTAGATTGATCGGTTTTTAAAATCTTACAAGTTCCATAAATTTATAATAAGATTTATGGAGTCTCACACTTTGTGACAAAGCATGCTCATAAGCTTTCATAAGAATGATAATTCTCACACCCCTATTTCCACGTGTATCCCGGTGGGCCCGTTGGGGAGTATTATGACGTAAGTTGATAACATCATAACCAACCAACACAGAGCAACACAGTGGAAGTCTTGGATTTAAAATATTATTACTACCCGATAATGTTTAAAGTTCAAAATAATATTATAGACGGACTATAATAAAGATCCACAAACGGATCATAAAATATGTACAAATGATCAACAGACTTAGTGGCACAACTAAGGGTTTGCAAGGTCCTCAACGGTGAACGCCTTCGCAGCTTCCGGCCTATTATGAGATGTACATGTATCTTAACCTTTTTGAAAATACGTCAGTTTTCACTGGTAAATACAATCAACCGACACATTTTGAAAATCTTTTCAAAAATTGTTTAAGTGCACTTGGCACATTTTATAAATAACTTGGGATAGTACAATTGACCTTGTATACAGTTTTATAAGCCTGTCAATACATATGGGGCCCAGAAACCGAGACATGATCAACCGACACACCACTTCTGAACTCCCGATGAGCAGATAAAAATATAATAATTTACATCTGACAGGTGTATGCCTACACCCCGTGCTTAGGTCGTGGCCATTAGCATTTTAATGAGCCTAAGGATATCTCAGACATGGTCGAGTTAACCCCCAATGTTTAAGTTATCAGACAATACAGATTAAAACGAGTTATGAGATTTAGTTAAATCACAATCCGACAACATGATCCCATACACGACCAAGCGGTAATAATTTACCGTATTCTAAGCCCGTATAGGGAAAATAGGTTAAAAGTACTTACTCGAACTAAATCTTCAAGATATAATTAACTCAGCCGTACGTCAAATAGTAAGTACAAGTTACAATCTACCGGAAGATGTTTAGTCTGGAATGGTGGTATTAATAACCAATTGGAATACTAATGGGTCCTTAGTTGAGTCATTGACTAGAACCGGTTAGTCTTAAGTAATGATTACGGTGCGATACGCTAGATTAAGCGAAGACCGGAATAGAATGTAGTTTAAACCCACCAAGTACTAAGACTTATTTAATATGGGTAAACATATTACTCTGGATTTTGAAATAAAAATGATAAGGTTAAACCCGTTTCGATTAAAATACGTAAACTAGTCACGTAGGCTTAACCGTTCGCATATAAGCGAAACCGGGTAACTGGGTGAGTCGTATACAAGTTCCATATGCCATTATACTTTAAACATGTTATAATATCAGTAGGATATTAATATGTATACCCATTTAGGTTTAGAATCATATTACGCCTTAAAATGGCGTTTTGGTCATTTTTTGCTTTATAAAAGAGCCTGCGAGTAAACTAATGTTAGGGTCATAAACATTCTGTAAAAATATGTACTTTTATGATGTCATATCAGTAGGATATCAAATATATGTGTGGTTGTTAGTTTTAAACCCAACTATGCATCGTAAGGGCATTTTGGTCATTTCACACATAGTTTTGATGTTATATTTGGGATTATGAGTTTGGGACTTGTACCTACTATAAAAGTATTTAAAATAAGTTAGAAATCAGTAGATAACAAGTTTTGGTTCATAGTTATGGTTTTAAACCAAACTATGCGCCGAAACGGCGATACATGCGCTTAATGACGATTTAAGCGATCTTTAATGAAAACTAAAGTTATGATCAGTTATATATAACCAAAATAAGTTAATTAATATATTATATTAGTAGGCAAAAGGTTTTGTTATGAAAATATCATTAAAACCATTTTTATGCGCCGTTAGGGCATTATCGTCATTTATCGGTATTGTACATGATCTTCTACTCAAACTCAGTTTATAATCTGATTTAATATCCCAATAAGTCCCACTTATGACATTTCATCAGTGGTATTAAGTTGGGTGAAGAATTCATGTTTAAACCATTTAAAATGCCGAAAAGGGCAATTTGGTCATTTAGAAGCGTATTTTACGATATTTAATCAAAACTTAGTTATGATCGAAATGTTAATATCAAAATAGGTTAATCAAATTACCATATCAGTTTATAACTAGTTTTTATTTTGCCTAAACCTTGTTTTAGGCGAAAAATGGCGTTTTAGGCATATTTAACGGAAACTTGCATAACGACTAGACTACTACAAGACCATATAGTATGACTCCAGAGAGTGATACTACAATATAACATGGTCATAATGCAACTTATAATCAGTAGCCTAAGTTGCTAATTCGGGTCAGAACTGAAAGTCAAAGCAGGAGTCAATCCTTGCGACTTTCGATTGTGAATCGACCTTAAACATGGAATTGACGAGACGAACATGTTTACACATGTTCTAATAATTATTTCCAAGTTATTAGAATGATAAAACATATTTTATAACACATGCATTACTAGATATGAATTATTTTCAAAATCTGACCCGTTGACTTTTATTGACCATAACTTTGACCCGTCAATTGACCAAGTAAACATAGTAATTAGGAGGTGCCCTTTTAAAGGATTAACACCTACCTAATTACGATCATGTATCCATGTTCGTACCAAACAATGGCTGGACCGCAATGGTCTTAGCCAAAGGTCAAAGCGTTTTTACGTAAACGCTTTGACTTTGGCTTAAAGCCTAACAAAAAGAACTTAAGCAAGATGGAACACTTACAAGTGAACCAAGAAAAAACTTATTAACTCAGGGATGTCCCCAAAGATCTCAGGAATCTCCAACTTGAGCAAGAGAGGAGTAAATCAAGAATGAGCCAGTTTTTGAGGCAATTTGGATACCTTTATATAGTTGAGGAGGAAGTATGGAGGTAATGCCAGGTGTTAAGGGTGTCATAGTAGGTCCCCAAGTGTCCAAAGTCGTGGCACAAGCTGCTAAAGAAGTGGCAATGGCGAGATATGTGGCAGGGCAGCAAAGTGCTAACAATTCTGCCACTAGCAGGTCCTTACGGACCGTATGGCAAACCGCTTGCGGTCCGTAAGGGCCTCTTGCGCCCATTGTTTTTGAATGGTTACGGACCGTAACCATATGTGGTTGCGGTCCGTAAACGCCTCTCTGATCAAACACCCTTTCTCACCTTACGGCACGTAACCAAACTTGTTTACGGTCCGTAAGACCTTGTCAGAAGATGAAATTTTGTATTTTGTCACAAATGGTCCCTCGACTTATTCAAACATCGTTCAGAGGTTATAAAATAACATGACGACATGATTGGTCCCTCTCGTTAACACGTTGCATATGAGGATCAGGGGGACACGTGTCGGGATTTTATTGGACGGGTTTTTACGAGATGTTACAATAACAAACCACAATTTTAATGTAATTACTCTATTCAGTACTGTTTATACGCATAAGCAATAGCGTATTAAATATATTGTACAAAGTTAAATTATATAATATATAATTGATAAGATGCCTTCTCATCAAATATAATAAAATACACATAATTCATTTTCCGTACTATCATAATTGAATATTAAAAATATATCAACAACACTATTAGAAGGTTTATGGTAATACGTACAAATTATATATTCTCATTGATGTTAAAGGTGATGTTATGCAATGCATAACTTTATTATATCATGTCACTATGGAAAATGACTTACAACACAACCTTATGAAATAACATGTGTTCATCACTTTTATGAAATACGTATTTATGTAGTAACTCATCATCATGATATAACCAATCACAAATATATCTTATATACATGGTTTTTTCACTCTAACTTGAAAAATAAACAAATATCTCCATAAATTTCTTTTATGTTATACTTAACATATGATCTTTGTTCCTTGTATATAAGCATGTTTCCTATAATAGTTATGATTTAGAGTACTCAGTAATAGCACATAACATTCTGTCTTCTGAAGTTTTCCAAATTATACAAGGCATCTTTAATCTCAATTTCCATGCATAAGTTGTAAGTTATTTTATACCGAAAAATGTTCAAGTTTTTCAATGGTATAATAACCAAATAAACCCAATGAACAAGTTAAAATCTTAATGAACAGTAAAAGATTAACATGTTTAAAAGATAATAATTATAGAATTTGTATCTGTAAATCAATAATTTACTTAAGACTCACAATCTTTCAATTATTTTATTCAACTTATCCAAGGATTTTTGTATTACTTAAATCCAAACAATGACATATACAATAATAAAATTTACAGCAGGATCTATTCGAAACTAAAAAAAACATATATAAAAATAACAACTCCATGATGGCCTATCATGGAGCTACGATGCTTGTCAATAAAATAGAAAAAAAAAACAATCTAATGTAAAAGTTTGTATAAGACAAGATAAGAATAAAAATTGGGGAAATCTCGAAAGTAGCTAAGACTTGGTCAACATTTCCAAAATAGCCAACTGAAACCCTTTTTTTAAGACTCTTCCTCAACCTGAAATGTCTCAACTATCAACCAATCCACGAAAGCCATGTGTCAAAAAAAATAATTCCAAATAATTGTTGTCCATGAAAGCCAGGTGAAACCTCTTAAACCAGACCCATTCATTTCTCTCTCTCTTCAACTACTGTTCCTCTTTCTTCTTCTTCACCGAGCACCACCACCACCCTCACTGAGCACCACCACCCTCCACCCACCACAACCACCATCGTAAACCACCACGGTCCATGGTCATGTACCAACCAACCACCACCATCACCTACCAACAATCGTCACTCTCCGCCCACCACAACCACTACCCACCACAAAAACCGTCACTAACCACAACCCCCACCACCTTCACCTACCACAACTTCAATAGACCGGACCAACATCTCAAAACAATCTGGGTTTTATCACCATCTGGGTCGTACATGTGGTACGAGTGGTCTCCTTAGCTTGAACCGGATGGGTTTGGATTCAAACGCCGGTGTCCGTCGGGGGTCAAAGCCATCGGACCCGTGTTAGACAGTGTGTGATCACCATCTGGGTTTTATCACCGTCACCTACCACAACTTCGCTGGCGTCAAAACTTAATCGCCGGAGAGGATTGCCGGAAAACAAGCGATTGTAGAGAGAGAAAGGTTCTGAGACGTTTCACCTGAGGAAGAGTCTTAAAAAAGGGGTTTCAGTTGGCACTTGTGGACACGTGGCTTTCAGTGGGTGGCTGATGAGGAAGCCTCTTAACTTTTGGTTTGAGACGCGCGGGAATTCATGAAACCCCTCAAAAGAGGGGTTTCAGTTGGCTATTTTGGAAATGTTGACCAAATCTTGGCTATTTTGGAGATTACCCCATAAAAATTTGTGCATCTTCAAGGATATTGAACTTTCAGTGATTATAATTGCAACGTATGTTGTTACTGATAAAAATTATGTCTATTATTAGCCAATTTATGAATGAAGTTTTATGACATATATTAAATGGAATAATTAAGAGATAACGAAGCAAAAGATAATGAAATAAAACTTAAAAGATAATAAAAGAAATTATTAAATAAATAAAAATTTCATGAACACACAATGGATACCAATCAGTTTCTGCGTCAATTCAATATGATAAAATAATAACCGAAAAGTTACTAATAAGATGATTTAACATGGTGCCTTTTCTTTGTGTGTGTATGTCATACTCTTTTTGTGGACCAGAGATTATACAAACAAAAATGGAGATTAGATGGTTACCTAATGGAGATGAGATCTACCTGATTTAGTTCACAGAAGGTAGAACCAGAAGAGACATTCAATAGCCGCCATACACACGAAGCATCCACACATGAATCGTATCAATGGATGTCAAACCAAATCAACAAAAGTTTACATGTGAACGATTATCGACAACTCTCGACTCTTTGACCCACGTGTTGTGAAACAACTAAACCTATTTGCAATATAGAGACAAGAATGAGAGAATGGGGAATGTTTATCTTATTGATGTCTATGTATGAAGTACAAAGCCTCTATATATAGGCTCAATATTAACATAAGAGTAAATACAATGAGGAGTTAAGAATGTGGAGAGTCACTATAAATGATATATTCATAACAGTAATGTTAATATCTCTCAACATTTTTATAACAATTTAATTTACACCATTACTCACTCAAGACCTGAACCCTCGAAAACATAGGGGGACCTCACTTTAACACATTGGTATCGTTAGGCCAAATGCCCTTTACCACATATCTTTAATGATCACCGGGTAAAAGAAGATGATTACTTTTTGTAAAAAAATTCCAAATAATTAGTAATTATGGCATTCATTAATGTACCAAACATTGATGATAGTTCATGTTAGAAACTCTCGACCTCCAAGAGACAATTGTTCCATAAGCCTCCATGTCATAGCTTTAGAATTTTCTCCTTGGTTATCATATCTTTTGTAGAAATCGCAAAAGGTCATCAATACCATATTACTAAACTTAAAAAACGCCGTGTAGAGAATAAGTCTAACGATTAATCATCAAATGCCACATTACCAAGCCCATCAAATGCCACATTATTAAGGTCAGTGGCGAATACATAATTTTTTTGTAGGGTGGGCACAATACGAGTCGGCAAAAAATGAGTTAAACAAAAATGTTGATAAAGTAAATATAGTTCTTTAACTTATACAGGTTATATGGGAATCATTAAAATTAAAGCAAAATAATTTAGATGTAGAACCCTAAGATTGATCGTAAACTTATAATATGATTAGATGAGATGAAATCCTAGAAGAGATGAGTAAGTACTTAGTCATCACTAATATTTTATTAATATCGTTGAACCCGAGTTCCAACGTTTTATTGATATTGTTGACCCCGAGTTTCAAAAGTTTCGTTCAAAAAATAATCGCTAACTTGGATGTATGCTCATTCAAAAATACTATGAATGTGACAATTATGATTATCATGTATGGTTGTTCCACAATTGGATTTAGCCGCATGCACGTATTGTGTTTCACTTTGGTGGCAAGTAATTATATTGGGCACTTGGGCCATTAGCTAGAGGTATTAGTTAGAAAACAAGAATTACACAATAGCTTTTAGGTTGTCCACTTGCTTTGCATCCGCCACTGATCAAGGTAACGAGTAATAAGTCAATGAACTAGTTATAGCTAAATCATAAGTACGTTTAGATCTCTGATAATGTCCCATTCATTTTTTCCTCTTTCAAGCTATCTAGTTCCCTGCTATTCCATTAATCTAAAAGCATAGAGATTAAATTAATATGAAATGTAGATGAGTGACTTTGTTATTACTCATTATCTATATAAACTTTAAGATCAAAAGATACTATAAACCAATTGTCTCTTTGCTCTATGAGTAATGCAATTAGGCTTTGTCACATTTTGTTTGAATACGTCTCTTTCCGTTTGTGCCCCTTTATTACTTAAGATTAGAACACATATGGGAACCGTTGCTCTTGATTGATTCTCTTTTGTTGTATTTGACTCCAATTTATTTGCGACCATTAGATCAGTTATTGGATGTTGATTTCTTTTGCCCTAGATTGGTTCTCTTTGGTTGGTTGTTGCTGATCATGTAAACATGCTAGTTTGGGCTTAATCCTTCTACCCACTTCACAATATTGTGAATCCTGGATAATACTGCCCCCTGAACTGGTTGGCTGCAGTTGACATGGTTCTTCAGCTGCCGCAAATTGTATCACAAAACACAGGTGTGCTCAAAATAACCAAGTTACCGACCAAAAAACGATTGGTGTCACCTTATAATTTTTTACTTTTGCAAAACATCGGGTGATTGCTCCAAAGTTCTTGATTAAATTGGATTCACATGCAACAAAAGAGAATAAATCTGGAGCAACAATTACCAACGGTGAATGATGACGGGGGTAGCTCAAGCTTCAATAAAATGGATTTTACACATTAACGCTTGAGGTTAAAGGGTTCATTTCCCGCCAACTCGGGAGAACAGCATGTGAACAGCAAAAAGCATGTGAACAGTGAAGCATCAACTCACTGATTGCTTGTCCAAGTCTCTCACAGCCGAAAAGAGAACATGTGCACAGAGAGCATCCTATAAACTGCAGGTCAAAAGCCTTCAACCCTCAAAATGGGTAAACCCCCCACTGCAGCAAAGGTTCACCAGTCAAAGGTTTCCCTTTTGGGAAGATCCTTTTCCTATATAAAGAGGCAACACACAGCCATGCAGGGACATGCCAGATCAGTGGAGACTAGACCATACTCTCTGATCTTCTTTTCTTCCTTGAGAACTTGCTCTATGCATGTTCCTTCTCTTCACTTCAAATAACACAACTTCACTTAGTATCAACATCCTAGAACCGAATTCACTTTCGTCTCGGATCCTATGTGAACAACAACAACAAACACTAGTGAACCTCTCTCTACATCTTGCAAACGTAGGGGACCCCACGACCTGCGTTAGGCTAATCGGAACCCTTGAAGCCTCTTAGCCTAACCAGTCCATCCACTATCCTTGGTCTCATATCTGTTGTAACAACAAGTTGGCGCCCACCGTGGGGCTACGCCGCTTACTTTATCTCAAAGACAAGTAGTGTAGCTCCATTCTTCTTCAATATCAGCACGTCAGGAAATGAATCTACGGGAGAAGTTAATCAAGTACCACGTACTTAAACGTCCACCGTTCGTCCAGCCTCACCGGTTGTGACAACCCCACTCTCAACCCCTGGAGATACTTCTGCCGGAATCTCTTTCCCTGAGTTCTTCCAAACGCCAACTCCTTCCCGTTCTGGGGTTCCTTCCCGACAGATCGGCACCTCACCCCGGAACGCGTCGATTTGACCCCTGAAGGAGTTGCCAGAAATTTCTTGCGGTTGAGGACTCTCCTCAACCAGCACGTGAGTCAAGAACGAGAAAAAAAGGGTCAAAATAAGGTTGGATTATGACGAGCCAGAGCCGTCTTTATCGCCGGGACCGCCACCTCCACCTTTTAGCAATTCACAACCCATGGCCTCTGGCCATGAAGCTGGTCCAAGCACAGTTTACCAACCTTTTAACCCTACCCCTTATTCTTATGGGAGGCCTAACCCGACGGCCTTCCCCATATTCTCCTCTCAGCCGGTCATGACTAGTGCACCAGTTGGGCACGAAACCACCTTTGAGCAGCTATGGCAATCTCCAGTCACAAGTGTTCCCCTTCCGGTTGCCTCCACATGGGAACAAGCATTGGCTACTTTGCCTCTGGCGCGAGGCGCTGTTATGAATGCCTCCATGGGAATGCCTTGTACTGCACAACCAGAAAGCCTTCAAGGCTTCAACCTCATACCCCAAATGATGGCCCAAATGATGGCATATTTCCCTTGGTCTCAGCTCATCAATCAAGTGCTGAGTACTCACCAGGGAACGACAGGTCATAATCTTACTACAAGGGCAGAGGAAGACCTTGCAAAACCTTACAAGCCCAGCAACCTGTCGTGCTTTTTCCCAGCAAATCGCCGACTACGACTCCCAAACAAAGATCAAAATGCCGTCTCACATAAAAACATATGATGGAACCGAAGATCCAGAAGATCACCTACAGATCTTCACCGGTGCAGCTACAATTGAAAAATGGTCCAACGCTGAGTGTTGCCTCATGTTCATGCAAACTCTCGTTGGATCCGCCAGGATATGGTTCAACGACCTACCCGCTAAAAGCGTTCGAAGCTTCGATGATCTCAGCAAAGGGTTCCTGGCCAATTTTTCACAGCAAAGGAGGTACGTCAAAGACGCCACTGTGATTTTCCAAATCAAACAGAGGGACGATGAAAGTCTTCAAGAATTTATTGAGAGATACAAAAAAGAAGGTCTCACCTACGTGGGTGCAGACGAAAAAATGAGGGTAGCTGGTTTTATGAATGCTATCACCTCCAAATATCTCACAAGGGACTTCAACACAAGACTCTTGAAGAAGCCCTTGAAAGGGCTGAAGCACATATACGAGGAGAGGAAGCCGTGGATATCAAGGAACAAAGGAAACGGGCACCTAGGTGGCGAGGCAGCAGCCCAAGCAGAAAAAGAGGAAATTTTGGTCACTACGATAAACGGTTCAAGGGTTCAGACTCCTGGAAAGCTGAACCTCGGAACCCTTCCAAGCAGAGAAAGGACTGTCAATTTCACAACCCTGACCAAAACCTCTCAAGAAATCCTAGCGACTGAGGAAATCAAGCACAGTTTCCGACCCCAAGACCTTTGTCCAAAAGTAAGAAGAACGTAAACTCCACTCAATACTGCGAGTTCCACGAAGAAAAAGGTCACCACACGAACGATTGTTTTCAACTCAAGAAAAGAATTGAAGAAGCCGTTAAGTCCGGGGAATTGGCTCATTTAGTAAAAGGAGTCAGCGACAAAATGGCTGAAGGGAAGAACAAAGAAGTAAACATGGTGAGTATTGATCAAGAAGTTTCTCGCAAAAAGCAACGATTGGAGGCTTGGGAGTTTCAATGTGTCTGCTTCCCACCACCTCAGGGAAACCTACTTTCAAACCCCCTAGTGGTCGAAGCAATGGTGGGGACAAGTAAGACAAGCAAAGCCTACATTGACACAGGGGCGGCCACGGAGATCATGTTCGAAAATTTCTTCAAATGTCTCACTGATGAGGAACGTTCAAGGATTCAACCCTCGGGGTCATCTATAAAAGGTATCGCTGATATACCCATCAAGCCTTTAGGCCAGCTAACCCTTGATGTCTGTTTTAGTGAAGGCCAGATGGAAAGAACCATGTCACTTACCTTTGTGGTTATAGACATCCCTTCCAACTATGATGTTATCATAGGAAGGCCAGGTCAGTGTGCATTTGGTATGGCCGTCTCAGTTGGCCAAGGCACTGTCAAGTTTCCCACTGAAAGAGGGATTGCAACCCTTCAACCAACTCAGGAAGCTTACATGGTTGAAGAGGAAAGTTCAAGAAATGAAGATAATGAAGGATTGATCATAAATCCCAAGTATCCTGAACAAAGGATAAGGGTTAACATGAACTTATCCCAAGAAACTTTATCATACCTTGAAAACTTGCTCATACACTATAGCGATGTCTTTGCTTGGTGCCCGGAAGACATGACGGGTATCCCTCAAAGCATTGCTGAACATGAGTTGAAAATACCACCAGATCTCAAGCCTGTGGTCCAAAAGAAACGGAGTCTAGCTCCTGAACGAAGCCTGGCAGCATGCCAAGAAGTTGAAAAGCTTGTCCTCGCTGGAATCCTTAGAGAAGTAAAGTACCAATCATGGATTGCCAACCCTGTTATGGTTCGAAAGCCCGACAAGTCTTGGAGGATGTGCATCGACTTCAAAGACTTGAATAAAGCATGTCCAAAGGATTGTTATCCTTTGCCAGAAATTGACCTCAAAGTCGACTCTCTTACCGGTTATCCTTTCACGTGTTTCCTCGATGCTTACAAAGGTTATCACCGAATCCTCATGAAAGAAGAAGATGAAGAAAAAACCGTGTTTCACACAGACAAGGGTATTTTTTGCTATAAAAAGATGCCTTTTGGCCTAAGAAACGCCGGTGCAACCTACCAACGCCTAATTGACAAAGCATTCGCCAGTCAAATTGGAAAAAAACATGGAAGCTTACGTCGATGATTTAGTGATAAAAAGCAAAACCGAGTATCAAATGCTCGACGACGTTCAAGAAACCTTCTAAAATCTGAGAAAAATCAACATGAAACTTAACCCGGTAAAATGTTCATTTGGGTTGGAGGAAGGCAAATTTCTAGGGCATATTGTGGGGAAACAAAGTATAAAAGCCAATCCAAACAAAGTCAGAGCTGTTTTGGAAATAAAATCCCCACAAAGCAAAAAAGAAGTTGAGAGTCTAAACGGAAGGCTTGCAGCCTTGAAGCGTTTTAGCTCCAAACTCGTTGAGAATTCTCTCCCCTTTTTCAAAACACTCAAGGGGTGTGCAAACAAAAAAGATTTCAGATGGACGGAAGAGGCAGAAGAAGCCTTTAACCAGATGAAGCAACACTTAGCTTCACTCCCGACCATAGCAGCCCCAGAAACAGGAGAAACAATCTCTGTCTACCTCTCAGCTGCTGAAGAAGCCATAAGCGCGGTCTTAACTATCGAATGAGACAAGGTTGAGGTACCCGTTTATTTCTTCAGTAAAACGTTAAAACTGACTGAGATCAAATACCCTCCTTTGGAAAAACTTGCTTTAGCCCTAGTCCAAACGGCTAGAAGTCTTAGAAGGTACTTTCAAGCACACCCAATGCAAGTGGTCATTGACCAACCCATAAAAAGTGTGCTTGAAAAACCAGAAAATGCAGGACGATTAGCCAAATGGGCTGTGGAACTAGGTGAACATAACATCACCTATGTCCCCAGAAAAGCTATCAAAGCCCAAGTCCTGGCAGATTTTATCGTTGAAATACCAAAGCAAGATACCACTAAAGTTAATGTCACAACCACTAAACCCTCTGACCCTGAAGCCTGGAAGCTTTTTACAGATGGGGCTTCCAGCATTGAAGGGTCAGGGGCTGGGCTCATTCTAATCAGCCCTGAAGGGTTAGAATTTACATACGCTCTTCGACTTGAATTTCAGACCACTAACAACGAAGCTGAATACGAGGCGCTAATCGCTGGTCTAAAGATAGCCAAAGAAATGAAGGTTCAAAGGCTTCAAGTCTTCACGGACTCGTTGCTCGTTTCAAGTCAAGTCAATGATAGCTATGTAGCAAAAAACCCAACATGAAAAAGTATCAGGAGAAGTAAGAGTTGATGAACACATTTCAAGCATGTATCATCAAGCAAGTCCACAGATCCCAAAACAAAAGAGCCAACGCTTTAAGCAAACTTGCATCCCTCACGTTTGCTCACCTTACCAAAAAAGTGTTGGTTTAAGTGTTGAAAACCCCTCCATCCAAGAATTGGCGGTCCAAGACGTAATCACTGAATAAGGCCCTAATTTGATGACTCCTATTGAAAATTTTCTCAGAAATGGTGAATTACCCATTGTTCCGATAGAGGTCGAAAGGGTTCGAGTAAAATCCAGACAATACGTGTTGCAAGGGGAAACCCTTTTCCAGAAAGGATACCTTGCACCGTTGCTGAGATGTGTTGGTCCTGAGCAAAGCCAATATCTAGTCAAAGAGGTTCACGAGGGAATATGTGGAGCTCATTTTGGACCAAGATAAGTGGTTGCTAAATTGATGAATCTCGGGTATTTCTGGCCTTCTATGCATCGAGATGCCACCGAGCAACTAAGAAAGTGTGAAGCTTGTCAAATACATGCACCGGTTCCCAAGAGCCCCAAACACGATCTCGTTCCCATCACTTCAGCCTGGTCATTCCATAAATGGAGAATGATATCGTTTGGCCATTCCCACAGGCCAAGGGTGGAGTGAAGTTTTTATTAGTAGCCATGGACTACTTTACCAAGTGGCCCGAAGTTAAGCCACTTGCAAATATAACAGGGAAACAAGTTATCGACTTTGTTTGGGAGAACATCATATGTCGTTTCGGGTTGCCAGGAGTTCTGGTCACGGATAACGGGAAGCAATTCGCTAAAAAGCCTTTCAGCACATGGTGCAAGGAATTTAGGATAACCCAAGTCTTCAGCTCGGTCGCATACCCTCAATCCAATGGTCAAGTCGAAAGAACCAATCGTAGCATAGTTGAAGGTATCAAGAACCGGCTAGGAAAACATGAAAACAATTGGCTCGAAGAACTCCCAAACGTTCTATGGGTGATAAGAACAACGGAAAAAACAAGCCATAAAAGAACACCATATAGCTTGGTATTTGGCTCAGAAGCTGTAATTCCAACGGAGATTGGAGTTGTGACTCAAAGAACACTCAACATGGACCTCGAAACGAACAACAAAGAGACCATGTTGAACTTACAACTCCTCGAAGAAATTCGTGATCTGGCCGCCATTCAGGAAGCCAAATACAAACAAAAAATAGAAGCATACTACAATGCAAGGGTAAAACATGAACGTTTCAAACCAGGGGATCTCGTGCTTCGAAACAATGAGGCCAGCAAAAAAGAAAACCAAGGAAAACTTGTCCCGAAATGGGAAGGGCCTTACACAATCCTTGAAGCCCACAAAGGAGGATCCTACAAGTTGGCCGACGCTGAAGGCAAGAAGCTTCCCAGACACTGGAACGGCCAAACCCTTAAAAGGTTCCATGTCTAAGACAAGAAATTTAGAATGTATTTCAAGAGTTGTGTAATCTCCCCTTTTGTAAATGAAAAACCTCTTGAATGAATGATGAAGCTTTTATCATAAGTTGTCTTAACTATCCTATAATCAGGTTGAGAACCTTGCAAAAAACTCCATGGCAAGGGCCATGTAAGGGGATGAGCTCCCATACCACATCGCTCAATAGGTTCAAGGGTTAAATGAACCTATATAAGGGGTGAGTTCCTAAATCAATGCAACTCCATGAGACTTAGAAAATTTTTCAACAAACTTGTCTCATAGACGGGTCTGACCAGCCTACATCAAATCGTTCCTTAAACTTTTTGAAAAAGTTTACGAAGCAAAAATACACTAAGTAGTAATATAAAGGATAGACAACATGTGCTTTTTACCTAATGAAGCCTTGAAGCTAAAGTGACTGCAGCACTAAAACTTCTTAAGGAAAATTAGATAAACAAACACATAAAATGAACAAGACAAGCAACCATCAAAACATAACAAAAACATAAAAGCATAAGGATACATAAACATAAAGGCCTAGGGGGCCATAAACATTGTCCATGCAGCCATCAAGGCTAACCAACATAAGAAACCATAAGGGTTTCAAAACCTAGAAATTGTCCAAAAGGCCATCAAGGCCAACCACAACCATAACACAGAAACCTTAGAGGTTTCTGCTAAACCTAGACATTGTTCAAAAACATAAAAATATTGTTTAAAGATGCTAAGAAAGCTACGGATAAGTTTAAAAGTTTTACTTTGCATCACCAACCACAAACTTTGAGGCACCGACTTCATCACCTTTCACTTTCTTAGCTTTCTTCTTTTTCTTTTTACCTTCCTCAGCTGCTGTCCCCGAAGCTTCAAGGCTTGGATCCTTCGAGCCTTCGTCAGCACCAGAAAGGGTCTCCTCACTGTCCCCAGAGTATGAGCGTTTCTTTGACAAAGATTTGAACACTTCTTTGCATGCAGCCTCATCAAGCCCACGTGGTTTCAAATCCTGCAAAACAGATATAGGCTTGCCAAAGCACTTCGAGACCTCACCAAAATAAGGGTAGGACAAACGCTCCATCTCTCGGACTAAATCTTGGAAAACTTTGAAAGCTTCAGGCTGATAAAGGGAAGACTTTTCCTGAGGATCGCCGGATTCACAGGCCTTGTAGCCAGCAACAAAACCTTGATGCCTTCCATGGGCTAAAAGTTTACCATACACACCACCCAAGATACTGTTAAACTCGGCAGAATGAAGAAGATAGGTAACCTACTGAAAACCTTGCTCAACAAGCCACTTGTTATCATTATTCGCCTGAGTAAGGGAGGCTGCCATCCTATCTCTCTTCCCTATAGAAGCCTCCAGCTGCTTCTTCAAATCACCAACCTCTGCCTCATGCCTTTGAGTAAGCTCACCAACCTTTTTCACCCATGCTTCCTCTTTCTTCGCAAAGCCCTCACTCTCCTTCTTCAACTCATCAATGGAAGCCTTCATCTTGTCTCTATTCTTTGAAAATGCTTCATACTCATGCATTCGTTTACGAAAACGGGCAATCCCTTGAGGTAGAATAGCGGTAAAGTTGCAAGCGCTCAACATCAAACGAGATAACATCATGTCATCCTCCATCTCAGCAATGGTACCACGGACCATTGGAGGGGCAAAATGATTTAGCACGTCTTCACAAACAGCTGCATCCTTGAAGCTGTCGCTAACTTTGACATTCCAGTTGGGCACATAAACAACATCTGCATCCAACCGTCCAGACTCACTAACACTTTTAGCAGATGAACCTGCCACGGATACAACCTTCTTAGCATCACCTTTCTTCTTCCCAACCAACACAGATAACCTTCCTTTTCACCCTCAACAGTAGTAAACAAGTCATCTGAAACCTCCACCTCGCCACTCGGATTAAGGGGACCGGAACTCGAAGGTTGGTCAACACCTTTGATCAAATGGCGATTTGAACGCCGGGTAGCACCCTTCATAACAGATTTAGAAAACCCCTTCACATTTGGCACATTCACATAGCGGATCCCTCGAACCTATGTTCCATCCCTTTCACAACAGCATCCTCCCCCTTCGTGGCTTCAGCATCCTCAAACCAACATCTGATGTATCATCACTTTTGATAAAATAAAGAGCAGATATAACTGCAAAAAACCAACACAAAGGTGTTAAATATAAGTGACGATAAAACAAATTTAATTACACAAAAATAAAACGCATACCCTGTCCATCCCTCATTAAAACAGGATCTCGATCCTTTTTACCCCACAGTTTGCTAACACCCAACAAAACTAGCAAATGTTCAGGGAACAGACGAACCCTCGAAGAACAAGCCCTAAGGGCATCAAGGAAACAAATGTTAACCTCAGATTCTAAGGGTTCTGGCTCATTGAGAACAACATCCGGATGCCTCCACACCATTTTAAAAGGAACTATAGTCTCGGACACCCAAAAGAAACGGTTTTTCCAAACACCAAGACTGGTAACCATAGATGAAACCAAACAATTATCAACCTTGGCAGTTTTAAACATATACCAGTCACCATTCTTTGCAAGACGAAAAAACCGCCGAAAGGCCAAAAGAGTTGGGTCATACCCATTAGCACGACACAAAAGTTCAAAATGCAAAATCCTAGACATCCCATGTGGATGAATCTGACCAAATGAAACACGATAATACTCCAGGATATTCAAGACAAACATCGAAAACAGATGACGATGGTTAGAAAACTCGAAGTGGCGACAATACAAAGCAATCGACCCAAGAGGACATCGATCAATCAAAACATCACAACCTGGTGCAACAAGTTTAAAATCCAAACCGATACCCCATTCGATACAAAAGGCCTCTACTTCTTCTTGGGTCAAACAGGAATATGTACTCGACAGATCCTTCTTAGCACCCATATGAACTAATCAAAAGAAGAAAGCAGAAAAGAAAACTAACCTGGTAAGAAGAAGGAAGAATATGGAGAAAAACTTGGAAGTAAATGAAAGGGTTTTGATGATTATCTCTAAAATAGAAAGATAATTAAATAATAGGTGTTATAATTACCCAGCAGTTACTCGGGAGCCACCCTCCTGCAAAAGCTGCTCCTGTCGTGTCAACCGTCTTGTCAAAATTCAAATTTCAAAATCGCAACTGCAATAAACCCTTCAAGCCTTGAAGCCTTTAAGCAAAAGAAAAAAATGTGCAAAAGTCAGAAGTGTTTGAGCTTACTTCCCAAAAACCTCTGACTTGGGGGGCTAATGACGGGGGTAGCTCAAGCTTCAATAAAATGGATTTTACACATTAACGGTTGAGAGGTTAAAAGGTTAAAGGTTCCATTTCCCGCCAACTCGGGATAACAGCATGTGAACAGCAAAAAGCATGTGAACAGTGAAGCATCAACTCACTGATTGCTTGTCAAGTCTCTCACAGCCGAAAAGAGAACATGTGCACAGAGAGCATCCTATAAACGGCAGGTCAAAAGCCTTCAACCCTCAAAATGGGTAAACCCCCCCACTGTAGCAAGGTTCACCAGTCAAAGGTTTCCCCTTTGGGAAGATCATTTTCCTATATAAAGAGGCAACACACAGCCATGCAGGGACATACCAGATCAAAGGAGAAATAGACCATACTCTCTGATCTTCTCTTCTTCCTTGAGAACTTGCTCTATGCATGTTCCTTCTCTTCACTTCAAATAACACAACTTCACTTAGTATCAACATCCTAGAACCGAATTCACTTTGGTCTCGGATCCTAAGTGAACAACAACAACAAACATTAGTGAACCTCTCTACGTCTTGCAAACGTAGGGGGACCCCACGACCTGCGTTAGGCTAATCGGAACCCTTGAAGCCTCTTAGCCTAACCAGTCCATCCACTATCCTTGGTCTCATATCTGTTGAAACAACAGTGAACTAACCTTAAGCAATAATTAAAGAGTCACAGAGGCAAAGGGAGGTATTCAAACAAAATGTGGCAATATCTAATTGTATTACATGCGGGGCAAATAGGTACAATTAGTTCTTGTTGACAATGAGGATGATGAGATCTTTTATTTTACTAAACCTAAAGTTTAATTAACTGATGAGTAATAACAAAGTAACTCATAAAACTACTATCAATGTTAACTTGTTTTTAGATGTTAATGGAGTAGATAGGAAAATATATGGTTTAGAAGATGATGTGAATGATTGGAGATAATGAAGTCTTAAAGATTATTATTTAGTTAGTGCATTAGTTATCTGTTTTCATTACCTTAGAAATATGGCATTTGATGGGCTTATAAATAATGTGGCATTTAATCGTCATATTTTTTTCTCTACAAAACGTTTCATGTAATCCTTGTGCCAAAATTTCGGGCTTTCAATTTTTTTCTTTGAAGGCATTCCGATAACTGATACTTAAACGTACCCCGTTTAGCATAACGTAAGCATCGGGATGAGGAAATAAGCTTAACGTACCTTAAATATCCTTTACATAACTTAGAAATAAGTTTTGTGGGCTTCGGTATGACAAAAAAACCCTATTTTAACTCCAGGGGCTATTTTGCAAAATCTGCGAAAGTACGCTGATTCGCGTATTTCTTAATATGGAACACATATGTACATCCAAAATTTTTTGCCATCAATAAAATATTTACATTTTAATGATTGGAATGTAAAAATAACCATTCGTTACGAAATTACGGTCGTTTACGCGTTAATTAAAGCGTTCGTCGTATTTAAACAAAAAATGCAGCCGTACAACCGAACGAACCGGCATCCGTAATATTTTTGGACATATTTCAAGTTCCCTATGCTTTTTCATCTTTATGGAGCCTAGAAATGAGGTTAACAGATGTTAGAAACGACAAAACACGACGAAACAAGTCCAGGGGTCTATTCTGCCATTTTTCAAAACTGCTGCCCAGACCAGGCCCTTACGGACCGTAAGGAGAAACCCATCCGGTCTGTATGGGGGTGCCAGACTGCAGATTTTGGGCAGAAACCTGGCAGCTTTTTGTTGCTTTGCTTGTACACCTATAACCCGAAATTGCCACCTTCTTTCTGGTTGCAACACCTCACTAATCACTTCTTTTGATCCTACACTCCCCCTAACACTTGGCATGATCTTGTGACTTGTTTCAAGTATAAATAGCTAGCCATTTTCACCTCATTTCCTTGCTCAATTCTTTCCTTTCCCTAAATCTGCTCTAAGTGGAGTTTGCTTCCCTTTGGAGGCCTCCTACCTGAGCTCTTGAGAGTGCTACAACACAAGTAAGTGCTCTCTTCTAGTCTTGTTCATTTCTTTTAGCTATTTGAGCTAAAAGTCAAACAGTTTGACTTTCGGTTCTGACCATTTTTGGTCAAAGCAAAGTTCAATTGAACTTTGAAACGTGATCGTAATCACGATGGTTATGATCCATAGCGATCATACCTACTGATTACCATGTTTACTAGTCGTAGTGACAAGTCAAAGTTTCGGTCAAACTGCGCATTTTGTATATTTTACGACGGAACTATTTTCGGGTATCAAAACACCAAGTTTTGATACCGAATCATTTTTTATAACTTAGTTAGACATGTTTTGAGATGTCTAACTTGCCACTTTTAGTTTAGTACTTATTTAGGGTCATAAGTCGAGTGGTCTTGACCTCCGCTTTGACTTTCGAATCTGGCCCGTTTGGTCGATCTTAGGATCCGACCAAACACATATTAGTGACCATAGTTATATAGGGAATAATCCTCTAAGGTTATACCTTATGGTCACATCGTTTGGTTAGTGTTATGATTAGTCGCGCATCATGCCCTTAATAATGACCAAAATGCCCTTTTGCGCATAATTCCATCTTAAGCATATGTAACCAACTTTTTGACATATAAACTGATATTGTAACTTTATTAAACTTATTTTGGCATATAAGACTTATCATAGGACTAGTTTGACCATCCGAATGCGTTTTTACGCAAATGACACGTTAAAGTAGAGGAAACTACCTTAACGGGTCATAACGGGTCAAAAGCACTTAGGTTTCGTTCCAAATCAGAATGTTAAGTTTAGTAAACCATTTCATATGAGTTCCAACACTCGTTTGGTTTATAAGACTTCGTTCTATTCGATTTCTTGTTTTCAAGTCTCGACACTAACATAGTATCCGATACACTAGGAACCACTTCAACATTTGAACTCTTGATCCTTTGAGCTTGTTTGATCATTGATAACAAAGGACATACTAGCAATCCCAAGTGAGTACATAGCTCCCCTCTTTTACGTTTTTCATATGTTTTGGGGTGATTCATATGTGTAACCGAATTTTCTCAAATGTATGGCATGTATCTGTTTACTAAGTACTTTTTGTGTAATATTTCAATTATGCAAAACACGACGAATGGGGACACAAACCAAATCCTTGTAGGATCTTTCTATCTTTATAGTTAGATTCTTGTAGGATATTTGAAGTAAAGTCTTAAATCTTCTGTCTTCATATTCGAAAAAGTGCTTTACACGCCGATGACGATGGTTATTGTTTTTGTGTAGAGTTTGTTGGTGATTTAGATAACGAAACTAGAGTAATACAACAAGGACATGGTGGATACACCGCTTGTACTTCCTATATATAAGAGTGCTTATTGTATTACCCTTCGTAGCCTTATCCGAATCACCATTAGGATTTAGGATTTTGTGATTCAATGAGACAAGACGTTGTGACCAAACCAAATCCTTAAAGCACCTATCTATCTTTGTAGTTAGATTCTTGTATTAAAGTACTAAATGGTAGTCCTTTATTTGGATTCTTTGTGTACTTTAATGCGTATGAGACAAGACAATGTGACAAGACAAGTGACTAAACTAAATCCGTAAAGTATCTATCTATCTTCATAGTTATATTCTTGTAGGATGTTTAAAGTACTAAATGGTAGTCCTTTATTTGGATTCTTGTGTACTTTAATGCGTATGTGACAAGACGATGTGACGAGATGATGATTATGTGGTTATTATGATTAGTTGTGATTTAGATAACGAAACGAGTGTAATACCATAAGAACATGGTGGATACGCCGCTGGCACTTCCTATATATAAGTGTTCTTATTGTATTACTCTTGTAGCGTTACCCGAATCACATTAGGATTCTATGTTCGATTGTTTCAAAGTACAATATCCAATCCTTATAGAACTCTTTCATATTTTATATGTTAGATTCTTAAAAGAATATCCAAAGTATTATTATAAATCAATGATTTGATTTCTAATAATACTCACGCGAGTTATGACTAATTTCAATATTTTTGTTATTAATCCTTGATTGGATTTCTAATAACATACTCACAAGTTTTATGACCGAATTCAATTGATTACAATGAACAAAATACAATTTTCAATGGTATAGAAATTACTTTGTATTAATCATGTTGCCATATACAAAACTCTTTTGTCACAAGTTTCATAATCAAGTTAATGTATATAAATCTTTTTGCCATTCCTTGGCTTCAAAGAGTCCATTTTCAATAGACGACTCTCGTAGTTGTCGAAGTATTGTAACACTAAACTTTTTGCCATTAACTTGGCCAACAAAACTACGTACCCGCCAACATTATTTGTTGATGTCTTTCTTTTCACACATGTTTCAGGGTTGGATTATTCAAGTATGCTGCACACAGGAATGCATCCGGGCTTTAGACTTCTTTAATCAAAAGACAGATGTATTCCTTGTATTGTAAAACAATGTTAACGATAATGGAACAATGTAGTACTAGTGGTTGTGAGCAATTTGTAACGTGACTCCCCGATATTTCCGTCGCGTGTTGTTGTATTACGAGATTGGGGTGTTACAGGTTGGTATCAGAGCACTTGTTATAGGGAATTAGGTTATTAGAATGCCTTTAACCTAGTCTATAACCTTCCTAGGGACCCGCACATGAGTAGACTTAGGATCTCTATCCTAATCCTCATCCTTAGTCATGCTACAACTACTCTATGATTTACAAATCATCTAACCTTAGATGATTTATCCTAAATCCTTAGACTTTATGCCTTAAGTATTCCTCAAAATATTTTTCTCAAAACAATTTCATCAGAATACTTCTCAAAATGTGTTCTCAAACGTTTTAATCAAACTGTTTCTTGACTTATTTATCTCGAACATTTATCAAAAAGATTTCTCAAAATGTTTTACTCTCAAACATTTTCATCGAAATCTTGGGTTTTAATAATGTGAACTCATGCAATCTGGAAGGGTGAATGCATGTACCCTGAGTTTTCTGTCTAAGGCTAAAGGGTTCGTACAAATCCGCATTATCGGACCAGTCACTCTTACCTGGGAACTCTTAGGGTGAGTGTTCACTTATAGGCTAAAGCATGTCTTCTCAAAAACATTATGAAAACCCATCTACCTTGATCAGTCGAACGAATTCCTAAACACAAATACCTTTGTGACACTACTCCGATATTTTACCTTTGGTAATATTTTACGACTATATTGAATGCTTTTGAAACAAATTCCATTTCATTTCACGACACTTTATATTCCAATTTTATTTTCAAATACTATTTTTCGCCTTTCAAATTTTTAAATTTTTTATCCATTTGGATGAGAGTTTTCAAATTTTATACTCAAAGTTTCTTTATTAAAAAAAAATTTGATTAAAATATTTTTATCTTAAAATTAATTTTAGAAGGTAAAAAAATTTCAACACAAACCATTAACTTGGTTTGTATGTTCTCATAAAAAAATATAACAAAAGTTTATTTTCAAACAAGTTTCAAAACAAAATTCACAACACTATTTTCCTAAGTACAAGAACACGATATTTGAATGAATACCAAGTTAAGATTTTCTATTTCACTATGATGTTTTAAGCTTATAACAAGTCTATGAGATCTCACTTATTTTTTATTTCATTATAGCTACTTTTCCAAGATGCCTCCTCACCGTGATGCCACTTGAAATGCTGAAATAGTATCATTGATCGCTCAGCATTTGGCTGCTTCTCCAAGATGCCTCCTCACCGTGATGCCACTTCAAAGAATTTTACAATTGCTGCACCAATCCCACTCAACTCAGTACCCGTTAGGGGGACTTATCGTGGGAAACATCCTTGGTGCAATAGTTGCAACTATCACCACCCAACAAATTCTCCATGCCGTCAGTGTACAATATGTGGTCTTTTTAGACATCTAGCTGCGACCTATCTCGTCCAAAACTAAACAGCCCCTACTCAAACACGCCCTGGCCATCCAGTTGGAGCATATTTCAATTGTGGTGATTTAAATCATTTCAAACGAAACTACCCTAAGCTTGCAAATGCTAATGGACGAATGTTCAATGTGAATGAGACTCAAGCTGATAGTCACGCACTTATGATCATTTGAGTTTTTACATTCCTGTTTATTTTCCAAAAACAATGTACATGTTTCAGCAATATTTGTAATGACAATATAAATTTCAAGAAGTTGTTCTTCATTCTTGTTATTTGTATTTCAGTTACAAGATCCAGTGTGATTACACTGTGTGTAATTTACAACTACATACCAACTTCGAGGATTCTGTTCTTTATTGTTAGGAATTAAATCTCGCAAGAATAGCATATTATGATTTGCACACTAGAGCATTCATACAATCGCTTCAAAACAACCACTACAAATATTATATGCCTATTACTACTTCTTTTGTTTTCATGTCATTTACATACATGGTTTGTTAATCTATTATGTATAGTACATGATTACAAATACACTATTGCTTAGTATGTTGACTTAACATACCTAGCACATGATTTCAAAACATTTTTCACGACATACTTTCATTGTTTGTGACAATCCATGCTTAGTATATGATGCACGCTATCTGTATGGATAGTGTGAAACATATATTAATATTTGTACTAGAATGATATACCTGTTACTGATTTTGTTGGATGCAAAACAAGTAGTGCTAACATTTCTAGTATGATACACATACGATTCAATAGATGTTGTGTTATGACGATGTTTGTATGATCTAGATGTTACTTCGACCTTATTATTTGTTACCTTCACTTAACAAGAGGAGCTATGTGGACCATGTGATGAAACGAGTAATTATGGGTGCACACTTAATTACAAGGTTCGACATATGAGAATCATAGTAAACCTTGTTAAGATGGTGGCATAAAATCTAGAGTGATTAGGTAACGGGAAGGGTATGACGCAATAAGACCACAGTGGATATACCGCTGGTACTTCCTATATATAAGTGTTCTTATTGTGTTATTCTTCGGAACGTTACCAGGGTCACTTGAAGGTTTTATGTTATCTTGGACCATTATGTGATTATGTGATTATTTGATATATGTTTATTGAATACACGGACGAGACGAGTACATTCATTAACTCTATTCGAGCCGAGCGGGAGTATATTATGGTTTAAAGGTGACGACCTTGATGCCATAGGTATGTTGACCCGTCTCTTATGCATGAGATGCTCATGGTACATGGAATGTACCTCGTGGGACGTTAGAAACCGTGTACATATGGTCAGGCTTGAATGTACACCCCTTTTGTTTCCTATGGTTTTACACTAAATGCCTAAAGTATAACATAGTGCCATACAAAACAATTTTTTTGTACGCTTGACGATGCCTTATAGATTCAAAAGTTCTAAAGGTTTGGATACCTTGAATACACTTTGAATATCTTTGTTTACACTTTGAATCCCCCAAACATTTCCAACATCAAATGATGCTCCGCATATTTGGGATCTTGAGCTTATTATCTTTCAATTATTCCAAACTCAATCTACGGTCTCCTTCGAATAAATTTCGGGACGAAATTTTCTAAAGTAGGGGTGACTGTAATCCTTGTGCCAAAATTTCGGGCTTTCAAAAACTTTTTTTTCCTTTGAAGGCATTCCGATAACTGATACTTAAACGTAACCCGTTTAACGTAACGTACGCACCAGGACGAGGACATAAGCTTAACATACCTTAAATATCCTTTACATAACTTAGAAATAAGTTTTGTGGGCTTCGGTATAACAAAAAACGCTATTTTAACTCCAGGGCCTATTTTGCAAAATCTGTGAAAGTACGCTGATTCACGTATTTCTTAATATGGAACACATATGTACATCCAAAATTTTTTTTCCATCATTAAATATTTACATTTTAATGATTGGAATGTAAAAATACCATTCGTTACGAAATTACGGTCGTTTACGCGTTAATTAAAGCGTTCGTCGTAATTAACCAAAAAAACGCAGCCGTACAACCAAACGAACCGAAATCCGTAATATTTTTGGACATATTTCAAGTTCCCTATGCTTATTCATCTTTGTGGAGCCTAGAAATTAGGTTAACAGATGTTAGAAACGACAAAACACGACGAAACAAGTCCAGGGGTCTATTCTGCCATTTTTCAAAACTGCTGCCCAGACCAGGCCCTTACGGACCGTAAGGAGAAACCCATCTGGTCTGTATGGGGTGCCAGACTGCAGATTTTGGGCAGAAACCTGGCAGCTTTTTGTTGCTTTGCTTGTACACCTATAACCCGAAATTGCCACCTTCTTTCTGGTTGCAACACCTCACTAAACACTTCTTTTGATCCTACACTCCCCCTAACACTTGGCATGATCTTGTAATCTTGTTTCAAGTATAAAAAGCTAGCCATTTTCACCTCATTTCCTTGCTCAATTATTTCCTTTCCTTAAATCTGCTCTAAGTAGAGTTTGCTTCCCTTTGGAGGCCTCCTACCTGAGCTCTTGAGAGTGCTACAACACAAGTAAGTGCTCTCTTCTAGTCTTGTTCATTTCTTTTAGGTATTTGAGCTAAAAGTCAAACAGTTTGACTTTCGGTTCTGACCATTTTTGGTCAAAGCAAAGTTCAATTGAACTTTGAAACGTGATCGTAATCACGATGGTTATGATCCACAACGATCATACCTACTAATTACCACGTTTACAAGTCGTAGTGACAAGTCAAAGTTTCGGTAAAAAATGTGCATTTTGTGTATTTTACGACGGAACTATTTTCGGGTATCAAAACACCAAGTTTTGATACCAAATCAATGGTATAAAAATTACTTAGTATTAATCATGTTGCCATATACAAAAATCTTTTGTTACAAGTTTCATAATCAAGTTAATGTATATAAATCTTTTTGCCATTCCTTGGCTTCAAAGAGTCCATTTTCAATAGACGACTCTCGTAGTTGTCAAAGTATTGCAACACTAAACTTTTTGCCATTAACTTGGCCAACAAAACTATGTACCCGCCAACATTGTTTGTTGATGTCTTTCTCTTCACATATGTTTCAGGGTTGGATTATTCAAGTATGCTGCACATAAGAATGCATCCGGGCTTTAGACTTCTTTAATCAAAAGACAAATGTATTCCTTGTATTGTAAAATAATGTTAAGTATAATGAAAAAATTTAGTACCAATAGTTGTGAGCAATTTGTAACGTGACTCCCCGATATTTTCCCCGCGTGTTGTTGTATTATGCGATTGAGGTGTTACATTTCATGGCTTAGTAATATGATATTTATAATCCAAGCAACCTTCACAAAAGGTATTGATAACGTGACAATCTTTAAGTTATGTTGCTGAAGCTAATGGAACATCCATATAAGGTCGATAGTTTATAACATGAGTTATCTATGTGTAGTAGAAGGTATCTCATTATTACTAATTATTTGGAATATTATTTTATTATGCACTCGTTTTCTTTTAGGCAAAGTCAAGTGGTCAACTAAGTTTGGAGAGTTGATAACCAATTTTCAACGATAGATTTCATTAGTACTAGAAAACTGCTATTATTTTTATCAAAATTTTCTACGTATTTCCTAGAAACGAAAATATTAATACTTTTCCACAAAATTCCTACGAACAAGAAAGGGTCGTAGTTTTGTGACAAAAAAAGCCACAAATTGTTATGCGTAGGAAAAATGTCAGAAATTTCCCAAAGAAATGTATTTCCGACTGAATTCGTTTTCATTTTATACTAAATGGACACCACCTGTTTAGTAAATGGATCTTGTCACCAGGAATATACTAATCGAGCACTTTACTTTATTTTTGTATAGACCATTTACTGTTGGGACCTAGAGAGTGAGAAAAACATATATGATGCATTACGTAACATCGTTCAAAATCGGTATAGAGACACCATGAGGGACTTGAGAAAAAAATATAAAGACAAAGCCAAAGACGCTGGACATAGATTCGACATAATTTATAATTATCCACCAGCTTCGGTGTCTAAGGTAGTATGAAAGCAATTGTGTAAGGTACGAGAGTTACATTACTATTATTACTACTTTTTTATATATTCTATTGCTCTATATATGTGTGGTTTATATTGTATTTGGCATATAGTCTAGCCTTAAACATGCATATATATATATTTTTTTCGTTTTTAGGGTTGGAACACTGAAAAATGGCAAAAAAAGTTATGAGAGCGGGAGAAAAAACCACAATAGCAAGAGTAATGGTGAAGGTATATCCTCACATATTGATGGATCCATAGGGTTTGACGAGCATTGCATCACCATGGTAAATTATCATATTTATATAAATTAGTAAAGCAGTAGGGTCGAAAAATATAATTGTTTGTACTCAAATGTATTAAAAAACTGTTTTTTAGGAAAGAAAATATGATCGAAAAGTAAAGTGGATTGAAGTTTATTTTAATACCCATCTCAAAAAGGAAAGTAAAAAAGAAATATTGGGTCGGAGAGCTAGACATTAATAGCCTTCAAGGATTTGAGTTTATTTATGAAAAATTAAGAGAAATATATTTAAGTTATCTTTATCATTTTTGAACAATTAGAACATTAGCGTGTTAACTTTTAGTACAACAACTAATAATTTGTTTCCATAAATTGTAGTTAATGTACAAAAGTGATATGATCAAGTTGCATGGGTTGGATCTCAACCAACATCCGGATGATCTTATGTGTGGGCGAGAGTGGCAGGAGGTAACAAGGGCCGAATGTTCGGGGTGAGATCTTCGGATCCTAGTTTCGTGATAACTAGGAAATTGTCTATATCTACCGAATCAAAATTATATTTTGATGCCATATGGTCGCAAGAGGAGGTATTATTTACCTCTCATCAAACTATTGCAATTCTATAAATTATAGAGTATTTAACAATTAATTAATACAAAACAATAGCTTAGATTATGGACCCGTTTTAACCAGTGGCGAAGCTTGAAATATTTTACCGGGGGTCGAAAACGTATATACCAAAAAATTTCTATAGAACCTTGCGGTCGAAAACGTATATACCCAAAAATTTCTATACGAAAACTACATATATAACACTATTGGCCGAAAGGTTCAGGGGTCGGGCGCCCCCTCCCGCCCCTAAAAAGCATCGTCCCTGGTTTTAACAATTTGGTTGATTTTGTAATTTAAACTTGCTCCGAATTTATGTTATTTGTTTTTGTTAAATTTATGTTCCGAATCATATTTATCAATATGCATCTTTGAGTAGGAAAAAGCAGGGGTTTCTTTTTGTTTGTCTATTATTTTTTTAAATATAACCGTCAGAAATGTGTAGGAAAAGGACTAAACAGGTTTCTTCAGATTCCGTTGGAATTGTGTAGGGAAAAAAGATAGTTTCGTAGGAAATGCGTAAGAAAAAAAATACATTCTGTTAGAATTGTGTATAAAAAAATAATTTTGTGGGAATTGCGTAGGAAAAATGAATACATTCAGTTTAAATTGTGTAGGAAAAAAAACTAATTTTGTAGGAAATGCGTAGGAAAAATGAATACATTTAGTTGGAATTCTGTAGAAAGAACAAAAATTCATAGTAATTGTGTAAGAAAATTAAAATATAATAAGTATTTTATAATAAATATGAAAATAATTGATTTAAACAAAAAATTTAAAAAAATAAATATTTTGTGTGGAAATGCGTTGGAAAGTTAAAAAATTTAGAAATAAGTAGGAGAATTCCAACGAAACATTTGTGTAGGAAATGAGTAGAAAAATCCATAGAAAAAGTGTCAGAAAAGGATCACCATGAATAGAATTCCTACAGCCCGTTTTTGTTAGAAATTCGTGGGAAGTTGTTACTCACGGATTTCCCACATAATTAACGTGGGAATAGTAGCAGTTTCCTAGTCGCTTAATTAATATATGCGTGGGTGTGTTTTACTAGATAACAAGAATTCAAAATTGTGTTGTTATTGTATTTTTGGTTCAGTTTTCCTGAATCCAATCATATTAATGTTCATGTTTTTGTTTCACTTCCAGTTTTAGTTTTATTAGGATAGAGCCCAGTAGACAATCCCCAACTATACATAAATACATTGAATGAAAAAAGAAGTGTGATTAGAGGAGTTGTTGTATACTTTCAAAAGAGTAGGAATCTACATTTTGGTATTGAGTATATTGGATTTCGTATCATATTTACAAATCTCTCATCGCCAAGAATATAGGGTGTGACGAAGTGTATAAATCATGTCTAGAATTTATTCAAAAGAGAGATCACCAACATATAAGATAAGGGTCGAGATTATTACCTCAATAGTCCAACGGGACCAATGCCAACAACGATGGTATACAGATTATTTGCGTATAGCGTTAAAACAAATTATAAAACTTTCCGATCAAAATTTAACAACAGTATTTTAATTTTAAAAATCAACGAATAGGCTGATTGGGGTGTTCAAAACCGGATATCCCAAAATTTAGATATCCGAAAGTTTGGATAGTTAATTTTACTATCCAAACCCGTATCCGAAATTTCGGATACGGATTCGGATAGTAAAACGGATATCCGAAATTCAAAAAATATTTCAAAGTAAGAAGTGCACCATTTGTTATATGAACCATAAGATTAAAGAAATAAATATATGATATACCCTTAATATTTAACACTATTAGAGTAACCTAATTAAGTTATTACTCTTAAATTACAAATCAAGATCTGATATCTTCTTAGACCATCCGTAGCCGGGCATTATCTGTCATTTTCTCCCCCCAAACACGCCCGAACACGCCATCCCCCCACCCCCACCTGTTTGATTCGGCGTTTATTGGCAACCCCCCGGTACTTTGGATATCCGAAATTTCAGATACGGATTCGGATAGTAAAACGGATATCAGAAATTCAAAAAAATATTTCACAGTAAGAAGTGCACCATTTGTAATATGAACCATAATATTAAAAAAATACATGATATACCCTTAATATTCAACACTATTATAGTAACCTAATTAAGTTATTACTCTTAAATTACAATCAAGATTTGATATCTTCTTAGACCACCATAGCCGGCATTATCCAATGTTTTCTCCCCCCAAAGACGCCGAAACACGCATCCCCCCACCCCTACCGGCGTGATTCTACGTTTTTTTGGCAAACCTGTCACACCATTGTCGTAGCGGAAGCGCAAACGTGCGACTAATAGGTAATCATTACATCCAATCGTATAAACAAATTGTAATTAACAACGATGCCATGTCATATATTAAGTACAACCAACATTACAAGTTTTCGAAAGTAAGTTCACATGGTTTCTACACGTTCAAGTTTGTTATTAAAAAACACAATTCAAGTTATATTATATCACAAAAGCAAGTTTGTTATCATCATGAAATAAGTCAAGGTTTTGACTCCTATATACCCATACAAGGTTGGGATATAAGCGGTAAACCCTTTAAAAGTGGCATCTGTTGTTATGTCGTTCCCATTTCCCGAAGACCATCACCGGCTCATGTCTTGTTTCCTGAAATACATGTAAGTTTGAAAAATCAACAAAAGTTGAGCGAGTTCATCTAGTTATTGTTTTCGTATAAGATGTCGTGTTTGAAAACCAATATTGAAATCCGGGTATGTTAGTAGCAAGCATGGAGTTTAAGGATCTATCAGTGGGTAGCGAGCCCCCTAACATCATGTGCCATAAGTAAATAACCCTAGACAACTTTGGCATCATAGGGCTCACAAAAGCACTCCGCTGTTAACAACTAGGAGTGGAGCGTGTCTCAAGCTCAATAGATCTACACCTTTTGCACATTGGTCACTAAGTGATTAATGGTTACTATTGTCATCATTCTACTTACGCACATCGATCATGTTATCATCTAAACCCATAGCCAACATACCATTTGTCATGAACATGTATTTTTCCCCGAGTGTTATAAAACCGAAAACGTTTAAAAGAAAAGGGGACATGAACTCACAAGTTTGCGTTCCGTAAGGTCGTACTAATGTAATGCGAGTGTCCGAGTACGCGTGTAACCTACAAGTGTACTAATTTTATTAGACACTTAGGTCGGGTTTGACCTCGTACAAGTTGTTCATCTTGAATTATTGTTATGTATTCATTTGATTTCTTTGAACAACTTTATTGCTTTTGTAGTGTTAATAGCTTGTGTGTTCGATTATTATTTTTATATATATTTTACAAATATATATTTGTTATCGTGTATTTAATCGTGTGTGACCGGGCCTTGCCCTTCACTTGCCTTCGAGTCTTGCACGCATGTCAATGGGCCTAGCCCATGTCATCTTGTCCTTGGGCCTATCCCATGTCATCTTGTCTTTGGGCCTAGCCCATGTTATCTTGTCATTGGGCCTAGCCCTTGTTTTCTTGTCATTGGGCATAGCCTATGTCTTTTATATATTTTAGACCTAGCCCATGTCTTTTATGTATTCATTAAGTTATGAAATTGGGCCTAGCCATGTAATTATTTAGTTGGGCCTAGACCACTTATCTTTTGGAATCCATCAAGTTTTGAGATTTAGGCCTAGCCCATGTTATTATATATTTGGGCTTAGCCCACAATAACTAGTTAAAATGAGTCAAATTAGTGGGAAGTCTTATACTTGTTATTTTTACTAAGTATAGTTTGTCAAGTGTTTCCATATACTTATATTGTTACTTAGCACCTTGTATACTTTTTAAACTTCCGGGTTTTTGTTATCGAATATACATTAGTTCGGTGTCGAAAAATATATATTTTTAGAGACGTCGTTGTGACCGTTTATTATATATTTTTATGTCGGTAAACGCCCAAGTGTCGAAGTAACCTCCTCGTGATGACGATATGCCCTTTTATATTGTTGTGACTATATATATTCTTTTATTTGTCCAACTAAACTATATATCTTATTTGTCGGTTGGAAATATTATTATTTCTTAAGAATATATTTTTGTAGCTCGTTTGTTGTCAAATTTGTTTGTTCTAACATGCTTAGGATTTATTTACATCCGTTTTCATGGCATTTCTTTGGGAGTATGAAGGAAACGTGTATATGTATTTGTGTGTCTATTTATACTTATTTCATACAAGTATTTCTTGGTATTATGATTGTATTATTTTGATCACCCTAAATGTATCTAAGTACATACACATAGCACATGATACATATACTTTGATGAGTTTCCAACATATATAATTTTTGCCAAAAATTATAATTACATATTGTTATTATTTCCACCTACTTATTTTTGTGAAAATATATACTTAAGTTCATAAGAACTATTAAATGTTTAAGGCTTAACCATTTTCACCAAAAGTTCCATAATGATGTTTAAGATCACTAATCGTGTTTAACCTTGTTAATCGCCAGTTAATCCCACTTTTAATTGCAATTAGTTTTTAGAAAATTTCTCCATAGTTTCCCCTAAAACTATGATGTTTTCCACGTTATAAAAACGTATTTAAATTATAATCAATTTTCCAAATCACCATATTTCATCAAGTTTCATCAAAACATATACTTTTCATTATTTAACCTCAACACTTCATGAGCTTGGATACATAAACTTTTCCATGTAACAAAAATTAAGACTTTTTAATATGAACTTTTATAACAATTATTTTGTATAACTCATCTTATAAAAACCAAGTTCACCAATCTTTCAAAATTAAGTTTTAAGTCCATTTAAACCCTTATTTCTTCAAGTATTCCAAAAATTATATGCATGGCTCATGAACATGAAGATGATGATCTTTCATGATTTAAACATATCCATGTTTAAATCATATTTTTAAGTTCAACATAATTAGATTATCATGCTTATAAATTACTACAACATATAAACATTACGATCATCATAATCTCATTTTTCTTACAACTTGTTTTTAACATAATCAACAAAAACAACAAGATCATATGAACTAATCAACACAAATATACTAAATCAACACATAATATTGTTATATTTAGTGTTTATTATGTTTGAGATTAGGGTTTTTGATCCTGTTCATTTTAATTTCAAGATCATCAACTTGTACTTCTATAATCTATACATAATAATAAACTGAAATATGGTGTTTAGGAGGCTTACAACTTTGCAAAAGTTAAACAAGAAGAATAAGAAGAAGATTTAGCTCCAAGAAAGCTCCTAGTGAAGCTCCATGTTTACTCCATGCACAAATGATCTTGTGGTGGCTAGGTTTAGGTTAGAATGTGGTGTAAAATGTTAGTTTATGGTGGTGTTTGTGTATCTTCTTTGAGGCCGAGATCAAGAGGAAGGAGGAGGAGGTTTCTTGTGTTGAATTTTTGATAAGGGAAATGATGGAAGGAAGGATGTATGGAGTGGTTTTGCAAGCATGCTCTTATTTCTAGTCAATCACTCAACCTCAAGACCATGCTCCTAATATCTACAAGTATGGTGAGGCCTAGGGGCCCACCATGACCGTCAATGATGAAGAGGGGGGAGGCGGTAAAGTGATTTTTTTTATTTATAAAAGTCTTAATTTGTTAGATATTTTGGTAATTAGTTAAAGTATGGTGATTAGGGGTTTAAGTGAACCATTAGGGGGTAATTAGGGATTAGGACGTGAATTATTATTAACTAGTTCACTAGACTAGTAGAAATGGTATTTAGATAGTTTAAACAGCTTCCGTTTAAGCGTCGGTTCACTAACGGTGCTTTTATGTCGTATCGACAAATATTTTTCGTAAGTTGTTTTTCCGCGACCAAAAGTATTATGAAGTAATATCGGATCCTAAAATAAGCTTAGCTAGTTCACTAGCTTCTTCGTTTGGTTGTTATAATGGCGAGAATACCGCTTACTAGTTCGCTGGGTCAATAACAGACTAGTTATAGATATAGAGATATAACACCAAAAGCTTATAATTTTGGACATTCCTTTGATATCCTCAAAATTTTTTAGGGTGTTTTTCATCAATTGGCATAATTCCAAAGTTACAGAATTGCTGAATTATTATTACGAACGAGTTAAAAATGTTATATTTTTAGCCGATCGGACGATTTTGTATTTAGAGCGTTGTACCGGAAGGTTGTGTAATATTGTAAGACTTATTCCCACATTAGTGTTTTCATATGTAAGTGGACTCAGTTACGTCATTCGTATGTCTTAACCCGTTGTTCTGTTCTGTTCAGCGGTTGCTGGCATGAATAGTGCAACCGTGAATAGTGCGCCCAACACTTTCTACCAACACTTTTAGGACATAGTTTTTGTTGTTTCACGATGTAACAGAAACCAATAGATGTTATATCATGTTTAACTTGTCCGAATACTTGTTATATGTCATACGACTCACGTAATTTAATTACGATTAAATGCATGAGATTGTAGCATAAAGTAGGTGATTAGATTGTACGAAATTACCGGTTATTTGTCGTTTGTCACAAACACCCCCCTGCGCGTGTTTTGAATCACGCTTAAATTGCACAAGATTTGTGAGATTTGACAGTTGTCAAAAGGTAACAACAATAATAATTTATTTTTTAAAATATCTCATTTAAACCTATAAAATACCCCACTTTTCACCCAAAGTGGGCTGACGTACCGGCTGTGACGTCTACTAGTAGACGTAAAGCTAAAGGGTTGAAAACGTCATCCTCGGTTGACACGGAAACACCCACTTCTGATGCGCGCACCGTCGACATAAATATTAATTTGGACGATGATGAGGTAGATGAAGAGTTGGCCCGACCGCCTGGTAGAAGAAATGGGAAAAAGAACGGGAAAAAGCCGATAGAGTCGTCTTTCGATAATCTCGAGTTGAAGGGAGATTACGAGGAAATGAATCGACGTCTCCAAGACATTCGAGACGTCGGTCACAAGCGTTGGGAGACTATACAAGAACGAGTCGCGGAAAACAAAAAAATTAACGAGATGCAAGCGGCGAGGCAAGCGAAAAAGGACATAGAGTTTTTGTCCAAACCGATCGATCACCTCCAAGGCGAGGCGCTGATTGTTGCGCAAATGCACCGCCAAAAACTTCTAGAAAAATACGGCGTTTAGATTATCATCTTTTTTATTTAACTTTAGTCGTTTTTATTTCCGTTTTTTTATTTTTTGTTTTTTTAGTATTGTAATCTTTTTTTTATTTGATGAAGTATTTTAGTTTTTAATTTAAAAAAAATAATTGTGTAATGATTGGATGGGGCGTTATTGGGCGTTATTCCACTACGCCCCTTTTGTAAAAAGGCCCAATAATTCTCCTTACTAACTGGACTGTCACATGGCAGAAAACGCACCCAAACCTCTACACATGGTCTTAGCTCAAAGAGGGTTTAGATAAAGTCTTTTGCCATTCAAGATGCATGCATTTATTATTGCAATGGCAATTAGTCAATTAGGAAACAAAAATCAGTAACATTGGTGGATCAGAACAAATCAAGCTCAAATCCATTCATATGTTTAACAAATCCGAAAATGGATCTGAACAAAGAAAACATCAGAAAATAAAGTTAAAATCAAACTTTAATCAAGAAAAGTCACAAGCCCTTTAAAGCTTCCAAGCAAAGAACGTAAGAAAAACCGAAGAAGCGACGTTACTAGTTCAGAAATCAAGTTATTGTTGTCGTCTTGTCGAATGTTGAACCCTAGCCCGGCGCATTCAAACTGAAGTATGCAGCCGACCTTCAAAAATAAGAACCCCTTTGCAGAGAGTCGTCGACTTAAACGATGACTCGATGAG
Source organism: Scalesia atractyloides (assembly GCA_947069175.1). Taxonomy (NCBI): domain Eukaryota; kingdom Viridiplantae; phylum Streptophyta; class Magnoliopsida; order Asterales; family Asteraceae; genus Scalesia; species Scalesia atractyloides. The sequence continues at coordinate 50,457,227 of CAMTDV010000010.1, read as the reverse complement.
AATGGGAGCCAATAGTCTCCGGTGATGATGAACAAAACTTCAAAGGAGGAAAGAGGCAGAGGGAGCGTGTTGGAGTAGGTGGAATACGGGATAACAAATGAGTGGTGGAGAAAAGAATTAGGTTTTCAAGGGATATTGTTTTATATATTGAAAAATAAGAAAATAATAATATTTTATATTTCGGATATCGGATATCCGAAGTATCCAAAAAGTTTCAAAATCAATATCCGAATCCGAATTTTCGGATATCCGAAATTTCGGGTAATTCGGATTCGATTTCAGATTTTTGGATTCGGTTTCGGATATTTTTCAACACCCCTATAGGCTGATATATACATATATACCTTTGTGTCTTGAACCGAATACTTAATCCAAAGACTTGAAACCGTCCATGACAAACTAATGATTCGTGTCTAGACAATGGTGTAGCATCGGATTATCAACAATGAAGAGGTTGATTTTGGTGGTGTGGTTGCCATGGTTCGTGGATGGTTGCAATGACAATTGTTCAGGTTGAGAGCATAGAGGCTTTTGTGGTTTCGTGTGGTGCGAATGAGGGTTGAGGGGAGTATAAATAGTCCTCCTAGAACGTGGGTTTAGGGATTGAGTAGAGATGACAATTGGTCGGATTTGGAACGGGTTTTGATGATCTCAACCCTAAATCTTGTTAAATAAGCTTGGCTCAAAACTCGTCGGGTTTCTAACAGGTATATACTCATAGAGTATCAGGTATAATTGTAGATTTCGGGTAAACCTGTTAATTCAGAAAAATTGTCCATTGGGTATACCCAACCCAAAACTCATCGGGTAACTACTAATTAATTACATTCACTATTATCACTACAAAAATAAATCAAATAACTACAATGTAAGAATACCTCAAATAAACTATAATGTATAAGAAATAAAATACTTATATGTATAAAAATAGATGTATCATATATATACATATTAAAAAATATAAAATAAATTATATCGAGTACAAACTTTGGCAAACAAGACTTTATTGGGTAAACTGGTGTATCACCAAATCCCAAACCTAAGAAAGAAGTAAAAAGTAGTCCCAAACCCGATTAACCAACCCCAAACCCGTTCCAAATGTGTCGGGTTTTGGGTTTACACATCGGGTTCGGGCTTGATTGTCATCCCTAGGATTAACAGCCGACTACACAGATAAGTTGGTAGGAGGTTGCAATCTCTTCTATTATTATGTAATGTATTCTATTTTTTTTAAAAATTATTTCCGGTATAAAGTTGTATTTATCATTTATTTGGTATTGGATTTTCAAATGTTATAGAGTTTTTTCTTTTCTGAAATAATGCCCCTTTCAAAAATAATTTCACAACTAATGCCTTCCTTAAAAAATTTTCACATCTAATGCTATAGCCATTACTAATGGCATTTGCTTACAAATATTAGGCCTTGGCAGAGAATGTAAGCTTTTTAATCAATGGTTTTGCAGAAATTTCTATTGAGAATGGCGATTTCTGGTTGGTTTTCCATTGATAATGGCGATTTCTACAAAGATTCCATTGAAACTGGCGATTTCTGCACACTTTTCCTTTATAAATGACGATCCCTGAATACCACCACTCATAATGGCGATTTCTGCTTAATTTTCCAATTATAATGGCGATTGCTGAATATAATGTCAGATCTTTGGACTTTTGTTTTTTGAATGGTAAATGTATATATATAACGTCCGGAATTGTGTAAGTGGGTAAAACCCAGGAGTTACTCCAAATGGAGAAAATGATGTTGGATTTGTTTTTGTTTAACTTTTCAATGAAAAACCGATATTCACTGTTATTTTTTCAAATGGTAGGAAAAAACCTATCACAACGGGATTGTCTTATTTCGAATGACGTTTTTTCTAGCTTTAAAATTGCAGGTTCCTTTGCTCCCTAGAAGTCGCTAGTCTCAATGGAAATGGGTAAAGAAGTCGCTAGTCTCAGTGGAATCTTTGTAGAATTGTGCAGAAATAGCCATTATCAATGGAAAACACTCCATAAATCGCCTTTGGGAATGGAAAATCGCCATTAATAATGGAAACTTGTACAAAATCGCCATTTACATTGGAAATTTCCGCAAAACCAATGATTAAAAAGCTTATCATCTCTACCAAGTCCTAGTATTTGTGAGAAATCGTCATTTGTAATGACTATAACATTAGATGTGAAAATTTTTAGAGGAAGGCATTAGTTATGAAACATTTTTTTTGAAAGGTGCATTATTTCAATAAAAAACTCAATGTTATACTTGAGTGTATTTGTATTTATAGTTATTAATTAACTAATATGAATTATTGTTTTGGTCAAAAATCTGATAAGGATAATGTAACCAAACTTTGAATGTGAGGTTGAGTGCTTATGACAATGAGTAGTTGTATGAACTAGTTAGAAATGCAAACAATGACGAACACATGGATTTATACGAGGAAAAGCCCTTAATCACTAGTAGATCGCCGTCATAAAAATCTCGGATAGTGAAAACTATCACTATCGACTATATTAAACAGCAAGATTACAACTTCGGAGAATATTGAGCTGTTTACAAGCGAAATCTTGAATGTTGCATTGTGTTCTTCGAGAGTTGTGCTAAAATGTGCGAGTGTTTTTAATAATAGCTCAATATCCCCTCAAAATAACAAAGTTTTTAGCTAGCAACTAACTATCCGAGATATCGAGGAGCACCCACGTTCGTCCACAACGTTCATATGCACGTGTTTAATTCTCAGTATATTCCAATATTCTATCTTGACAACTGTTAGTAACTGTTATAAGTACTTAATCCTTCCAGTATCCTCCGTGTGTCTCAGAAAAAATCATTCATGATACTCGGAAGGATCCCTGATCAATAATAAAAAGAAAACCGGCCCTAACAATTGCCCCCAATATGACGGTTGTGATAATAGATCACAGCTGTCATATTAGCTTAAATTCAAAAATAGCCGTTGTAAGGGATGATGGGACTTGCACAGGCTACACAAAACAATAATCACTATTAATAGGGAAGAGATTACTCCCTTTTCTTTTAAATTCCAAGATTTATTCTCATAAATCCAGTTCTTCCTTTGCAAATCAGGTAATTTCCTCCCCTTTTCCTTCTTTCCCTTTCCTTGTTCCGGCAACATGCATACTAGATCCTCTCCGAACTCCGGCTCCAAAAAATCCGGCAAGTCTCTCCCATCACAAAACCTGCTAAAGGACCCTTCCTCCAAGATATGTAAGTTCACAGATCCAGAAATCCAAAACCTAAAGTCCTGTTTTCCTCCGGGAACCATCTTAAAATCTTTTGATCCATCCGCCCGAAGTGATGCAGTGTCAGACATTTGGATTTGTTTTCATGCCTTACCCTTCCTTCTTGGGTTCTCATATCCCTTTCCATCTTCAACCGAAAGTTTCTTCAAGCTCACCAGTATCAGCTTCAGCCAAGTGATGCCAATGTTGTGGAGAACTTTGTTCACCGTCGAAGAGAAAGGGTTACAAGTGAACCTTTCCGACTTAGCCTTCATGTACTCTCTGACTACCCATGGTTCTTGTTGGGATCGAACCCTAACAAAGGAACAGATGATATCAAAGCCAAATACTTTATCCGAGCTTTGGTTCTACCATCAGAGGTTATAAACTCTGATCTACCTTTACATTGCTTTCCCTAAACATCTGTTCCTATCATCTGATAGCTCAAGAAGCAAAGGTCTGACAGAAGAATCAAGATCAGAGGATAGAGATCAGAGCTTAGCAGAGTTTTACTTTAATCAATGTAACAGTGCTATTAATAGTATAGTTAGAGCAGTGTTTTAGTTAGTTACATTTTGTTAGTAGTCACTATCAACCATGACGTCACAAAAGATGCTCAGTGGTTCGATAGTTAGTATAAATAGGTGATTGTTGTAACTGTTAACTTTGTCTTCCTGAAAAAGATCATTTCTCACTTTATCTTCTTCATTTTTTACTATCAAACGATTGTAATTGGCTAAGGGGGAGTTTGTGAATCACATGCAAAGTTTACCAAACTTGAAAGCATGATGGTGATGAAAAGAACGACCAATTGCTTGTAGTAAAAGTTTTCCATTAAATCCGTTGCATATCGTTCTAATTCAATCCATTTTCCATTCTTTAAAACAAAACTACAAGTAATTCAAACTTAATCCTGACAATCGGTATCAGAGCTCGGTCAATCGATGTTGATTTAACAGTCAAATTGATTTGAATAGATCAGCTCTTTGTGCTAATTCGTTTGATAGTTTTACTTGAATACAAAGTTTTATGCTACAAAAGTTTTTAAAACACAAATATGTTGTAAACAAGAGAAATGGCATAAAACACACCGGAATCCAATATTGGATCCATGTTCAAACCACCTATGTTGAAACAAAATGAATATTTTATTTGGCAACGTAGGATGGGTCATATTCTCGCCCAACAGAACACCGGATGTTGGAGATCCGTTGTGTTTGGACCTCATATACCCATGGTTCCAAGCACAGAGGATCCCCACACTCAAGTCCCTAAGAAACTTGAAAATTAATCTGAACAGGATTTCCTCAAGATTGAATTGGATGCTAAGGCCTTTAGCATTGTTGCTTCGGCCTTGCCCAATGAGATTTATGCGGGATTACTTCATTGTAATAGTGCTAAAGAGTTATGGGATGCTCTTAAGGAGCAATTCGGTGGTACTGAAGAGGTGATAGAAAATAATAGAGAGGTTTTGAACCAACAGTATGAAACATTTTGCCATGGTAAGGGTGAATCATTAACCCAACAGTTCGAACGATATAGCTGTCTCATCAGTGAGCTCAAATTGGTAAATGTGAAACTCCCAAATTCAACTATCAATAGTCGTTTCTTGAGGTCCTTACCTGAGAAATGGGAGACTGTAGCTTATGTCACTCGAACAACTGTTGGTGACAAGGACACGACCTTGACACAACTTCATGGACGACTCCTCACTTATGAGAGAGAGAGAGAGTTGAACCAAAAAAAGTAGTTGCAAGAATCAGGGATAATGACTGATGATTATACTTTGGGAAACACTGCTTTGTATAGTCATGAGGAGGGGTCTAGTTGTGGAAAGGATCAGAGTTACGATCATTACATTGACATAACATCTGGAAACAATTTCAACTCTGATCCTAGTACACCCAATTTTGCCTTTGCTGCAAATAGTGAAAGCCAGACCTCTGACAATTTGTCTTTGGAAATGAATGACCTACAACATTTTGAACACATTGACCTTGAAGAAATGGACATTTTGCATCAGCTGACACATTTAAGTGTTAGAGCAAGTAAATTCTACAAAAGAACTGGTAGGAGATTTCCAGGATTGCATGGGGGGTTGAAAGTTGGGTTGGATAAGTCTAAAATCAAGTGCTACAAATGTAACACGATGGGTCACTTTGCTAGAGAATGCAGATCAAAATCTGCAGGACCAATTGTAACACATCCTGGCAACAATTCTCAAAGCACTGTCCATTATTACCAATATACCCCTGCACCTCAAATGCAAAACACTGCACATTTTGCACATCCTGTTGCTATAGTTCCTGTCCATTATGTTCAAGCACCTGCACCACAGATTCAATATGTCTAAGCACCACCTCAAGTACATGTGCAACAAATGCCACAAGTTACTCAAACCACTGCTCCACCAGCAGAGGTTAATCAACAAAGCTTTTTCACACAAGGTTTTGTTGATTGGAGTAGTTTGCCTAAGGATTTAACTGATGAAAACTTTGCTCTCATTGCCAAAAATGATTTTCAAAATGAAAATATATGTTTAATGGCTTTGGAGACCATTGTTGAAGGTGATGAATCTGTGGAGCAGGAGTTAAAGTCGGATGTGGTTGATTGTTGTGAAGCAGTGGTTATACTAGGGGTTACACCAGTGGTTGAAGTGAATGCAGTTGATGTTGAAAAAGACCCTCCATCTGACCCATGGGATGAGCAAGTGTGTGAAGAAGAAGAGTGTGATTGTGCTCTTATGGCTGCTTCGAAGGTATCACCTCAGATCCTTAAAGATCTGTGTTCTGCAAATGTATTATTGCTTTTGCAAACATAAAACATGTGAATGAAAACCTGAGAAACAAAATTTTAGAAGAACTTAGTTTTGAAAAACTTGTTAAAGAGTTGAAAACAAAGTTAAGTGAAAAAGATTCTGAAATGAGTAGCCTAAGGCATGAATCAAGCATAACCAAAGACTAGCTCAAACCATGGTAGAAAATACCAGGTTTGCAAACAGGAGCTTGAAACTACCCAGATCACTTCTGAAAAATGGGTAGAGTCTTGTAAAGGTTATGAGCTTATGCTTGATGCTCAAATCAAGAGCAACATAAAGTTTGGAGTAGGCTTTAGAATTATGACCAGACTTGTGAAAATGTTGCAAAAATTGATTCTGAGCTAGTTGAAATAATCCCAACAAACTTGGCTGGTGAAGAAATTAAAATCACAGATAAAAATGGAAACAAAATCATTCTTGAAAAACCAGAGGTTTTAGCAAAAGATAAAGTAACTGAAAAATATCAGTTTAAACCAACCTGGTCAGATGAATGTGATATTTTGGAAAACTTCAAGCCAATGGACTTTTCAACCACTGATGGTATAAAAGCACCAAAAGCATTGGTGATCCCTATCAAAGACTTGCCAGAAGAGGTTACAACCACTGCTCTCAAAAAGTCTAATAGGAAAAGGAAAGAAAAGGTTAAATACTTGTTTTGTGAATTTTGTGAAAAGAGAAATCATGTGGCTACAAATTGTTTTCTTTTAAAAGCCTATGATATAAACAAAACTTGTGTTCTACCCAAATCTCCTAGATGCAGCATTTGCAACAAAACAAATCACATGACCCAAGAGTGTGCCTATCTCAAAATCTATCATCAAAAGGTAAAAGAGATTAGAGCAAAAGCTCTTGAAAGAGAAAGTTCAAGCTTTCCTGAAAACAAAACAAAACAAAATTTTGAGCATATTGAAACATCTGTCACAAAAGCTTTAAAGCAAACCTCTGTTCACAGAGAAATTCAAGTGACAGATGCACCTCCATCAAACCAGTTAACAAGAGGTAAAAGCCAGCCTAAATATCAAAAGGTGCCTATGGTTTATGAGACTTACAAAAAGCTTTCTAAGCCAAGGGTAAATAGGCATCCTCATGGTTACCAACAGTTGATAGGGAATGGCTCCTAGAAGTGGTTACAAAAATCTGATCTAACCACTGCTTCTTCATGTGAACTTAACTCTGAATCATCTGATACCCCATCCAAAGCCATTCTGGCTTTGGAAACTCACCTGAACTAATTATTTCAAAAACATGTTCAGGGAGCTTCTACTTGCCTTGACAGTCTTTGGTATGTAGATAGTGGGGGCTCTAGGCACATGACAGGATGTAAAGCCCTGCTCAGAGATTTTAAAGCTCATGGAGGGGGTGATATATCCTTTGGAAATAATTCAAAAGGGAAGGTGTTAGGGTCAAGATGTGTCTCAGCTAGAAAACTCAAGTTTGAAAATATGAATCTCATTGATAATCTAAAATTCAATCTTCTGAGTGTCTCACAAATGAGTGATAAGGGTTATGGATCCTTCTTCACAAAAGAAACTTGTCAGATAGTAGGCACAGAGGTTGTCAAAAAGATTAATCAAATAATTGCAGAGAGCAAAGCACAACTTACTGCTAATAGGGTAGGAAATGTGTATGTTGACATGGTAAAAGATAATCCTATGTCAAATGCATGTTTGTTCTCAGTTGCTTCAAGCAAAGAAACAGAATTATGGCATAAAAGACTAGGTCACACAAATCTAAAAACCATCACCACTCTCTCAAAACAAAGTCTTGTCAGAGGTTTGCCTCACAAACAATTTACTTGTGAAGAACATTGTGTTTCCTGTTTAAAAGGCAAACAACATAAAAGTTCTTACAAGTCAATTGAAGAGTCCAAAACAAGTCAGTGCTTACTGTTACTTCATATGGACTTGTTTGGACCTGTGAAATCATGAGCTGAAAACACAAAGGTATTGCCTGGTGATTGTTGATGATTTTCCAGGTTCAAATGGACTTTCTTTTTGCACTATAAAGATGAAACAACAAACATTTTGTAAAACTTTGTTAAACAAGTTGAAAAGCAATTTGATCTCCTTATAAAAATCTTTAGGAGTGACAATGGGACATAGATTAGGAATAAAGAGTTGGATGCCTTCTGTGAGTCAAAAGGGATTGTTAGGCAATATAGCATCCCTAGAACTCCAGAACAAAATGGGGTTGTTGAAAGGAAAAACAGAACTTTGATTGAATCAGCAAGAACTATGCTAGCAGACTCTGGTTTACCCTTGACTTTTGGGCAGAGGCTGTAAACACTGCTTGCTATGTTCAGAACAGAGTTTTGATAAACCCTAGGCATCAAAAGACTGCTTATGAATTGCTTTATAAAATCAAACCTCTGATATCTTATTTTAAAGTCTTTGGCTGCCCATGCTTCACTTTAAATTTAAAGGATTCAATATCCAAGTTTGCACAAAGTTGACTGTGGTTATTTTCTGGGATACTCAACCACTGCCAAAGCCTACAGAGTTTTTAACTCTAGGACCAAGTGTGTTGAACAAACTTTGAATGTAAAGTTCAATGAACTTTCATCTTTGAAAATCCCAGCAAATCCTGCTGAACAGTTTGACCTATCCAAATTTACATTTGAAGATGTGTCTGTCAAGACTAACCATGCAGGTACCCCACAGTCATCAAGTCAAGAGCAAGGATATGATTACATTCTTCCAAATTTCAATATCTATCCTTCAGGCAGAGGAGCAGATGTTAGTAGCAATGGTGAAAGCTCTGCTAGGTCAACAGTGGTTGATACTCAAACCTCTGCCAGCTCTCAAAACCAAACATCTGTTGATAAAAGTCCTCAACAAATGGACAAAAGTCAACCCACTTTCACATCCATTCCACCAATTCCTCCACCACCATTCCAATCAGAGACTGGACCATTAAATTCACCAACAGAGGATAGCTCATATGATACACATTTACAAGCTTCACCTCAAGAATGCCATTGTCCCATATCAAGGTGATTTGATTTTCCTCAAAAGCCATCCTGTGGATCAAGTTATTGGCAACATCAATGAGGGAGTGCTCACCAGAAGCCAATCCCAAAACATTTGTCGTTTTGCTGGCTTTCTATCACTCACACAACCTGTCAAGTACCAAGAGGCACTAAAAGACAATAGTTAGGTAGAATCCATGCAAGAGGAACTCCTACAGTTTAAAAGACAACAAGTATGGGAACTTGTACCACTACCAGAAGATGTAAGTCCTAATGGCGCAAAGTGGGTCTTCAAGAACAAAACATATGAAAGGGGTATTGTTGTCAAGAACAAAGCAAGGCTCGTGGTTCAAGGCAACAGACAGGAAGAAGGCATAGACTATGATGAAACATTTGCTCCAGTTGCAAGATTGGAGGCCATCAGACTGCTCTTAGCCTTTGCTGCCAACCACAACATCAAGGTGTATCAAATGGACATCAAAAGTGCATTCCTGTATGGAAAGATCAAGGAAGAAGTGTATGTGTGTCAACCTCCTGGTTTTGAAGATGCATTCTATCCTGATCATGTTTACAGGTTAAACAAAGCACTCTATGGTCTAAAACAAGCACCCAGAGCCTGGTATGAAACTCTATCCACTTTTCTCTTATCCATTGGTTTCACCAGAGGTAGGATTGATAAAACCGTGCTTTTAAAATGGAAAGGAAAAGATTTGATGATTGTCCAAATTTATGTGGATGACATCATCTTTGGATCCACATGCAGTGCCATGTGTGAAGAGTTCAGAAAACTCATGGCAGCTGAGTTTGAGATGAGTGCAATGGGTGAGTTGTAATGTTTTCTTGGTTTACAAGTCAAACAAATGCAACATGGCACTTTCATCTATCAAAATAAGTATGTGAAAGAACTACTTAAGAAATTTGATATGGATGATTGTAAACCTTGCAGCACACCCATGGCAACATCCAAGCTAATCACATTTGATGGCAAAGATGACCTTGTTGATCAAACATTGTATAGAAGCATGATTGGGTCTTTACTGTAACTAACTGCACCAAGGCCAGACATCATGTTTGCAACATGTGTTTGTGCCAGATCGCAGTCATTGCCAAGAAAATCAGATCTTATTGCTGTAAAAAGGATATTCAGATACATAAAAGGTGCTCCCACACTTGGTATCTGGTATCCAGCTAATGGTAACATTGAGCTTGCAGGATATTCTGATAGTGACTTTGCTGGATGTAAAACAACAAGGAAGTCCACATCTGGAGGAGCCCAATTCCTAGGTGATTGCTTAGTGTCTTGGCAAAGCAAGAAGTAAGTTGCAGTTTCTACATCTACTGCTGAGGCAGAGTATATAGTTGCTGCAAGTTGTACTGCTCAAATCTTGTGGCTTCAAAATCAATTGCTGGATTTTGGTATCACTGCTTTGAAAACACCACTCAAAATTGATAGTCAAGCAACATAAAATATCATAAAAATCCTGTCTCTTATTCCACCACCAAGCACATTGACATCAGACATCACTTTGTGAGGGATTGCTATGAAAACGGTTTGATTTCTCTACAACATGTCCATACCAAAGATCAATTGGCAGATGTGTTGACAAAAGCACTTGATGCTCACACTTTTGACAGTTTGATTTCTAGGCTTGGAATGCTAAACATGGATTAAAAACAAAACTTCTTTGTTATCCATGTGTAAATAGCAATAAAATGTTTTTAGAAAATCAAAATCCATCCTTAAAAAATAGTTTAAAATTGAATTTTTCAATAAATCCTCAAAGTCTGTTCAAAGCACTGATAGAACAAAAACACCGTTTGTTTAAAAAAATCTATCCACTGTCAAAAAGTGTATCCTGTGTTAGTTGTAAACACTGTTCCTATCCACTGATTATATTTTCCAATAGTGGTTAGCCAAACAACTGTCTTCCATTTTCAAAGCAGAGATTACACGTGGACATATGTTATTCGACAGTTGTTGCATCAAATGCCATGTCATCATCACTTTTTCAAAACCCAATAAAAACCATGTTCTATCAAGAACAATTTTCATTCAAATCATGGCTCCCAAAACAAAATCAAAGGCGAAATCAAAGCAAGAAATACCACCATTCATCTTAATCATCAAAACCCCACACAATTACACTGCAATTTTAGAAGAAACCGATGTCAACACAAGATACCATACAATAATCCGGATTCTCAAAGAATCAAAATTTAAACACATGCTCGAAGCCAAAACCAAGATCTACATCGATTCTCTTCGGGATTTCTGGCTAAATGCTAAGGTTAAAACATCCGCTGATGATGTTCCTTATGCTATCACTTCAAAGGTTGGGGGTACTCCTATGCAAATCACACCACAATCGATCTCTCAGGTCTTTCAACTGAATGATATGACACATCTTGTGCCCTTTTCTCTAAGAGAGATGCAAGCAGAGTTTGTGGAAAGGGGTTACACTGGTCAGTTGAAAGGTATGACAATCTTTAAACCCAATTTTCCAGCAGAGATGAAATTCTTTTTCCATACTCTTTTAACATGTCTCTCTGCTAAATCAACTGCTTTTAATGAAATTCCTATGCAATATCTGGGATTTGCAATTTTGACTGAATCAGATTTTAACTGTTCCCAGGTTTTGTTTCATGATCTTGTCAATAATTTTAAAAATATTTCAAAAAGAAAAGCTTTCTTGATACATCCTCGTTTCTTGAGTATTTATTTGCAAGATCAGATCAGATCTGATGCAAGTAAACAAGGCGCAGTGTCCACACCTGGCTACCTAACTCATGAACTTCACCTAACAAATATTGAAAAAGCTTCCAAAATAGAAGTAGAGGAGGATGAACAAATTTTACAAGAACAAAATGTTTAAACTCTTCCTCCTACTACTGAGCCACTACTCTAGGTGATCAGAGCATTGCAACCATTGCTCTGAAACCCACACCTAAAATCACCAAAAAGAAACCAACAAAGATATCCAAAAAACCCACCAAACCCAAAAAGGGTCCTCTGGAAGATGAGATCCCAGAGGTTAACCCTGTGACACCACCAAAGTCACAAACCACTACTGCTACTTCTTCGCAGCAGATGGTTGAAAGATCTCAACCTGGCTATGAAACTCCTCCTGCATCCTCACAAAAGGATCAGGTTGTAAACACAGGGACACCAAATTATGAAGCTCTATGACCACTTGGTTCTATCTTCCACAGCCCCTCTCCAATAAAATCACTTCCACAAACCTTTATACCCTTGCTGAATGCAATTGAATTAGATCAGACATTATCCAGCACTTCTCAACAACCTATCACTGAGAATATCCTTCAACAAGATGTTAGGTCTGATTTATTCTTTGCTAGCCCATCAGCAAATGAAGAGGCTACATCCCTTGGGTTACATGTAACCCTTGGTGATAGTTCAACTAGAATAGCCACTACAATTGTAAAACTACCTAGTTTTCCTTTGGACAGTGGTTACATTTCTAAGTCTCTGTTGAAGGCAACCACTGCTGAGGCTACCAAGGTTACCTCTGATGTAGATGGAAGTCCCCAGAACCAAGAACAAGGGGCATCTAAGGGTGAAGCACATTCTAATGATCCCCTAGATACAACTACCACCTCAGGTAGGAGTTCAGATGAACCTATTAAGTTAGGTGATGAATTAAAATACAAAGAATTGACGGAGAGAGTGTCAACACTTGAAACTTCTGTTGGTGAGATCAAAAGTCTTGTGCAGCAGATGTTAGCTATAAAGAGCCAACCCTCTATCTTAACCACTGCTGATCTGCAACAAGCCCTAGACCCTCAGTTTCAGCAACAAAAGCACTTCTCAGATCAACAACATAAACATCAAATGCAGGAAGTAAGAAACATGGTTGAAGCAAGATTCATGGATACCAGGGCAGGCATTAAAGCTATAAAAGCTCAACTTCTCCAAACCACTGGTACTACTCCACCCACTGTTATTTTTGTAAACACTGAGGATGATGCCAAAAAGGGGAGAAACCTTTGGGTCAGAAGAAGCTTAATATTGATGATCAGATGGCAAGGCCAATAGTGGATATACCCAGGCCAGATGGTTCAAAGAAAAGGGATTTAACAGATGATATCCTGGCCAGGGAAAATGAGAAGCAGAAGAGAAAAGTGTTTCTTGATGGCAAGGTATTGGTGGAGCAAAAGATCAAGCAATAAAAAGAAAAGGGAGAGGTTGGTACCTCAACAAAGAGGAGACGTGCTAAACAAGTAAGACAACCGATATCCACACCTCCCAAAACTGAGCCTGCTATAAATCCAACTATTAAAACCTCTGCTCTCCAAAAATCAAGCACACATTCTTCAACTTCCTTACCCACTTCCACCAAAGCAGATGTTACAATAATTGTTGTGCTAACATCTGTTGGCACAGCAGAGGTTACAGCAGATGCAAACCCATCCACTGCCATGGTCATATTTAATACATCCACCCAACCTTTACCAACACCAACCAGAATTCCAACTCATCCATCATTACCAAAAGTAAAATTCAAAAGGAGAAGAACAAAAAAAGTTGTAAATGAAGAAGAGATCTTTCCTGCTCCTACTCCTTTGTTATCACAACCACTGACCTCCACATTAATGCTTCCACCATCCTCAAACCCAAGCACTGATTCCCTTACAGTTATTCCTGCTGCAAAGAAATATCCTCTTGATTTACAAGCAGTCAGGGAAGAAATTCTAAGCTTCTATTCTGAGGAAGACCCTGACAAAAGAACAATATTATCTCTTGATGGGTATTCCAGACCTGCAAATGTTGATGAATATCTGGAACTCAAAATGAAACAAGCAGAGGATATAGCAAAAAGAGACTCTGCTGGTAAAAGTGATAGAGAAATACAAACCAACATGTCTTATCAGCTAGGCAAAGCCAGGACGTTGCAAAATTTTTTCAAAGATCTGAGCAACAAACTGTGAGAAAGGGAATATCAGCTTCTTAAAAGTGAACTCATTGCACACATCATGAAGAACAAGCAATATAAGGCAACAGAGGCACAATTCAAGGAATGGAGTATAAATGAGCTGAGAGAAGAAATTAAAAGAATGCAAGAAATGTTGAAGGACCCTCTCAAAAAGCCAACTCCTCCCAACTGGGAAAAACACAAGAAAGACATGCCTGAAAAAGCCTTAAAGCTTAAGAGGATGAAAGAAGAACTGATTCAGAATCACTATGGTTCAAGGAACCAAGTGATAAGATAGGGAGAAGTTAGGGTGATTGAAACTTACAAGATGTTAGAAGAGAGGAGGAAGAAAGATCCAACCATGCCTCCTAAACCAATCTATCCTCCATCAGATGATGTTCATAAAGCTCAACACTCCAAAAAGCCTATCTCATCATCTGCCCTCTCCATCCTTGCCTTAAATCAATTAAAAAGGCAAGAAAAGGTAGATGAAGAAGATAAGAGAGTGTTTGAACACATCAAGGAGGGGATCAAAAATATGGTTGACTATCATACAGATGAAGCTAGTGATAAGCTCAGAGCCGACCTGACAAAGATAGTTCAACAACAAGCTCGTTAAACCTCAACAAATAAAAGCCATCCTAGAAAACCAGAAGACCCAAAAATTCTAAAGTAGAAAGTCAAAAAAGGCTCCCACGAATTAACATTTCTCAAGTCTAATGGTGCTGCTGTCAAGATTAGCATGGAGGCTGCATATGAGCTAAATGCAGAAGACCTTCAAGATCTTTTGGATTTGACACTTGAAAAGGATGATGATGATGAAGTTTCTCTAAATTTTGAATTACAATTTAAAGGCCAAATCAGAGAACTTCTGTTGAGGATTAAAAACCAAGAATAAACAAGTGTTTTAGCATCATCTGTTCCAGGGGGAGATTGTTGGGATCAAACCCTAATAAAGGAACAGATGATATCAAAGCCAAATACACTATCCGAGCTTTGGTTCTACCATCAGAGGTTATAACCTCTGATCTACCTTTACACTGCTTTCCCTAAACATCTGTTCCTATCATCTGATAGCTCAAGAAGCAAAGGTCTGACATAAGAATCAAGATCAGAGGATAGAGATCAGAGCTTAGCATAGTTTTACTTTAATCAATGTAACAGTGCTATGCACTGATAGTATAGCTAGAGCATTGTTTTAGTTAGTTACATTTTGTTAGCAGTCACTATCAACCATGACGTCACAAAAGAAGCTCAGTTGTTAGATAGTTAGTATAAGTAGGTGATCGTTGTAACTGTTAACTTTGTCTTCCTGAAAAAGATCATTTCGCACTTTATCTTCTTCATTTCTTACTATCAAACGATTGTAATTGGCTAAGGGGGAGTTTGTGAATCACATGCAAAGTTTACTAAACTTGAAAGCATGATGGTGATGAAAACAAACGACCAATTGCTTGTAGTAAAAGTTTTCCATTAATTCCGCTGCATATCGTTCTAATTCAATCCATTTTCCATTTCTTAAAACAAAAACTACAAGTAATTCAAACTTAGATCCTAACAGTTCTAACCGATTCCTGTTCAAGGTGAAAGCCCACCAACCAGTTCCTGTCCTCAAAACAACCCAAAACGATTCTTCTAGGAGGAATTAGTTTTTCTTTGTCAAAAGAGACTCTCTACCGGAAGGGGATTTGTTGCCTCGCAGATGGATAGCAAAGGGTAGGATGTCGGGACTTGCCATATGTATTTTACTCATATTTTAACCACTTTTGATATTTATGTCTTTTTGTAGTGAAGAATTTTGCAATTCTTGCTGACCTTCCGGGTGTTTCTGAACGAGTACAAGCTTTCCTGAACCTTGACCCTGCGGAAAGATCATTCAAAGCAAGGATCCAAGATCATGTTGAAGAAGTTCAAACCTCCTCATCCTACAGCATGTCAAGTAAGCAACCGTAGAATATGTAATGTAAAGAAGTAATAAAATTTGAGTTAAAAACTTATCTTTTTGATGTATGATGAACAGGTGTCCAGAAATCCACTTCCAAGTCTGCATCATTTGCCCTTGACGATATCAACAACATCATCACCTCCAAGGTTGTGAAGGAGGAGCCGATGAAGAATGTCCCTTCTGTTGAACCTCGCCAAGTCACCACCAGAGCTAAGTCTGGTTCAAAGAGGAAGAAGTCCTCTGAACCAGAGGACGACCTCTTTGACATCAAGAAACACCTCCACGATACCCTGACTGAGGTAAGGATCCCTGATCCTGACTTTATACTTTACCTGCTTATAAGGATACTGCATCCTGAGTTTTGCTGATCATTTACAGGGGTTTAGCCATGCGAAGATCTATTATGAAAAGAGGGTGGCTGAATATAAAGACACTCTGGCTGGGATGTGCTCCACTGTTGTTTCCAAGGACAGAGACATGTCCAAGCTCGAAAAGGAGAAGAAGGCTCTGGAGAAGACGCTAAAGGAAGCTGAGGCCACTACCGATGAACTGCTAAGGGAAGCAACGGAACAAGCCAAGCTCAGTGCGGCTGAACCGTTCTTCAATCCATGATCAAGATGGGCAAGGAGGCTGGTGATCCTGGTTTTGACAAGTCTTCATGGGACATAGCTTCTTGGGAGATGGCATTGAGCAACCTAGGTGGCGATGAACCGGAGCTGGCGACGGTGGCGGTAGGTGAAGCACGATCCAGCGGGGTGCAGAAGGGGGTTGAAGATATGGTGGTTGAAGGTGCTGAAGGTGAAGGTGGTGAGGCAGCTACGGTGTAGGCTGCATATGTGGGCGATGATGGAAAATTTAGACGTGGCCGAAGCCCACTTTTTCAGGATTTGTGGTTTTTGTTGGTTATTTTGAACAATTTGGGTTTGTAACTGTTGAATAATAGCTTTTAGGTTTAAGGATCACTGATCCTTCAGAAAATAGGTAGGATGACAAAGGTGGAGGGATCATCTGTTTGGGTGATGAAGGCTTTGTTATCCTGCTCTCTTATTTTCTGCACAAACTATAACTGTTAGATGAACCCAATCCGGCCTGGATGGATGGTCCACGTTTTTCTGGAGAAATCCAGGCTGGATACTTTTAATAAATATTAATGGGCCTAATAATATTAGACTTTTGACTATATCACGTTTTATACATTTTGAAATTTTGTTATATACAATTCTTACTGATTAACTTATTTATGTAAATTCTGAAAAATTTTGATCTTGCTAGCTAAAAAGCTAATCATCTTATTGTAATAAATTATTTAAAAGGTTAGATAATACATGATCAAAAGTTGAGGACAATAATACTAAAAAAAATTAAGTAAGGATAGATCATACCAGAAAATCCAAGTTAGGATTCCATATACTTATAACTTACAATTGCATCAATAAGACAGAAAGATTGTTCACAAACTGAAGACTTAAGATCCTTACTTGTTAAGCCCCAAAGACCTGTGAAAATTGTACAACTTGGGACTAAACCAAATATTTACTGAGCAAATCATTAGTAATTAGGGATAAACCCATTAAGCTAGGGACAAGCCCATTAGATTGATGACAAGTCAATTAAACTGGGGACAAGCCCATTAAATTGGGGACAAGCCCATTAAACTGTAGAACTTGATCTAACGTGAAGACGTTAGAAACCTTAGGATACTGGTGTACGGCCCATACTGGCGACTAACCGATCATGAGTGACATGAAAATGCCAAAACCTTAGTTAACGTGAAAACGTTGGAAACCTTAGGAAGGTGGATGTATGGTACGTTTACCATTATACTTAGGATCCTACATATAGCCAACAGCAATGAAATTGTCAACTCCTAAAGCGGGTACTGGTCCCATTGCCTCGAACTATACTTGGATTATGTGCGCTACAGGCGGGGTGTCGAAACCCAATTCGTGTGAAAGGTGAAAACCTTTAAACCTTAGAAGGTAATATATACCTTAAACTGGGGTCAAGCCCGAGAAACTTTAGAGAGGTGGCCAACCTCTTGATCCTTTGTCAAAAATGTAATAAACTCTGCAAAAACTTGAAACTTTGTTAAAATCGGATGTTAAGAATCTTACATGCTTTCCCATAATAAATAATAAGTAAAAACATAAAGAAAAATATTACCGATATAAGGATCATATATCCCTTGAGGATCCTTCAACCTAAACTGAATATCAGAATCCTTAAGGATCCTTGATCCTTACATAAAGTACTTTTTCAAGTGAATAGCATTCCAAGCTCTCGGCAGGAGATCACCATCCACGGTTACCAACCGATATGCCCCCTTTCCAGCTTCAGCTTCTATAAGATAAGGGCCTTCCCACTTTGGTGCTAACTTGCCATCAGCAGGATTCGTGGTATTCTGAAATGCTTTTCTCAATACCATATCACCAACTTAAAATCTTCTCACCCTAACATTCTTGTTAAAAGCACCAGCCATTCTCTGTTGCTAGCTAGCCAATCTTATCCTTGCTATATATCTAAGCTCTTCCACGGTATCCAAGTCTTGTGTCAGAGTTTCAGCATTTGCTTTAGGTCACGGGTGCTTGTACTGGCTGTAGGGACTACCATTTCTGTAGGGATCACTGCCTCAGCTCCAAAAACTAAGGAGAAAGGGTTTTACTCGTAGCATTCTTGGGGGTTGTTCTATCTGCCAATAAGACGTATGGTAACTCTTTTGCCCATTTTCCTTTTTTGGATCCAAACTTTTTCTTCAAGTTGTTGATGATGATTTTGTTGGATGATTCTGTCTGTCCATTAGCTTGTGGGTGGACTGGTGTTGATGTTATCGTCCTAATCCCCCAGCTGTCATAAAAGTTAGTAGTACGAATCCTAATAAACTGGGATCCATTATCACAAACAATTTCAGAAGGAATTCCGAATCTAGCTATAAAATTTCTTTTAATAAAGGATATGACTTCCTTTTCTCTGACTTGTGCGAAGGCTTCTGCTTCTATCCACTTGGAGAAACAGTCTGTCATAGCCAGCATGAATACTTTTCCTCCTGGTGTCTTGGGAAGTTTGCCTACTATATCCATTCCCCATCTCATGAATGGCCAAGAGGAGGACAACATGCAGAGGTTCCGCTGGTTGATGAAGAATGTTACTGTGTCTCTGGCAAGCATCACATTTTCTTGCGTACTCCACGACATCCTTCTTCATTGTGGGCCAATAATATCATGTTCCGAGGATCCTTGAAAATAGTGCTCTGCCCCTAGTGTGATTTCCACAGTCTCCTTCGTGAAAGTCCTTCAAGACTTCGTGGATCTCAGGATCCTCGAGGCACCGCAGATAGGGACCTGCAAGAGATCTCTTATATAGCATGTTATTAATTATAGTGAATTTTTTTGGGTCTGGATCGGGGTCGGTTCTAGACGGAAGTTTGGGCGTAAGATAGCTGATTCGGTAGAACGTTATTACAGAATGGAGTAGAAGTAGAGTGCAGCAGAAGTCATACGTTTATTCATTCATACAGAAAGCACATACATCTTGTCTGGCTGGCGGTGTTCCTGGAGAGAATCCGCCAGCCTCTCCCCTCTGGGAGCTTCCAAAACTTACAAACAAATTAACACACAACACATATATATAGGGATGAGATTTTCGTACGAAAATATGGAGCATTGTCGTACGAAAATTTTCATACAAAAATGACACATATTTTCATACGAAATGTGTCCATTTTCTCATCCGACGTTCGTTCTCCGTTTCTAATCTATACAGTATTCAACACACGCTCTAACTAGTCTATTCACACAGTGCGGACACAAAGTGCACTAACAGATTCCCCCTTGTCCGTTACTGTCGAAGATTTTTTCTTGATCTTGAAATCTCTGAGCCGTGTTTGAATATTCTGCAGCTTTCAATCAAGGTATCTGCCGATGTCGTAGAACGCGTCAACAGATTCCCCCTCAATTGATGATCCGGGTTTGCATTATCAACATTAAATTCCCCCTGAAATCTCCAGTTCAGAACTTTCTTTGAACGGTTTCCGACCTCCTCTGATTTTCTTGATCGACAAATTTTCTTGAATAAACACCAACACAAAAACTACTCAGTGCGACATCTCTGTCTCTTCATTAACCACATCCATATTCGGTTTAGCGCATATCTCTCATGCTCGATCCTCTGATCTTCGAGACCCAACTGACAATTGATAGAAACTTCGAATTACCACACCAGTAAGCTTCAAATCAATGAATACCCATGAAGATCTGAAATCTCGATTTCCGTAATCATATCTTAGGCACACTCCTGGAAAGATAGATTAGCAAATCGGTAATCTTTTCAACCAGTAAATCTTCATCGGAATCAAACTATTTGGTAACACATCAAATCTGAGAAACGTTCATCCGTGATCAAAATCACATTCTTCCTCTACAGTCACAATAACAGATGTATAGCTATCTCCGCTGAACCTGACGCCTTGAAACTACAAAACATCCTCATTTCCGGATTACTCACGAAAACAATTCATTTGCGTTGCAGAGTTAAAGATAAGCGGTCGTGTATGCATCAACCTCACATCGGAGATCAGGACCTAAATCCTACATCCCTTAAGCATCAACCTGTATCATGATCTGAAAATTCTGAACTTCCTCTGATCACGAAATCCCAAGCATAATCTATTTCCTGAGCAACTGGTACACATCTTTGTTCTGAAAGATCCAATTCCATAAATCATCCTCTTTAGTCATGCAAACATCTAGCCATGGTCGGAGCGCACGAGGTACTAAAACTACAAGACATCCCTATTTCCTGGCGGTTAGTCCGGTAAATAGTTCATTTGCAATGTAGAGTTAAATTGGATACGTTGCACCACTAAGCGGTCGTGTGTGCTTCCGCGAACTTGACGACTATCGGGCATTTAGCCGTGGTCGGAGCGCACGGGGCACTGAAACTACAAGACATCCCCATTTCCTGGCGGTTAGTCCGGAAAATAGTTCATTTGCAATTCAGAGTTAAAATGTACTCTATATCACTAAACGGTCGTGTGTGCTTCCGCGAACTTGACGACTGCCGGGCATAAATGTGACCATTGACTACAGAATCTGATAAACAACTCCTCAACCGGAACTCAGTTATGCGACCCCACTTTTACGAAGAGTAGATATCAACCTGATCTCATCACTAATGCTTCACCAGATAACCTGCATCGAAAACCACCCGAATGCTAGCTGTGCCGTCCGAATTTCTAAAAATGCCGGAATTTTCAATGTTTTGACAAATTTTTATTCCCCCTCATTTTTAGCAAATTCTGACATTTTGGGCATCGTCCCACAAAACCCAAATTTTACGAAAAATTTCCCAAAATTGCGGTTTTGACGAAATGCGGATTTGACGCTAGGCCCATTGAAAGTCACTACACCAGATGATCAGTATTCTATGCAGATATCAGTGACTCTCCAAAATATCTATCACCAAATTTTTTTTTGGCTCGCACGAAAATTTGGGTTACATTTTCGCACAAAAATTTGGCTTATATTTTTGCACGTAAATTTGAGCTATATTTTCGCACCAAACTGAACTGATGACGTTTTTCGATCCAGAGTCTTCGTTTCTTCGAATTTCAAGACGATTTTTGCACAGATCTGGTCGAAAATCAGTTCCTAACAATCCTATAAGTTTAATTTTACATTTTGTCCGTCGATTGTCCATTTATTTGATGATATATATCTAAAACCCCTCCTAAGTTCATAAATCATGAGCGTAGGTGATTCATCAACTGTTACGTTGAATGAATCGGTACCGTAGCTCTGATACCAGTTGTGGGTCAGGATCGGGGTCGGTTCTAGATGGAAGTTTGGGCGTAAGATAGCAGATTCGGTAGAACGTTATTACAGAATGGAGTAGAAGTAGAGTGCAGCGGAAGTCATACGTTTATTCATTCATACCGAAAGAGCATACATATTGTCAGGTTGGCGGTGTTCCTGGAGAGAATCCACCAGCCTCTCCCCTCTGGAAGCTTCCAAAACTTACAAACAAATGAACACACAGCACATATATATAGGGATGAGATTTTCGTACGAAAATATGGAGCATTTTCGTACGAAAATGACACATATTTTCGTACGAAATTGACCATTTCGTACGAAACTGACAGATTTCGTACGAAATGTGTCCATTTTCTTATCCGACGTTCGTGCTCGGGTTGTGTGTTCTTTCCTAATCTATACAATATTCAACACACGCTCTAATTAGTCTATTCGCACAGTGACGGACACAAAGTGCACTAACAATTGTGATACCTTAATCTTGAAGGTTTTGGGATTCTCTCCCGTAGGAATTTCTCAATTCTGAATATGTCTCAGAATTGGAAGGATCCAAGATCCTGAATTTGACTGCATTCCATCACCGGGTATGATTGCAGCATCTTCCACTATCTCCATTGCTTCATTTTCCTCAATTGAAGGAGACAAAACATGAATAATGGGTATCTTCACGTCATCTGGCATCTTCAGTGAGGATCCAAGATTGGCTAAAGCATCGGCTTCTGCATTTTCTTCCCTAGGTACCTGTGTTATACTGAAAAAAGCAAAAGAATCTGCCAATTTCCTGACTATCTCCAAATATTTGATTAGTTTCTCACCTTTGACAATATAAGAGACATTATAGTGATTAGTAATTAATAAAAAATCTACAAATACTTGAAGATACCTGAACCTCATATGTTTAGCTAATTGCAAACATGCTATTAAGGCCTCATATTCTGCCTCATTATTAGTGGTTTGAAATTCACATGCTATAGATTGGGGTATAATGTCCCCCTGTGGCGATTTTAGTAGTAAGCCTAGTCCAGTTCCCTTGACATTTGAAGCTCCATCTGTGAAGAGTATCCAAGGATCCTTGGTTTCCTCAAGTTGTTACACTTCCAACTCAGCTCCCTTTGTATGTCACTACTGAAATCAGCCACAAAGTCAGCCAAAGCCTGGGACTTGATGGCAGTCCTTGGTTCATATTTGATGTCATATGTACTATGTTTAATTGACCATTTTGCCAACCTGCCAGACATCTCAGGCTTCCTGAGGACATTCTTAATAGGAAAGTTAGTCTTAACAACAATAGTGTGAGTTTCAAAATAATGTCTAAGTTTAGTAGAAGCCATGATTAAAGCAAGAACAAGTTTCTCTAAATGAGAATACCTGGCCTCAGCATCAAGTAGACTTTTACTTACATAGTATACCAGATGTTGTTGGCCTTCATGATTCTTAACTAGGACCGCGCTTACCGCTTTACCTGAGACTACTCGGTATAAGGATAATGGTTCTCCATCTTCTGGTTTCATCAAAGCTGGTGCAGAGGATAAGTAATCCTTTGAGGCTTGTAGAGCAGCTTCATGCTTCTTAGTCCATTCAAACTTCTTGTTCTTCCTCAGAATATCATAAAAATCCTTGCATTTTTCTGAGGATTTTGAGATGAATCTGTTCAAAGCTGCAATTCTTCCTGTCAATCTTTGCACATCCTTAGTGTTCGCAGGAGATTTGATGTTCACAATTGCCTTGATCTGCTCTGGACTTGCCTCGATCCCTCTCTTGGTCACCATATATCCTAAAAACTTTCTAGCCTTAACCCCCAAGTGGCACTTGGATGGATTCAACTTCATGTTATATTCATCAAGGATGTTGAATGCTACTTCAAGATCCTTCAGGTGATTCTCAGCTCTTTTGGATTTGACCACCATATCATCTATATATCTTTCCATTGTGTGTCCAAGCTGCTCCTTGAACATCATATTCACCAATCTTTGGTATGTAGCACCTGCATTTCTTAAACCAAAGGGCATAACAATATATGCCGGTGGGTGTCATGAACGTTGTGCCTTCTTGATCAGATGGTTCCATCTGAATTTGCTGAAATTCAGATGAAGCATCTATAAAAGTTAACAACTCATGACCCGCCGTAGCATCCACCATGGAGTCAATGTGGGGTAACGGGAAAGGATCCTTGGGACATGCCTTGTTTAAATCAGTGAAATAAACGCATCTCCACTTTCCATTTTTCTTTTGAACAACAACTACATTGGCTAGCCACCTTGGATACTTGACCTCTCTAATCATACCTGCCTTCTGTTAGGGCATGGATTTTATACTAAGGATCATCCATCCTGAGATTGAACTTGGATCATGGATCTTTAGCGAATGGGGCAGGAAGTCTAAGGATTTAGGATCCTTATCTAATTTATGTTTTTCTAACAATTGTTCCTCGTGTATTTGGTTTACGTTTGCAGGTATTATGTGAAGTGAGCCGAGTCAACATGGAATATCGGAAGAATATGCTAATTATGGCACGTGCAAAGAGAGTCATGATCGTTGGTGGAGAACGTGGATGCATGGCTGATATTTCGGATAGTTAGTTCGTTAGGATGAGCTAGATATTTAGTGGGATACTGAGCTTAAAAGACACACGATTTCTGGTTGAACACACACTCGCGTACATTCTTTGGAATATCACACTCACCATACTCCAGTTTTCATTGTAAACAAGCTCAATGTTTCCAAAGTTGTACTCTTTATAGTTCAATATAGTTGGTGATCGGTAGTTTCCACCACCCGAGGTTTTTTATGCCGGAGATCACTCATTGATCAAGGGCTTTTTCCTCGTATAAACCTCTGTGTTCATCGTTGCTTACATTTCCAATTTGTTCATACAATTGTTCATCACTCAAGCACTCAACCTCACATTCAAAGTTTGGTTACGTTATCCTCAATCACATTTTTGACCAAAACACCTTCAGTAATTTGTCTACCTCTTCTTGGATGATGGCATTTCTTTCAGGTGAAAATTTTCTCCTCTTTTGATGTATTGGCCTGAAAGATTTGTCAATACCAAGTTTATGAGTAATTACATCTTTTGAAACACCTGTCATGTCTTCATGTTTCCAAGCAAAGGTAGATTTTCTTCTTTTCAGGAAGGATACTAGATCCTGCTCTATGCTATCTTGGATCCTATATACAGCTTGGATTCAGGATCCTTAGGATCTAATAGTATATCCTTGATGTCTTGTTCTCTAGCCTCCATGACGTCTCTCGGAGGATACTTTAATTGCTATGCTTCCCTTGATTTTGAAGCTGGTTTCATCGAAGAAGGGTAGCAGTTTTTAGCCTCCTGTTGATCACTCTCTATCTTGACCACTCCCCATGGAGTTGGGAGCTTGACACATTGGTGATATGTCGAGGGGACTGCCTTCATGTCATGTATCCATGGCTTGCCAAGGATTACATTGCAACAAGATAAGCAATCTATTACACAGAAATTTTGGATAGAATTCACTCCCTCTATGTAAATTGGGAGTTTGATGTCCCCCAATGTATTCTTGGTTTCTCCACTGAATCCCACGAGCACCGATGATCTTGGGATGATTTCGGATTCAGGAATGTTCATCTTCTTGAGGACATCCAACTGTATTATGTTCACTGAACTCCCTCCATCAATAAGGATCATGCAAACAAAGTGGTTAGAAATAAACAAGGTAATAACTAAACTGTCATGATGAGGATCCTGTATGTCTACACGATCATCCTTATCAAAGGATATCACTTTCTGCTGAGTTAACGTGGATATTCAAACTTGTCTTTCTCCATTTTCCATCTTCGTTTCTTTAGCATGTCTTTTTGCTGCCGAAAACGAGGTTCCACATATATCAGAGCCTCCGGAGATGAAATTAATGATTTGGCCATCGGCCGGTGCAGGAGGAGCTCTTTCAGGAACTTTCTCAGGATCTTGGTTCCATGATCATTTCCTTCCAAGCAGTTCCTTCAGGTATCCTTTGCTGAGAAGGTAACCAATTTCCTTCCTCAAGGCTATACATTCATCAGTGAGATAACCGAAATCCTCATGATAAGCACACCACTTGGACTTATCCTTGTTGGTTGTGGGCTTGTCATTCTTTCGCGGCCACCTAGCTTTGTCACCTAAATTCTGCATAGCAAGGATTAGTTCATTATTATCAAAAGAAAAACAATATTCAGAAATTGGAGGATAATCCTCATTGTCTTCCTCTTGTTCAACTGCATGCACATTCTGGTTGTCATACCTAGAGTATTGTTTGGATCGATTATTCTTGAAGAATGATCCTTGCTTTTCCTGCTTTGAGGGTCATGACAGCCTTTCCTGGATCCTTTTGTCGTCCTCTAAACGGATGAACCTTAAGGCTCTGTTCCTGACTTCGTCTAAATTCTACCAAGGTGTCATAACAAGGTCATCATAGAAGGAGGAATCCTTTAGTAATCCCATTTTAAATGCCTCCACAACAGTGGCAATATCTAGGTTAGGGATTTCTAAGGATTATCTACTAAACTTAGTGATGTAATCTTTTAATGATTCATCACGGCCTTGGGTTATCCTACACAGATCACTAGTTAATCGTTTAAAGGTTCTACTACACAAGAATCGATTATCGAACAGATTAACTAAATGAGCAAATGAAGTAATTGACTAAGGAGGAAGACTTAGCAGCCACTTTTATGCTGATCCAGTGAGTGTGGATCCGAAGCCCTTGCAAAGACAGGCTTCCTTTAACCTTTCTGGAATGGGGTTGATCTCCATTCTTTCCCGGTATTGTGCTACGTGCTCCTCCGGATTAGTTGTACCATCGTATAGCTTCATGTTGGGGGTTTGAAAGCATTTTGGTATCTCAGCATTGCATATAGGAGGTGCGAAATGAGACACCCTATGACTTCCATCTGGGATCTTAGGAATGGGCTTAACCACTCCTGAGACGCTGGAATCATATCCTTAAGCCTCTGGAGCTCCCGTGCCATAGCCTGATTGATACATGTATCCTGCATGGAACCATAATTAGTACCAAAAGATGTATTGAAATTGTTACCTCCTAGTTGGTTTGGAACCGGTATCCCGGAAGTATATCCAAAACCATATGCTTCGGGTGCAATGGTTAGACCAGATGAAGCAATAGTCTGAAAGTAATGAAGTCTCCTGTATGAACTTCAGAGTTCCTGGATGGTTGGCTCCCTAAGGATCCTTGATCCTGGAACAAGTTGGATCACTGAACTTGAGATGAGGATCGTTGATGTGGTGCATAGAATCCTCTGGATTGGTACATCCCTTGCGATCCTCCAGGTTCATAAAAGAATCCTTGAGGCTCCATGATTCCTAGTGATCCTTGCTGAAGGATAGATGATCCTTGAGGCTGGAAATAGGATCCCTGAACTTGAAACGAGGATCCTTGAGCATGTGTCATCGCCAGTGATCCTTGCTGATAATTGGAGGATCCTTGAATTTGCACACCGGGACCTCTGGAATGCTGGATCGTTGATGCTGGAGAGGCGAAATCAAATAACCTGGGCATCAGTGGAGAGTGATCCTCCACTGATCTCTTCTACTTCTTGATTTCATCAATCTCTCTAAGGATCCTCTGGTTGGTTTTGTCCTACTGCTCCATGTAGTTCTTCATCTGTAAAATCAAAGTAGAAACATCACTGTTAGTAGCTGTAGATGAAGAAACACTGAAGGTTTTCGATCCTGTGTAAATAGGTGTAGCATTCTTCGAAGGATTCTCAGCACTCCTCAAGGGTGCAGAGGGAAGAGGAGGCCACGATGCACTAGTCTGGGATGAGGTAACCGCCGGCATGGCAGCTGAAGCAGATTTTCCTTGAGAAGCCATGTGGTTGGTGGAAATGAATGAAATGGATAACATTTTTAGAATTAGAGCACCGATTGCCCCACGGTGGGCGCCAAACTGTTTTGGTCAATAATCTGATCAAGGATAATGTAACCAAACTTTGAATGTGAGGTTGAGTGCTTGTGACAATGAGTAGTTGTGTGAACTAGTTAGAAATGCAACACAGGGATCTATACGAGGAAAAGCACTTGATCACTAGTAGATCGCTGGCATAAAAACCTCAGATAGTGAAAACTATCACTATCGGTTATATTAAACAAGCAAGATTACAACTTCGGAGAATATTGAGCTGTTTACAAGCGAAATCTAGAATGTTGTAGTGAGTTCTTCGAGAGTTGTGATAAAATGTGTGAGTGTTTCTAATAATAGCTCAATATCCCCTCAAATAACAAAGTTTTTAGCTAGCAACTAACTATCCGAGATATCGGGGAGCACCCAAATTCGTCCACAACGTTCATATGCACGTGTTTAATTCTGAGTATATTCCGATATTCCAACTTGACCTAGTCTTCAACAAATACCTGCATTAAATTTAAACAACATATCGAAGACAGTTGTTAGTAATTGTTATAAGTACTAAGGATCCTTAATCCTTCCAGTATCATCCGTGTGTCTCGGAAAAAATCATTCATGACACTCAGAAAGATCCCTGATCCATAAGAAAAAGAAAACTAGCCCTAACAGCTCTAAGTTCTAGACAAGATTTAGTACATTTTGAAAGAAGGAATATCCTGAGTTCAAATTTGGCAAGAAAAGTTATTATTTTTTTAATGGCAAATAATTTAACATAAAAGTAAGCTTTGTCATTAAAAAATGATAGAAGGTAATATTTAACTATTAAAATGTTAAATAATCTAAATCAAATAAATAAATCATTTAAAGTTTTATCTCATAGACTTGTGGACGGACCCAGTGGCAGATCCAATTTTTTTTCTTATGGGTTCACTTTTTCTCAATGGTCATTTCACAACCAAACATTAAGATATTTCGGTCGAGCCGGGTCAGGAAAAAGAATAATACGATATCATGATGCAAGTAGAAAATTATTTTTAACTCTATAAGCTATTTTATTTGGTTTGTCCAAAGTAATATTGATAGAGCACTACTCACCTCTTAATTTGTTTATACCCTATATGTAGTAGTACTCTTAAAAGAGTAAAGTACAATACAAATTTAATAAGGAACAAGTCTTATAAGACATAGCATACTTTGGTTGCTTAAGTCTCCAACAGATCGAACGGCAATATAAAAAAGAGTAAATGTTAGGATATGAGTTTGATTTGTTGTGAAAAGTTAGGATGAAATAATGACGGTAGATAAACAAAGATGAAATAGTGCAGCAGAAAGATAAACTTTTGAATCACAACAAATGAGATATTGCTTTCATCAACATGCTTTTGTAAATTATAATTCACGTATGCAAGAAGATTACAACTCCTCCTCAGCCTTGTCACTTCTAATTTGTTCGTACAAAATGTCAAGAAGAAAGTAATGAATAGAACAGTACATGCACTATTCTATTTATAGTACAATCCAAACATCTGAAGCATCTAAGCTGATGTCACCTAGACAACGACATTTAACAGTCTAACAAACTCTAACCTCTGCTAGACCTAAACACTGTTACATTGAAATACAAATACACTCTGTTGATAACATCTGTTGAGATATCCTCTGTTGAGCTTTATCCTCTGTTGGTCTTCAACATACCTTTGCTTCAACAGTCTTTTGTTCTTCATCAGAGGTTCTCTCTAGCAGACCTTTGGTTTCCAGTAGAGCTTTAACTTCAACAGATCTTGTACATAGTCTTTAGCCAGCAGCAGAATTTAGAAAGAAGACGTTAAGTCTTTGCCATTGGAGGGAGCAGATCTTCAAAGCACTATTTATTCTTGATCAATAGTTATAGACTATTTTGGCTTTTCAATCATCTTTTCTTTTGTGGGGTTCACTAGAACCAACAATCTCCCCCTAGGACAGATGATGCCAAAACCCTTCTTTATTCCTTATCTTTATCTCTCATTCGCATTTCCTGATTTGACCTTTGAATTGTAACTCAAAGTTCAAGGCAACCATGTCTTCAAAATCCCTTTCAAGTTCATGTTTCTAAAGATCTTGGAGGTCACCTGCATCCAGACCATATGCATCCTCTATTCTTAGCTTTTGAACTTCACAATCGGATCCGAGCAAGGTCAATTCGTGGGCGTTTGAGTTATATCTGAATCAGTTGGTTTTCTTGGGTGAAGAGCTATTTCTGATGAGTTGGGTGATTGTGGTCTGCTGAGAAGATTTTTAACTGTTTCTCTTAGTTTATCACTTGCAGAGTCTGTGTGATAAAGCAACCAGTTCTTCAATCCCTCTTTTCTGTGTTCTTCATACAACTGATCATCTGTCTCAGACATCTGTTTTTGCCTTTTTACTTGATTTAAGGCAGTTATGGGTAAGCTAGATGCTGAGAACTGCTTTTAAGGAGTATGGGTCTATTGAAGGATAACCACTGTTGGATAAGCTGGCTTCTTGGGAACTCTAGGATCTTTTTCTCTTAGTTGTTCTAGTTTCTTGTATGTTTCAACAATCCTGGAGTCAGACCATCTAGCAACAGACCTAGCAGAACCATAGTTAGCAGCAACAAGTTCTTCTCTCATTCTCTTCAGCTTCAATGCCTTGTTTTGATCAACCTTTTTATATTTTGTCCAGTCTGGTTGAGTTGATTTTTGTGAAGGATCATTGAGCATCTTTTAGATTCTTTCTATCTTTTCCTTGAGAGCATATGTTGACCAATCTTTGAACTTTCCTCTGGTTGCTTTGTAAGGTTTGTGTTGCGTAATGTGTTTAATGTAATCATATCTTAGTTCCTTATATCGGCTTCTCTGACATAGACTCGCTTAGGTCCTTAGCGAAAACTTCTATCTTTCTTACCTTGCTAAGTTCTAGTGACAAGATTCCCTGAGTAGTCCTGTCATCCTTCCCTTTGCTCATCTCCTTTGCAATATTCTCATCCTGTCTTGCCTTTAGCTTCAAATACTCATCTAAGTTCTTAGGCTTTTGATAACCATAGAAAGATGGGAAGGTCAGTTGTGATGTATCCTCTGATGTATAGAAAGATTCAGTCTCTCCTTTAATTGCCAGAATTTCCAGAGGATAACGAGCAGCCAATGAGATGGGTGATGGTGGTTGATAGATTGGAATTGAAGTGGATTAGGCGGAAATGATGAGAGTGGTATGGCTTGAATGGGGACTGATGATAGAGAGACTGGTGATGGAATCTCTTCGTCATCATCTTCCACAACAAAAGTTTTTCTCTTGCGTGTGAATTTGATTTTAGGTGAAGGTGGATGTGTTGGAATTTTTGGTGGTGTGGATAATGGCTGTGTTAGTGTAGGAAAGGTTATCATGGCAGTGGTTTGGTTAAGATCTGTTGGAACAATTGCTGTACCAGCATATGTTGATTCAGTTGGTGCTGATTTTAGTGATGGTGATGGTTTTCGTTTAAGTGATTTTTCTAGTGAGGTTTTGGTTTTGGTTGTTGCAGAGGATACACTTTTTGTTGACCCAATAATGGTTTTAGAAGCGGTGGTAATTAGCTGTCTAACATTTCTTATTGACTTTTTGTTTTTTGAAGTGCCAATATCTTCTTTTCCATCTGCTTACCCTTTTGTTCTTCAATTAGACTGGAAGCTTTGCTTTCGAGTGTATCTTTCCTTCTCTGCTTTTCTGAGGCAATATCTTCTGCTAGTTTGTTTAGGGTCTCATCAATCCCCTTTTCACTAGTAAAATCTGATGCCTTAGCAGAAGTTTGAGGTACAAGAACAAACTTTGGTTTTTGTTGTTGCACCTTAGATGGTTTTGCTTGTGAAGAAGGCTGCAACTTTCTTAACTTGTCATCTCTCCCTTTTTGGCATCATCTTCTACTTCTTCTTGAAGTATAGTTGGAGGGGCAGAGCCAGTAGTCTTTAACAAATGGTCTCTGATAGCCTTGATATCAGCTTGTGTAACCTTGTATTTGGCCTCAACCAAGTTCCTTATCAACTCCATATGAGTGTTGTGATTGATATCGACCAAATTCCTTTGTAACATTTGTTTCATCATGCATTTCATTTCATCTATTGAAGACTCCATAGATGTCATTCTCTCCGTCAAATCCTTATATCTTAATTCATCACCTAACTTAATAGGATCATCTGAATCCCTACTAGAGGTAGTTGTATATGGTTCCATAATAGGAGAAGACTCCAAATTATCAGAAACAAATGCCCCTTTTTCTTGGTACTGGGGACTTCCAACTGGAACAGAGGTTACAATTGTACCATCAACAGTTGCTGCCTTCAAGGAAGTCTTATAGATGTAACCATCCAACTGAAACAGTGTTGTGTCATCAGTTGTAGTGGCTGCTTCACTTGAACTACCACCAAGAGTTACTTGTAACTCAATAGGTGTAACCTCATCAACTGTTTGTGGGATAGCATATTGAATTTTCTCAGACTCAGTCACTTGTGGAAGTTTGCTCTCTTTAATGGGTGATTGAGAGGAACTGATTTGTGTCTGAGTTTTTTCAATTGCATCAAACAGAGATAAAAAAGTTGGTGGAATTGGAGTAGAGGGTTGTGGAGTAGAAAGAGACATAGCCCTGGGAGATGGGCTTTAAAATGGACTTTCAAGTGAAACATCCGCTTCATAAGTTGGTGTCCCTGTGCTTACAACTTGATCCTTTTGTGAGGATTCAAGAGGAGTTTGCTTAGGTGGAGATCTTTCCAACTGTTGTGAGGAAGTAGCAACGGTGGTTTCAAGTGGCTTTTGTGTTGCCACAAGGTTATCCTATGGGATCTCATCTTCCAGAGGTGCCTTTTTATTTTGTTTTTGTTTGGTGGGCTTTTTGGATGTGGAAGGTTTCTTTTTGGATTTTGCTGGTGTGGGTTTCAGATCACCGATTGTGGTGTCATGATCACCAGGAGCAGTGGGCTCAGCCACAGAGGTTTGAGCAATTGATGTGGACTTATCTACAACAGGCTCATCCCCCTTTGCTGGTGTTTTTGAAACTTTTGACTCTTTATCTTGTATTCTTGTAAAAGTTTCATTTGAAAGGCTTTTCATTTTAAAAACGACACCTTGTTGAAAATATTGTTTAGAAACGTGTTTTTGAATATAAAAGCTCAAGAGTCTTTGATACATGAGAAAGGCTTTATTTTTGTTTCTTTTTATGGCATTCACATTAGCAACCAAGTCTAAGAACAATGCCTAGGATAGATTATAATCAGACTTTGTCAAAAATGCATATCCTAAGTATTGAACTTTTTGTGGAATCTCATTAAATGAGGTTGTCTTGGCTGAGAGACATATCAGCAACAGCAAGGTATGGAAAAATATCTCATTTCAGGAGGAAATTTAGGTTTAAAAAATAGTAACTCATGTCAATTGACCTTCATACCCTCTTTCAATGATCTCTGTATGAAGTGCCAGTTCATCAAAAGAATCATTACCTTCCTGTTCATTCAGACCAAATGTTGTGGATATGGAAGATGGGAAAATTTGAACTATAGTTTTTCTGATCTTTGACGTGATAGCATAGAGCTTTTTATTTTGACTTTGATTCTCAGCATGAGCCCAGAATTGTTGGAGGGTATCAACATAGATTGGCGCATCAGCAGTGAGTATGGCTTTGTGTTGCGATGATGTTAGATCATCAATTATTGAGTGGAAGGATGTAGTTTTGTCGTTTTTCTTGAAGGTAAGGAGGTAGTTATGAGGAAGTTTGATTTGCAAAGCCATGATCAGAGATTGAAAGTGAGGAGTAGTGTAGAAGATGGAGTAGTAACCGCTTTTTGTGATTTTGAATTCAAGGCGGCAAGTAAAAAGCTCTTTTTGGATGGAACATGGACATATTGACATGGCATATGTTTCAAAGATCTGATGGCTAACATCTAACCATGTGTAACCTCTGCTATGATAATGGATGACAGTTGTTTGGTAACCACTGCTGGTAAGCAACAGAGGTTGGGAACAGTGGATACGAACAGTGGTGATTTTACTCTATCAAATGATAGATACCAGAGGTTAGGACAAATTGTGGTAAATGAGAGCAGAGGATACCTTTTAGCAGTGGATAGAATTTTAGCCCGATAGAGGTTTTAAAACAGTGGTTTAGAACAGACTTTAAGGATTTATTGAAAAGTTTTCAATTTTGAAGCTATTTTTAAAGATGATTTTTGATTTTCTGAA
This sequence comes from Scalesia atractyloides, assembly GCA_947069175.1. Classification (NCBI taxonomy): domain Eukaryota; kingdom Viridiplantae; phylum Streptophyta; class Magnoliopsida; order Asterales; family Asteraceae; genus Scalesia; species Scalesia atractyloides. Next base: position 50,423,435 of record CAMTDV010000010.1, on the reverse strand, counting down.
AACCTTTTAATGCTTTTTATTCATGGAAAACAAAATTTTGCTTTTAATCCATGTTTAGCATACCAATCCTAGAGATCAAGCTTTCAAAGGTAGATGTGTCTAAAGCTTTTGTCAACACATCTACCCCAGCTGATCCTTTGTTGGAACATGATGTAGAGAAATCAAACTTTTTTCACAGCAATCTCTCACAAAGTGATGTCTGGTGTCAATGTGCTTGGTTGTTGAATGAGATACTGGATTTTTATGATGTTTTCAGCTGCTTGACTATCTAACATGAGAGGAGTATTTAGAGCAGTTACACCAAAATCCAGCAATTAGTTTTAAAGCCATAGGAGTTGTGCAGTGCAACTTGCAGTAGCAATATACTCAGCCGCTGATGTTGATGTTGAGATTGCAGCTTGTTTTTTGCTTTGCCAAGAAACCAAGCAATTGCCTAGAAACCGGCATCCTCCTGAAGTGGACTTCCTGGTTGCATGACAACCAGCAAAGTCACTGTTTGAGTAACCTGAAAGCTCAATATTCCCATTATCAGGATACTAGATACCAAGTGTGGGAACACCTTTTATGTATCTGAATATCCTTTTCAAAGTTATAAGATTTGACTTTCTAGGTGCTGATTGGGATCTGACACAGACACATATAGCAAACGTGATATCTGGCCTTGATACAATTAGGAACAATAAAGACCCAATCATGCTTCTATAAAGTTTTTGATCAACCAAGCCATCTTTATCATCAATAGGGAACAATTTTGAAGTGGCCATGGGTGTACTACATGGTTTACAATCATTCATATCAAATTTAGTTAATAGTTCTTTAACCTATTTACTCTGATGAATGAATGTGTCATTTTGCAATTGCTTAACTTGGAGACCAGGAAAACATTGAAGTTCACCCATGGCACTCATCTCAAACTCTGCTGTCATGAGTTGTCAAACTCTTCACACATGGAATTACATGTGGATTCAAAAATGATGTCATCTACATAAATCTGGACATTCATCAAATCCTTCCCTTTACATTTTAAAAATAATGTTTTCTCAGTTTTACCTCTTGTAAAGCCTATGGATAAGAGAAAGGTGGATAGAGTTTCATACCAGGCTTTTGGTGTTTGTTTCAAGCCATACAAAGCTTTATTAATCTTATAGAGATCAAGAGAAAAGGCATCCTCAAAACCAGGGGTTGGTTTACATACACCTCTTCCTGGATTTTACCATAAAGAAATGCACATTTGATATCAATTTGATACACCTTGATGTTGTGGTTGACAGCAAAAGCTAAGAACAATCTGATAGCCTCTACTCTTGCTACAGGAGCAAATTTTTCATCATAGTCAATGCCTTCTTCTTGTCTGTAGCCTTGAACCACAAGCCTAAACTGTTCTTGACAACAATGCTCCTTTCATCAGTTTTGTTCTTGAAGACCCATTTTGAGACAATTAGACATACATCCTTAGGCAATGGTACAAGTTCCCATACTTGTTGTCTCTTGAGCTGTAGGAGCTCTTCTTGCATAGCCTCTACCCAACTGCTCGAAAACCAGCAAAAAGACAAATGTTTTGGGATTTACTCCTTGTGAGTACCCCTTCATTAATGTTGCCAATAACTTGGTCTGGTGTTATGTTTAAGGTAGATTAGATCTCCCTTGTTGGAATGATGGCATTTAGAGGTGAGGGCTGCCGATGTGAATCATCTGAGCTAACATCTGTTGGCAATTTTGAAGAGTCAACAGATGTTTGGAATGGAGGTGAGGTATGGGTGGGATAGGTGTAAAACTAGATTGACTTTTATCCACAGAAGTTGGACTTTTGTCAACAGTTCTTTGACTTGATGTGCTGGAAAAGTTTTAAGGATCAACAATTGTTGTTACAACAGTGGCAGAGTTTTCACAGTTGTTTGTAACATTTGCTCCTCTGGTGGTGGAAGTGACTTTAAGTTGTGGGATCACAATGTCAAAATCCATAATCTTGAGGAAAAGACTGTGGTGTACCTGCATTGTTAGTCTTGACAGACACATCTTCAAATGCAAATATATCTACATCAAACAACTCAGCAGGATTTGCTGCGATTTTTAATGAATAAAGTTCATTGAACTTTATATTCAAAGTCTCTTCTACACACCTAGTCCTTGTATTAAAGACTTTGTAGGCTTTAGCAGTAGTTGAGTATCCTAGAAAATAACACAATATACTTTGGCTGCAAATTTTGAAATTGAACCTTTTAAGTTTAAAATGAAGCATGGGCAGCCAAAGATTTTAAAATAAGAGATCAGTGGTTTGATCTTGAACAGAGATTCATATGCAGCCTTTTGATGTCTGGGGTTAATCAAAACTCTGTTTTGCACATAGAAAGCAGTGTTTATAGCCTCTGCCCAAAAAAAGACAATGGTAAATTTGAATCTGCAAGCATGGTTCTGGTAGCTTCAATTAGAGTTCTCTTCTTTCTTTCAACCATCCCATTTTGTTATGGTATTCTTAGGATGTTGTACTACCCTACAATCCCTTTTCACACAGAAGTCATCCAACTCGTTATTTTTAAACTATGTTCCATTGTCACCCCTAAAGATTTTTACTGGCAAATCAAATTGCTTTTCAACTTTTCTTACAAAGTCCTGCAAAATACATGCGGTCTCATATTTGGAGTGCAAAAACTAAGTCTATGTAAACCTTGAAAAAGCATCAACTATGACAAGACAATACCTCTTTTTTTTAAGACTCGTGATTTTAACAGGGCCAAACAAGTCCATATGTAACAATTGTAAACACTGACTAGTTTTGGACTTATCAATTGATTTGTATGAACTTTTATGTTGTTTACCTTTTAAAAGCGGGAAACACAATGTTCATCACATATGAAAATTTTTGATGGAATACCTCTTACAAGGCCTTGTTTTGAGAGTGTGGTGATAGTTTTGAGACTTGTCTGACCAAGTATTCTATGCCATAGTTCTGTCTCTTTGTTAGAGGCAGCTGAGAACAGACAAGCATTAGACATTGAATTATCTTTCAACATATCAATCACATATACATTGCCACTCCTGTGAGCAACAAGTTGTGCTTTGCTCTCATCTATGATTCTATCAATCTTTTTCACCAATTCTGGCCCAACAATCTGACAAGTTTTCTTAGTGAAGCATGACCCATAGCCTTTCTCACTCATTTGAGATACACTAAGAAGGTTAAATTTCAGATTGTCAAATCGATTGACATGCTCAAACTTTAGTTTCCCTTCTTGGACTGTCCCTGACCCTAACAATTTCCCTTTTGATTGTTACCAAATGATATATCACCCCCTCCATGTGCTATGAAATCTTTGAGAAGGGCTCTACATCCTGTCACGTGCCTGGAGCCTCCACTATCTACATACCATAAACTATCAAGATAAGTAGAAGCTCCCTTAGCAGCAACCATCATGGCACAATCACATTCTCCTTCACATAAACTGGAATCCCATGGGTCTGACAGAGAATTTTCTATTTCTTCACCAACCTTTTCTTCTAAAACATCTGTTACAGGATTATCACAAATCACGTTAGAATTGGACACCACTTCTTCAGATTCAACCCCTTCCAATATTGTACCTAGTGCCATAAAGCAAAAATCATCATGTTTCTTTTCAACATTAGCAACTAGAGCAAAATTTTCATCTGTAAGTTCATCAGGTAAGCTACTCCAATTAACAAAGCCTTGTGTAAAGAAACTCTATTGACTGGTCTCTGTTAGAGCAAAGGTTTGTGTAGCTTGAGGTGCAGGTTGCACTTGAACCTGAGGAACTGGGGTGATTAACAGTGGTTTGGACATACTGTACTGGAATTCTGGTTGCAGGGTGTGCAAAGTGAACAATGCTTTGCATGTGTGGAGCAGAGATATATTGGGAATAATGGACAGTGTTTTGAGTGTTTTGAGGTCTATGACTTGGATGTGTAACAATAGGACCACTTGTTTGGCTCCTACACTCTCTAGCAAAGCTAGCCTATTACACTTGTAATACTTGGTTTTAGATTTATCCAACCCAACTTGTAACCCCCCATGCAACTCTAGAATTTCCTGCCAGTTCTTTTGTAAAAACTGCTAGTTCTAACACTGAGCAAAGCAAGTTGGTGCAAAATGTCCATTTTTTTCCAAATCTGTAGGGTCAAAATGTTGAAGATCATTTAACTTAAAAGATAAGTTGCCAGAAACTTGGCTTTCCCATTTGTTACAAAAGCATAATTGAGTGACTAAGAATCAGATTTAAATCCTCCACTAGAAGTTATGTCAATAAAAGGATCATAACCCTGATCCTTACTTCCACCCGAGGTATCTTCTTGACCAAAAAGTGATGTACTACCAAAAGCATAGTCATCAACAACTTTTCCTAACCCTTGAAGCTTCTTTTTCTGGTTAAGCTCTCTCTCATAAGTAAGGAGTCTACCATGAAGCTAAGTCAAACTCATCTCTTTGAAACCAATGGAGTTTCTTGTTACGAAGATAATAGTGTCCCATTTATCTTGTAATAATCTTAGGAATTGGCTATTCAAAGTTGAATTAGGAAAATTAACATCTACCCGTTTTAGTTCACTTATTAGACAACTAAACCGTTCGAATTGTTGAGTTAATGATTCTCCTTTTATGTGACAAAATGTTTCATACTGTTGGTTCAAAACTTCTCTATTATTTTCAATAACTTTCTTTGTGCCACCAAACTACGCTTTCAAAGCGTCCCACAACTCCTTGGCACTATTGCAATACAACAGACCAGCATAGATATCATTAGGCAAAGTCATAGCAACAATGCAAAATGCCTTGGCATCTAGCTCAATTTTCTGAAAATCTTGCTCGGAGTAGTTTTCGAGCTTTTTTGGTACTTGAACTTTAGGGTCCTCGGCACTCGGTACCATTGGAGCATATGGTCCAAAGATAACCGATTTCTATCAACCCGTGTTCTGCCGAGCGAGTATGTGACCCATCCGATGTTGCCAAATATTATATTCCGATCTGACAAGCATCGGAGGTTTGTACAGAGTACCAGTGTTGTGTGGATCTTGTGAATTTTGAGACATTTTGATTGTTTACAAACAGGTTTTTTGTTTAAAATACTTTGAACGTAAATAAACTTTTACTCTATTTTCAATTCAACGAACAAACGATCACAATAGTAGGAGTTGATCTGTTTATATCAAACTGATTGTTTAAATCAAATTTGAATGACCAGGCTTTGATACTAATTGTTAGGATCTGAGTTTGATTTGTTGTGAAAAGTTAAGATCAAATAATGAAAGTAGATAAACAAAGATGAAATAGCGCAGCGGATAGATAAACTTTTGAATCACAACAAATGAGTATTGCTTTCATCAACATGCTTTTGTAAATTATAATTCACGTATGCAAGAAGATTACAACTCCCCCTCAGCCTTGTCACTTCCAATTTGTTCGTACAAAATGTCAAGAAGAAAGTGATGAATAGAACAGTACATGCACTATTCTATTTATAGTACAATCCAAACATCTGAAGCATCTAAGCTGATGTCACCTAGACAACGACATTTAACAGTCTAGTAAACTCTAACCTCTGCTATACCTAAACACTGTTACATTGAAATACAAATACACTCTGTTGATAACATCTGTTGAGATATCCTCTGTTGGTCTTCAACATACCTTTGCTTCAACAGTCTTTTGTTCTTCATCAGAGGTTCTCTCTAGCAGACCTTTGGTTTCCAGCAAAGCTTTAACTTCAACAGATCTTGTAAACAGTCTTTAGCAAGGAGCAGAGTTTAGAGAGCAGATGTTAAGTCTTTGCCATTGGAGGGAGCAGATCTTCAAAGCGTTGTTTATTCTTGATCAGTAGGTATAGACTATTTTGGCTTTTCAATCATCTGTTCTTTTGTGAGGTTCATTAGAACCAACGGTAAGTTACTATTTTGGCCCCTGAGGTTTAGTAAGTTTAACTATTTTGGCCCAAAAATTAATCTTTGACATATCAGACCTTTAGTTGCATGTTGTAATGTTTTTTGGCCTCTAACACTAACTACGTTACTTTTTTCTATTAAGTGTAAGGGTATTTTAGTATATGTACACATTAGGGGTTGTTTATGTAAATCATAAAGGTTTATTTTTTTATATTTAAGGGGCTATTTATATAATTACTCGAATTAATAAGAAAAACCACAATTTCATTCTTCCTTCTTTGTAAAATGAGTTCTCTTATTTGTATATATTAAAAAAAGTTTTTATTTTCTAAAACTTTTTATTGCCCTTCTGGTTTTTTTTTTTAGTTTTATTATTTTTACAATTATTATTTGATAAAACTCACTTTATACATCATATGTCTTCTTATGAGCGTTTGTTTTTCAAACTTTTTTTTGTAAATCGTTCGCATTTTTAATGTATTGTTTATTTAAATTGTTCTTTTGTTTAAAAGCGCTCCTTTGTTCAACTTTCTTAAATTTTGAAACCGTGTATTTATTAAAATCGTTCATTTTTTTAATCGATCGAGGTTTAACTTCTTTTTTAAACCTCTCATTTATAAAATGTTCGTTTTCTAAACCTTTCATTTTTAAATATCTTTGATTTTTAAAATTACTCATTTTTTGTTATAGCTTTTCTTATTAACAGTTCTTAATTCTTGTTTTTAATTTCACCGTTTTCAACTGTTTTATGTGTGTATTTGTTCTCATAATATATTATCTTATTTACATTCAAGTGTTCAACCTTCTGTTAGAGTTGAAAACAAATTACATAAAAGTACCATATCACATTAACTTTAATCTTAGAAGTTACATGTTCTATATTTATCTTTTTATGTTTTACATGTTTAATAAAACCCAAACCGAGGAACCATACAGGAACCAAACTATTAGTAACGGTTCGGTTATAAGTTTCAACTGTTTGTTTTAATTTTCTGTAAAAAAAACGTTAAAGCCGGACAATAAACGACCTTAATTTATCTAATGTCTATTCGAAGACGAGTATGTATACGACGACCAGTATGAATGCGAGTTCCATGCCCCATTCGAGACGAATACGATTTAAATTAGTGTCCTTGTTGGAAAGTAATCAACAACTTATTTATTTTAATCACCGATTATTTTATTTTACTTTAGAAAAATGAACATTTTGAAAAAAGTTTTAAAATAATGTTTTTAAAAAAGAACGGCTTAAATAATGAAAAAGCTTTGTAAATTACATAATCAAGTATTTACTCATTCTTTATTAAATATTAATTTTTATATTAGTTACTAATTAATTAAAAATTAACAATAATAATAGTAATAATAATAATAACAACAAAGGAATATGAAACAACAATAATAATAAGAGTAAATTAGTTACTATTTTGGCCCTTAAGGTGTAAATATACAAAAATACCCTCATACTTAACTAAAAAAGTAACAGAGTTAGTAGCAGGGGCTAAAAAGCATCATAAAAGGCAACCTCAAGGTCTAATATGTCAAAAGATTCCTTTTTGGGTCGAAATAATTAAACCGACTAAACATCAGAGGCTAAAATCATAATTTACTCTAAAAAAACTTAAGCAACTTTGAGCACACCCAATTTGAAGCTATGCACTAATGCTAACACACATTTTTTTACAAAAGTTCAGCTATATTCTCGTACTAACTTTAACTTCAATGACAACATGATTTGAACATCCAAAGGTCCTTCCACTAACTTTTTATTTTCTCTTGCCATTTGAGGAAAGTTACATGAACTTTTCTAGACAAAATAGCAGAAATTAAGTACAGCTTTTCAAGATTATCCAAACACGCATCAAAGGGTTTCATTATTTGGGCAAAATTCAAGATTATCATGGAGGGTCAACAAAAAATAATGTATATGTTATGAATGCATTCATTTATGTAGTGACTTTCCACATCTATAAATCATGTCTCTTTGGTTAATATTGTACTAATGTAAGTGCCTATATATAATGCCATTTGTATATGATGTTCATATCAATGAATAAGAATTCTCATTCTCCATATTCTTTTTCTCTACCTGATCTTTATAGTCTTGTTCTCATGTTGTTAATAGACCGTTGTTTTACAACACGTTATCAGCACGACAATGCTCTTTTCAAAGCCCTAGTTCCCTAGAGATTATAACCGCCACCGCACCAACCAATGAATGTATGCCTTGTTCATCACACATTGGTCAGCAACTTTTATCCAAGATCAATGGTATGTTTTCTTTCCTTAATTTATCTCGCAGAAACATCATGAATAAATAGTAATTAATATCATTGATGCTACAATTTATGGGTTTTAAAATTTTTATTATAGCATCACTTACTATATTGCATCTTTATTATTTATGAGTTTTAAAAATTTGATTATAAAAGGTCTATGTGTGTGATGTTGAAAGAAAATATATATCAGAACTAAAGGAGTATTTGGTGTTTAGTAAGATTTAATTATTGTTTGGATTTAATACTCTCGTAATATTTATGATCGATGGTTGTTTCCTGTGATGTTGATTTTTCAATATATAAGGATGGAATTTAAAAGTGAAGATGTGGTTAAAAGAACATTTCATTATTTCATCATCATAAGTTTACTAGGGAGCTCTTTTTACCCATTAACTTTGATTTAATTAGTTTTATTAAATAAGATTTTGGATTTGATAAAATTAGAGTGTCATTTTATTGATTATTTCGATTAAATTAAATGCTTAATTTTTATGAGATATTTTATTTTAGTTGATTAGTTAATAACTATTATGGTATATATAAAGTTTATATTCACTAGATAATATTTTGATTTCATTAATTACAAAGACACGATTCATTCCATGTGGTTCACTTCTAATTATTATTGTTATTCATATTTTAACGAGTTTATATTTAGATATATGTTTTTAGGGTGAAATCCGTGGCTTAGGGTTTGGTGATTGGAATAAATAATAACCGAACAAGGATTAAAGGAAAATATGAAAATAATTAAAAAATATAAAATAGATTGTTTTAGTAATTGAATATTGTTTTCTTATTTTCACAATATCATAGTATTTGATTCGTTAAACACTTAACTTGTTTATATTATGACTCTAATGTTGATAGATCATGATTGATATTTAGTTTTCTGAACTTGTAATAATACCTGAAAAGCTTAACATTACAATATAAGTATATCTTAAAACAATAAAACATTAAAATAAATTGATAATAGTATGGCTCTAAGAATGTAAATTATATTTAAAACTGATGATTATTGGTTCATGATTTTGCAACTTAATAATAGAAAACTGCAAACAACAGTTTAAGTTTGTGAGCTTATCTTCGGGTATTTTTTATATTGTTTCATTATATATTTACTTGCAAGTTATATTGTTGATATTATCATGTGAAATTTGTTTATATCTAAATTGTAGCATCATTGAGAATGTTATGAATATATTATTATGTGACTATCCATATTTCTAACACTCATGTCACATTTATGTTTTTATTAATGTTATAGCATATATATATATATATATATAATACTAAACTTTCTATCATCAACATGCGTTAAAAGATAATAACTCTAAAATATATCATTGATATTTTTCTTATACGTGGAACTTGATCCATATATTAATTATTATAAAAAAGACTTATTTGAAAGTAATAAACAATCATGTTTTGGTAACTTGATTGAGAAATTTATTTATGTTTAAAGTAGAGTAAGAGATATTTGTATGTAAGATAAACTAATGATTGTTTATATATAAAAATATATTTATTTGTAGTGGATGGGCAACACATTTTATATGCAAAGTTCTTTGATGGTGATGATATAAAGCTATATATTGTATAGTTTGGTTTTATAGTATTCTCTTATATCTGGTATGATATCATTTATTCACAAAGATGATATTGAGAGAACAACTGAACTAAAGTTATGATCTATTATTACTATCATGAAAGAATACAACTATTCTTAGATATGACATGAAGTGTCATACTCACATACCTCATTATCAAATTATGAAAGATCGTAAGATGTCAGTTCGATAATATTATATAATTCGGACATACGATTACTTCTCAATTGATGTTATGTGAAGAGAAATTTATTTATAAGAGAAATTAGATAAAAGAAAATTGTTTGTCCCTCAAATATGCTTCTGAGGTAGCAATATCATTAAAAGAGTATGAAAGGTTTGAAGTAACAGTGTATCTGTATGTTAGAGAAAATAACGAAACTTGTTTGGTTTTACTTTGAACCATGAAATGAATATACATTGATCATTGTGATCATTGAGAAAAATGTAATGATGGTCATGTTGATAATGAGATCAACTATTAGAAATTATAACGAGAACGACTACAGTAATTGTAATGATAGTCATGATGAGATCGACTATTAGAATTGTGACAATAATCATAATGAAATCGGGCACCAAAAGTGGCAAACTAAGGAATGACCATATAACATGATGGTTTAAACTTTGAAGTTATAATAGATTATCTCGTATCTTACATTTTGTATTACATACGTGCAAGTAATACATATGCGATCCTAATCCAAAAGTTTATGGATCATAATTATTTGTTAGTTGGCATGACCGGTTAAACCACACCGAGTCATTAATGATGATGTGAAAAGTATTGAAGAACCAAAAGATTCGTCTTGATAATTATACATGTCATGTTTGCTCTCAAGTGAAGTTAAGTATTTATCAACAAAAGTAGGGTGTGAATCCCCAAATATTATGGAAATGATAATGGAAGTAAATATACAAACATGATACCATTTAGTGTTACAAAATCGATGCATCATCTAAATGGTTATCACATTCACAACTCAAAGTTTGTGTGATTTATGGCTTAGCTAATGAAATAGCAAGCACCCTATTCCAAATTGCATGCATTTATTGGTAGTAATGGTGAATTAATTTCCCAAGTATCAATGATCATTGAATAAGGGTCGAACTTCATGTAGCTTATCCTCCACACAAATTGATTTTGTTAAGACGATGACTCAACGTCTACACTTGATTACAAAGCAATTAATTAACCATAAGAGCAACAATTCATTTGGGTACATGTGTATTTACATGTACAACATTAATTCACATCAAGCCAACAAGTTATTATAATTTCTCCTCATATAGTTGGTTTTTTGTCAGGAATAATAGATTTCTCAAGAAAGATTTTGGTTGTGTGACATATATTTAAATTGATCCACCAAAATGCACAAAGATGGGACCTCGAAAAGTGGTTGGGAATATATGTTCATGTATAGAGCGTTAACGATATATATGTTTATGACTCAGTTAATTGATCCATCTCAATGGATTAACATTCCCATCATCAGGGGGGTAAAAAGACAGTTGGAAATAGATAAGAGTTAGAATGAATTGTAATTGATCCTCGTATTAAATAATGTAAACAAGAAGTCCAAAAGGATAATTCATTCACAAAGATTAGCGAATCAATTACCAGACGCATTCACTTACATGAAAAGAATGACTTGCTAAGTCACATATGCCAACTGTTAATGCTCTAATTAAGACAATTGTCTCAAAATGACAACATATTTGGTAACGAGTCTATGGCATGCTTGAAGCATGGTAGACAAGTCGTTCCAAAAAAAACCTCGAGAAAAGAAGCAACTAATGAAGATGGTCAAGTCGAGGTTATAGTAAAGGGGTCTCTTAAAGAGACACTAGACATGATGGTTCCAGAAGAACCACAGGTACCTGAAAATAAAGAGATCTCAATAAGTTGTATCATGTCTAGAAACGTATGGAATCGAAATTAAAATCGACGTCGTTTTACTTTTGTATATAATGTAGCGCTTGAAATGGATAAATGACGAGGATCAAAATTTAAGATCTGCCTATGAATTAAAACATAGAAATGATTGGCCAAAAGTAAAAAAGATGCAAATAAGACAAAGTTGAATTCTCTAATGAAATAGAAAGTTTTCGAACCAACAATCAATACAACGAAGTTGTAAAATATGTTGGATACAAATGTGTATTTTATCTCGTGAAAATCAAATTAAGTGATATAAGGCAAAGCTGGGGGAACAAGAATTTTTTACAAAGACCTATGATCGATTATAAGGAGACATATTCTCTAGTGGTGAATGCATTGACTTTCTAATATTATATTAGTCTGGTAATATATAAAGAGAGAATTGGCATGCGTCTTATGAATCTTATGTACCACTTGATGCTAAGAGTTTACATAAAAGTCTCTAAAGAATTTGAATTATCAAAATCATATTAAGTAAGTTCTCGAGAACAATATGATCGTTGTATGTAGATTCATATTTGCATACAACTAGAACTCCTGATGAGTTTCCTAAGGCACGTGAGTGCCCAAAAGGTGAATTGAAACATCTTAATGATGTAATTTTTTTGTGCACAAGTAAACATACATGTACCCCCTAATTGTGATACCTCTATAAATAAATAGATGGTACAATATGAATTTTAAACATATGATATAGAAATAAATATGTTAAATGAGAAAGTTAATGTGACAAACTTCTGAGGAGTACACACATATACATATATAATCAAGATGGAAAGAAGTTTGTAGTGGATTATAAATACCTAAGCATTGATATAAATGTTTTATAAAGTTTACAAGATTTGTATTATCTGTAATAATCGAGTCGAATATCGAGCTCAGAAAATCAAAATATATATGGTGTAGTTGGTTCATTAGTTTTCATTAAAAGACCAATATGGGGTTTTCAAGTATTAAAATAATGTTGATGATGTCATTGAATCTCCTGAAAAGATCAAAATGAACTCAAATATTAAAACAAGAATTTGCAAATTAAAGATGGTACTGCAAATTTATGGCTCGATATATAGAACATGCATTTGTATAATTATCCATCAATATCATAATACATCTAGAAGATGGTGGACATTTTCATAAACAAAGCTTATGGTCTAAATTTAATAATGCCCAGTTAGTTGATATAGAGAATGACTCTTATATTAAAGAAGCAAAGATCGTTGTAGGATAGTTAAATACGAATTGTATTAATATATCTTGCTAGTTATACACGATCATATATATCATTAAATTCATTGACATTGTATAACTCGTGTATAGTGAGAAGACAATGTAATGGGTCAAACATATATTTTCTATACCCTTAAGGTAGCTACGAAAGATATGGGTTTATATTTTACTAACCCATCAAAACAAGTTTGGTTGTTATTTTTTAATAAGTGCAGGGAATATAACAAAACACAGTTGCGGATCTTATGATATATGTTCACAAGAAGAAGAACTAGAATGCTCATATGAAAATCAAACGAGATTGGGAACATAAAGGATTTCACATTAAGGGATCAAGCGACAAATCATTGGCTACAAGTGCTTTGTGAAACTTTCAAGGAAGATGGACCCACGTCTCCTAAATGATACATATTATAATGAGGGAGAGATTTATTCAAGTTGCACTCCTTTTCTCTTCACTAAGTTTTATCCAGTTGGGTTTTCTTAGTAAGATTTTAATGAGGCAATGAACCTGATCCAAAAGTATCAGGGAGAGACAATACGCGCTGCACTCTTTCCCTTAGCTGAGGTTTTGTCCCACTGGATTTTCCCAGCAAGGTTTTTAACGAGGCAGCATCACCAAGCGTATCAAAGAACATTATTTCATCATGTGGATAGTCAAGGGGGAGTGTTATGAATGCATTCATTTATGTAGTGATTTTCCACATCTATAACCCATGTCTCTTTAGTTACTATTGTACTAATCTAAGTGCTTATATATAATAGCATTTGTATATGATGTTGATATAAATGAATAAGAATTCCCATTCTTCATATTCTTTTTCTCTACCTGCGCTTTATAGTGTTGTTCTTATGTTGCTAATAGACCGTTATTTTACAATAGTATCTTTCTTTTCAATAATTATTCCTTGGGCCCTAAAATTCAAGTTATAAAAGAAGTAAACTCACAAATTCATATTCACAACAAATTCACATTCACATACAAAATGCAAAAGAAAGCGAATGAAAGAAATAGAAAGTAGGAAAAAAAGAAAGAACAAAACCCAAAAAAAGGAGGGATGGAGAGTCGAATTTGCAATGGGAAGGTTTACAAGGCCGTGTTTTACACGTTGAACACCAGATCCTTTTGGTTATGGGTTCACCTAAAATTTATTTATGGGTTCCTATTGTATTTTTGGTATAAGTTTTTATTAAAAATTACAAATGGGTTTTTGGTAACACGTTGTTTTAATGTAAATCCCCAAATCCGCCCCTGGACGGACCTACATGAAATTGCATGAAGTTTGAACTTAGGGAACTTTCTTAATCACTGACAGTTTGTAAATTATTAAAAAAGGATTAATTACATAATGTTTAGCAACCAATTTATATCACGAAAAATATAAAAAGAATATAATTCTATTTAAAATGTTTGTCATGAATAAAGCTCGAAAGGGCCAAAATACGTTGAGTCATCCTTGCTTAGAAGAAAAAAAATTGCTAAATGTTTCAATTTATTCAAAAGCAAAACCATTTTCCTACAATTTATCTCACTCTCACAATCTCTTGTCTGTCCATCCACACAATCTCTTCTCATTTCAACCATCATTTTCAGATATTCACTCGATCTCCGGGAACCTCATCATCCTAACGATTCCACATAATCTAATTTCAATGATACGATAATGCCTGCACAAGGATCTCTAATCTATAGTTTGGTCGCTAGAGGCACGGTGGTCCTTGCTGAGTACACAGAATTCTCCGGGAACTTTCCCACTATCGCGGTGCAATGTCTTCAGAAACTCCCTACCACCACCAATCGGTTTACCTATAATTGCGATGACCACACGTTTAATTACCTCGTTGAGAAAGGATACAGTGAGTTCAACTTATCGTGTTTATTGTTGTTGGCTATGTTTATAGATAATAATATTATTATTGCATGTTCGTTTGAATGAAATGAAATTCATGTGTATGTTCCTTTATTAATCTGTGAAACCAGGTATGGTCAAGAGGATGATGATTTAGAATCTTTGGTATTACGTTTGTTTGCCATAATCGCGATCGTTTTTGGTGGTTTTTCTTCGATTTCGGGTTGTGATATGAATCTGTAATCATGAAATGCAAAATGTGGGAACAATGAATGTGTTATGCTTGCAATTCAGAAAGGGTTGGCGACGCAACTTGTTGCCCGTCAAACTTCTGTTTTGATGTAACTTGACAAGTTTTCTTGTTTATATTAATAAAGGAAAAAATCAATTTGATGAAAAAAAATATATATTTATGCTTGAGCATGAGAAGATTTTATCCATGAAAATCACACAAATATTCATTTCACCGATAAAAGTTAACAAAATAGACATTGAATTTGACACACGTATAAAAAATAGTCAAATTCTGTTGCCAAAAATTTAAAAATCTTAACTGTTTTAAAAATTATTAAAACCTTAATTCAAAACATATTTATATTAAATATTTAAAACTTAAAATTTAAAGATATCGAAAAACTTAAAATTAAAAGTTAAATGTGTTTAGTTGGATGATGATGGATTGAAAACTTTAAATGGGGCACTTGGAAAAACAAATGGCATAGGTTATGATACTCTCTAGCATGTAATTCTAATATGTGATAATGGCATATGATGTTTAGTTTAATTAGAGTTCCATTGGCCGCCACAGCGTACTGTGTTGTTGCTGTTGAATCAGCCGGAAGGGAACTTCCCATTGCGTTTTTGGAGCGGATTAAGGATGATTTTGTAAAAAAATATGCGGCAGGCAAAGGTAAAACTGCTGGTGCCAAGAGCCTGAGCAAAGAGTTTGGGTACGTATGCGTGCACAGATCTTTAGATCAATCGATGCTTATAAATTCCCTTCATGAATGTTTGTAACACTTGTTTTCTTTTTATTCAGACCCAAAATGAAAGAACAAATGCGCTATTGTGTCTCTCATCCTGAAGAAATTAGCAAGATTGCTAGGGTTAAGGCTCAAGTTTCTGAAGTCAAGGGAGTGATGATGGAGAACATTGAGAAGGTAAACACAAAGCGAAAGCACAAATATAAAAGAAAAACACTTTGGGAGAAATTTCATAGGTCTAATCCAAGTAACTGTCGAAATAAACTCGTAAATGACTCAAATGTAATAAACTCATACTTCTAAAATTGGGAAAACCGTTGAGCTCGAAATATGGGTTTCAGGTGATGGAACTCCGGTAAGATAGTTGTAGCAAACCGCCAATAGTGGTTTATTACATGATTCGGCATGTTGATATGTTTTCGTCCATTATTTGTGACCCCGTAAAGAATGTTTTCTCTTTTAAGTTGGGCCCATTTTTTAGTCTACTTGCCTTTGTTAATTGGTACAAGCACTAACTCATGTATCACCTCAATATCAGTGTGGCATTTTTGTGCACAATACTTCCTTCTAACCTATATTAACTTCATAAAGTTTACATCGGTTTATGTCCATTTATGTAATTAAATGGCTCACATCGTCTTCAAGCGCTAACTCTTGGATCATGTCCGTATCAATATGACATTTTTGTGCATGATAGTTTCATATAAACGCTATTATCTCATAAATTTACATCCATCTATGTGTGTTTATGCACTCTAATGGAATCTTCTTTATATAATATTTGTTGTGTCCAGGTTCTTGAGCGCGGAGAGAAGATCGAACTACTAGTTGACAAAACCGACAACCTTCGCAATCAGGTTCGTCTCCAACAACATCAAAGTTCAACCACCTTTCAAGCCTAAAAACATGCCTTCGGGCTAGTTTGATAATAGTAAATTGATTGTTTTTCATCTTATGTCATATTTCAGGCACAGGATTTCAAGAAACAAGGGACCAAGATGAAGAGGAAAATGTGGGTTGAGAATATGAAGGTGAAACTATTAGTTTTTTCCATTGTTGTTGCCTTGGCATTAGTAGTTATTCTCTCAATCTGCCCTGGCTTCAAATGTTTTTAAAGTTCTCTTCTAGACTGGCTATCCTTTTTGTTCATACCCGCCCGCCAACCTTTAGGACCATGGATGGCTAATGTTTTGGATGGTTGATGCATAGGGTTCGTTACCGTTAGGGATGCGGTTAATGTTGTTAGAAACTTGTATAGCAAAGCTTTGATAGTCGGTGCCCGCATTGCGTCATCTAGGCTGATGGGATTAGTTCCTTTAATTACCTTTAAAAATGTTGTTAAATGTAACCCTATGTTCTGAAAAGAAAGAAAACATGCATCATTGATATGGTTATATCTTTTGTAAGTTCTTTTGTGTTAGATGTTAATCCATTTTTCTGTTAATGTAACTAGAAAACATCATTAGGAATTGTATCGTTTTTTTTTTTTTATATTTCTCTCATCAATCACTGTTAAAAACATTATAGACTATTTGCTTTTTCTATATTCCGAACAAAGTAACATATCTTGAATACTATAGTGTTTGTAGGTTTTAACATGCCAGAGCATCTTCAGTGATGGACCCAGAAATTATTTGTTGGGGGTACGGATGAGGCGTTCAATCATATTTTCAAGGATGCGGTCGGGTTTTTTTTTTGCTTAAAATGCACACTAAATTTATTTTTCAAGGGATGCGTCTTCCCACCCACGAGTATGCGTAGGTCCGCCCCTGAGCATCATCATCCTTCATTGACTTCTGGGATTTGTGTATTGGGTTTTTTTTTTTTTTAAAATCAGTGTTGGAGGATTTAACATACAATGATTTAAAACCTTTTGAAATCTCCCAACATGGATACATTTACAAAATACAAGAAACAAAATGAAAAACAACCATAGGTGTTTAACAACCACCAAAGTTTGATAGTAATATAAAAGGTTAACTCCTAATTTGTTTATGTTGACTGATCCATAATCTGAAAATTCAAACAATTATTTGGTAAAACTAGCTAAACTAATAATCGATTCGCATGAACAACTTTTACATTGACCAACAATTCATTAAATGTTTACATCTACTTTCCTCATCTTACTTTATGTATTGACAAATGAGTACTATTTATACAAAGACCAATTCACGTTGTAGCCTTTTTGGAATAGTGGATCGTAAAGCTCACTCAAGAAGATGTGTATATTGTTTGCAAGAGGGATGTTCAATGGTAAATTTGTAATTTAGTTAGTACGTGGAAGGGAACAATTAAGGCATAGTATCAAGTTTACCACTATATTATGTTAGAAACGTGTGTATTAACAACAGTTTGATCAATGACATATTAAATAGTTATTAAAAATAAAAGAAACGGTTTTGAAAAGAAATATTATATAAATGAAATATTCATAAAGTAAATATTAACAAATAAATAATAAATAGTTGAGAAATAATAAACAAAAAAATAATGTTATTTAGTTATTTATTTGTTACATTTACCTTGGTCTAAAAACATAAGCGACAAGATTTTCAGTTATTATAGTCCATTAATACCTAAAATGCTTTATTACGAACAAAATAAGTAACTAAAACTCCAAATAACATATCACTACCAACAATATAATTCATAAACACAAAATAAGGTTCATCATTGAGTAACTAAGTCATGTATAACTTAATATTCATGAATGAATACAAAAATTAACAAAAAGAAAAAAAAGATGATTCTCTATTTTAGCTGATGGCAATGGCTTCCCTTAAAATTTTCGATAATATCATCGACAAAAATATATTATTACTAAGTTATAGACGCGCGTGTTACACAGTTGAATAAAGACAATATCTAATGTAAATCTGTATAACACACTAGACTATAACCTAGTGACTTAGATAATAATAATTCAAAATTACAATAATAAAATAACAACAAATAAATAGTAATAACAATAGCAATAACAAATTTTCTCATCGAACCTTGAGGTTTGCAATTTTTCTTTTTCTTTCTTTTTTTTTGGCAATTTTCATCCAGCCCATTAACTTCATCAAAAAAAGTTAGTTAAATGACGGGCATTTGTCACACCATCAAATTTCACGTGCGGGGTTAACCGTGTTAACCTGAAATCATAAACATTTAACTGAGAGGCTTAACGGTGTTAACCTGAAAATACGGGATGTCACAACATTCTTGTCTTTTTACTTATTTAATTTATTGTTTTTTTAAAATCCAAATAAAATTCACCTCATAATTTTTATCATCAGTAAAATTTGAGTTTAAGGAGCTATATAAATATCTTCTACAATAATGAGATTTAACTTAATTATTGGTGACATTGAATTACAAAAAATAATTAAAAATCTAAATTATATAAAATATAATTTTAATTTTAAACTATATACCATGTTCATTTGTATAGGTTTATCGATAGGGTGGTATAAAGTTTGTTGAACATAGAGTTACATTCGCAATAAAATATTTTTTTTGTCGGACACCACATTGCCATATAATAATAATAATAAAATTGAATATTAATCTAATATAATATTATTAAACATTTTTTTTCTTATCTGGCCCTAAGGTTTGCAATATTTTGCCATTCATTCGGCCCACCAAATTCATCAAAAAAGTCAGTTAAATGAGGGGCATTTTTGTCATTTTACTTATTTAATTATTATTTTTAAATCCAAATAAAAACACACCCCATTAACTTATATCATTGGTTAAATAAGAGTTTAAGGAGCTAAAATAATGAGATTCAACTTAATCATTGGTACTATTAAATTACAAAAATAAATTAAAATATAATTAAATTATATAATATATAATTTAAATTTTAAACTATATATCATATTCGTATTTATAGGTTTATTGATGAGGCGGTATAAATATCGTTGAATACAGAGTTATATTCGTAATAAAATATTTTTTTCTATCGGACACGACATGTCCTATATATTAATAATGAAATTACATATTAATCTAATCTAATATATTATCAATAAAATAATAATATTGCTAAACTAAGAGATACCCAGATGTAGTTATTCGCAAACAAATTATAAGGTTAGATAGACAATCTAGGTCTAAAAGTATATAACTTAATTTGGTTTGATTCACAATTATTAAAAAATAAAAAACTTTTTGTCACATAAGAAAAAAAACAAATAAATAAATAAAATACTACAATAATATAATATAATTTTTTATGTATTACGTATTTATCTATAGTTATGTATTGATTAATTAAATAGATATATTAATATGATATAATAACAATATGTATGTATGTATTTGTTGTTGTGTATAAATTAATAATAATAAAAAAGGAGATAATGCCACATGACATTAAGATAATTTAAAAAGAGAATACCATTTGACATTAACTAGTTCTTTTATTAGTATTAGATTTATTTTTAACTAATATTTTTTTCTTCAAGTAATGCGGTGGGAAGCATGTATATTACAAAATAAAAAATAAGGTATTTACAAAGAAGGTATCTTGTGTAACCAAAAAATAAAACATAATATTTAAATATATAAATGCCACAAACTCGAGGGTTTCGTTTGTTAGATTTAGACATTGCAACATAGTTCTTAAACTAATAAATATATACATATGCAGCGGAAAAACACTTTAAACATAACATCTATGTTTGTTACACAACCATTAAATGACTATACAAGTCAAAAAGCAAAACGTAACAAAAGGGATTCTAGTCATAAAGTAGGGTAGCCTTCACTTCTGAGCCAATCATGCCAATACCAGCCCTTAAGAAAATATATACTTTCAACCGATGTATATACTAAAAGTTAGTGGGCTGAGTGAATTTCAGTTCCATAAGTAACTTTAAAACTTTAACATGTATCATAACATCACTCCATTCCATATAACTCGTAGGACAAATTTTATTCCTTACGTCTCATAGGACAAATACCATTCCATATGTCTTGGAGGACAAATACCATTCTATACGTCTAACCTTTACCTTTTAAACTTTACATTAGTCATAAAACAGTTATAATGAACATTACAACACCCATAGCATGTAAATCTCACACATAAATTATAATGAACGTAGAATGTAGTAGTAAATGCAATAACACGCAAATAGTTTAATAAACACTTTAACACAACCTGTAAAATTTTCCTAGTCATACACTTATAACATACATTACTTTATATTTTTGTTAAACATTACTAATGTGCTAAAAGTAGTTTATTAATTATGAACTAAATTAACCTAATCTAGACACTAAGTTATACTCTAGATTCTTTAAAACTCGACTAAACGACTAACTGACAAGTGAACCGATTGACTCCAGTAAAACTAAGTAAGTTTGGAAATCGAACCCAAGAGACTCTTTTGATTACGTAAACTAGACTCGCTAGGCCTATTGACTGACACGACTAATTGTTTTTATATTTTGAGAGGGGGATTTCTGATATCCTGAAATTGCAATTAATTAAATATTAACTAAGACAAACAAACTAAGACGCAAATTGGACTTTGGTTACTTAGATGATGGGGAAACGACTACCTAGATTGGAATCCTACATGACAAGGATTAGTTTTCTATTGGTATGACAATGCTATGGAACCGGGATCTTGAAATACTAAACTTACCAGATGACCGAACAGGACCCTCGATCCTTCTCGAGACGACACCTATGGAGATCTGTTATATTACCGGTTATTTTGGAATTCCTCACGGCTTTCCAATTGTGTTAATAAAGTACCTTAAAGTGACAATTGCCCTCACAAAATAAAAGTCTAAGGTAACTATGGTAATTTGGGTTTGACTCGATTAACAAAAGTTGAAAGGGCAAGTAATATGGTCTTTTCATGAAGATACTAACTTTAGAGATCTAACAACCTAGACAAACTGATAATCTCTCACCTCACGGATTTAAAGATTAGTTGAACACATAGACCTACTTAATTCATGAATATAACTCATATGGTGTATTGGCCAATTAACCATAAAAATCAAAAGCACAAGTGATTAAGATCTAACGTGAACCTATTATATGGAAGACATTCCAGTAGGCACATGTGAAGAAAATAAACATGAAATCAAGCAGTGTACGCATATACATCAAGTCAACATTACCAAGTCTTTACTTTATTAACTATCCATAAACAAAGTCATAAACCAATAAAAATCCAATCTTTATTATGTAATCATCCTACCTAGGTAGTTCAAATTACTTAACCAGGAATCATATTCGAACTCATCAAAATAAACAAGTTCAAAGAGGGAATTCATGGCAGAAAGAGAAAATGAGTAAAACCTAAAAAATCAGGAAGATGAAACCCAGTAAATCTTCGTTCTTGTTCCTTGGGTCATCTACCAAATAATTCCTAGCTTCAAGAACCTTCAAGTTCGACTTCTCTAAGCTCCAAATTCGTCTAAGCCTTGCTAAACTCGTAGGGTTATTAGTTCTAATAAGTTAATGATGTTTATATATAATGTTTCAGCTAAAACCCATCAGAATGTCGAAACATTCTGTGAAAATAGGCTCCCCGCGTCGTGCGGAGGCACACATGATAGGTCGCGCGACGCGGCGTGTCAAAAGTAAACTACAAGTCAATTCCCTCCTCGTGTCACACGGGGAGAGCTTTAGTCTTAATCGCACGACGTGGCCATGCCATTTTTCCTTGAAATCCATGTTGTTTCAGCTCTCGTACTCCTGAACTCTTTCTGGTGCTTGGTTTTTGCCAATTATGAACCGTTTTCATCCTCTTCAGCCATTCTTAACTCCCGAGACCTGGAAAACACACATAGATCAGTAGTATACACATTCTAACTAAGAACGAAACCTACCTAAAATTGTACAAACTTTACACGGAAAACAGATGTATTATGCAATACATCAATTACGGGCATGCATATCACCCTAAAATAGTGTAAGGGGGTCTAATAAAGCTTCTATACTATATATGTTAGATGATCCTGATTCTTGAACAACGTAGTTAATTAGTCAAAGATTTACATATAAATTAGATCAACTTTCACATGCACAATAAATCAATAATTTAACTTTCGCGTAAACCGCTAATGTGAGCTAGAGTTTAAGGACTTTTGTATGAAAGGTTAAGCAAGACTATAGGAACTTTAGCGTAAACCCCTAATGTGAGCTAGAGTTTAAGGACTTTTGTATGAAAGGTTAAGCAAGACTATAGGAACTTTCGCATGGGCATAAGCCTTTAGATACTTTCACATGGTAACTCTCACGTGGGATTTCCATACAAGAGTGATGAACTTTTGTTTGAGCACCCAAGAAAAAATCAGAACCTCCGCATACATATCTTTCGCCTAAACTTTCATTTGAGAGTTAACTTTCGCATAAACATTCACATAAGTTACTTTCAAATAAGACTTATATACGAGTTTCAACTTTTACATAAGCAACAGGCTGAGAGTTACCTTTATAGAAACCTTAGAAACTCAACAATGGCGGCTTCCGTTGGCGGAGCTTCTCATGGGCAAGGGGGTTCCCGACCACTTGTTTTTTCGCTTCATAGAGTTAATTTTACAGAAAAATCGATTTTTTGTATTGTAAAATATTGGATTTTGAGAGTCCGTCTCCATAATTTTTTCGTTGAAGATCCGGCAATGGTGGCTTCGTCTTATTCAAAGCTAGAAAGAGGGAAACAAATACAACGACTTGCAAATCATGCAAACGTACGAAAAGAGATTTTTTTTTAATGGTCAACGAAATAAAAGGCCGACTACCAGGGGTAACCCAATGGCAAAAGGCGGCATATATGCCTGCCACCGCAGGAAATCCTGGGTAGGCCAAGCCCATCATCACCAGTTTCAGGAAAAACACGCCGCCCGAAGGCCCACTATGATAAAATCCGATTAGAATCAGATTTGAACCGAAGACCACAAACCTCAAACTCAAATCTTCACTTCACTCGCAATGCCAATTAAGCTATTTGTCACATGAAAAGATCGTTATAAAAGCTTTCAAAGTTCATCCCACAAAACTTCCAAGTTGGTCTACCAAACAACCATTTTTCGTACAATTATTTAGCTCGAATTTATTTTTATGTTGTTACGTAACTTACCTCGTGGATTTACTTTTTCAATTAAGCTTAATTTATTATTTATTTTTAACTAATATTTTTCCTTCAAGCAATACGGTGGGAAGCATGTATATTACAAAATAAAAAATAATGTATTTACAAAAAAGGTATCTTGTGTAAGCAAAAAATAAAATGTAATATTTAGAAAAATGAAATGTCACAAACCCGAGAGTTCCGTTTGTTAGATTTACACATTATAACTTACTTCTTAAACTAGTAAATGTATAAATATGCAACGAAAAAACGTTCAAACATAACATCTATGTTTTTTATGCAACCATTAAATAACTATACATGTCCAAAAGGAAAACACAACAAAAGGGATTCTAGTTATAAGGTAGGGTAGCCTTCACTTCTGAGCCAATCATGCAATACCATCCCTTAAGATAATATATACTTTCAACTAGATGGGCATACTAAAAGTCAGTATGATGAGTGAATTTAGTTTCATAAGCAACTTTAAAACTTTAACATATATCATAACATCACTCCATTCCATACAACTTGTAGGACAAATTTCATTCCTTACGTCTCATAGGTCAAATACCAATCCGTATGTCTTGTAGGACAAATACAATTATATACGTCTAATCTTTGCCTTTAAACTTTACGTTAGTCATAAACAATTATAAAAACATTACAACAACACCTACACCAAGTAAATCTCACACATAAATTATAATAAGCAGTGAATATAGTAAATGAAATGACTCGCAAATAGTTTAATAAACGCTTTAACACATCCTGTAAAATTGCCTAGTCATACACTAATGACATACTTTACTTTATATTTTTGTTAAACATTACGAGCATGTATAACACCCTAAAAATATTGTAAGGAGGGGTCTATAACTCACTTGTGGAATAAAGCTTTTATACTCTATACGTAAGATGATCCTGATTCTTGTACAACGTAGTTAATTTGGTCAAGGATTCACATATAAATTAGGTCAACTTTCTCATGGAAAATAAATCAATAATTTAACATAAGCCCTGATGCGAGCTAAAGTTTGGTTAAGCGAGACTTTAGGAACTTTCACATGGACATAAGCCTTCGGATACTTTCACATGGTAACTCTCACGTGGGATTTCCATACAAGACTACATGAGTGATAAACTTTTGTTTGACCACCCAAGAAAGAATCAGAACCTTCACATACATATCTTTCGCCTAAACTTTTGTTTGAGAGTTAATTTTTGCATAAACATTCGCATGAGTAACTTTAGAACGAGACTTACATACGAGGTTCAACTTTCATATAAACAACAGGCTGAGAGTTAGCTTTGTAGATATAACACCCCAAAAACATAGCAGCGGAAATACAAACGTAATGGTGACGGAAGTTGGTGCCCATAAATATCTTGGTGGACGATGCATCGTTAATTTTTGGACATATTACTTAATTAAAACATTGTTTAAAAGTTAAACATAAGCCACAACCACACCGTAGTTAAGTTGTTTTGATCCCTTATGGATCTCATTACAGACATTGTCCCAGGTTAATTTTAAAAGTTTTCCAAAACATTATTAAAGAAAAACATGCATCAAGACCACAGGACACGCCATAATTCCCCGCCATGCTCAAGTACCTGAAGAACACGTTAAAATCAAGTGTAAACACAAAGGAGGGTGAGCTCACATATTCAAATTTAAAAATAATTTGATCCAAGGAAAAACTTTCTAATTATGTGTTTATTATCAAAACATCCAAATAATATTTTCGAAAGTTTAATTATTTCCTTAATAAAATCCACGAG
Organism: Scalesia atractyloides; assembly: GCA_947069175.1. Lineage (NCBI taxonomy): Eukaryota > Viridiplantae > Streptophyta > Magnoliopsida > Asterales > Asteraceae > Scalesia > Scalesia atractyloides. Next base: position 50,397,774 of record CAMTDV010000010.1, on the reverse strand, counting down.
TCAGCCGTCGCAAGCATTTCCCCGAAACCTCCAAACTAAGCATCTTCCCAAGTTTCACATATTAAATTTAATTTTAACATCCATTGTTCAGATTCGTAAGTTTGCAAGACATTACGAGCTATATATTAGCATTAAGGGTATAATCAACTCTAGACAATAACAGAATATAAATTCGTCGCTTGACATGACATGGAGCTACCGGTCGCGATGGGGTTGTCAACCCGATAGATCTACCAACAATTCCATGCAATCCATATTAATGATTAAATGGCTAAGTTTGCGCAAAGTGCCCGCAATGGGTCACCCAAGGTGCCATCCTTATGAACAATATATATATCCTACTAAAATGAGAAAATTTAATATAACACGTTGTACGAATCCCCGACGTCCCACCGAAACGTAGCCTAATCCCGATACTTACTCTCTTGAGACCGGGCCAATTCGTTACAACTTTAGATTTAAACATTTTAAATCCACACGGTCGTTCTATCCCATAACGACGTAAAATCCCTGTTTCATCCCCAAAACACATATATCATTATTCCAAAATCCGTTTCATCCCGAAACATATTTATATCCAAAACCATGTTTTTCTCCAATAACATATCACATAATTTCCAAATCGTATTTTCCAAGAAAATATATTTATAGTTTAATCAAAGGCATATTTTATACGAAAACGTATACTTATCCTTTTAAGGCGTGTTCTTCCCCCAAAACATATACTAAAACAGTAAAAAGAGGGGTTTAGTGACACTCACCTTTGGGTGTGTATTTAAAATAGTCCCACAATTCGATTCTACACTTCCTAACATACGTAGGCACGATTTAATAATCAATATATTACAAAATTCCTAAGTTTCTCCAATACTTAGAATTTTCACATAACTTTGAGATTTTCTCAAAAAGTTATTATTTTTTATTATGTTGGCATATTAATATACATATAGAAATATATATATATATATGAGTTCATATATATATTTTTAAGATTTTGCGACTTGAACGATTTTATTGGTGACTTTAATGTTATATCCGTTACACTCCCGTTTATAATTACTATATATCTATGATTTGCGCGTCGTAATATATATACATAAACATGCACATATTCACAATATCATAACACGCGAAAACTCATTATCTTATTCACTTTGTCATTTTTAAAGCATGCATACATGAAATAACTAATTAAGTTAACCTATGTATCAATTTTCATGCTCGATAAATAAGTTACACATTTAACGCGATTTTACCGATTTTACCGTTCTAAACATACAAGCGTACATGCATAGACTTAATTCCGGCTATCATGTCAACACTTAACATATTATCGTATTCACATATTTAAATCACATAACAGATTTAAACACATAAGGTTCATCCATTAACAACCCATTTCAGTGTATGTTGAAAAATGCGTATTTTAGCGATTCGGTAACGTTTTCGGGCGCCGGAAGTCACGTATGACCAACCAAACACCAAATAAACTAAATATAAGTTAATATACTTATATTTATACTAAAAATATCAGTTTATTCACTGACTTAAAACAGTTTCATAGAAACCCTCTTAAAATGCGATTTTTACCGTTTTTACCGCATAGTTTTGCGTCAAACGTTACCCTAACCATCCGAACTCGAAATGACTTCATATTTTAACACAATACATGTTATATACTGAATAAAATGATGGTTATAACCAGATTAGTGCAGGTTTTGTGTAAGGCACATAAATCATGCGATTTCATGTATTTTACAACACTTTTAAGCACATAATACAACATGCAAAGCTAGTAAACTTTATGACAAGTTTGAGACTACTTTAATACATGAAATAACCTTATTTTTAAGGTTTATAATCTGATTTGAAACCATTTTTATCATGATATCATTTATTCATCATTTCATGTACATACACCCACATGCATGTCCATGTAAAAGCTCCTAAAGCATCCACAACATTTCTTCATCAACATGCATGTATTCATATACATCAATATCATATTTATTTTATGTTCATCTATTCAAGAACATCATTTTCATATGACCATCTTCATATAATCATTTTCATTAAATACAAGACATATATTCTTTCACATTTAATCCATCAACTTCAAAACAACACATGCATGCATACACATATATAGATATATACATACGACATATATACATACACACATGAACTTCCAAAAGTTCACTTTTCATCATATCCTTTTCAAATCATAAAACCCTTTTTAGAACATTCTCTTATGACAACTTTTGATCATGCATGCACTTCAATCTTTCAAGAATCATGTTAATCAAGAATCATTTAACAAAATTTCAAAACACAATCATATATACACACACTCATACCCACGGCCCTACATACATACACACACTTACTTCCATTTTTATTTGTTTAAAAGCCCATTTCTTATTGATTTCACGCTTATGAAGAATTCCAAGCTTTTGAGAAACTTCACATCATCATCATCATCATCATCATCAGTAAGAATTTAAATTTTCAAAAAAATAAGTTTATACCTTACAATTATTTAATGGGTTTTGATGAGATTTTTGATGATATGGAGCTTATTCTTCATGGAAATACCATCAAATCACCAAACACTCTTAGAAACACCTTGGAATGGCCTTGATTCTTAAGATGGAGTTTAAAATGCAAGAATAGTGGTGTATGTATGTATGTATGATTCTAGAGAGAGAGATGGAGAAGTAATTTTGAATTTTGATCTTGGATTGCACGTGAATGGAGTATGTAGGATGTAGTAATCATTGTTGTTTCTCCCCATGTCCAACATTTGTCAATATTGGAGGAAACAAGAAAAGGTGGGCAGCCCACATTGCCGCCACCTATGAGCACACACACACACAATCTCTCTCTTATATACATATATATTACATATATTAGCCTTAAACTGGTATTTAATTGGATACCGGGTGTTTTATCTAGCGTTTTAACTGCGTTTTAACGTGTTTTAAATTATTTTCAACGCTCTATAAAAATAAACTCACTAAAATATTACTAATCAATATTTTATTTGCCGGGACCAGTTACGTTGTCGATAATTGGCAGTATGCGCGCTGTGTTGCGTAGTACGCGCTTAAATTCGCAAAATAGGGATTTTAAGCGTTTTAATTTATTTTTATCACTCTATAAAAATAAACTTGTCAAATTATTGCTATAATAATTATTAGTTGCCCTGAATTGGCTGTGTTGACAGTATTTTGTCAGATACGCGCAGTATCGCGCAGTACGCGCTTAAACTCGAAAAATAGAGTTTCTTGGCGTTTTAAATAATTTTTCCTCAGGATTATGATCAAATATATTATTTAACTCATAACGGACTATTTTTGGGATTTTAACATTATTCGGCGGTCACCGACGTTCGTTTTGCATATTAACCGTTACGCGTTAAGTGTTTATCTTAAAATTGCCAACGTAATTTTATCAAACTTTGGATTTACCAACACATCAAATACCATATATAAACATCATAAATAATCAAATAAGGCCTTTTATTCATTCATGACACGTGTTAGATTTGTACGGGACAGCCTAAATAGCCGGGTGTCACAGTAGAAACCCTAGAAACTCAATAATGGCGGCTTCCATTGGTGGAACTTCTCATGGGCCAGGGGGTCCCCGACCCCTTTTTTCGCTTTGTAGCGTTAATTTTACCGAAAAATTCATTTTTATTGTAAAATATTGGGTTTTGAGAGTCCACCTCCTTGATTTTTCGTTGAAGATCCGCCAATGGCGGTTTCGTCTTATTTAGAGCTAGAACGAGGAAAAACAAATATGACTTGCAAATCATGCAAACACGGAGAGAGACTTTTTTTGAACATCCAACGAAATAAAATGCCAACTACCCGGGGTAAGCCAATGGCAAAAAGGCGACCCCATACGCCTGCCACCGCAGACAACATTAGAGGTGAAAGAAACATAAACGTACCCGAAACCGGGTTTTTTAGTACCTAGGTATTCTATATCTGAAACCAAAACCGACCCTACCCGTAGGTATATATAGTATATGCATTTTGATCTCAATACTTGGAACTAGAAGTGCAACTGATCATACCCGATTAATACCCGAAACCGAAAAAGAACTGGAACCGGGACCGATTATACACATCTATACCGATACATGATTCTAATATATGTTTTTTAAGTTTATGTTAGTGCACTTATTTTAATTTTTTTACTTTATACTTTAACAACAATAATAATAACAAACAAAAAGAAGAGAAAATAAGGTAATAAAAACGCAATAGAATATTAAAAAAACATGAAAATAGGGTACTAAAAACTCGGAAATAGAGTGTAGAAAAAACCCAAAAATAGAGTATTTCATACCTGGTTCCTTAAGAACCGAACTTAACCCTACCCAGAATCAGGCACATAGGGTATGGGTTTTTTTTGGTTAAATAAATGAATCCAGAATCGAACTGGTTATAGTAATAAACGGTCCAACTCTAGACAACACTGTATAGCCAAAATCCAACATCACCAGTTCTAAGAAGCCAACTCCAATAAAATCCGACTGAAATCGCTAACCTCAATCTCAAATCTTCACTTACCTTTACCTTATAATGACAATTTCCCTTACAATGCCAATGAGATATTTGTTACAATAAACGACCAGTGACAAAAGCTTTCAAAGTTCATCCCACAAAACTTCCAAGTTGGCCTACCAAACAACCATTTTTCTTACTATTATTTAACTTGAACATATTTGTATGTTGTTACCTAACTTAGCTAGTGGATTTACTATTTCAGTTAACCTCAATTTTGTTTATTTATTTATTTACTTTATTTTGTGCCAGAAGATTTTTTTTTTTGAATATACCATGTTGTACAACTGTCTTATGGTATTCTTACACCCTTTAAACCCAAAGGTGTGTTTTTTAAACATTTCAATAGGGATGCTAACAACAGGAAATTCCAAAATATCGCGTGGAACCATTTGTCTGATTTGTTGCCAACCAAATGAAATTCTATCAAAAAGCCTCCATGGAAATTATAATTGTAAAATATGAACGGTGATCATATGTCTCAAATGAGTGGTCATGAATTAATAGGATATGATTGGGTGACGTTTTAAGATTTTGAGAGGTCTAGGGGCCGGGAATTTAAAATTTAGAGTTTTATAGAATTATACAAATATGATTTATACAAATATGATTTTTCAAGTTCTATACATATTGTTTGTTAGGTTGTATAGCTATTTTCTATTTATAAGTTGACAAGAGAAAAAGAGATTTGTTTGAATTTTGATTTTATCTAAAAAACAAATTAAATTGGATATATTGACAATGAGAGACACATAATCAGATTTAAAAAAAATCAATATGATTATCATCAAACAACTAACATCACAACAAATATAAATTACTTTACATATTATATACATCGGTTATGCTAACAAACCCCCACAGTCAAAACGAGAAGGGCATGAATGTTGAGACTGGAGCGAAAGCCGCCAAATAGAATCTTTGGTAATCTTATTGTAAAAATATTTACGATATGATACCTGGAAGGAACATGAAGCACTTGACCTTGACCTTTAGCCACGTTTTCCTGTACTAAATGATTATATTCGAACGAAACAAACATGGAAGTTATAATAAAACAATTAAAAGGATACCTCCTAATTAATTTCAATTTTTTTAGTAAATTGTTAAAATCATCCATACATGTTTGTCAATTTCATCAAAACGACTTTTCTATACCATATTGTCCTTCACTTTTGGGGTTTTTTGCTATTTTCATCCAAACTTCTAATATTTTTGCCAAAATCGTCCCTGAGATTTAGAATTTTTTGCTATTTTCCTTTGACAGAAAAATAAAGCAAATTCGAATTTTGGATGAAAATAGAAAAAAAAATCTCAAAAATAAAAACTATTTAATAAAAAAAGTTATTTTAGATAAAACTGATAAACATACTTACATACCCAAACCTGAGCGATGTTTTTGACAATTTATTATTATTATTTTTTTGTGCGCGCGCGTGTTGACTGTGGAGACACCGTTAACCACCACTACCCGCCAAAAAAAAAAAGCGAATATTTCCTTGCTCCTCATGTTGCCACGTTGAAAAAATGCTCATATTTGTTTGATCCACCAAAATTTACTAGTGGTGAACCCACATACACATCGTCCCCCCAAAACCACATACATACACACCCACCACACCCTCCTTCACTCCATCGAATCTTCTCTTCGATTCTGCCATGGAAGCATCTTCTCAGCTCAACTGCTGCAGAATCAACACTTTCATCAACGATAGAAGCACCGGATTCACCGCCGTACGCCGTCCGTTTCCAACCATTCTTAGGGTTAACCGTCGGAACAGAGTGAAGACACGCGCCGTCGCAACCGAGCCGAAGACAACCGAGGCAAAACCGTCAAAATCCGTCAATGGATCTGTTAATGGATCGTCAGTTTACGGCGCAAATTCGGTAGGAGGTTTGATTTGATTTTGAATTGTGGTTGTTTGATTGATAGGTGAAGGTTGAAGGAGTGTTTGTTAGGGTTTTGAGTTGGATTGTTTTGTGTTTTTGTAGAGAATGGAGACGGTTTCACAGGAGATTAAACGAGTTAGGGCTCAGATGGAGGAGAATGAGCAGCTGGCGACGCTTATGAAGGGGCTTAGAGGTCAGAATTTGAGTGATTCTCAGTTTGCTGCTGATGATGTTGTAATGCGTCTTGTAGAGGTATATAAATATATAATTACTGTGATTTTTTTTATTTTGTTTAGTATGACTGAAATTGAAAACATTACATGAGGTTCTTTTAAATTTGGCAAGTAGTGATAAGTTATAGAATTTACGAACAATTGAATACTGGAATTATAAACGTTCAAATTATGGCAATTAGGGACTTAGATGGTTAGAATAAGGAAAGAAAGAATTGAAAATAGCTAAAGTTTAGGGGAAGTATTTGGTGATGAAATCGGAGCCCTAATTAATGAAATTTGGGTCTGATCGCTAGGCTAAACACCGTTTTGACGTTTGTCACATGATCCAGCTCATTGAGACATTTCTGTCCCATGTTTCGGCTATGTGTTATGGTCTCATATTTTCACTGCCACCTCACCAGGGGCTTTCACTCACTTTGTTTCACATGGAAATTAATAAATAAAAAAATAAAAAAAAGTGGTGAAGTGTGATTGGTTGAAACATGGCCCCACAAACCTCAAACCTTCCACGCCTGTGAAACAAGCGATCTGTTGCCCCATCACGCCTGAAATTTGGCCACGTCACTGGGGCATGAAACCGTAAGACTTATGACCCCCGCAACTCCATTTGTAGTCCAAGTTATGCTTTTTTTTAATGTTTGGGTTTTTCTATCATGTTTCCATCTGTTTTTCTGCCTTTTTTTATCTCTCTAGTTGGTTCTGGTAAGACATGCTAACTATTGGATCATCTCCTTGCCTTATCAGTTTGAATTTTATAAAAATGTCACATTTGCACATAGATGTTCTTATACGAACAGTTTGGAATTTTAACTCGTTATGTTGTCGTGTACTTTGTCAGACTGATGAAAGTAGCGAACTATTGCCTCTGGTGTATGATCCTGCTAGTATCTCTGCATATTGGGGTAAAAGACCACGAGCTGTCGCCACTCGTATCATGCAGTTGACATCCGTAGCAGGCGGATTTCTTTCACGTCTTGCGTGGGACGTAATAAATAAAAAGGTTAAAGAGGTAAGTGATTGATTAATTTTTCTCTGTTTTTTTTCTTTGGTTTTCATCTTTGTAAAAGTAGAAAGTGTGTAATTTTCACTTCCAAAAGGTTGAGACTGACTTATTAGATTATGTTTCTTATGTTTGTGTAGAATGAAGTTGCCCGCGCAATTGAGTTGAGGGAAATCGTAACATCTTTGGGTCCAGCATATATTAAACTTGGGCAAGCATTGAGCATTCGGCCAGATATATTGTCGCCTGCTGCAATGACCGAGCTGCAAAAGCTTTGTGATAAGGTAAAACCAGATCCGTCTCATCATCTGTATATGCAGTGAGGTTGAATTAGTAATTGAAACACGAATCACTCATATTCCCATTCAAAGTGTCTAATTTCAGAATTTTTTTCGTATGATTGTTGAAGGTTCCGTCATTTCCTGATGATATAGCCATGGCATGTATAGAAGAGGAACTTGGAGAGCCATGGTACAACATCTATTCAGAACTAACAACGTCTCCGATAGCAGCAGGTGATTTCATTACCGCCTACTAGGGTTTTTTCTGTTTATTTTGTTATTTGGAATATAGTTTTATTTCCGTGATGGTGTAAGTTATTAACACATACGGTTTGTGAAAATGCTGCAGCCTCACTTGGGCAGGTATATAAGGGTCGACTAAAGGAAAATGGGGATTTGGTTGCTGTTAAAGTACAACGGCCTTTTGTGCTCGAGACAGTAACCATAGATTTGTTCGTCATAAGGAACTTGGGTTTGGCTCTCCGGCGCTTTCCTCAGGTAATGTTAGCTCAAAATATAATATTAAAGAGGTTTATCGGAAAAAAAAGTGGTTTATGGTATTTGTTCTTTCCATTTCCAGATCTCTTTGGATGTTGTCGGGTTGGTGGATGAATGGGCTGCCCGTTTCTTTGAGGAGCTTGACTATGTTAACGAGGGTGAAAACGGAACTTATTTTGCAGAGATGATGAAGAAGGATCTGCCACAAGTAATGTTTTGCTCTCTAATCAAATACAGGAAATGATGTAACCATCATAAGTTTTATAATTACGTAAAAGTTTCTCTTACATATTTCAATAAATTCTGGTGTTCCAGGTTGTCATACCTAAGACTTACACTAAATACACATCAAGGAAAGTTCTTACCACACAATGGGTAGATGGCGAAAAGCTTTCACAAAGTACGGAAAGTGACGTTGGGGAACTGGTTAATGTTGGAGTCATATGCTACCTAAAGCAGGTAAATTTTGTATAAAAATGCAAAATTTTGCAGAAGATATCAGTGACTTTAGTTTCAAAAATTTTAAAACTCGTGGTTACCACCCGCACTTCGCAGCGGGTTCGAAACGTAGATAAAAATAAGCAAAGCTCTAAATAATAACTATAATACAGTGTAAGGGTAAATTAATGAAAATTAAAAAAAACTTATTAAAGTTGAGGGGGCTAAACATGTAATTATTAAAGTTGAGGGGCTAAACATGTAATTGTTGAAGTTGAGGGGCTAAGTATGTCATTACCAAAGTTGAGGGGCCAAAGTTGGTTGATCGTTGATGCTGACAAAAGTTGTGGGGCTAAACATGTCATTATTAAAGTTGAGGGGCTAAATATGTCATTATCAAAGTTGAGGGGCCAAATATGTCGTTACCAAAGTTGAGGTATCAAAGTCGGTTGATGTTGCCGAAAGTTGAGGGGCTAAATGTGTCATTGCCAAAGTTGAGGGGCTAAATATTTCATTACCAAAATTGAGGGGCCAAAGTTGGTTGATGTTGACAAAATAGCATTTTAAGCATCTATAGAATGAATTTTTTGTATTAAACATAATTTTTTTTTACAATGCTTCCGGTATTTGATAATGGTTTTTGACCCATTGTCATTTGTAAATGTAGTTACTTGATACAGGTTTCTTTCACGCTGACCCACATCCTGGAAATATGATCCGGACCCCAGACGGGAAGCTTGCAATTCTCGATTTTGGTAATAATCATATCATTTTCATTTGTTAAAGTTTATTCCATTCATTATGACTGTTAAACGCTTGAATAATCCAGGTTTGGTAACGAAATTGACGGATGATCAAAAGTACGGGATGATTGAAGCTATTGCTCATCTTATTCACAGAGATTATGATGCCATTGTTAAAGATTTCGTAAAACTTGGATTCATTCCTGAGGGGGTAAATTTGGACCCGATATTGCCTGTATTAGCTAAAGTATTTGACCAGGCCCTTGAAGGTGGAGGAGCAAAAAATATTAATTTTCAAGAGTTGGCGGCTGATTTGGCGCAAATAACGTTTGACTATCCGTTCCGCATTCCGCCTTATTTTGCTCTTATAATCAGAGCAATTGGAGTGCTTGAGGGTATTGCTTTAGTAGGGGATCCAGAATTTGCTATTGTAGATGAAGCATATCCGTATATCGCACAGGTATTTATACTGAACTTTTATGCTTGATCCGTTATTTTATATATTCATAATCGGTCCACTTATAAAGATGATGTTTTCTGTTGTCTGATGTCAGAGGTTGCTCACTGACGAATCTCCTCGTTTAAGGAGTGCTTTACGTTACACGGTGTACGGAAAATCTGGAGTCTTTGATGCTGAAAGATTCATAGATGTGATGCAAGCTTTTGAGAGCTTCATAACCGCCGCCAAAAGCGGTGGTGGGGAAGATTTAAACGGTGACATGGCTGGACTCGGTGTTATTCAAACTCAGACAAACATTGCATTCCCCCGGTTTCAACCAGGCGGTTCTCAAGAACCACCAGTTGAAACAAGAGCCGCTTTGGCGTTTCTTCTATCCGACAAAGGGAATTTCTTCAGAGAATTTCTCTTAGATGAGGTATTAACATTATGATTGCGTAACACCGTTCAAATTTTATTTGAGACTTTGTAATTAAAATATCTTTTTTATTTTTTTGTAAATAGATTGTGAAAGGCATCGATGCAGTTACTAGAGAGCAGTTGGTCCAAGTTATGGCACTACTCGGGATCCAAAATCCAACGCCGGTTTTCAGCATGGTTCCTTCATTTGGAGCCATCAGACCCGCAGGGTTAATTCCTTACGTAACCGAAGAGGACAAAGTCATACTAAACAACGTTCAAAAGATTGTTGAATTTTTAACCGCTCAAGATTCACGACCCCGATCACCAGATCAGGTAATGGAAGAACCGTGTTTTACTTCCACAAGTGATAAAAGCTTTATAAAAATTATCCTTATGGTGATGTTTTCTGTACAGGGTTTGGATGTGAATCGGGTTGTTCAAGAGCTTCTTCCCGTTTTGCCCGGTCTATCAGCTACAGTGCTACCTGAAGTGGTAAGCCGGTTGTCTTCTCGGGTTCTGGCACGCTTGATTCAGGATACGTTTTTGTAATTATTGTCAGCTCATTGTTTATTTGAAGCCGCAACGAGCCGCTCAATTGTGCATATACCCATAGGAATTGTTTGTGAACTTATGTAAGTCAGACACCTGACGGTGAATTTCTTTTGCCACATTTACACAAACCTGTAACTTTCAGTTGTATAGGACAATCAACTCGGCAGATATAAACATGTAAAAGTGGGAAACAAATAATAAAAAAAACGAGCTTGATACATATAATGAGTCGATTTTGGACTTATCATTTTTTTAATTGAACGTTATAAACCTTATGTAACATCCAAGTGCTGTCGTATGTGTAACTTGAGTTTTATTGCGTTATTTAAGCTCGAACTTTGAATATAATTGAGTTCTTGAGCCAAGCTAGAATCGAATTTTTGTAATCTTTTCTTTCTTTTTATTAGAATGACCAACTCCCACACCCTTGAGTTTGCGTAACTAACCACAGTTTCTTATTAGCTATTAATGTCTTCGATCTATTTGAACTCATAGCCCTCTGTTACATGCATTTGAATATTAGAAGGGTCGTTTTGTTATTTAGTTAGAAAGAAAGGGCTAAAAGTGTAAATCAACACCTAACATTAGCTAACAGCAAAAGTAAACACTCAAATGTTAGGTAGGTTGTTAATGTTTGTACTTGAGGGGGAATTAACCACAATAATGAATCATCAATGTGTTGGTTTAATAAGATTGCATGAGGCGATTGTGGCAGCGTTTCAAAGGTTGTGAGACGAGACGAGGTGTTTGCATGAACCGGTCTGAGGCATAAGGATAGTTCAAGAGAGCTACCAAATTAATTGATTAGTTTCAAGAGCATGTGATTGGTGAGAGGGATGTTAAAGTAAAATTAAGCACATAGATTTAAATTTATGAGATTAATTAGTTGGGTTATAAATAAAATCAATTTGTTGGCAGTTAAGTACTATTTTTATTCTCTTATATTTGAAGTGAGTTTGAGTTGTTTGTATTTTATACTTGGAGCAACCTGTTGTACCAAAAGCCATTTCAGTTTTTACATTAGAGAACTTTTGTGTGTTTGATTATTTCTCTTAAAAATAATTCATTTATATTTCTTACATACCAAATGTCTCACTTACCTTATGATCACGTGTCATACCTAGGCTTTCGGATCTAAACAATTTGGAGCGTTTTGGGCTTTTTAAACCAAGATCGATGTATTGCGCTAAGCTTCTCCCTCCCTCTGTAAATTCTCACTTTAAATCAACATGTAAGACTCGCATGAACCTTAAATCACTTTTGAGTCGGGCTTGAGGTTGTAACACGATGGCTGGTGGAGGTATCTAGTTATTTTTAGCTTCGGCTAAGGAAATCGAGTCAACACATGAAAGTTTCACAAGTAATAAAAGTTACCTTTAATTTATCTTCAGTGTAATGTTTTCGGTACACGCTTCGGATGTGAAGCGGGTCATTTCAGAGCTTCTTCCTGTTATGCTCGGTTCATCAGACAAGGTGACCTGACCTGAAGTGTTAAGCCGGTTATCCTCTCGGGTTATGGTTTTGTAATTATTAATAACCGGATTATTTAGACCCGTGACGAGCCAATTAATTGTGCATATATGTAGGAATTCTTTGTGAACTTCTGTAAGTCGACACCCGAAGGTAAACTATTTCGTCACATTTAAACAAAAGCTGGAACTTTCAGCTGTGTAGGACAATCAAGGAGGATGGTAAAACATGTAAGATTGGAAAGCAAGTTATAACAAACCTGGTTGAATTTATTACCCATAAGACCACCCGTAGTGGTATCAATTTTGGCGTTTTTCCTCACCAATCACGCCCAAACACGCCCACCCCCACCCCCTAGGCGTTTTTCAGCTTTTTTTTTTCAAAAAAAGCCCCCGTGTTATTTAATAAACGCCGGTGCATGCTTCCTCCATTTTTGTTTGTCCAATAAGAATATTCCAACTAATATTATTTGTTTTTTTTTAAGAATAATTGGGTAATCATTGATGGAGCATTATTGGGCATTATCTCACTACACCCGTTTATGCAAAACGCCTCATAATGCTCCTATGCTGACTGGACTGACACGTGTCGCAAAACGCCCTTAGGTGGGGGCATTATTCATTTGTACCACTACGCATGGTCTAACGAGAAAACTTATTTAATTCTTATTATTGAACTTTACAAACCCTATAGAATCTACAAGTGACGAGGACCGCAAAAGATAATTTTATCGAGTTATGCAAGGCCGGACGGGGTGCCGAGGAATGAAGACTGGGACAGGAGGAGGGATGATGTGGGACCCGTGGGAATAATGGCCCACCTCCATCGGCCATTCAGGTGTAGTTTTATGTACTTGCCTAAAACATTTGTCAACCTGGCCACTAATTTCTCTGGGCACGAATCAAGACACCAATAAAACAAAAAAGGGTGGTCGCTCGATGTATAGCAAAATAAACCAAGGCTTTGGACCCCCAAACACTAGACCGTCGACCCCTAGGACGCCAGGCCTGAGGTGGAGGAGAGGGAGAGGAAGGTATGTGGGTAGATAAGAGAAGAGATGAGATGAGAGAGGTAGGCCTGTAGGATTTGTTACGGTCAGTGGTTTTCAGCTCACCAACCGGTTTAGTTAAACAGTTGGACCTGCTAACCTATTTTCAACCCACCAACCCGATTGTCATGCTTACAACTTGATTACAACCCGCCAAGTCGTTTGACACGGTCAGATAAAATGGGTTAAACAACCGGTTTATGATGTTTTTGACACAGATAAAGATACGAGCTATATTCAGGTTGAATGATTGAACTTGACAACCCGATACAATAGACATCCCTAGTTTGAACCGCACTGAACCAACACCCCATATATTTGCTATTGCACAGAAAAATCTTCTTTCTAACACAAACGGATGTTAAGTTTTGGTAATATATGATACATTTATTCCAATATAAGAAAAAAACTACTTACTTTATGACAAAAAAGGAAGTCTACGCTCCCCTGATGCGTAAGAGATGATATTCCTCTTCAATGGCGCGAAAACGTTTGCACCATTAAATGCAGCAGCTCGTAATATATTAATTGGTCCAAAATCAACTGAATATGCCTTCTGAAAACCATCTAGAACAGCCATCATCGCTATATTCGCTGTTTTCCTCTCTGCTTCATATTTCTTCAGCAAAGTCACCTGCATAATTATTTGCAATTAGAGCTAGTCAAGATTGGCTCACTAAAAGATCGAGTTGAGCAGAGCTTAAACGAGCTCGAGCGTGCCCGTGGTTATACTTGAGCTCAGTTGGTATACGAACTCAGAGCCTGACCTTCACCCATCGAGCTTGACTAGACTTGAGAGCATATCATTTGGTAAGGTTTTATTTAATTTATTAAATATATTTACATAATGATAAATATTATATACACAATTATGATAAATGGAACTAAAAAATATATATTACGTTGCTTGTATAAATTTGAGGTATAATATATATATATATATATATAAATGATTAAATTATTTACAAACAACCGAGCGAAGCCAAGACGCCCTCGAGCTTAAAAAACTACTCACGAGCCAATCTCGAGCTTAGGCAAACCTGGGCTCGTTTCGTTCATGTTTGCAAAAATACAAACATTATCAAAGATATGTGTTTGCAAGTAGAATCATCTGACCCGTACTAAAGTACGAAATTACCCATTTTGACCTTAATATGTTTTGATCCGTTACCCAACTTGTCTAATGTTTGTATACACATACCTCACCGATATCAGATCCTACTGCAACACCATCAGCAATAACATTCGAAAGTGAAGATACATCTCCATACCCCATGTTGACTCCTTGACCAGCCAACGGATGAACAGTGTGAGCTGCATCACCGATCAAAACCACACGTTTGGATGCATACTGATTCGCATGCATCAACGAGAGCGGAAAAGCCATCCTATCTGAAACCAATCTCACCACTTTCGGTGGTGGTTCGAACCGCTCTTGAACCGATGACGTCACGTCCGGTCTAAAAAACGAAGAAAGTACATCACCACCAAATACCCGCGACTCAGGACGAGGACCGTACCCAGAATCAAGAGCATGGTTTACAGCTTTCACGAAGTCAGCCTCGTTCATTATTTTGTGATTTGATGCGTCTTTAGGAGACATGGTCCACACAATGTTGCTAAAGTTGTCACCAATAGGTAAAAGCGCAATCGGTCCAGCTGGCAAAAAGCGTTGCCACGCACAAAAGTTTTCCGTAGGGTGTTCAACCGTGCATATGACTGCGCTCTGCGAGTAATTCCAACCAGTGGTTTTGATTCCGGCTAACTCTCTAACACGCGACTTTGAACCATCAGCCCCAACCTAAACACGTTAATAAGATATTATTATGTGGAGACGTCTTTTAATAGCATGAAATAATATACTTTTTAAGGTATTAAAACGTTACCACCAACTTAGCGTATAGGTTTGTGCCATCACTCAAATCCAGCTTTGCTAAATTTGCGAGATTTTTTGATGATGTGCTTGAGACCGAGGCTCCTGCTGAAGAAACTGAACGGGTCGGAAGTGAGAGTGACGACAATCTTGTAGGATAGATCGTACTGTTGAAATCTTTGTTCTGTTTGGTTTGGATTTCCGTCAGTAGAATAAAATTATGTTTTACCTCTAACGGGTCGAACGGATAAATAGATTGAAAATTACTAGCTAAAAAGGAAACGGGTCAAACAGGCCGAAAGCATGTTTGTTACATATACAAATTCCAGGATCCTATTATTCAAAAGAACGATATTGTTATTGCAAGAACATAGTTTTAGTAATCATTCTCAACACCTTAGTTATTTATATTTATATTTATAACAAAAACATAAAATATTGGAAATTTTCTTTTAGTAACCCCACACAACACATTTTGACCCATACAAAAAATTGTTGGAATAACAGAAGACGTGATTGACACACAATTTACTAACCTGTAAACACAACAGTAAAGATTTATGTAGCACCTTATTCTCCACAACACAACTGAGTTCAAATCCCAGAAAATGATAGTTAGACATCGTTATAAAAAGTATATAAAATTGTTAAAGAACAAATAACAATGGTCTTACCCTAGAACATCTTTGTCTGCATCTCTTGCGTTGTACCTTGTGTATCCGAAACCAGTGTAATCCCATACCTAATAACCGGATAATTACGTGTTTTTCCACATCAGCACTATCGTTATACAGCACTATCATATTTATCCATTTCATTCAAAAAAATCAAGAAAATGACCATTCTACTCTTATATTTCTCAAACCTGTGAATATTTTACCCAATTTTAAACTTTTTCTCTATTGTAAATTAGCAATGTATTTTTAAAATGATTATAATAATATTGCAAAAATAATAATCTGATAGTATCGAATGAAGCTACTTTCTATCCTATTGGTGTTGATGTATTGTTATCCCCACATAAACGTGATCACTAAAAAAGGCTGATACAAAACTGATCACATCTGTGAATGTAGCCAAAACAAGCATGGGTGGAAGCGAATCCAATATGTTTTGGGAGAAACCAACGGTTTCGAGAGTACGCTGATTGACCCAGCATTTTAAATTTATGATGCTGTGCAATATGTATTTTAAGGTTCCCTTGGGATATCGCCAATTTATAACAATTATTTCATTCTGGATCATGAAACTGTAAAACACAAAAAAGATTCCTAAAATAACAACACAGACATGACCTGATGACCCAGCAGTTAGTAATAATATTACCTGCATTTTATCAAAA
The DNA here is from genome assembly GCA_947069175.1 of Scalesia atractyloides. Classification (NCBI taxonomy): domain Eukaryota; kingdom Viridiplantae; phylum Streptophyta; class Magnoliopsida; order Asterales; family Asteraceae; genus Scalesia; species Scalesia atractyloides. The sequence goes on along the minus strand of CAMTDV010000010.1, from coordinate 50,380,967 downwards.
TACGCATGCCGATGCTGTTCTACATATTCCCAAGCACCAACATCTACTGAATGAAAATTCAAATTAGTTTTTATGAACCAAATAGTAAAAAATTCTCATACATGTACTCTAGAGTGGCATGAAATCTAGAAGCCACACAATATTCAATGCATTTGTTTTAAAAAAGACTAAAAATAAATATGAATAATGAAAGCTTTTATACCAATTTATAATAGTGTAAATACGATATTTGCAGTGTATTGGAATTGGAAAACAAACATGACAGGATTTTTTCTTTTGCCGGCAGGCCCTGCCTTTATGTAACCATAAGTATCCGCTTAATACTTAAGTAATTAAAAGTTAATATGAGTGTGTCCCCTTACAATGGTAAACACATGGCGTGTTGATAAAAAAAAGGCTAAAATGACAGTATCGTTGAGCAAAATTGACAAGATTATTGAACTTAATACCTTTAAAGAGAGAAATGGTTGCAGGTGTGACTGTACTGACCCTTGGATCAGGAGGGTCATCTTTCTTGATGACGAGCCCATTTGACAGAGCAGGATTGCTGTCAATTATGGCAATAGACAAGTGTTTTGTCAACGGCATGCTTGCTGCAACCAGACAGTAAACAGACAAAACTTGCATGAATAACAGAGCCTCGACGAATTCATTGAAATTGACGATTCAAGAGAAATAAAATAAATCATTTTAGAACAAAGTTGACAGAATAAAGTACGCTACAAACGTACCTAGAGAACAAGCAAGGGCCATCCCAACCATCCCACCACCAACAATAGCAATGTCATGCTGAGGAACATCGCTTATAAAACCTTCATTGTGCTCAGGCTCCTAATAAGACAAGAAGTTGATCAAGTTCAATGATAACCAACAGAATACCAGAAGTATATACTAAAAAACTGTAACCAGATTTTGCAGATATATCAGTAATCACATAAGTCTCCTACTATATGTAATTATATGTAAAAGTTGCTACTGTTATTGTAACAATTGGTATTAACCTCATTGGCATCACGTTGGCATTGAAAGTAAGGTGCCAAAGACTTACGAAGTACTATATATACCTTGGTTTAAAAAAGCGCGCTTTAAGCGAGCTTAAAGCGTGAGGCGCTGAAGCGCTAGGGTTGTCGCTTTTTTTGCTCCGAGGCGACAAAACAAGTGAAGCGTTTTGAGGCGAGCTTTAAGCGCGAAGCGCCATTGGTTTGAGGCGACACTTCAGCCCAATCAGGTCACATTTGGGTTTTTTATTTAGGCCCATGAGTATAACAGGGTTTAAATGAGGCCCGCTACTTCTTTACCCTAAAAAAAGAACGTTGGCCTTCTTTTAACATCTTCAACCGCTCCCTCCCTCTTCTCCAGCGATTCTTCATACTTTCTCCAATAGTCAACTATTTTTATGTTTATGTTTCAAGTGTGTTTTGACTTTAATTTATGTTTTAACTATTTTTTTATGAGTTAAGTGTGTGTTTTAATCATGTTTTTGTGTTTATTATTGATTAACAAGTAGAATAGGTCATATTGATGTGTACAAATATTTATTTTTATTTTGAACGCTTCGTATACGTGAAGCTCTCGCTTCGCGCTTGAAACTTCGCTTAAAGCTTTTGGAACCAAAACGCTTTGGAGCGTCTCGCGCTTTTTTAAACCAAGATATATACTAGTTGCTATGACAGCAAACAACTATATCAAAGATGAGATAAGAAACACAAACATTACTTTGTTGAAATGGCTTCCGGATGGAACATCATTTAACTTTGCTGGCGCATCCGTGCAGAATGCTCTTGTAGCTAGTCTTGGTACAACGATGTTTGAAGCAAGCCTTCTTGTTGCAATCAACCTACACCAACAAAAAGTTATTAATTTAAACATCTGAACCAGAAAAGGCAAGGATGTATAATACGAAATTACGAATCATGATTTGATCAACCAGTTTGCTTAAATTATACACTCCCCACAATCCTATTTCATTATGCTGCTCACTTCACTTTAGGATTTTTCATATGTTCACTCTACAGTGTTTCAGTCAACACTCTGGCACTCTGCACATATGTTCAATCACTTTTAACACAGATTTAAACAGTAACCCACTTAAAAGGTTTGTTTTTATTTCTTTTTGTATGTCGAAAATTGCGCCTAGGCGCACAAGGCGTTCGCTTTTGATAACTATGGTTAAAAGGCTGTAATAGCCACAGATTTAAACAGTAACGCCCCGCTTGCGGTATGCTCATATAATGTATATATGTGTGGGCGCTGGGGGGTAAAAGTGAAAGTGCATTAATTTTAACATTATTTTACTAATTTCGGTGAAAATAACGTTAAAAGAGGGGATGGTTAATCATGCATCATGTGGTGGCGTTGATAGCCGAAAGACAAGGGGGCACATGCACTAATCGGCATTTGTCTCAATTGCTGAGTGTTATGTGCCTTATGTCCAAGGCTTGATGCAAAACTACTACCGAGCCGGGGGTCTCACTGGAAGCAGCCTCTCTATTCCTACGGGGTTGAGGTAAGGCTGTCTACATCTTACCCTCTTCAGACCCTACCTTAGCTTTGCTATTGGTGGGATATACTGAGTATGATGATGATGATGATCTCTCTCTCCTTTCCTATCCTTTACCCCTCAACGTTTCTTCTCCCTTCTCTCTCACTACCCTGCAACTCCGATCTCCGGCCACCAGAACACCACGAGCAGCTGCTGTTTTTGACCCATTCTACTCCATCTCTCATCCTCTACGCTAAAGGCGGCTGCCTAAGCCTGAGTTTGTCTCAGAATCTTGCCGGAATTTATAGAAACTTGTCGGAAGCCGTCAGGATCTGGGAATCGCATCTAAAAATGCGCAATAATTGCGCCTCGCCTGAAAATTGCGCCTAGGCGCACAAGGCGCTCGCTTTTGATATCTATGGTTAAAAGGCTGTAATAGCCACATAAAAACATTGATAACTTATTCCTAAATCAGAGTCCCAAAACCCTAATACGACTAACATTTTAAATGAAGCGAGTATCTCAAATTCTCGATTCCTTTACTCCAAACACCTATCTCAAAACATGATTCTCAATGTCACCTAATGCTTATTACACAGAAAACAAGAGATCAATTTCACAACTAACAAACAAAATGAAAAATTAAATTCAACAACAGATACTAGAAACTTCAATGAACACATAAAATTATCTAAAAAATCCACACACGAAATACAAAATTCAAATCAGAATAGGTCACAACTAGATTACACAACTATAAATGCACTCTGAAAACCCGTTTTTTTCACATAAAAAGAGCCGAAAACCATATAAATTCATACCTTAACATCAATTAAAATGGAATCATAGTCTATAGGCTTCAAATTTAGAGATTAAAAGTTGAATAACATGATCATAGGTCATCAATTGGTTTAGTAATCAAGAGGAAATCGAAAGGTAAGAAAGAATATTGGCGATTAAAGGGCGAAATGCTTTACCTGCTCATGACTCCACGACTGTCTCTGTTCAGTGATGGAGCAAAAACGGTGCAAGACGTGGGGCTTAATTTTCTGATGGAGAGTACGTGGCTCTTTAATGGGCCCAAATGTTGGGCTATGATCGATTGACTTTTGATCAGTTAATCCCTTCAAGGTTTGGGTCATACCCAAAACCAGTATTTAAAATGAAAAATGTTCGGGTCAGAATGAAACCGATTTGGTTGGCTTATGAACCGGTTTGGACCGGCGGCGGTTACGTACTTACGTAGAGGGTGGATTGAGAAGGAAGAGAGATGAAACGAACGTGTGTGAGTGGTTTTTAGAAATAGGGGTATAGTGGTTTTTACTAGAATACATGGGTTTAGAATTAGTAAAGTTTTCTGAATAGCAGTCTAGTTTTTCTTAAGTTTTTGATTATTTTTTCACTTTTTAATTTTTATAAAGTTTTCAAGTTATGCATCCAAAAATGCTCCTCCGTTTTGTCAAATATGGCGCGTCAACAAAGGTCAACTTCAGAGAACCTTCTAAGAACAATGATCTTCTGCCACCATCTTTCCATCAAGATTTCACTGCTTTAAGGTTCCAATCGTTACGTTGCCCCAACACGGAAGGGGGAAATACATCAAATTTACCGCCGGTCCAGCTCAAGTACAAGTTTTATTCATGGAAGTACAAGCATGACTAGGAGTTTACATTCAAACACTTCTTCACAATGTTTTCAGAACCGGACCGGACATCAAACCGACAGAAAATTCAATATATCTGAGAAAAACCTCCTTGTGAGAATCCAACCTAGAACCCAAGGCAATCCTATATTTTTCACCCACTAAAAATGACTTTTTCTACTAGTGATAGAAGTTTATTTTCCTTTATAAACATTTTACACATACATTATTGTTATTAGTATATTTTTTTTAACGACCAACGAATCTTCCAAATGGGCTACTGGCAAAATTCACCACATCGGGATACACTCGCCTCCGAACCGGGGAAAACCCTCACCTAAGGCCGAAGCCCGTGAACACTCGCCCGAAGGCACGACGGTACGGTGCGGTAAAACCCGCTCAGTTCAAGGATCGAGCTAGCGATCACGCCTACTCGCCTAGTCTCCCATCATCACCAGGTGCCGCAGAAAATAATGGGGAGAGCAGGAATCGAACTTGGGTCCCTTAGAACATCAAGTCTCTCTCTTACAAATCCACCACTACCTCATTAGCGTTGGTTATAACATTGATGATATTGGTTTTATCGTACCATTCATTAACTAAATAGTTATATGAATGTATCGAATTTGTACTAAAATAATCTTTTTTATTTATTATATAATAACATCTTCAAAGTTCTACTTATATTCAGTATTATATGTTTTTATTATAAAGTTGTTTCTATAAAAACTGAAGCCTATGTTTTGGGTGCCTTTTGAATTTTTTTATGTTATATGAATTTGATTTTTAAAGTCGGGTCATTCTTAGGCTATAGAGTCTGGTCATGACCACTATGACACTTCATATCAGTGTCATGTCACCCACATTTAATTCACCATCCAAATCCACCCTAAGGCCACTTGTAGTCGAGCCTTATATGGCGCCCTTGAGCCCCATAGCGCCAGGGTACACTAGCCCTCGGGCGCTATGGGAAATTTTTTTCCCCTCAGTGATATGTATAGTGGCGTGTTATGGTGTTTCTCTCTCTCTCTCTCTCACACACACACACATATATATATATATATATATGTGTGTGTGTGTGTATAATTAAAGGGGTATAACCTCACTACACATTCAAGTTATATAACCCTCCCCATAACCCCCACTTCTTACACATTTGTCACGTGTCGTATAACCCCACATCTATGGGGGTTATGGGGCTTGACCACTACCCATGGTCGGAGGTGTAGTCATGACTCGAACCATTATTCCCTTATTTATTTTAATTTAATTTTGTCTAAAGGAAAAAATGGAACATTGGAAAAAGGAAAAGGAGGCACGTGGTTGTCTTGGTCTAATCCACACAAACAATGGTGGATGAGGCAAGAGGGCGGTGTAGCGATCCATTAATGGTCATACGTGGCGATTGATGACTCAACCCACCTCCACCCTTCAGCCTTAATTAGAACAAGTTGGTTTTAAACATAGTCACCTAATTCGCGGTTTGGGTTAGCGATTCGCTAGTTGGGACGAATTCGGTTCGAAGGGGGTAGGTTTATTTCGGTACGATTCAGTACGGTGTACCATTCCATCTGGTTCGGTAAACACAAATTAAAACAAAAAAATTACTAATTTCATAAATCCAAATGATCAAAAATCCAATATTCATATTAGCAAATACAAAAACATAAACATAAAGTTTTAAAATTCTAATCTAGACGTCTCTTTTTTCCATTCCCGTTATCGACGTCTTTTTCATCAAGATTTTCTCAAACCATTTCTTCCAAATGAGCACTTGAACCTTCAATATGCGTACTTTCCGGGTTCATATCCCACTTTTTGTGAGGGTCAGATTTATATGATAACGAAAAACGACTCTGAAGTCTAATGTTAGAGTAAAAAAAATAGTTTATCAACTCTATTGCAATTTAAACGATTTATCTTCACATTATGGATGTAGGAGTATGTACTCCAGTTTCTCTCTGCCGAAGAGCTACTAATCGGGTGAGAGAATACTTTTTTTGCCACTTCTGCCAATTCGGGTGTCTCCGACCCGTAGGTACCCCATCAATTAACTGCGTCCATTGTCACGACATCAGCTTGTGTTGCGGTCCTCACATAAATACCTTTCTTCATATGAAACGTGGCAAATTGTGCCCGCAACATACGTTCTTCCTCTGCATTTTCCGCAATTCTTTTAAACGCTTCTATAACACCAATTGTAACTTCCGGGTTCGGAGCTTCCGGATGCCAACCTTTGTAAATAATGTTTATCGTAAAACCTTGGATTCAAAGTATGCCCCAAACAATGAAGGGGGATTGACATTTTGTCCTACCTAGCAAAACAATATGATTAATTTCTTCAAAATAACCTCCATATTTATTATCCATCATAGCATCTTTATTTCTCCGACTATGTTGTCCATTTTCTCATAGATTTCACCCATTCTAGGACCTTCACCATCACAAAACTTAATTAGTAAAAAAAAAGGTTTTGTAATAGCTAAAATATTCTCCACTGCCTTCCAAAACCCGCCATCTTTAATCTTTAAGTGATGTTTTCCCCATCTGTTCGAGCCTTTTCGTCCTCACTTTTCATCCAATCTTGCCAAGAATTGAGTACAATCGTTGTGGCAAGTGCCTCCCTACAATCAAATAACCTTCGCAAGAGTATATAATATGATGCAAACCTCGTTTTGCAACCTTCAATAACTCCAACCTTGAATTTTCTCTAAAAGTCGATAAGGCATGGGTATGGTTTAGAAAATACTTAACAATAGCCTTACCTTACTTATATGTGTCGTGTAGCCAATAAAATTGGTCCGTCAAGTCTTTAAAAGTAAGATTTAAAGTGTGCACACTACAAGGCGACCAAAAAATATGTCTATATACCTTCTTGAGAATGTTAATGAGTGGCTTATGTTTAACATTGCACCACGAGAATTAACCGCGAGAATGTTAATGAGTGGTTATGTTTAACATTGGACCACCCATCCGAGACGATTGACACTCCTTGTGTGTACCTTGTGTCTTTGACCGGTGTTAGCTCCTTCTCAACATCCCGTACACATGCGTCCAGTAATGTGGTTCTTGCTTTTTCACTAGATGGGGGTTTGTAATCAATTGGTGCCTTCTTGATGGCACTCACCATTTCAAGAAACTGCGGGTTCCGTAATACACTGAAAGGGATCTCGTTAGCACACAAACCTCGAATAATCTTCAAATCTACCGCATTTCTCTCTAGCATGCCAAAAGATTCTTCATTCGTTTCTTTGAAGAGTTTTTTGAGATGATCGAACTCCTTAAAGACTTTGAAACTCCATAATTTTCTGCATCTTTTACCTTCTTCAAAATCCTATCAAGCGTATCTCGATCTTTAAGTACGACTGTACATCTTTTAATATCGGCTTGTTGCCCCGAAGAAGGCCCGAGAAAGTGAACATGAATTCTGGTGTAAGTGCTCGTAAACCTGCCTTTACAGTGATTGCAGGTCCACTGTTTGGAACCACCTGGATTCTTGTTGTTTCCTGATAGATTCAAGTATTTAACAAAAAACTCTTTTAACTCTTCATTATTTAATCACTAATAAACATACAAATTACAAAGTACAAATTGCTTTGTTTGATTACAGATTACATCATTACAAACTGTATTGTTTGATTACTAAAAAACATACAAATTACATTAGTATAGGACTAGACATAAATTAAAGGAATAATGGATTTTAATAATCCTCACCATTAGCTGTTGGCCGGCAACGTTCCAACTTAAAAAATAACCAGTGGTGGTCCCACATTTTCATATATTGTAAACTAATGGACGTTTACTATACCGAAAAGGATAAGAAGACAAAAAGAAATTAAGATCCTGTTAGTAAAGGTCCATTAGTTTACAATATGTGAAAAGGTGGGACCACTATTGGTTATTTTTGAAATTAGGATTGTTCCCGGCCAACGGCTGATAGTTTGGATTATTAAAATCCATTATTCCTAAAATAAAAAGCTTAAACTGGAGTACTTGACATAAAAGGATCTGTATTCTGTAATCAACTACAAAAAAAAGTACGAGCTAATAAGCCTACAAACACAAATGAATTCTGTAAAAATAGAATTTTACCTGCACCATTGAATGTTACTTCATCAAGTAGTGGCTTATTTGAACTTTCTCCTTAGTATGTTTTTAGGTTCGACTTGCAGTAGCTTCACTTCCAGTAGCTTGAGTTCCAATTGCTGATGAAAATTGTTGAACCTCATCATCAAGGTCAACGAATCCTTTTGTTTCACTTATATGGGTCTCACGATCATCTCCTTGACTTTGAGTATTGCGTTTTTTCCCAAAAGCCCTTGACGAAATTGAAGATAAATTGATAAAGTATGAAACTGAAATTGAAGAGTAGAATTACCAAGTAGAAGTTGGTGACAACTATTGGCATGCAATGGTAGGTTTATATAGAATTTTGATGCAGGAAATTGTAAGACTGGAACGCTAAGGGACGTCGAATTCCCGCCATACCCTAGCCCAATTCGGACCGTGATTCATTCCATCAATAACAAACTTTCCAATAATAGTGCCATTATCCCTATTTTCAGACGTGATTTATGATTTGATCTTAGCATACCAGTCATGTTTTCTATTGCAGCGGCTCGCCTTAGTTAGCGATCCCAATCACAGAACCCAACATTATCGGAGCGATTGCAAAATCGAATTGGTACAACGTACCATTCTATTCAAGTCGCGTACCAACACCGATTAGGTACAAAACGAACCAATACGGAATTGGCGGGACTAGAGCGATTTCTGTGACGATGGTTTTAAATATATATTATATGATAAAATATAACACATTAATTTAGTGTAAACTTCCGTTTTGCTTCATGTGGTTTGGTCACTTTAACGGTTTTACCCAAATCATTTAAAAATAGCAATTTTCCTTCAATAGTTTACTGTATTTTTTCTATTTTGCTCACTGCCTTTAACTCCATCCAAATTGTTTACTAACTGAAATGGTATTTTGGTAACTTTAAATATAAAACTAAGGGTGTTTTAGTAAAACTACGAATAAAGATTATATTATATATAATATAGAATAATATATAACAAAACTTAATCTGATTATTTATTTCTCTCTCTCTTCTCTCACTCTACACTCTGTCTTCTCCTTCACCAACAACCACCTCACCACCACAGTGTGCACCGCCCCCACCTGACCACCACCTTGAACCTGCTCCATCGGAGCACCACCACCCCTACCCGACCACCATCGCCACCTTGCACCATCTCCGACGGCACACTCTAACCCAAACCACCAGATTTACATATATATACAAAAACCCTAAATTAGAGGGGAGATCGGCGGAGTGATGGACGAATCGTTGGTCAGTGGTGGCGGAGTGATGGATGGAAGTCACCGGTGAATCGTTGGTCTGCGACAAAGCCATAACCTACTCCTCTGCACCGCCTGCGATCACGATTTCCACGGAGACTCTTCCGTTTCCTCATTTTACAACCGTTTTTCGGTTGATGACGTCACCGGTTGCCTACCGTTCATGAACTCGCTTCCGTTTGGGATTTGATCTCAAGGTGAATTGGGGCTGAAAAACTCCGAGTGGATGTGGTAGGGAGGAAGGTTTTGAGTTTTGAGGAACAGGAGGAGAAGGTTTTTGATATTTTAGTTTGATTTTGAGGTTCAAGGTTTTGGGTATGTTTGGTTTGATTTTGAGGTTCAAAATTTGGGGTTATTGCTCTTTGAGGTTGAATATTGAATAGATTTGAAGTTAGGCGAAGTTCGTCGTCCAGTCGTTTCCAATTCCGGCGAGGCCGCTGGTTACGGCGGCGGAGACGGTGGTGGACGGGAGTTGGGATGGATGGTGGTGGTGATGTAGAAGAAAGAGATAAGAGAGTTTTTTTATAAAATAGTTACATTTATAAGTATTTTAAATAATAACAAATAATTTAATACTTCCATTTATAAAATTACTGAAATTCCCTTTCAGTTAACAAACAATTTGGATGGAGTTAGAGGCGGGAAGCAAAATGGAAAAACATACCAAACTATTGGAGTGAAATGACTATTTTTAAATGATTGAGGCAAAACCGTTAAAGTGACCAAACCACATAGAGCAAAATGGAAGCTTACTCTTAAATTTACTAAGGCTTATGTTTTGTCGATGGAATATCGGCCCATGATCGAGGATATAATTTATAATAAAATTTACAAGTCCGGTTTTTCAGGCATTTGTCGGTATGGGGCTGATTAGTGACGGGTTATCCGTAAATAACATATACAAGTGGGTAATCTGTCAGAAATTAGATTACCCAAGACCAAATTAATGATAAATTCTCATTGGTAACTTATTTCACCAACAGTTTTATGACGAGATCATCCGTTGATACTTATTTGTTTCGAATATTATCATGTGTTTTAATCATGAATTAGAACACAACATACGAAAATAAATTAACCCTTGGCCTTCGGTGGGTTTTTTTTGTTTGCTTTCCATCTTTGGTGCCTTAATATCTCATCTCTTTCTTAACAAAGTCTTTGATATTGTTTATAATAGGTGACCTACCTAGTTGTAATAGTTTAGATATAAAGCATTATTAAATGTCCTCTTTTGGCAAAAATTTCCTACCAGCGCCGCAACAGTACTCATTAGAATGATCTATGCAAACCGTTGAATATCTTCATGCACAACTTATAGGACATGACCTTTAAGTGTTTTGGACAATTTTCTATTTATTGGGTATGTTTGGCAAAAGTAGCTGGTAGCTGGTGACTGGAAGTTGGAGGCTGGATGCTGAAAGCTGTAACTGGTAGCTGGTGGCTGTAGCTTTTTAGATATATTTAGGTTTTTGGTAGAGTAGCCGGAGCTTTTAAAAAATATATAAAATGATCAAAATGGACATACTAAAAACATAACTAAAAAGTTTATTGTTTTTTCTTAAAAGCGTAAAGCTAGAAGCTTCTAAAAGATCCGTGCCAAACATACCCATTATAATGTAGCACATATGAATTAATATCTTATTTGAAATATAGTATAATATTGTAGCACATATGAATTAATATCTTTTTGAAATATAGTATAATCGAAGAGTTCGGCTATTTCGACATATACAAGCTAGGTTGTACCATGCATGGATCTCACTTGCAGATAAATATGTTATTAGGTATAGATATGTATTTGAGAGAAGATTAATGTATAACATTTACCATAATTATAACATATAATTTTATTAGTTATTTATTTTTGTAATTATTCTCATTTCACTGCTATAAATATTTGATCAGTAATACATTCTATCTCACCGATATAATTTGATTTAGTTTTCTTTAGTAGTTGTTTAACCCAATACTTCTATAGATATATAGTTGATCAATGATATATAATAACTTATAACATGTAAAAATCTGTGTGTATAGCAAAATTTGTACAACATGATAGCATCCTCAATTATATGTCCAAATCGATTAATCAAATATTTGCTAGATAGGTTAATTTTTTTGTGTAGTTCTGACATAAATGAATAGTAGGTAATCTATATATAATATTATACAGCCTGATATGAGAGTACGTAATTATTTAGAAGACAGCTAAAACAAAAGGTCAAATTGTAGGCTACAATTAATTTATTACCATCACAAATCAAGTGGACAACTGTTTTGCCCTATAAATATGTTCATGTATTTAAGAAAATAAGTACACCACCTTGAGTTATATTGAAATGGCTTCAAGTGGTAACATGAGCCATCTTGAGTTAGCATTTATCCTGCTAACTCTGTGTTGGGGCGGCTCGATGGCTCAGTCAGGGTGTACCAGTGTTCTAATTGGAATGGCTCCATGCCTAAACTATGTTACCGGAAGTTCCAAAACGCCATCGTCTTCCTGCTGTTCATCATTGGCTAATGTTGTTAAATCGCAGCCACTGTGCCTTTGCACTGCCCTTGATGGTAGCACGTTGGCTTTGCTGGGAATCAATATTAACAAAAACACTGCATTAGGCCTTCCGCGCGCTTGTAACGTGAAGACTCCACCTGTTAGTCGATGCAACGGTATAAAATTCAATACTCATGTCAATATTAGTTCATAAGTTTATAAAATTTATTACTGTTATTAGATTAGATGTGCCACAATGGGCAATTCAAGAAGATCCGACCGGTTGAACCAAACCGGACGCAACGGTCAGTTGGATTTCAAATTTATATATCTGTTTTTATCCTTAAAATATATAATTACGTTAATTATCTATCTACTAGCTTTACTAAGTTAATCTAATATTGCAAATCTACAAAAGTTTTGTTATATTTTATTTTAAGTTAATAATATATTTATATGTTTAATTTTTAGTTTTTTAAATTACTTATAACGCCATCCAATTTTAAACCGGCCGGTCCAACTAGTGAACTGGTAAGACAACCGATTCAACAACCGGTCACGTTATACAAACATTGATTGTTTTATGTTCCTTCTTCCTTTAATTCTTGCTTATATATTTTCAATCGTTGAAGCTGGAAATAATGCACCTAAGATGGCTCCAGCCGAATCACCAGCAAATTTAGATGATATATCCTCAAATGGACCTGCTCCAGCTAGCATATCTGTGCCGGTATGTATAAACAAATCGCATGCTGCATATAGTTTTCTAGTAACAAAATGGCAAAAACCCTAATTTGTCATATCTTTTATTGTTGTATAAATAGGATCCAAACAAGTTACCATAAATGATGAAACTTCTGATGATGCTGGTGGCAACAAAGGAGCGTTATGTCCTTCTATCGAGTGCTCTAGTTGTGATGGCTATGTTACCTCTACCTCTACCAACTTTTAAGTAACTTATTACTACGTCAATAACAATAAATATTGTGTGTTTGCAATTACGAGTTATTTAATGTTATGATTTCATGTTTTTAAAAAAAAAAATGTATTGGTGTGCCGAGTGTTGTAATCGATTGTAATGTTTAAAACGTTTACTTTTTTGTTTAATTCTCTATATATAGCAATATACTCTTGGTTTAAAACGTTTACTTTTTTGTTTAGTTCTCTACATATAGCAATATACTCTTGGAATTTCTTGTTGAGACCACCCTCAAAATTTATTAGAATCCATGGTAACTGTCATGTCTAATCTAATAAAATAATGCTAATAACATTTATAGACATCGACTCTAATGAACATTCAGTGAAAAATAAGCAATAAAATAATTATAAGTGTCGAAAACCCATAACACAATACAGTGGCGGAACTAGAAGACAATTTAGGGATATCCCAAAACAATATTTGTTACTGTACATTCATAAATAGAGAAACTTTTTAGCGTATATTCAAGGGCGGTGGCAAAACCAAGTATTTTAATCCGCAAGGTCACAATAGATATTTTCTTTTATCTCCATTAGCATATCTCAATAAAAAAGTTCTACATAAAAATAAAATACGAAGGACTCTACCAACATAATGGTAATATTAAAGTGACATTTGAATTTCTTTTTATCGTTTTATATTTAACATTTAGTAAAGTTTTTTAAATATAACTAGGTTATTAGTCTGTGTATTACACGAATAATAAAATAAAAGTGTTTCTTTGTATTGTGGAAACATAATAGGCAATTAGGTGTACCTGATAATCATCACATAAACTTGAAATATCTTGCCCAGAGTAATTAATACCCAACCCATTTCTAAAATGCTTAACAACTCTCGTCACAATAATCAATTCGTTAGGAAACTTTTAACTATTTTCGCATTATTAACCAATAAAGTAATGAAATCATTTCCATCAAATAGATCAGATAATTTGTTACATATTTGTATTAACTATAAGTAATAAGTATCCAACAAAAAACTAAGTTTAAAGCATTTCAAGTATAGAAAAAAATACATTGTTACATTTTAATAATAAGTTTTAATTTTATTTTTTATGTATTAGTTAATTATTTGTACAGAATATTAAGTTTATTATTAAGTATCATTATTTTTATTATAACTTTAATATGAAAAATCTCACCAAAAATGGGTTTTGGTAAGGTTTAGTTCAGAAAATTATTATCATTTATAAATTATAAATAAAAAATAAAAATACATTTGAGCAAGGTCGAATTTTGTGAGAACGTTTAGCGGATCTGATCTAACAAAAAATATTGATTAACTTAAAGATATATTTGAAATAAGGGTGAATATAGAGATATGAGTTTTAAAGTAAATGATTTATCTTTCTATAATATTAACCCAATTTAAAAATAATAAAAATCAATTTTGATTAAAAACAATTCGTTTGAAGGATCATATGTATAACACGTGACATACTTTAATTCGTTTATTAGACGTAGGATTTGAACTTTTGACCATTATTGTTCGGAAATAATGACACATTACCATTATTAACAATAGTATTATTATTTATTATATAGTTAATAATGTATATAAATTTCAGGTCAATATGAAGGGTTGGCATTGCATTTATTTAATTGCAATTTCATTTTTATCTTTCCGTATTTATATAAAAAAATTAATGAATTTGCAGCATGAATATATTAGTTTAGTATTTTTCAAAATTAAAAAAATGACTATTAGATTTAATTTTATTTAAATGAAACTAATAAATTTTAGTCATATTTATTGTATCAAAAACTTTAGTCTACTTTTGTTACCCTTATCGATCGATTTATTAAAATTGATATGAAATCAGTTTTGATTAAGAATAATTATTTTAAGAGATGATATATAATATTAAAATTAAAAAAGAGATTTATGAGAATAATAAGGATAAGAGATATGAATGTATTAATCATTAAATAATTATTAAGTAAAAATTTGAACTTTGAAGATTAAAAGAGAGAATGCCACATGACATTAATTGGCATCCTTTATTAGTAATAGATTAGATACAATAACAAGAAATTTACGGTGTTAGATAAAAAAATTATATAAACTAAACTAAAAAATAAATGTCATTTTAAAGCAAAGAAAAATAAGCTTATAAAATAAAATATACATTAAATCATCATCATCATCATACTCAGTAAATCCCATTAATAGCAAACTTAAGATAGGGTCTGAGAAGAATAAGATGTAGACATCCTTACCTCTATCCCGTAGAAGTAGAGAGACAAAAGAATACATTAAATATAAGGGTTTAAAAATACAGAAAGGACAAGGGAATAGGATAGAAACATGTTTCTTTCACCTACACCTACCGAGTACTTATACTTTCCTCTATTTCACTATTTTTATTTTTTTTAGTTTTCTTTCACCCATGTTCCTCTTCTCCAAGAACATAAGCTATTTCCTCCCATACTTCACTCTGCTTTCCTTCTACAACTACTCTACAATGAGAATTTAGAAAACGTCAAAGTGCAAAAACACACTTACACAAGAAAGTTGAAGGGTTGCCTGTGCATCCCCTATATACCACGTAAATCTGCCCCTGACACAATATGATCAAAACAACATTAGTTATCAAAAGATAATCATGAATACCTTAGACCATCTTCACCAAGGAATTATAAAAACATTTAAAAACATACTTAATTAGCTGTCAAATCATAAAAACACTTATTCTTAAACACTCATTCTTAAAAACTGACTCAATAAAAACATTTTCATTACCTTCAGAAATTACATAATTTAATAGTCGATGATCTCATTTATTTTACGTATAAAAGTTGTGTTTTTTTTGCTGGCATAATT
The DNA here is from genome assembly GCA_947069175.1 of Scalesia atractyloides. Lineage (NCBI taxonomy): Eukaryota > Viridiplantae > Streptophyta > Magnoliopsida > Asterales > Asteraceae > Scalesia > Scalesia atractyloides. The sequence goes on along the minus strand of CAMTDV010000010.1, from coordinate 50,365,182 downwards.
AGCAGGTACATATGTTCTAACAATGTTACACATGTTACTTATAGTTACACCAGCCTTTTTTTGGACATAAAGAGGGGCTACACATGTGTAACACATGTTTGTAACTTGTGTTACACTGAAGGGTAACACATATATAGCCACGTTACACATGTTACATATAATTGTTACATGTGTTACAACAAAAGTTTACATATGTATAACACGTAGCACATGTTATATACCTGTTGTTACATTTGTGTTGGTAAGTTTAATTTTAGGAGATTAACACTAATATACTTATTTTGTTCATAGGTGAATGGATGTTTGTGTTCAAGATAAACATGGTTATCAAGACGCTAAGCGTAGCTAGATTTTTGTTATCTTATGATAGTTTTTGGATCTTTTTATATATTTAAGTTTGTATAAACATTTTTGTTATGTTTAAGTTTGATTGTAATGTTTTATTAAGGCCATTTTTTTTGCATGAAGATGAATGTTGTTGTGAAGGCCATTTTTTTGGATTTAAGTTTGGATGAAGATGGATTTTTGGATGAAAACGGATGTTGTTGTGAAGGACATTTTTTTGGATGTAGCAACTAAATATAACATGTGTCACCTTGACGTTGTAACATTTTATTCCCACCAAAAAACGATGTGGATGATGAAGACTTGCCAGTATCTCCATGTTTGGGCTCTGAAGTTTTTGAACTTATATTAGTAGTTTGTACGATACTAAGCAGGTCCCATCTGTTGCTTAATCAGGTTACACATGTTACATAAGATGTAACATGTGTGAACTGGAAACACTTGTGTAACATTTCGGTGTAACAAATGTTACACACGTTGTAGAGAAGATGTTACATGTGCACACACAATGTAACATGTATAACATGGCAACAAGTGTCATGTGTGATCTTTTTTTGTTACCCTGGGGTGCTAAACGTGTTACAACATTCATAACACACGTAAACTTATACTAACATCCGTCCCTATGTCCACATATAATCTAGAACATACTGCACGTTACCATCTTTAGGAATCTTCTAATGGCACTAAATTATGGACACCGACTGTCAACGAGTAGTATCATCCTGTTATTGGTAAATCATACGACACATTAGAAGAACTTCTTACCATGTATAAGACTTATGACCAACAAGCTGGGTTCAATGTAAAAAATATACGTTAATGAAGTTTTTTTTTATCTACTAGTAACATTGTTAATAACAAACACAAATAGCACAGCGAAAGTCTTGGATTTAAATACTATTACAAATGTAAATGTTCAAAATAATAATCATAGACGTTTGTAATTAAAGATCCACAGGCGGATCGGAAATGTGCAAAATGAGTTCAACAGACTATTCGGCTACATGCAAAGGAGTTGCAAATTCCTCTTAAAGCACTACTAAGCAGCTTCCAGCCTATTTACGTATCATTGCAACCTGTAACTTAGTCTTTTGAAAATACGTCAATTTTCACTGGTAAATACAAATAACCAACACATTTTGAAAATATTTCAAAATTGTTTTAAGTGCACAAGGCACATGATTTTTATAAATAACTTGAGACAATTCAAAATAATCTTGTATGCAGTTTTACAAGTCTGTCAATACATATGGGGTCCGGTGCAGAAACCGAATAACATGATTAACCGACACACCACTTTAACCCACAGAGGGGTATCCCCATAATGGGTAAGAAAAACATTTTATATAACATAAGCATCTGTCAGGTGTATGCCTACACCCCATGCACAAGTCGTGGCCATTAGCATTTTAATGAGCCAAGGATATCCAGGACACGGTCGAGTTAACCCCCAATGTTTAAGTTATCAGATAAAATAGATTAAAATGAGTTATGCGGATTTTCTAATCATAATCCGACACATGATTCCATACCCGACCAAGCGGTAATAATGTACCGTATCCCAAGCCCATATAGGGAAAATAGGTTAAGAGTATTTACCTAGCTTAAACAAGTCTTATAAAATAAGAAAATATAATAAGCACAACCGTATCCAATTAACTAGCTTGGTTGCAATCTACCGGAAGGCCTTAGTTTAGAATGAATGGTATTATAACCAATTTAGAATGCTAACGGGTCCTATTCAAGTCATAGACTTGGACCGGCTAACTTAAATAAATAAATAAGGGACGATACGCTAGATTAAGCGATGACCGAAATGGATGTAGTTTAAACCCAACAAGTACTATGACTTGTATAATATGGGTAAACAATATACATTCTCGAATTTGAAGTGAAAATGATAAGGTTTGACCCGTTTCGGTAAACTTACGTAAATGGACTACATAAGCATAACTGTGTATAAGCGGTGGACAGTAAGTCTCCCTGATAAGGTCCACAAACTTGGACCATCCCATATTGTACAGCGTCACATTCCATGTAGATTTAATCATTGTCTTCCACCAAATTAAGGCATCGCCCTTGAAGGATTGTGAAACAAACTTCACAACGTCCTTATCAGCACAACCGCTGATATCCACAGTGGTATCCATTTCATCTAGCCATCTCAAGGCTTCTATAGCCCCCTTCTCACCATTGAAGTCTCGGGGTTTACAGGAGACGAAATATTTATAGGTACAACCGTCTTTAAAAGAACAAGAACTTTCGTGAAACACTTGTTTCCTAGGTTCGCTCCTTGCATTTGAAGAGTGAACAGAGCTCTCCTTACGAGCTGATGATTGCGGAATAGATAAGGGCTTGGAGCGAGTAACACTCGACTCTTTTTTATTAGCTATGTACGCATTAATAGCCTTGCCGACCTCAGCAACAATCATAGCTTGGAGATTAACTCCCTCGCTATTGCGGTTAACATTCGCATTATCATTATCATTGCGTCTGCTATTGGCCTCATCAGAATGAGCCATGTTGTGTGTTGGGTACTAAACACCAAAATAGATATGTATTAGCCATGGTATTATTAAACCATCTAGGCTTATAAGATTTGGATATATAAATCCTTCGCCTTTTTGGACCAGTGAGCACAATGTCACATCCGCAAGGCCTTAACAATTCAAATGAATGTTATGTAGAGTATCTAATTGTAATTGGCCTAGGTCTCAAAAGGACCATCAAGGGCAACTCTAATTTGGACATAGTCCATCTATTATTAGACAGTGGATCACAAGGTCACAATTGTCATTGTCATAATGACAATTATAAGTAGCTTATAGGCTTTTCACGAAGGACATTAAAATATGGCACATTGGTGTCACACCCCGACCCGCAGCGGAAAAGGTGATCAGGGCATGATTGGGTTATCATCAAAGCTCATGACATTTATTTTAACGTTTCATATTCATTAATACACTTTAATGGGAAATTACAATCAATATTACATCATGTCCTAAACATCAATCTAGGCTTCATTGTTTTCTTCTAAGGCATTTCCTATGTTTTCCTTGCTTCATCCTGTTCACCTGTATCATGTATAAAAATGGTTTTTGGATCAACAAAAAGTTGGCGAGTGAATCCAATGAAAAACATTGAACAAGTTTATTTAATTGATTATAAAATAAAATGCACAACCACACATGAGTAAAAATAGATGTAAACTTATTCACCAATCAATTAATATTAAATAATGCAACATGAACAATAATGGATCGTTTTGAGGCACGCGTTGCTCAACTCGTCTCTCACGAGGAACTGATGGGCCTAATGAATGAATTGCATATAAATTGACAAAATGAAATACATAACCACAAGCAATATATACAATCTAAGTTTAGATCACAATATGGTATGGCACAAGTTTAAATAAACGAGTTAATTTTGGTGACACATGACACACCCCAAAACGTGTAATTAAAAAGGGGAGTTGTAAGATTCACTCACATTGGGTGCGTTCGGTTGATGATGTTGAATGCGCACGAAGTTTGATTTAACCACGAGTGAAACTAACCTAGATAATGGCATAATGGTTCGGTAAGTAAACGAATTTTATTAGTCCATTTTAGTAGGATTGTTGGGTGTATTTTTGTGAGTTTAAGGCTATTTTCTAACCTTAAAAATGTTATTTTTAAGTATTTTTAATTGATTTTTAAATAAAATAAATAAATAAAAATAATAAAAAATGTTGACTTTTTGACCGTTGACCATTGACTTTGACTGTTGACCGGTTCGTATGTGTGTATGTATGCGCTGGGTGAGGCTCGAACCCGAGACCTCCCGTACGCGTGCACGCAGCTCTACCAACTGAGCTACGTGTTTAACCTGAAATATTTCTGTTTTTAATTATATTTATATACTAATTGAATTTAAACCGAAAATCATTTATTTTTAAAAACGATTTTAATCTAACGACTCGGTGCGCTCCACAGGTCTCGAACCCGGGACCTGTGGGTTGAGTTAACACACAGTCCACCGCTAGACTGTGTGTCTAACTTGTTAAATAGTCTGATTTTTATTATACTTATATACAAACTAAATAGTTTCGTTTCTGTTTTAAATAAAAAGTTTGATAATTGTCCGGACCGGTGCGGTAGTCCGGACTCGAACTCGTGACGTTTGATTAAACATTCACACAGTCCACCACTGGACTGTGTGTCTATCTTGGTTATTATTCCAGTTTTTATTAAACTTAACATGTATAAACGATGACTCCGGTTCAGTTAAGAAAAAAAAACATTTTTATTTAAGGCGAAGGTGCGTGGGACAAGATTCGAACTCGAGACGTAAGCGTGTTTTATTTGCACACAGTCCACCGCTGGACTGTGTGTCTAACCCGAGTTATATCTTGATTTTAATTATACATATAAACAACTGGAACTTCGTCTTCTTCGTTGGACTTAACCAGAACTAAAGTCCGACTGGTTCGTCGATTAAATCATGTTCTTTTAGTGTGTTGTGGTTAATTACAGGTGAGATAAATAAAAAGAATGAAAAATTAAGCGTAAGGTATACCGAACTGGACTCCTCTGTTTCTCCGGCGAAACTCCGGTGACAGCAGATTATTCCGGCGACGTGTGTCCTGCGGCAGAGAGTCTTCAGGGAGCTTGAGATGAGTGTGGGTGGCTTCGGTATGAGCTCCGGGGGTTCAGTAAGGCTCAAAGGTGAAAAGCTCGGTTTTCCGGCGAGTTGCAGAAATTTTCCGGCGAGTGGAAATTACGTCGGGTAAAGGTGTGATTGTGAGCGAAAAAGCTAGCAGAGGTTTGAGGGGGTATTTATAGGGCAGTACATCGATGAATTTGGTCCGATTTCCGTCTTGATTCGTCGGTCAATAAGTTTTCCGGCGGTTATGACTTGCGTCGCGGGTTCAGACGTCGGTTATAACCGATGTCATAGTTAATGTTTACGTTAAAACTGAAGAAATCGTCCAATCTTGGCGAGATAGTCGGAATTTCCGACAACTGCAATTGGGCGCGTCGGTATTTGAATTCGAGATTTATTTTATGAATTAATTGTTTCCAATATTTAACAAGAAACATAAGTGGCGCAGTGGTTGGATGGTTAAGTGTTAAGGCTGTTTGAATCCGCTGCTGACCCGGGTTCGAAACCCGGCAGCAACCTTTTATTTTTATTTCATTATTTTTAATACATTTTCAAAAATAAAATATATATTCCAATATACTTATTAATTATGTATCGTTTAAAATTATTTTGGGCATTAAATACGCCATGAAATTTTTAACTGATTGTTCGGTTTATTAAACGGAGCGGGTTTGGTAAATCCGGTTTTTGACGGATGTTACAGTATCCCCTGCTTTTTAGAAATTTCGTCCCGAAATTTAAGTAGTGATATATTTGTCTAAAAAGGATGGCGTTTAGTTTGACAGTTACATGCTTAGAAAAAGAGTAAGAGTTTAAGTTTTTGTTTGAGGCGGTAACGTCCCTTAAGGGTTAAGTACCCTGTTACAGGAATCGCTTTTTGTTGCCTACGGTAAAATATTGATAAGCAGAGTTGATTCGCTAAATATGATATCATGCGTAAGAGTTTTGATATGTTTGGAAGGATATGGTTATATCTTAAAGCAAAACTTCTAATACTACAATCTACATGGAACTTCTCATAACCGTCTAACAATACATCTGATCCTTTGACAAGAATACTTATATATAGGAAGTACCAGCGGCGTATCCACCATATTCTTGTCAAATTTTCATTGGTTTTATCAGTAAGTTATGATTGGTCCTATGATGTAACTCTAGAACATAAATAACACAACAACCAATATTTGAATCCACATTCTGATAGCATATATGTTTGAATGGTGACAGTTCCTCTCTCTTTTGTTATGATGGAGAGGTTAGTTTATGTAGAAATAGAACACAATCCAATTTCTTTAAATGGCGAGATGATATGAATGTAACACAAATTTCAACCAAGACAATACTAAATCCTACATGGAACCTCTCATAACCGCCTGATAATGCCTCTGATCCTTTGGCAAGAATACTTATATATAGGAAGTACCAGCGGCGTATCCACCATATTCTTGTCAAATTTTCATTGGTTTTATCCGCAAGTTATGATTAGTTACCAAGAAACTACTAAATCCTACATAGAACTTCTCATAACTGCCTGACAATGCCTCTGATCCTTTGACAAGAATACTTATATATAGGAAGTACCAGCGGCGTATCCACCATATTCTCGTCAAATTTTCATTGGTTTTATCAGTGAATTATGATTAGTCCTATGTGACTATAAAACATAAACAACACAACAACCACAGCTTGAGTCTAAATTCTGAAAGTATACATGTTTGAATGATGACAGTACCTCTCTCGTTTGTTATGATGGAGAGGTTAGTCATTGTGGAAGTGAGACATAGCTCAACTTCTATAAATGATGAAATTGAATACACTGAAATGTATGATGAACAAACTTCAACCAAAACATACTAAATCCTACATGGAACCTCTCATAACCGCCTGATAATGCCTCCGATCCTTTGACAAGAATACTTATATATAGGAAGTACCAGCGGCGTATCCACCATATTCTTGTCAAATTTTGATTGACTTTATCCGCAAGTTATGATTAGTTCTATGTGACTCTACAACAAACACAACAACCAAAAGATCGTATTGCATGTACTGAAAATGAAAAATGTCTGTGCGATCAAGGCTCAATCAAACGGAGCCGATCGTATTGCATTTACTGAAAATGAAAAATGTCTGTGCGATCAAGGCTCAATCAAACGGAGCCGATCGTATTGCATGTACTGAAAATGAAAAATGTCTGTGCGATCAAGGCTCAATCAAACGGAGCCGATCATATTGCATGTACTGAAAATAATAAATTTAATCTAAACAATTATCACACAAACATTTTATACATGGAACCTCTCATAACCGCCTGATAATGCCTCCGATCCTTAGACAAGAATACTTATATATAGGAAGTACCAGCGGCGTATCCACCATATTCTCATCAAATTTTCATTGACTTTATCCGCAAGTTATGATTAGTTCTATGTGACTCTACAACAAACACAACAACCAAAAGATCGTATTGCATGTACTGAAAATGAAAATGTCTGTGCGATCAAGGCTCAATCAAACGGAGCCGATCGTATTGCATGTACTGAAAATAATAAACAATAATCACTCAAACATTTTATACATGGAACCTCTCATAACCTCCAGATAATGCCTCTGATCCTTTGGCAAGAATACTTATATATAGGAAGTACCAGCGGCGTATCCACCATATTCTTGTCAAGTTCTCATTGGCTTTATCCTTAAGTTATGATTGGTTCTATGTAATTCTAAAACATAAAGAAAAACATAAAACTAAACGATTGGAGTTAAATCTTGATTTTCGGTGAAGAGGACTAGTTGGGTGGTTTCGTTTGGGCCGTCATTATCTTCGACAGGATTGGCGTTGATGTTGAAAACTCTTCCTCTTGCTGGTGGCCTAGTGATTGGGTTTTCTTGATTTACTTGGTTAACGGGGTTTGATTGAGCTTGAGCGTTTATGATGTTAACCAATCGAGGGCACGTGTTTCTATAGTGGGTAGGGTCGCCACAATTGAAACAAGCTCGAACATAAGGTAACATGGGGTATTGAGGTTGTTGATTGGTTTGGATCATGTTTTGAGTAGGGAGTGTGGTTTGGTTTTGAGGGGTGCGGCAAACCTTGCTCAAATGACCATAGCGTCCACAAGTTGCACATAGTCGACAAGGTAAGGTAAGGGAATGGTGATAAAAACAGGTGTTACATCGAGGGTGAGGTCCAAGATATGGTTTCTTATTTGGGTAAGTTGAATTGGGTGCCACTTGAGTGATTGGGATAGCTTGGATGGGTATGGCGTGTGAAATTGGTTGATTACGTTGGATAGTAGCGAAAAGTTGCCCGTCTCTTTTTCTCTTAGAATTGGGTTGAGAAGGGGATTCGGTTTGGGTGGAGTTTGAAGTTTCAGTTGATGCTTTATCCTTCTTCTTCTCCTCCTTGAAGTCTTTGTTCCGGATTCGGTTCTCGGTGAGCTCTGTTGCTAGCTCCATTGCTGCTTCCAAAGTTGCAAGCGTGGTACTTATCACAGAGTCTTGAATCTTTGACGGAAGACCTCGAATGTAGTGCTCGATCAAACGGTAGAGGGGAGTGAACAAGTTGGGAACCATTTGATGTAACTCGAGAAATCTTTTGTTGTATGTGGTGTGGTCTCCTTCCTTTTGCTTCAACGAATAAAACTCATCTTCTAATTTCTTGATTTCGCTCCTTGGGCAAAATCGTTTGGTCATGATTTCCTTCAATTCATCCCAAGTTAAAGTCATAGCATCTTCAACACCTCGTTTGGCCTTCTCTGTATTCCACCAAGTAAGTGCTATTCCATATAAACGACCGGTAGCATATCGCACTTTGCGATCATCGGGGCAATCGCAATTTAGAAAAGTGTTCTCCATTTCTTCAAACCAATGGAGGAGAGCGGTGACACCTTCAGTCCCTTCGTATTTTGGAGGGTCGCATGTTTTGAAATGCTTGTAGGTGCATTTAGTGATATTTGGGGGAGGGTTGATAACGTGTTGATCTTCTTGATTGACAGGATTAGCGGTAAGTGCTTGTTGGACTTGGATTACAATGTTGGGTATTACGGCAGCCATTTGTTGAGCGATTAGGGCAGCCATGCGCTCGCGGGCTTTTCCAGCTCTCATCTTCCTACGGGCGAGGCTAAAAGACATCTACAAGGAATACGCATCATGAGTATGAGTTGGATGTTTTTGGGATCATGGGTCGTATTTAGGAGTGAACATTCATAAAATAATTATAGAAAAATAAATCTACTACATCCATAGGATGTCTTGGGCTTTGCTCGTCATTAGGCCCTGCATGCCGCCATACTTCACCTTCGTAATCATGTGGGCCCCCATGAATACCGGGTTTTTCATATGGTTCGCATGTGTTAGCCTGGTTACGTACACTAAAACCCGGAGAAAATCGAGAAATATGTATATAACGTATGATATTCGGAATGTGTCCAGGTGTAGACACGGTGACACCTCAAAGTGGGGTTAGTTCGAACGACGTTTGGTGTGGCATGCTTTGGCCTAATAGGTCCTTCGTACTCTCATCATTAGTCCCCAGGTAGGCAAACTGGTCCGTTATATTGGATTTATACGAATGCCAACCTAGACAGGACGTTCCGACTACCGGTACTTGTACCCTTCCAGTTACTACATGCCCGTCGCAGAACTTACTTTGATGAGATTTGAAAATTGCAACAAAATCTTTGAATAACAAAAGTATGAAGATGAATTGAATATATGAACATTGAAATATGTATGATGAATGTGTATGTAAGTATGTATGTTTGATTGTAAGTATAAACAAATATGAAACAAATAAATATCATAAGTTTGTATGTAACCACCTAAACAATTAAAATTTAGGCAAACTATAGTATAGGCTCTAAGGGTCTAAGAACCTATCCTATATCCCTATAGTCATGGCTCTGATACCAATCTGTCACACCCCGACCCGCAGCGGAAAAGGTGATCAGGGAATGATTGGGTTATCATCAAAGCTCATGACATTTATTTTAACGTTTCATATTCATTAATACACTTTAATGGGAAATTACAATCAATATTACATCATGTCCTAAACATCAATCTAGGCTTCATTGTTTTCTTCTAAGGCATTTCCTATGTTTTCCTTGCTTCATCCTGTTCACCTGTATCATGTGTAAAAATGGCTTTTGGATCAACAAAAAGTTGGCGAGTGAATCCTATGAAAAACATTGAACAAGTTTATTTAATTGATTATAAAATAAAATGCACAACCACACATGAGTAAAAATAGATGTAAACTTATTCACCAATCAATTAATATTAAATAATGCACACATGAACAATAATGGATCGTTTTGAGGCACGCGTTGCTCAACTCGTCTCTCACGAGGAACTGATGGGCCTAATGAATGAATTGCATATAAATTGACAAAATGAAATACATAACCACAAGCAATATATACAATCTAAGTTTAGATCACAATATGGTATGGCACAAGTTTAAATAAACGAGTTAATTTTGGTGACACATGACACACCCCAAAACGTGTAATTAAAAAGGGGAGTTGTAAGATTCACTCACATTGGGTGCGTTCGGTTGATGATGTTGAATGCGCACGAAGTTTGATTTAACCACGAGTGAAACTAACCTAGATAATGGCATAATGGTTCGGTAAGTAAACGGATTTTATTAGTCCATTTTAGTAGGATTGTTGGGTGTATTTTTGTGAGTTTAAGGCTATTTTCTAACCTTAAAAATGTTATTTTTAAGTATTTTTAATTGATTTTTAAATAAAATAAATAAATAAAAATAATAAAAAAATGTTGACTTTTGACCGTTGACCGTTGACCATTGACTTTGATTGTTGACCGGTTCGTATGTGTGTATGTATGCGCTGGGTGAGGCTCGAACCCGAGACCTCCCGTACGCGTGCACGCAGCTCTACCAACTGAGCTACGTGTCTAACCTGAAATATTTCTGTTTTTAATTATATTTATATACTAATTGAATTTAAACCGAAAATCATTTATTTTTAAAAACGATTTTAATCTAACGACTAGGTGCGCTCCACAGGTCTCGAACCCGGGACCTGTGGGTTGAGTTAACACACAGTCCACCGCTGGACTGTGTGTCTAACTTGTTAAATAGTCTGATTTTTATTATACTTATATACAAACTAAATAGTTTCGTTTCTGTTTTAAATAAAAAGTTTGATAATTGTCCGGACCGGTGCAGTAGTCCGGACTCGAACTCGTGACGTTTGATTAAACGTTCACACAGTCCACCACTGGACTGTGTGTCTATCTTGGTTATTATTCCAGTTTTTATTAAACTTAACATGTATAAACGATGACTCCGGTTCAGTTAAGAAAAAAAAACATTTTTATTAAGGCGAAGGTGCGTGGGACAAGATTCGAACTCGAGACGTAAGCGTGTTTTATTTGCACACAGTCCACCGCTGGACTGTGTATCTAACCCGAGTTATATCTTGATTTTAATTATACATATAAACAACTGGAACTTCGTCTTCTTCGTTGGACTTAACCAGAACTAAAGTCCGACTGGTTCGTCGATTAAATCATGTTCTTTTAGTGTGTTGCGGTTAATTACAGGTGAGATAAATAAAAAGAATGAAAAATTAAGCGTAAGGTATACCGAACTGGACTCCTCTGTTTCTCCGGCGAAACTCCGGTGACAGCAGATTATTCCGGCGACGTGTGTCCTGCGGCAGAGAGTCTTCAGGGAGCTTGAGATGAGTGTGGGTGGCTTCGGTATGAGCTCTGGGGGTTCAGTAAGGCTCAAAGGTGAAAAGCTCGGTTTTCCGGCGAGTTGCAAAAATTTTCCGGCGAGTGGAAATTACGTCGGGTAAATGTGTGATTGTGAGCGAAAAAGCTAGCAGAGGTTTGAGGGGGTATTTATAGGGCAGGACATCGATGAATTTGGTCCGATTTCCGTCTTGATTCGTCGGTCAATAAGTTTTCCGGCGGTTATGACTTACGTCGCGGGTTCAGACGTCGGTTATAACCGATGTCATAGTTAATGTTTACGTTAAAACTGAAGAAACCGTCCAATCTTGGCGAGATAGTCGGAATTTTCGACGACTGCAATTGGGCGCGTCGGTATTTGAATTCGAGATTTATTTTATGAATTAATTGTTTCCAATATTTAACAAGAAACATAAGTGGCGCAGTGGTTGGATGGTTAAGTGTTAAGGCTGTTTGAATCCGCTGCTGACCCGGGTTCGTAACCCGGCAGCAACCTTTTATTTTTATTTCATTATTTTTAATACATTTTCAAAAATAAATATATATTCCAATATACTTATTAATTATGTATCGTTTAAAATTATTTTGGGCATTAAATACTCCACGAAATTTTTAACTGATTGTTCGGTTATTAAACGGAGCGGGTTTGGTAAATCCGGTTTTTTACGGATGTTACAATTGGCCTGTCACAAAGGACATAAGATATGGCACATTGGCATGTCACAAAGGACATAAAGACATGGCACATAGGCCTGTCACAATGGACATAAAGATATGGCACATTGGCCTGTCACTAAGGACATGAAAATAAAGCACGTAGGCTTGTCACGAGGACATTATAGTATATAAGCCGTGATCTCAATTGATCAAGGGGCTTTAAGACTTGAACACGGTTCATTACCTTTAGACAGAGAGTCATAAGACTATAACTGACGTTGTCACAATTAATGATATAATATAGCCCGTAGGTAATTAATCGACATCACACCGGATGTTAAAATAATAAATCATCACACTGATGATCATGATCTCATTTGATCATGTAGACTATGAGGCTTGGACATAGCCCACCACCTTGGACAAGGAACCATAAGGTTACAACTTTCATTGTCTTAATTGACAATATAGCCCGCAGGCAAATCATCACTAATGGATGTTAAATCATAGCCCGTAGGCAACACATCACTAATGGATGTTAAATCGTAGCCCGTAGGCATTTCATCACTAATGGACGTTAAAATATGATCATCACATTGATGAAATTAGCCAGAATCAAATTTGATCACATAGGCTATAAGGCTTGGATGTAGTCCATTACCTAGACGGCTAGTGCGGTTCCTCAGATCACACTGCCAGGAGCATTAACATTACTCAAATGTTAACACAGGATTATCTTAATGGTTGAAATTAAAAGTCATAGTCGTATTTGACCAAAATGACTTTGAGGCTTGAACATAGTTTGCCACCTCTGGATAGAAGGGCTAATTTTCTTAACTATAATGATAGAAGGGCTATTCATCCTTAACTATCATTTATGATTGCCAAATAATATGGACATTGCCAATTGGCTGTTCAAAACCATTAAGAGGATCTTTTGGAATTATGCAGCAGAATAAAAAATTCGAATTAAAATCGAGACGATCGCTTGAAAAGGACGTAATGAATATGTATATATAAATAAATTCCAAAATTTTCACTAAACGATAGAAAATTACAAAATTTTCCTTAAACAAGACTTTGAGATAATTAGGCTAATTGTCCACACATGGAATAAAAGAAAAACATGTCCACGCGGGGACTAAAAAGAAAACATACTTATCCATGCAGGGACTTTTGAAATTTAAATACAAAACATAATAAAAAGATCATTACTCGTCCTTTTTTCCCTGACTAATTTGGAGAGTTTCTTAAAGAACTTATTAGTCTTTTTCTCTGTCTTTTCAGCCTAACACTAAATTTGCTCCGCTCGTTCCAAAACTTGATTAATAACATCAAGTTGTTGCGGGGGTGGCTAAAGTACAGCAGGATACGGGTACCCATAACTTGGATATCCCGTAGTTGGGTAAGTAGGTGGGAAAGGAGATGGGTATATTGCGTTGTACACGACCGCTTGCATATAAGGGTACTACGATGGCGCCTGATAGTTATATTCCATTGGCGTAGACGGGTTTAAAGGATTATATCCAGGCGTATCTAGATACGTAGGAATCGGGTTATCAACACCCAATGGTGGTGGTTGAACCACAGTTTGTGGTGTTGGATCAACCACATGTGTTGTATTCGAGGGTCCACCTATTTGCGGGTCCTCGGGAATAACAAGGTATGTTTGGGGCAATGGTGGTAGCGAGCCCAACCTTTGTCTCGCGCGCACTGGCATGCGTGCTCCACGCTTTTTCCTTGGCGGTTCCGAGGGTGGTTGAGGTTGTTCCACCAGTTCCATATGCACATCTTCTTGTGGAGATGGCGGATTTGGTATAGGAGAATGGTAAGAAGGTGTGTTTGCAAAAGTGAACTGGTTCCAATATTGGTCCCATTTGTTAGGCCCTTGGTAGGGTGATCCCGCATATGATGTGGAACTACCAAAAATTTCGATCGGATGCATGTTGGATCCAGATGGTGGCAAATCTGGATCAGAGTCCTCATCCATCTGATTAGGTTAATTCAGTTGGTTTTGATCAACTAGAGGTGTGTTGAGGTAGTGGTTTGGGTTAAATGACTCATGAAATGAATGGGAGTGGGAATGATGGGAATGAGAGTGGTGAGAGTGGTGAGAATGGTGTGAGTAATAAGAATGATAAGAACTAGGAGGTGAATAATCATGCGAGACAAAATGTCTTGCAGGTTGCAAAGAGTGGGACTCGTCTGAATGTTGAGGGTGGTTTGAACTATGGGATTGAGATGGTATTTGTCTAGATGGTCCTCCTCTCATAGGTCCTTTTCCTTTCCTCTGAATCTGGGTGGCATTTTCCTGTTTCAATATCAAATAAAAAACAATAATAATAACTTAAGAATGATGTGAGAAATCCTAGGTCAATGCCTAGACTCAGAAGTCTATGGAATGTGCTATTGTGTCGTTTGAGATTAAACCCAAAAGACTAGTGTTGAATTCTCTCAAACATTAGCTCTGATACCAACCTGTCACACCCCGAATTTCCAGCAAAGCCTAGTGGGGCCCGGGTGGGGAATATCGTGACATAAGATTGGTGTCGTCATAGTCAACAAACACAAATAGCACAACGGAAGTCTTGGATTTAAAATACTGTTACAAACGTAAATGTTCAAAATAATAATTACAGACGTTTGTATTAAAGATCCACAGGCGGATCGGAAATGTACAAAATGAGTTCAACAGACTATTCGGCTACATGCAAAGGAGTTGCAAATTCCTCTTAAAGCACTACCAGGCAGCTCCCAGCCTATTTACGTATCCTTACAACCTGTAACTTAGTCTTTTTACAATACGTCAGTTTTCACTGGTAAATACAAATAACCGACACATTTTGAAAATATTTCAAAATTGTTTGAAGTGCACAAGGCACATGATTTTTATAAATAACTTTGGACAATTCAAAATGATCTTGTATACAGTTTTACAAGTCTGTCAATACATATAGTGTCCGGTGCAGAAACCGAATAATATGATTAACCGACACACCACTTTAACACACAGAGGGGTATCCCCATAATGGGTAACAAAAACATTTTATATAGCATAAGCATCTGTCAGGTGTATGCCTACACCCCATGCACAAGTCGTGGCCATTAGCATTTAAATGAGCCGAGGATATCCAGACACGGTCGAGTTATCCCCCAATGTTTAAGTTATAAGACAAAACAGATTAAAACGGGTTATGCAGATTTTCTAGTCACAATTCGACATATGATCCCATACCTGACCAAGCGGTAATAATATACCGTATCCCAAGCCCGTATCGGGAAAATAGGTTAAGAGTATTTACCTGGCTTAAGCAATTCTTATAAAATAAGAAAATATAATAAGCACAACCGTATCCAATTAACTAGCTTGGTTGCAATCTACCGGAAGGCCTTAGTCTGGAATGAATTGTATTATAACCAATTTAGAATGCTAACGGGTCCTATTCAAGTCATAGACTTGGACCGGTTAACTTAAATGAATAAAAACGGTACGATACGCTAGATTAAGCGATGACCGAAATGAAATGTAGTTTAAACCCAACAAGTACTATGACTTGTATAATATGGGTAAACAATATACATTCTGGAATTTGAAGTGAAAATGATAAGGTTTGACCCGTTTTAGTAAACTTATGTAAATGGACTACATAAGCTTAAACGTATGCATATAAGCGATATCGGGTAACCGGATAAGTCATGAACAAGTTTTATATGCCAATATACTTTAAATAAGTTGTAAACCATTAGGATATCAACTTTTATGCCTGTTAAGGTTTTAAAATCAAAATATGCCTCATAAGGGCGTTTTAGTTATCACGTGATGTATTAAAGGAACTTGCGTATAAACTGATGTTATGTATATGCTTATTCTGTAAAAATATTATATTGATGATATAATCATAGTTTGTAATCAAACATATGTGTGTTATATGATTTAAGACCAAACTATGCACCGAATGGGCATTTTGGCCATTCTACACGTAATTTTAGAACTTATTTAGAAATCAAAGTTTTGATCTTGTACCTACTGTAAAGTGTTTTAAATAAGCGGTAATATTAGTAGGTATCAAGTTTTTATTGATAGTTAGGGCTTAAAACCACACCATGCGCCAAAAGGGGCGTTTCGGTCATTAAATATTGACATTTGCGATCTTTAGTAAAAACTTAGACTATGATCAGTTTAATAACATCATGACATGTTAATTATACTAACATATCAGTAGGTAAAACATTTGCAAGTTCGTTATTGATTAAAACCTTATTTGTTGCAAAAGTGCATTTCGGTCAAAGTAGGCATAATATAGAAACTTGTACAAAAACTCAGAATATGATTATGATCTTGTAGTATAACCTCATAGGGTTATACTATATTATGATATGATCATAATGCAACCTTAAATCAGTAGCAAACTAGTCTAATTCGGGTCAGAATCAAAAGTCAAAGTAGAATTCAAACTTCACGACTTTCGGTTGCGAACCGACCCTAGACCTGGAATTGACGAGCCGAACATGTCTACACATGTTCTAATAATTATTATGAACTTTATTAAGTGTAAAAACATATTTTATAACATTTATAAACTCATATTTATAAAATCTGACCCGTTTGACTTTTTGAAATAATAACTTTGATCCGCCAAATGCCTAGTAAACGTGATTTTCAGGAGGTGCCCTTTAGAGGGATTAACACCTACCTAATTACGATCACGTAGCCATGTTTTCATCGAACAATGGTTAGACCATTAAGGTCTAAAACGAAAGTCAAAGCATTTATCGAAATCTCATGACTTTTGGCTTTAAAAGCCTATAAAACAAAAATGCAAAGGAAAGGAACACTTACAAGTGATCCTTAGATGCAAATGAACTAAGTTGGATGCTCCTTTTAGTTAGGAACTTCTAGAGGAGGGAGATAGAATAATAATCAAGAAAGGTTCAAGTTCAACAAGTGACCATGGTACCTATTTATACTTGTGGAGCTTGAAGGAGATGGTTCCAGGTGTTAGCAGGGGTTAGAGGATGATTACAATTGTCCATGCACGTGGCACATCAGTTTTGAAGTTCCTAGTTTCAAGTTACATGGGTTTTGCAGCTTGGAGTGGCCCCCAAGCATACTTTTGCCATAGATACTCTCTGGCGGCCCGCGAGAGACATAGTTGTCTCTCTCGCGGCCCGCGAGAGACCTACTGACTTTTAAAAGTTGACACTTTTAGTTCCTTAACCTTTAAACCCTCATAAAACACCTAAAAAGCATATTTGGCCTTGATAGCCAATATTTGGCACACTCGGGAATATGAACGAACATCGTCAAGCTCCTGGTTCGTTAAAAGGTCACTTAGAGGCATAAATTAACATGTTGACACCTTTAACCCCTCCATTGTCCAACTTTTACATAAATACACAAATGGTCCCTCTTGCCAACCTGTGGCTCATTTGAGAGTACGAACATCGTAAAAGGGTCACTTAGAGGCATGGTTTCAGCATGTTGACACCTTTAGTCTCTCCCAGTCTTTAATGGACATAATTAGGTATAGGGACAAGTGTTGTCACATTATTGGACACGATATTACGAGGTGTTACAGTTTTGTGGTTTTTTGTTTACCAATCCAATATATAACTTATACATGAAACATGTTTGTTAGTACACATGTTTTTTTATTAAGTTTCATGATAATGACAAGGGTTTATATGCAAATATAATATAACATGATGCAACATGACGTGTATATTTTCTCGCTTTAATTCGTTACACTAGTCTCATATATTTCTAGTTACATATATTACTTGTTTACTAATTGATGTGACATTTTGGATGATGTAATGTTGTTACATATGTAATTATACTAAGTTTAAATTGACACCAAAGGGGCTGCACATATGTATAGCCATGTTACATATAGTTGTTACATGTGTTATAACGTCAAGGTTACACATGTAACATATAGTTGTTACATCCCAAAAAATGGCCATCACAACAACAACCGTCTTCATCCAAAAATGGGCATACTAACAATGAAAATATAAATGAATGTTGTATCAATAGTTGTAATGCTTCCAAAAATGGCCTTCAACAACATCCGTCTTCATCCAAAAATGGGCATTAACAATGGAAGGACTTGTCCGAAATATATAATGATGATTGTTGAACGACTGCAACTTTATTGTTTGTTCTTTAATCGCCTTCAAGTCTGAGGAGAAGGAGAGACAAATTAATCAAGTTCAGAGCGTATGTAGGTAACATTGTGCTAGTTACATGTGTAGCTAGAGTTGTATTTAGCAAAGTATGTAAGTAACATTGTGCTAGTTACATGTGTAGCTAGAGTTGTATTTAGGAAAGTAGCCCATTTAACATGTATACTCATGTTAAAAGTGGTTGTACATATGTTACCCTCTTGTATAACACATGTACAACTGCGTTGTTACCAAAAGAGTACTTAGATGTGTAACATGTGCGACGTGACTTTTGTTTTGATTAACATATTTAAATGGTGTTGAACGTAACAAGTGTCACCTAGCTGGTCGTTACATATTTAACAAAGGGTTGTTGCATATGTAGCTATCAAAAAAAGTAAAATATGTATTTATCAAAATGTAACATATGTAGCTGGCAGCAAATTGTAACATATATAGCTAATTATGCTAGCAAAAAAGAACACGACTCTTTATTTGTAAGAAAACGAGATATTCAGATTATATTATGGACTTTCTAAAGGTAATGAAATGTGATATCTGAGTGAAGTTTATAAAAAACAACCAAACCAACAAAAAAATTGAAACATATACCATAACAATTGTGGAGTTTCAAACTAAGTATCTACCATCAATGGTGATGCCCTGATTTAAACAAAACCAAATTATGCTACATTTCTTGATAAGTGTCTTTGGTGTGTTCTAAGCGTACTATATTTTTATTGTCATTTTTAGTCCATTTTAAGCATAGTCAAGTTTTAAATTTATAAAACACGATATTCTACTAACACTAAACACACACTTGGGCAAGTGCACCCATCGTGAGCGTAGTATAGCGTTGGTAAGATACCGAGGTCGTCCAAGGACACAAGAGCTTTTAATACCGGTTTATCGTCAATGTCTAATCAATCTAAATTTTTTATAAAAGTTTTAAAACATAAAGATAAGTAAAAAGATAAATAAAATAAAATGAAATACAAATAGACAAGATAGAATCACTTGGATCCAACTTCTCTTTTATGTATCCTTTGATAGTTTTCGCACTTTTGGACTTTTTAAGAGATTATCTTAGTTATAGTAGTAGGCCCCTCTTTTGAAGGTGACGTTACCCTCAACCCAGTGGTTTGAGTCAGCAGGGATACAATCCTAAATGGTCAGAATATTGGAAGAAAATTAAGTAAGTTATTAATGCGAAAAGTGGTAGGCCCCTCTTTTGAAGGTGACGTTACCCTCGGCTAAGTGGTTTGAGTCAGCAGGGATACAATCCCAAGTAGCCGGTTTAAAGTATTAATAGTAGTTTACATATGAGGGGTTCAAGCCATTCGCGCCCCCGCCATCCAATACCCGTTGAGCATTGAAGGAGGCCTTAATAGGCTTGAACCAAGTCCTTGCAGGATCTATACACTGAACGTGACAAGAACTTTACCAAACCATACTTCTAACCCCCTTCCAAGTAGTTAACACGCTTTATATAGACCGTAAAGACACGAATGAGCAAATCAATGACATCATGCAGAAATGGTTAAGAAAATTCACTTTCAACATAAGAAACTAGTTATTAAAGTTATTAATACAAACCCAAATAAAAAGTGCCGAAAGATTAAAAACTAAAAGTAATACATAAAAGATTAGTCTTCACCAAGTGATGTAAGGAATTTAGCCAAGCATGGCCTTTGTTTGACAAGAACCCTTACAATCTATCTTGGATCTCGAGACTACTACACACTCTAAAGATGGAAGATGGATGATGGTGGTGGGTGTTGGTGTTGTAGTGGTGGCAAAGTGAGAGGGAAGTGGTTTGCCAAGAGATGCCTTTGTGGGTAACCAAGCACCCCTATTTATAGTCTGAACAGAAGCCCGACCACGGCCCCGTGTCCAGCGGACACGGCCCATGATCAACATCCTTCTCTTTGTTTATTAATTGCATTTGTCAGCAGAGGGCTCCACACGACTCCGTGGCCTTTGGGCACGGCTCCGTGATCAACTGTTCGCTGTACTATCCAGATTCTGAAAATCTTATAGTTGACCACGGCCCGTGTTACTCTGGACACGGCCCCGTGGTGGGCGTGGAAGCTTCTGAATGTTTTGTCTTGTAGTGCAGGGCTTGACCACGTCCCGTGCTTGGTGGACACGGCCCGTGCTCATCTTCTGTGATCTGTTTTTTTTGTCTTTTGGGGTGTTGCTGAGGGGTCGAGCATGGCTTGTTATCCCTTCTTTCTGTATTTATGTTGGTTTTAGCTGCTTATTTGCTTTTTTGTTCGTTTAAGCTCTTTTTATCCTGAAAATACAAAAGGAACAAAGAAACGTGCTTTTTCCAACTTTAGTACTAAAAAGGGTTAGTTTTATGCCTCATTTGATGTAATTTATATGTTGCATTTTGTGTACACCAAATATCCCCACACTTGAATCTTTGCTTGTCCTCAACTAAAACTCTTTAAATGTGGCTTACACACCCAAATGGAATAGGTAGAGAAGAAGTTTTATGACTTGTCTTCGAGTGTCGGGAATCCAAGATTCTTATTCAAATTATGTTTTTATTTGTAATTACCGTTCCTGTTCGTCATGATTTATTAGGATCATTTCTAAGAAAAATTATTTATTTAGGCATGACATGTCTCTTTAAAATTCTATTTATTTATATACAAGTTCACGTACCTCACAAGGGATCACTCAACACTCGGCCGAAGATGTATTTTTGTGATATCACTCGATTCTGGTTTGGAACTTACTTCTACCATATGCTTGCCAAGTGATCAAACATCCTCCTTTTTAACTATAAACCTTTGCGAGTATCAAGAGGACTTTGAAGGGTTTAGGCTTGGGCTTGAGGTAGGTGAATTTTTTGGTTAGTGGTTAGTAGTATGGCAAAAGTCGTAAATAACGTTAGATATCGTAAAACTTTTCGTATTTATTTTATCCAAGCGTTTTTCAAACAAGATTTTTTTGAAGGAACTTGTTTGGTTATTCGAAGAGCTATATATACATTTTTTTCACAAGATATCCGAGCTTTTTACTAAAAGAAATGAGTTTGAAAGGAAAATGGTTTTTGTGGGTAATAGGTGTTTGTCTTTGTGGGTTCTTGAAACGAAAAGGTTTTAGGCTCAAAAGGGTTGACTAGGGGGATTTTTGGTGATGGGTGAAAAGAAATAAAATTAATGGTTTTGAGAAAAAAAATGGGTTAGTCCTAATGCCTCCATCATTTACTTACTTGGGTTTTAAGTTGGTAAGGACTAGGAATGGATAGTTTTGGCAAGTTCTAGAGTTGTAAGGACCAAGCGGCTATTCACACAAGAAACAAAAATGTGCATTTAGTTTAAAGATGTATGAATGTTTGCTTGATAAAGGCTCAAAACTCTAATATGGGAATGAGTTTATAATGTGAACAAGTATATATAATCAAATTTTAAAAAGATTTGTTATGCTCCTTTTTATAATTTTCTTATTTGGTTCTTTTTATCACGACGCTATCGGTTGTAAATTTGTAAAAACATAACTTATTAGAACTTGTTATTCCCTAACTAAACCAAGATAAGAAAAAAATGAAAAATTTTGAAAAAGATTTGGGGTGATTAGCGGTTCCAATAGAGTTTTGTGTAAGGCTTGTTATTAGGACTTGCTAAATTCAATGTGTTAGTTACCCCCCACACTTAAATTACACATTGTCCTCAATGTGTCCAAAAATAATTTTTTCAGTTGATTCGAATGCCTAAAAGTGCATTTAAAAACAAAATTTTGTGTTACTGGGCATCTGGGCATGGCCCGTGTGGTCCAGGAACGTCCCGTATCCAGAGTGCCAGTAACAACTTTAACAGAAGCTTGACCACGGGGCGTGGCCAGTCAACATGGCCCGTGGTCGGTTACCTGTTTTTGGACTTTTTCTTGCAGAAGCTGAGCACGGGCGTCTTAGGCTGAACACGACCCGTGCTGCATATGCTGGAAGGTTGAAAATTTTGTCGGAAGGCACTGTTTTTATGCATGGGGTGTGGTTTTGACGTCCCTTTGGTAGTTTCCATCTTTTCTCGTGTGTTTTGCCATATTTTAAGTTCCAAACACCACAAAATAACTTAAACCATCATATTTCATAGAGCGCGGTTCAAAATAAACATCCTAAGATTAGTCCTAGTAATTAAAATTACAAAGTTCCTAATAGTAGATAGAAGAAAGAAACCTAAACCACAATGAAGTCCTACCCTAGATGATTATTTCTTTAAACGATCGACAAAAACCCGAAATTAATTTTTCGGTGGATAGGGGCCTCTAGGAACTTCAACCCGGAAGATGCACTTCCTCAAAAGTCGTTAAGCATTTCCTCAATCTCCTGAGGGAGGAAGAGGAAAGGCTCTTCTTCCGCATTTTCATACGGGGGAGGAGTGGGAGGTGCGACCATCAATGGAACCTCGTGTAATGCGTCTAGAGGAGGTTCCGGGGGAAGGTCGTCCCATCCGGTTGGAATGATGATTTCTTGAGCAAGGTTCCAATCTTCTTGGGGAAAGATTGGTTCCATGGGAGGTAGTGCAAGAATGTTCAACCTTTGGTGCAAAAGGTTGATCTCATGCAAGCAATTCTCCAAGCCAACCGTCAAATAGTTAACACGATCGACAAGGGCTTCTTCCACTAATGTCATTTCGTCGATGGCTTCCCTTAGAGCATACATGCCGCGAACTAGGGTGGCCTCAATCGACGGTCTTCTTCGTCTTTGGTTGTTTCTTGTTGTTGATGACATTCCGCTGTTTTGGGTCAACATGCTAAGAAAACAAAGGTGAAATTTCAAAAGAAAAGGAGTTTTAAATGTTCACCATGGCCCCGTGCCCAGCGAACACGAACCCGTGCCCCCCTGCACATTTTTGAACTAAAAAATTGTCATTGTTTAACTTATTTTTCTTAGGTTTTGATCATTTGTGAACAGAAATAACTTAAAGCAATGTGATAAACAGATAGTTTATTGAGAATCCTTGGGTTTAAAACATATATTTTGCAAAAATAAAGGTTGAAGCTATGGATCTTCAAGCTTCAATGGAGGATTTGAGTTCAAGAGGAAGAAGGAAAGTGACAAAAGTGGCAAAGACAAGATGGATAGGAGAAACTTCTTTAAGAACATACCTTTTAAGGTATGTGTGAGAAATCTCAGCAAATCTCTGTCTTTGGAATGAGGCCAACCATGTAGAAACAAGGCTGACTTTATAGAAAGCGACAACACACTAACCACGGCACATTTTTCTGACACGTTTGTCCGTATTAAGGACACGGGGCATGTTGGCCTGGGCACGACCCCGTGTTGAATTTTTCGGTGGGTACGGGCCGTGTTGGTTGAGCATGGCCCGTGTTGGAGTTTTATGAAGTGTTGTCTTTTAAGGACCTCTGTAATCGGGAGGTTCTTTACTGAAGGGAACAACACCGAAGTGCATAATGTACCGAAGTTGCTCCTGGTTTATGTATGAACGCAAGAGGTTATCGGAAAGGGTAAAAACTAATCTACTTACCGGTGGGCGAAACCAACCTTTATTCCCCTTATCCGGGCTCTCGTTAAAGAAGGTGTATGTCGAATCGCTCAGGTCTATGAGCGCATCGGTGGGGGCCGATGGAGAGTCTTTCATGGCACAATCGACACAGGGATGACTATCGCTAATGCTAACGTAAGAGACTAAAGTACTTTTTATGACCTCGACATTGTGGGATGCCAAATGTGAACTCAATGATTCTTCTTGGCCTTGAGCTTGTGAGGAGTACCTTTTTTTCATCATAAGCTCTATTTCCTTTATTTTTCAGAGAATCCTTTCTTCCATTTGGCTTAATTCGGAGGAGGTAAAGTCGTATGGCAGGGAAGTTTGAGTGCATTTGGTTGGGTAATATGGATCATTTTTACATTCGCCAACCTTATG
Source organism: Scalesia atractyloides (assembly GCA_947069175.1). Lineage (NCBI taxonomy): Eukaryota > Viridiplantae > Streptophyta > Magnoliopsida > Asterales > Asteraceae > Scalesia > Scalesia atractyloides. Next base: position 50,340,736 of record CAMTDV010000010.1, on the reverse strand, counting down.
GTGATCTCCACATGAGAGAGATGGGTCTGCTAAAAAATGGGGTTCAAGATTTAAAATGTAGCATTCCAAATCTTGATGGGTTCCTCCCATAGTTGACACCACTCACCGTAAGATTGGCGAAATAAAAAATAATCAATATTATCCATGTGTGTGTTAGAAGTTATCGACTGTCGGGATCAGACGGTCCTGTTTTCAGTAACTGGGTGATGGACACGGCCCCGTGTTGGCTTGACACGACCCCGTGTTCAGCTACTGTCTGACTTAAAACAGATTATGTTGCTGCTGCTATTTGGACACGGCCCCGTGTTGGTTGAACACGACCCGTGCTGCACATCTGCAGAAAATGCAGATTTCATAAAAATTCAAAAATTTCTTAAAAAGAAAAAGAAAAATTTGTTAAAAATAATTAGGCCGTTGATTTTAAACTTTCTCAAAATCCTTGTGTCCCTGGCAACGGCGCCAAAAACTTGGTGCGTGCTAAGCGTACTATATTTTTGTTGTCATTTTTAGTCCATTTTACGCATAGTCAATTTTAAATTTATAAAACACGATATTCTACTAACACTAAACACACACTTGGGCAAGTGCACCCATCGTGAGCGTAGTATAGCGTTGGTAAGATACCAAGGTCGTCCAAGGACACAAGAGCTTTTAATATCGGTTTATCGTCAACGTCTAATCAATCTAAATTTTTGATAAAAGTTTTAAAACATAAAGATAAGTAAAAAGATAAATAAAATAAAATGAAATACAAATAGGCAAGATAGAATCACTTGGATCCAACTTCTCTTTTATGTATCCTTTGATAGTTTTCGCACTTTCGAACTTTTTAAGAGATTATTTTAGTTATAGTAGTACGCCCCTCTTTTGAAGGTGACGTTACCCTCAACCTAGTGGTTTGAGTCAGCAGGGATGTAATCCTAAAAAGTCGGAATATTGGAAGACAATTAAGTAAGTTATTAATGCGAAAAGTGGTAGGCCCCTCTTTTGAAGGTGACGTTACCCTCGGCTAAGTGGTTTGAGTCAGCAGGGATACAATCCCAAGTAGCCGGTTTAAAGTATTAATAGTAGTTTACATATGAGGGGTTCAAGCCATTCGTGCCCCTGCCATCCAATACCCGTTGAGCATTGAAGGAGGCCCTAATAGGCTTGAACCAAGTCCTCGCAGGATCTATACACTGAACAAGACAAGAACTTTACCAAACCACCCTTCTAACCCCCTTCCAAGTAGTTAACGCGCTTTATATAGACCGTAAAGACACGAATGAGAAAATCAATGACATCATGAAGAAATGGTTAAGAAAATTCACTTTAAACATAAGAAACTAGTTATTAAAGTCATTAATACAAACCCAAATAAAAAGTGCCGAAAGATTAAAAACTAAAAGTAATACATAAAAGATTAGTCTTCACCAAGTGATGTAAGGAATTTAGCCAAGCATGGCCTTGGTTTTACAAGAACCCTTACAATCTATCTTGGATCCCGAGACTACTACACTCTAAAGATGGAAGATGGATGATGGTGGTGGGTGTTGGTGTTGTAGTGGTGGCAAAGTGAGAGGGAAGTGGTTTGCCAATGGATGCCTTTGTAGGTAACCAAGCACCCCTATTTATAGTCTGAACAGAAGCCCGACCACGGCCCCGTGTCCAACATCCTTCTCTTTCTTCATTAATTCCATTTGTCAGCAGAGGGCCCCACACGACCCCGTGGCCTCTGGGCACGGCCCCGTGTTTAACTGTTCGCTGTACTATCCAGATTCTGCAAATCTTATAGTTGACCGCTGCCCGTGTTACTCTGGACACGGCCCCGTGGTGGGCATCAAAGCTTCTGAATGTTTTGTCTTGTAGTGCAGGGCTTGACCACGCCCCGTGCTTGGTGGACACGGCCCGTGCTCATCTTCTGTGATCTGTTTTTTTATCTTTTGGGGTGTTGCTGAGGGGTCGGGCATGGCTTGTTATCCTTTCTTTCTGTATTTATGTTGGTTTTAGCTGCTTATTTGCTTCTTTTGTTCGTTTAAGCTCTTTTTATCCTGAAAATACAAAAGGAACAAAGAAACGTGCTTTTTTCCAACTTTAGTACTAAAAAGGGTTAGTTTTATGCCTCATTTGATTTAATTTATATGTTGCATTTTGTGTACATCATTCTTCATCTTGGACATAAAAGATATCTTCATTTCTTGATAAGCATCGTCATCTTCATTTACAACAACAACAAGTTCATCAAACTCAGATGTGTGAAGATTAAACAAAACTACATTAACGTATATTTCTTACAATAAACCCCAGCTTGGTCGCCATAAGTTGTCCAATATTTGGTGCCTTATGTTCGCTCATAAACACAGTAGTGAGGCGGGTGTTGTTGATCATCTTTCGAAAGTAGACATGCAAGGATTAAAAAACCACAATAAAAAGTACGTAGGTAATGTGTCAGACAAGAGAATGTAAACGCAAGTAACACCAAGATGTAATATGTGTAATACATCTCTAACCCACTTGGTGTAACACACTCGATGCAACATATATTACCCTGCTGTGTAACACATGTTACAACACATAGGTCACATGTGTAACCTGGCTATAAATATGTTAGGCTCTAATGTAACTACCTGTATGTAACATGGTAACCTAGCTGTACATGTGTTACCATGTGTTAAAAAAGATACGGAACATGACATGTGTGACCAGGTTATGTTACATGAGTCATGTAACATGTTTTACATGTTGCCACGAATGTTACATGTGTTACACATGTTATAACTTGTTTGTAACATGGTCAAAACTTGCTTCCTGCTTTATATCATGCAATTACTTATGTGTGCACATGTAACATCTTCTATACAACGTGTGTAACCTGGTTAAACATGATTTGATGACACATTTTAATTTGTAACATGCGTTACTGTGTATTGGTGGAACAATATAATTAGAAACTAGCACAGAAGACACGTTATAATAGGCAAAAGCTAAGAATTTAAACCTTCTTCGAGAGCTGTACTGAAATCAGGATATGCCATCCAGCAAAATCACCACCTGTTGATGATGAAAAAAAGAGACACATTTTATTCAAAAATAACATCGCAAAAAATCAAAGAAGAATAAACATAAAAACTCAAAAGCCATGAATCAAATATCACAACTGATTCAAACAAATACGTTTGAAATACATGTGGATCCGAAACAAACAAAGAATTATGGATTTTTGTTTCAAACGCCCAAACCAAAAAATTCCATGTAAATAGATATCACAAACCATTAACCTATTCCAATAAGCTGGTCATTAACATATATAACAAAGGGTCGTTACATATGTAGTTGTAAAAAAAAACATATGTAGCTACGGGTTGCAGTAATTGGATATGCCATCTAGTGGAATCACCACCTGGTAAGGATGAAAACAAAAGACACACGTTTTATTCAAAAGAACATCACCAAAAACCAAAGAACTCGTAAAAAACTCAAAAGTAATCATACATCAAATCAGCTTTAAACACATATGTTTGAAACACATATGGATCTGTAACAACCAATAAGACCGGATTTTTGGAGAAATAAATTGGGTACACAAAAATTTCTTCTTGGTCTTGATTTAAAATTTTGAAATAAACAAACTAAGCTCTGATTTTCAATCTACCAAACATCATAAAAAGTATAAATCTAAACTAATTACATAAATAACAAAAGTAAGATCATTAAACTTGTTTCTCTCACACACATTTGTGCGTGCATTCTTGGTGTCCAGATGAAAAAGATGATGATTGTTATTTCTCTGTCCAAAACATTAGTTTTCTCTCTCTAAAAACATAATCAAAGATGTGATGAGAGCAACACCTTACTTCCTTTCCTTGATGAGCTTCGATAGTGGCTTCGATCCTCAGATTTGGTAGCTTTAGTTGAAAGGAATGAGTACAAGATCTAGATATAGTCTTTGAGAAATGGCTTGTTCAAATCTTATGAAATTGAAAAAAAGGTGTTCTTGTTGGTTTTTTTAGAGAGGGTAGGGTGAAGTACAAAACTTGTAATGGTGAATGATATGACTTGCAGTCATGTATTGGGGTATGTGTATGAAAGGATACAACATGTGTAAAAAGACAATCCTACTCCCAAAGCTTTAAAATCATATGTTGATGTGGAGCAATCCAGACCACACAATAAAAGTTTGCTAAGTTTTCTCATTTAACTTGGTTTTCCCCATATACTTACAATATATATATATATATAGGGTAGGGATCCTAAGAGATTTCCACCATATTTGAGAAACTTGAGAAGCATTCTTAATACATATGTGTATATTACGAAAAGCTTTAGGAAAATGTGTGGTCTAGGATGCTTCTCAACTTTCTCAATGAGCCTAGTGCTTCTCACATGATTCTAACCCTACATATGTATATATATATATATATATATATCTATATCTATATATATATATATATATATGTGTGTGTGTGTGTGTGGTGTTCAAGAGTGAGCATCTTCTTTAGAGAAAACTGAGTGAACAAATCTTGACTCTTGATTACTTTTTAACATTACTCTACTAACAGTTTCATCAAAACGCAAGGTTAAACCTAAAAGCCCCAAATTCTAAATACGAAGAACCCTAATTTCAAGTAAAGTTAAATTCAGATAAAATTAGCCTTCTATCACTGAAATTGATAGAGGGCTTTTGTAGAGCACGAAAAATTAAGAAAGTTGGGCTTTGGAATCACCTGAAAAGGACGAGAATTGAAGGAGAATTCGTCACATGAGATTACGAGCCCTAGATTCGTCTTTGATCCAATTCGCGCGATGTAGTAGATGGAATGGAGAAATTTCAGTGAGGTTTTACTTGATTTGAGAGGGAGAACACATGCTAAGAGTCTTGAAGGCTAATTTCTATGATTTTTGGGTATAACTCAAAATATGCTCATGGGTTCAACAATGGAGTTTTAATTGTGATCTTTATTAGTCTTAATAAGGTGTTAATAATGTCATTGAAGGCTTATAACGTATGGGAGTCGAAGAGACGAGTTGAATGCTATCAGATATGGACCGAATAGCAAAGAAAATCATGAGTAAAGACTTGTTCCTTTGAGTTCGGTCGCGCAAAGAAGAGGCAAAGGGGTTTCAGGTCGGGTTCGGGTTTGTTTAAAAACAAAGCGCATAAGCTTATAAGACTGCTGAATACTGTGGACTAGTGGTTGATGTGTTGTTTGCTGAACTGAAGGACGTGGGTTCCAGCTCCTCCGCTTTGTTTTCCTTTTTTTATATTTTCTATTAACTTCTAACTATTTGCAACCATGCCCCTCTAGTTTACAAAAAGCAGCTAACCCGTCCTAACTTGGTAAAGCCCCTCAACTAACCTAGTTAGTTATTTACTTTAAAGTTTCAAGCTTTACAAGAACCACCCCTAAGAGTCTAACTTTAATTAATTAACCAAACTAAGTCGATTAATGTTTCTCTTATATATTTCTAATGGAACTAACTGAGCTATTTACTAAACTAACGTTTCTAGTCCGGTTTTAACCAAAGCTATACATGACAATTAAATAAGTAATAAACTATTAAAAAATATTAAAATTTATACAAAAAAATCATATTTTTGTTTAATTGAAAAGGGTCTGGTTTTACAATTTGGATCGGATTTTGGACATCTGATTTTTGACGGATGTTACAACCTGCAACCTCCTTCCCTTGCACCATAATACCCACACACCCTTATGAAGTTGAGAGAGAGAGAGAGAGACCGTAGAGAGAGAGGCATCGGCAGGAGAGAGAGTGAAAGAGGAGAGAGAGATGGTAAGAGAAAGGTTGCGCAAGGCGGCGGTGGTAGAGCTGCCACACCGACAGCCAGAGACGTCATAATCGGCAGTGGTGGTGCGCGGTTCGCGTCTGAGCGGTGGCTCAGGGTGGTGGCGCACGGTTGTGGTGGCCTCGTGGTGACGGTGATGTCCGGTCACTGGGAACGGCCTCCGACGTCTTGGTGTTTCATCAACTCCAACTTCAGGCTCGGATTTGGACAGATCCAATAGTGTGAGCACTAGATGAGGTAAAGGAACTGGATTTTGCCCTTTTTCTTTTCCGATCAGTTTTGTTTTCCGGCCATAACTGTTAAATCCGGTGACCTGTCATTTTATTTCAGGTTTAACGTGATAATTATTTGGGTGGGTCTGTTATCACGTCTCGAAGAGAGTCCAGTCAGTTTTGGTGACGACTTTGACGGTGGTTGTAGTTCAAACGGGTCACGTGGGTGTCGGTTTGGGACAGATCCAAGGCTACTTGATAGATTTTAGCGGTTTTGATGTTTTTCGGGTTTGGTCAACCATGGTCAAACAGATCAAAGTTGGTCAAACGTCAGTTTCATGTCAGTTACAAGTGTTTCGGGTTCTTGTCAACATGGTCAAACCCGGTCAACGTAAGTCAACAGGTCAACTGTTAGTCAACACAGTCAAGACGAGGCTCGGTAAAACATTAACGACGCGAAATTTATTATGTTTTCTTATAAATATCTTATAAATTTATTATGTAAGAGCCGTAGGGTTCTTAAACTATACAGTGAAGTCCTCGCTACATGTCGAAACTATAACCGCCTACTAGTCTATCGTCTTGAGTAAACGGTTTGGCGAGACACTTCCTAGCTTGAGGTTGGTATTAGGCTCATGTGGGCATGTTGTCTTTGTCGTACGCGGACATCGACGGTTATACAAATTTTACATATACAAGGTTTTCAATTAACATGCCAAGAAAAATGGTTTTATTACGTTTTCTCAACATTATTTAAACCGGTTACCAAAAAAAAGATTTATTTCAAATCTTTTTCAAACAATCTATGTTGCCAACTTTATTACGTTTCTTAGGTTACATTTTCAAAGCATGGCACGATTGGTATAGGAGAACCCATGGGGATTCGAGTACTTAGTGGGTATTCACCTTTTAGAAGTCTTAGGATTTATACTTCCGCTTTGTAATGAAGATACCAGTCAGATCACGCCTAACTCTGATTTTAGCGGGTGTGACAAATTGGTATCAGAGCTATAGGTTTCAGCGATTTGGGTTTTTGTAGAGATACCTAAAGCTCTAACCTCACTTTCCTCTGGGGACTTCGGTTATTAAGACTTTGAATACATACAAAACGCCTAGGATTCGAATATGGTTCCAACCATTGCCGAAACTATGAGTGAAAATTTTGGTTTTAAACATACGCTAGTGTTGCGTAATATACCCGATACACGAAACAGTTACATACAATAAGCAAAACTTTGAGAGTTCTGGGTAACATGCATTCAAGACCTTTGCAAAACTTATGTCAAAATCCATTAAAGGTCGTTATGTAGGAACTACGACTATTAACTCGGGCAAACACAATTATATATATTGTCTGTGCTATTTTAATTACCTGAATAGGTTACCTACGCAAAACAAAAAACTGGTACGCATATATAAATGAAACTCAACCTATACATCAATGGATGTTGAAGTACATCATATACGACTTTCAAGGCATGGCCTTTAAGAAAACACGATTGGGCACTACAACAACGATGCTAATCCCGTCAGCGGGAGAACTACTGACCAGAATGCGGTAATTTGTCACGTGGTCCTATAAGCGACACAAATCATGCTGAGGTACATCCAAACGAGATTTCACAACAATCGGTACTTAGTCTAATGGTAATCACAATTATTGACATTGCAAAAGAAGTCACATGTCTTCGCATCTCCCTACTTAATTAATGGTGATTACGCCATGTGCAACGTTCCATGGTAATGTCATTTAACAACAAATCATCAAGGGAAATTCCAGGTAAAGTTCTTATATTTCTTTTATTGAAATTTCAACTGTTGCATATAATGAGTAGATTTGTACACCTCTACTCCTCCTAATGGTCATTGTATCATGAGAATTTCTTTCATGATAGCGAACACTCATTTGCTTCATTTCTTGATAAATTCGTATGTTACGCATGCATTGTTTGATTACGCATGTGACTTGCTTGAATCGTGAAGACTATTAGGGACTTCACTACAAATGGTTGTTTTATCCATAGTTCAAATATTTTCTTTTCGTTGTATCCAGTTATTGCTCTGTGATCTGGATGACCTGCATTATTATAAGTATTGACTCCTTGATATCAGGTTAACGAATTCTTGAAAACTTCTTTTCTTGTCAAGTTACATACATGGTTTTTCGTTGTAACCATATAGAAATTTCCTTGTCGATACATGTCTTCATTGTTGGATTATGGCTCAACCAAGTTCAATTATTTGAGATTGCTCATTATATATATATATATATATATATATATATATATAAGGGAGAGGATTATGAGAAAACTACTTAAATGTGAGAAAACTAGAAAATTAACTAAAGAGTGAAATGCCTGGTTGGTCCCTGTGGTTTGCGAAAATTGCAGACTTGGTCCCAAGGGTTCACTAATTACACGCTTGGTCCCAGTGGTTGCAATTTTTAAACACGGGTGGTCCTTAACACTAACCTTTGTTAAATTTTCCAGTTAAGTCTTTGTGAAATGACTATATTATCCCTAAACAATTAAAAAAAGACTAAAAAAAGATGGGTCCACCCTTCATCTTCTTCTCCCCTGTCTCTCTCTAACCCACCACCACCACCTCCACCCTCCTCCTTCTTCCCCACTCCACCATCCTTTAAGCTACCTACCACCACCATGATCTCCACAATTCACAAAAACAACTATAATAAATCAAATTGAACTTATATTAATCAAAACCCACAACAGGCTATTCATAAAATATCAAACTAACACAAATCCCAAGTCACAGACTACATAATAAACAATGTTTTCTCACAGTAACAATCAAGAATACAAGAACTCATCAAATCACACAAATCATAAGCAGCAAACTTTACTTAAAGATGAAATGAACAAAATCTGCATATGGGTTTCACCAATTTTGTATAAAGATTCAAACTTGCAGAACTTTTGGGTGAAATTGTAACAATCAAGAATCGATGCTAATGTTGTGTTGATAGTTATTGGCGGTGCAGAGGTATTAATAGCAATCACGATGGTTACCTGTCAAGAGTGTCGGTACAAGGTGGTTTTTTCGGCCGAAGGTGATTTCCGCCGATGTTGGATGGCAGTACAGGGTGGTTGACGGTGTGTAATAGATGATACTGGTGATTTCCGCCGGCTAGTTTGAAGATGACCAGAATTTGTTTTTCGTTTGTCAGAGATGTATGTTTTTCTGATGATGTTTGCGGCTAGGGTTCAGAAGATGCAAGAGTGATGGGCTTTGGGGGGATGGTGGTTGTAACGGAGATGAAGATGGTGGTTTGGGGAGATGGTGGTTGGTGATGGTAATGCAAGGTGGTGGTTGGTTTTTAATGGGTGGAGCAGGAAGGAGAAGGGTGGGATGAGGTGGGGTCCACTTATTTCTGTTTGTTTTTTATTCTTAAGGGTAATATAGATATTTCACACACATTTAACTAAGATATTTAACAAATGTTAGTGTTAAGGACCACCTATGTTTAAAAATTGAAACCACTAGGACCAAGTGTGTAATTAGTGAACCCTTGGGACAGAGTCTGCAATTTCCGCAAACCACAGGGACCAACCAGGCATTTAACTCTTAACTAAAAAAGTCAAAAAAGCATAAAAAACATACAGTTTGTTTACAATTTTTTTATAAAAAATCATTGCTTTTTATGTATATAAAAAAAACTTGTACTGTACATGTGCACTATATGTGTACTACACATATGCATTATATGTATATGTTGCACATGTGCATTATATGCTTTTTTTTTTTATTTTTTTTAAAAAAGTTTTTTTATACAATATATATAGCGATTTTTATAAAAAAAAAATCAAATAAAAATTGATATGTTTTTTTGGCCTTTTTAGTTAGTTTTTTGGTTTTCTCATTTAAACTAGTTTTCTCATGATCCATCCCCTATATATATATATATATATGGGATAAGGACCCGTTAGGAACCACCCTTTACTGTAAGAACCGCGAGAATCAGTGTGAACACAAACAGTAATACCTTAAAAATCTAAAAAACACCCAATTTGTTTTAATATTTTTTTTGAAAAATTCGCTATATTTCGTCAACAAGAAAAAAATAAAAAAAATTTGAGTAACATTGATCAATTCACATGTGCATTTTTATCATTTCTTTGACAAATTCTGTAACACATTACAAACATTGGACAATTGTACTTTCATTTACAAATACACTAATTTTTACGTTACCAATATTAGAAATGCACATGTGCATCTATATGTATCAACATGAAATAAGGTCTTTTGGTACACTACTTTGAATACACTTTCTCTTTCATCTATCATACCATCCATAACACACTACCATGCAATGTGCATATGTATCATTTCTTCGACAAATTCCGTAATACGTTACAACTATTAGACAATTGTACTTTCATTTAAACTACCATGTATAATACACTACTTTTTACGTTACGAATATTAGAAATGCACATGTGCATCTATATGTATCAACATGAAATAAGGTCTTTTGGTACACTACTTTGAATACACTTTCTCTTTCATCTATCATACCATCCATAATACACTTCCATTACCTCCTACCATCCATAATAAAATACCATTACCTCCTACCATCTATAATACAATACCAATACCAATACCAATATTTTCACTTTATTACATGTATATCAACACCATTATACCATCCAATCAACATACTACATCACAAAGTGACAACTATAATCAAACCATCAACCACTAGATATAACTAACCAAAAAACATGTATATGGCCTACTTCATCATTCAAAATCACAAACTTTTTTTTTACCAGAACACGTTATATAATGGTTATACATAATGATGCACCTGTGCATTTTGAATATTGGTATTGTAAAAAGTAGTGTATTAGGGATGGTATTGTAAATTAAAGTGCAATTGTCTACTACTGATAATGCATTACGGAATTAGTCGAAGTTATGATACGTATGCACATGTGCATGGATAACTATAACTCAAAAAAAAATTTTTTGAAACGAAATATAGCGATTTAAAAAATATATATTAAAAAATAAATAAATTTTGAGTGCTCTTTTGATTTTTTTAGATTTTTTAGATTTTGTTTTGCAATAAAGGTGGTTCTCGCAATAAAGGTGGTTCTCGCATGAACCTTACCCTATATATATATATATATATATATATATATATATATTCAATCCAAGGTTCCATATGATGCATTGAGGCCATCATATTCAAAGCAATCTCAACAAGCATTTCATTTGTTTCGAATCATAGTAGACTTGTTTGGTCTTCAACTCCATTAAATCGTTTCTTGGTTACGACCACGTGGTGGTGGCGTTCTCACTAACTTGAAGCTTGAGCTAATCTTATTTCCACATCTCATGTACGAATTTAATTATTTATTTATTTATTTTAAATCCACCTTGTTGTTTATTTTATTAAAGCAGCTTTAATACAATTGTGTGTTAAGATAATGGTACACGAATTCATGTCGTATTCTGGTGTACGTCTTAACGGTTCTTTCATCATCGGTCGAAAATTTTATGATATTTATTGTTTTTCCAGTATCGACCAAAAATTATATTTGTTTGTTCTTTCGTCTTCAATTGAAAATCATATGAGATTTATCTGGAACAAATATTCAGATTTACTTCGTTAAGCCTTGCATCTGATTTCAAACATGGTGAACTTGTTCGATCACCACTAATATTGAATTATTTCGATCATTATGACACCCTTGTGGCGTCGGAATAAACTTGTAGCTTGGGCTAATCACGATCGTACGTTTCATGCAAAACCATGTATGCTTTTCGTTTGACTCATCATTGAAATAGTCTTAATGCAACTATGTATTAAGACGATGATACACTAAATTCTGTTGTATTTCGGTGTATCCTTGAAATTCAATACTGTCAACACACTATTTTTTATTCATGTTATGGTTTGATAGTTGACAAATCATTTTCGTGCTCCTATTTCATTTGAGCTTGCTGATTCTAAGTTTCATCTATTTGACGACCAACGCAAGTATCTGTTGATAGTAAGTTCTATTGTTTCTAGAATTCATTTCTATTGTTTCTAGAATTCATTTGTAGACTGTGAATGTTCAATCGGACATCTATTGGTTGAATTCCCCTTTTTGTTGGACCCCTGCAAACTTAGTCACATTGGTGATTGTATCACTACGCTTCGTTCACTTGGCATCAGTTTCCAAAACCAATTCAGCTGTACCATTAGGTTCTTATTGTTGTAGTATGTCCTCACATTCATATGATTCGAGCATGTATTGATACAATTACAATGTCATTTACTTGATACTATTCGTATTTACCAACACATGACATAACTCTAAGAAGATATCATAGTTTAAATTTCGAGGACGAAATTTTCTTTCACAAGGGGGGAATGTGACAACTGGTAATTTTCGGTTTATAATTATGCGCAAAACAAACATTAAGACGATTATAAGTAGTGTTTTAAGACGCAATTGATCGTCTTTCAAAAGTAGACATGCAAGGATTACAAAACCACAATAAAAAGTACGTAGGTCAGGTGTCAGACAAGAGAATGTAAACGCAAGTAACAATAAGATGTAATATGTGTAACATAGGTATACATCTCTAACCCACTTGGTGTAACACATGTAACACACTCGATGCCACATATATTAACCTGGCATAAATGTGTTAGGCTCTAATGTAACTCATGTAACTTCCTGTGTGTAACATGGTAACCTAGCTGTACATGTGTTATCATGTGTTAAAAAAGATACGGAGCATGACATGTGTGACTAGGTTACACAATTTACATGAATCATGTAATATGTTTTACATGTTGCCACGAAGGTTACATGTGTTACACATGTTACAACTTGTTTATAACATGGTCAAAACTTGCTTCCTGCTTTATATCTTGCAATTACTTATGTGTGCACATGTAACATCTTCTATACAACGTGTGTAACCTGGTTAAATATGTTTTGATGACACACTTTGTAATTGTAACATGTGTTACTGTGTATTGGTGGAAACAATATAATTAGAAACTAGCACAGAAGAAACGTTATAATAGGCAAAAGCCAAGAACTTAAACCTTCTTCGAGAGCTGTACTGAAATCAGGATATGCCATCCAGCAAAATCACCACCTGTTGATGATGAAAAAAAAAGAGACACATTTTATTCAAAAATAACATCACAAAAAAATCAAAGAAGAGTAAAGAAAAAAACTCAAAAGCCATGAATCAAACATCACAACTAATTCAAACAAATACGTTCGAAATACATATGGATCCGAAACAAACAAAGAATTCTGGATTTTTGTTTCAAACACATGTTTCAAACGCCCAAACCAAAACCTTCCATGTAAAAAGATATCACAAATCGTTAACCTATTCCAACAAGCTGGTCATTAACATATATAACAAAGGGTCGTTACATATGTAGCTGTAAAAATGCAACATATGTAGTTACGGGCTGCAGTAATAGGATATGCCATCTAGTAGAATCACCACCTGGTAAGGATGAAAACAAAAGACACACATTTTATTCAAAAGAACATCACTAAAAATCAAAGAACTCGTAAAAAACTCAAAAGTAATGAATCAGACATCAAATCTGCTTTAAACACATACGTTTGAAACACATATGGATCTATAACAACCAAGAAGACCGGATTTTTGAAGAAAGAAATTGGGCACGCAAAAATTTCTTCTTGGTCTTGATTTAAAATTTTGAAATTAACAAACTAAGCTCTGATTTTCAATCTACCAAACATCATAAAAGTACAAATCTAAACCAATTACATAAATAAAAAAAGTAAGATCTTTAAACTTGTTTCTCTCACACACATTTGTGCGTGCATTCTTGTTGTCCAGATGAACTAGATGATGATTGTTATTTCTCTCCAAAACATTAGTTCTCTCTCTCTAAAAACATAATCAACGATGTGATGAGAGCAACACCTTACTTCATTTCCTTGAAGAGCTTCGATAGTGGCTTCGATCCTCAGATTTGGTAGCTTAAGTAGAAAGGAAAATGATACAAGATCTAGATCTAGATCTAGTCTTTGAGAAATAGCTTGTTCAAATCTTATGAAATTGAAAAAAATGTGTTCTTGTTGTTTTTTTAAAGAGGGTAGGGTGAAGTACAAAACTTGTGATGGTGAATGATATGACTTGCAGTCATGTATTTTGGTGTGTGCATGAAAGGATACAACATGTGTAAAAAGACAATCTTACTCCCAAAGCTTTAAAATCATATGTTGATGTGGAGCAATCTAGACCACACAATAAAAGTTTGCTAATTTTTCTCATTTAAGTGGGTTTTCCCTATATACTTACAATATATATATATATATAATTGCCCATAGCTCAAGATGCTATTATAAGTTTAATATTTAAAGCCAACAAATTAAATTGTCAAATAACATATATCAATCAATGGTTGTACATACATTGTTAAAAAATAAACATAACAAATTTTCTGATTTATTCTCCTAAGGCCCGTGCTACGTGTCATCTTCACTTGATTACCAACCTTGCTCCTGCACCACGTTAGGAAAATATATTTTTGGGTTACCAAACATGTTGGTGAGCAATTCCTTATTTTGTAGAAAATTGTCTAGTTTTTATTTTAAGGAAAATTATATTTTAACATGCTCACAAGGTTAATATAGAGATTGTCACACGTCACTAATATAACTAACAATACATATATATCAACAAAGACACATAACAAAATAATAAATCATACCAAGACCAAAATAGCACACAACGACAATAGCGTCCATTCGGCTCAAGCCCGGGGGAACGAGTCTAATGTCGTTGGCGATACTAGGCTACAACCCATGGCCGTGGGGAACCTAGTCAGCCGTGGATCCACTAGACACAATAGCGTGCAATAGACTTGACATAGCATATAAGTTAAAACGATAAGACTCATGAACATCTAGATATCAACACTTTGATTTTAGCATGTTAAAATAAGAATAAATCATAGATTTAAATAACATGATTCACCCCAAAATTTTGTAAAATTAAAAGGTAATTTGAGAGAAATTACTCACAGGTTGCGAAGAGTTAATCCACGAGATATACCGCACGAAAGAGTTAGAATATCTATAACGATAGGAATAATGATCACCCCAAAAATATAACAAACGAAATCCTAAACGAACCGAAAATGTACAAATTTTAGGAGATTGGGTTCTCCTAGTTGGGGCTTAAATAATTATTCAATAGTAGTAGATTAATCCATATTTATATAAATAGTTATGTTTAATATCATAACGATAACAATTTAATATATTACATAATCCTTAAATGCTATGAATTTCGATTAATTAATAAAAGTTATCTAGCAAAATAATACCTTAGGTTTCAAGATTATCACATGTTTTAATTTGACATAATACATTTTATAAATGAACTTTTATTTATCACACTTCCGTAAATCCTTTAACAAAATAATTATATAACATTATGGAAAAGTTATATAAAATTCCCATTACGATTATATAATCTATATAATCTATAGGAATCAGTAAAATTATTCATAGAATTTATTTGCAACAATCGTGTATCTTTAAATAATTAAAACACATATATATACCCAAATTATATTCATGAATTCCCCAAAAATTAAGGAAAAATTCAATAGAAATTCCCCAGTGTTTATAAAATCTGAAGTAATCAATAAAAAATATTTATTGGATTTATTTAAAATTAACTTGTATTTTTATTTGATTTATCTAGTGATTAAAACATTAATAATTCACCAAAATTTCAATTGATATCTAAAAATTCCCAAAATATATGTACAATACATTAATATGATATATAACAATACCCTACTAACAATTTCATCAAAACACAAGTTTAAACCTAAAAGCCCCAAATTCTAAATACGAAGAACCCTAATTTCAACTAAAGTTAAATTCGGATAAAATTAGCCTTCTTCCACTGAAATTGATAGAGGGCTTTTGTAGAGCACGAAAAATTAAGAAAGTTGGGCTTTGGAATCATCTGAAAAGGACAAGAATTGAAGGAGAATTCGTTACATGAGATTACGAGCCCTAGATTCGTCTTTGATGCAATTGGCGCGATGTAGTAGATGAAATGGAGAAATTTCAGTGAGGTTTTACTTGATTTGAGAGGGAGAACACATGCTAAGAGTCTTGAAGGCTAATATCTACGATTTTGGGTATAACTCAAAATATGTTCATGGGTTCAACAATGGAGTTTTAATTGTGATCTTTCTTAGTCTTAATAAGGTGTTAATAGTGTCATCGAAGGTTCATAATGTATGGGAGTCAAAGAGACGAGTTGAATGCTATCAGATATGGACCGAATAGCAAAGAAAATCATGAGTAAAGACTTGTTCGTTTGAGTTCGGTCGCGCAAAGAAGAGGCAAAGGGGTTTCAGGTCGGGTTCGGGTTTTTTTAAAAGCAAAGCGCATCAGCTTATAAGACCGCTGAATACTGTGGACTAGTGGTTGATGTGTTGTTTGCTGAACTAAAGGACGTGGGTTCCTGTCCCACTCTAGCCGTTTTTTCTTTATTTTTTTATTAAACACATCAGCTTGGTTTACTTTAAAATAAAACAGATCCAAGTCCTATCATATGTTGTGCTGTAGTGTAGTTGGAATGTGTTGTGTTTGTTTATGTGAGGGGTTAAACTATTTTGAAACGCATATTATATCGCTTATTTATCGCATTTAAATCGCTTAGTTGTGACAACTGTGAAATATTCCGGTAAACTTTGACCGGTACAAGTCCGCGGTAATCGGACGTGACATGAATATCATGATACTTGCTGTGATTACGTGTGATGATACGAATTATTGATACTCAGGACAAAACCAGGGACACCATAATTGGTCCCAAAACTTTAAAGCATGCTTAGAACAATAATTGTGCAAAAACCCTAAACACATGCATGACTTGTGTGCTATGTTTAACTATATATGTTATGTCTCGGAGTAATCCAAGAGCACGTCATGGTTAATATGACACCATTAAGGGCCAACGGTGTGAGGATGGTGTCCTTAGCTTGTAACAACGTGTTAAACGGGAGCTTTCCGTTTAACAGCGCATTAAACATTTGACGATGATTTTTTTGGCCATTGGTAGGGCTATTTAAAGATTCTGAGTTCACGAAACATCTTAGTTACGAGCCATAGACTATGATCTAATATTTGAAGACATTCAGAGAATGGGCACGCAAAACGAGGAATTTCCCGGTGAGGGAAACACCTTTGTTCTAAAAGTAATGAAAGACAACCAAACATGCAAGGAACGGTCAATTAAGCCTAAAAACACTTTAACTACCCTAATACGAGGCCATTATGATTAAAACGTAACCGTGTTTGGATTTCAAGATGGTTATGTACGGTTTTTAAAACCGAGCCTTTTGACACTAAAAACGCGAATAAAGGAGCCCGATTAGCAAATCGGAGACGTGTGTGGGACCCGAAAACAAGCCTAAACGTGCCACCGAAGATAAACATCATCTTTTAACACGAAAAGACGAAGCACGACAAAGCACGGGTGGGGTAGGGGCACCCCACTTGAACAGCCCCCCCTTATATATAATTTCATTTTTCATTTTTTTATTCATTCTCAACATAATTTCTGCTCAAATCCTTCAAGTTCATGGCTGATCATCACTATAATTCAGCTAAATCAAGGTAATTTTGCAAGTTTTAAGAGGTTTTGATGAAGTTTTCTTGCTTAAACATGATCTAGCTTAAGAAAACCCTTTTAATCCATGATTTTGGAAGGTTTAAACATGTTTTTTGGCTGATTAGGAACACCTCGTGAATTCTCTGGTATTATATGGCAGCCAAAATCACAAAACTTCGGGTTTTGATACCCTAATCGACCCCTAATCGACCAAAATCGCATAACAAATCAATTAACCAAAAACAATGAAACAAAGCTTGATTGACATGGGTCATGGCATGGTTGGATTGTACTTGATGTGTAGGTACTGATGTAGGGTATTGACAGGAAAATCCATATAAAATATTAGAATTTTTGGAATTTTCTATGATTTTTGGCGAATTTTTGACTGTTTTACCAAAAGAAATTCGGAAAAAATACCAACGAAATCAATAATCACCAAACTTTACAGAAACACTAAGGAACATATAGGGAATGGTCTGGGAAGTTTTGAAGTCCATTGATTGAATTTTGGTTTGGGTTATATATCCGCATTTTTGAGAGTTTTCGGTAGCCGGAAACGCACTGAAACGAAATCGGAAAATCCCAAATTTTGCAGGGGGAGTTCCTTGACAGATAAGGAGTTTACTGGAATATTTTGAGAATTTTTAGACATCGGATGATAAGTGATGTAAATTATTCGGTTAGATACTGTTTTACAATTAAATTATTTAAGTTATAAAAATAACTTTATAAATTCCCAAAACATTTTCCTTGAATCTATATATTGTTACTGAGCACTACAAAAATTTCCCGATTTTATACGTAGATTAAATGGGATTTTTCGGCTTTTAAAACGCTTCTTTTAACTTATTTCGGCAGTTTACCGGACAACGAACCCATCAGAACTGGGGACAGACTGAACCCTATTTTGACTATAAGTGGAACACCGGGGGTATTCTGGGAAGTTCCAGGGTAAGCCGGAGACTCTGGGTGTGTTCCACCATCGTTCGGGAGAATCCCCGACGGCGAAAACAGAAACTCATATTCGAGAGGCCAAGATCCTCCAACGTCCGGATTTCCTTAATAAATACTTAATCTTTTCTAAATGACAACGTACTGGAACTGTCTAGATCTTAGTGCCGTTATCCGAACACATAGAACAACCGACTGTGGCTGGCACGCGAACCGGTGCCCGGGAGCAAAACGTAAAACTGATCCTACCCTAACATCCATCACCACACCAGGGTACTAGATGTACAATATAGCCTGAAAATACCCACCCAGGGCCAAGTTATAGGCATTACCGACTTAGCGACTGATATTGGTAATTACTTGCATGAATACTGTTAGAACCGAACCAGCTTGCATATACTCCTATTGCTACCTGTGATAATACTATCCTGTGAGTTTCACTCCCCCACTTTTAAACTGTTTTACAGTTTTCTGGGGTGATTTGCATGTTACAAACTATGATAATTGTACCAACTTGTGATGATGATGTGAATTATCTGACACACGAACTACCCACTACAAGTGATTAATGTAAGCCGTGGACAATGGCTAGTACTATTGGTCTGACAAACCCAGTTGCAACGACCGGGCTGTGTGCCGGCAAACAGTCAACTGCATGGGTCCTAAACTTGGTTATGTTGTTAGGCATAACTGCTATGGGGCGTTGAACTGCACGTGACGCAGTTGGTGGGCTGGGGGTGTCTGCGTGACACAGCCCGGTTGGCTGAGGTGTCTGTGGTGACACGGCCCTGCGCGTGCTGAGGTGTTGAACATGACACGACACAGTTAAAACAGTCAAGGTTTCACTTGTACACATGTGTAATTCCATCTACGATCTGTGACTTGTGCAATTAAACTCTTTAAAGCATTTTGCAACGAAACAAGCAAACCAGTGAAGCTCACCGGCTCGTTTAGCTGACCCTTTTTGTAACTAACATGCATTTCAGGTAACTTGAGACTGGTGTGATCCGTGTATGTTATTCAAGACGTGTTTATAGGCGAATCCTGAGATAGACGCATGCGGGTTAGAAGACTTATGTGGTTCATGGGAACACGTAGTTGTAACATACATGTAGTATGTAATCAACATTTTGTAAGTAATAAAATGTAGTGTCTTTATAAATAATGTGCTTGTACCAGAGGTGTCTGTTGCATCCCGTGTTTTCTTCCACTACAGATTGGGGTGTGACAGAAGATGGTTTCAGAGCCATTGGTTATAAAGAACTAGGTGCCTTTAAGGAAACCTAGACTATAACTACAGGCTCGGACATTAGTGGACATCATTGGAAAAAACAACCTCTACTAACAGTAGTTAGTGAACACTGTAAAGTACCCTATTGGCAAGTACCAGGATGGCTTGTGGGGCAAGTGGGTTATTATGGTCCGGAACTTAATAAAAGACTTGCTCATACGAGGCAGTGTTAGGAAAGTCGCGGTAATAAACACACTTAAATACGTGGAGTGATATATACATGTACCAAGGTAATAATGTGTGGATGATTGTGCGTGGATTGATACATGAATTGGGATCGGTGGATAATATGTTATTACATATGCCTTCGGGATAGGCAGAAAACTGGTATTACAGTCCATTCCACATTCCTACTGCTCACATAACTAATACCCACTAGAATTGGATTACTATCACTCATGCAGTTGTTACATATACGTTATGATGTGAGAACTCAAGTCTTTATTACGATACGATCTCACCAACTCTATCCTTATAATTATTATAACAACGATTGCATACCAGAATGGTATTTCAAAAAGAACATAGATACAAAAAAACACGCAGGTCGTTCTAATAAACTGGGAGAACGTGTACGGATCCTTACTCCACTTCTCATTGTTTCACATTTGATTGTTATACAATCACAGAATTCAAACATCTTGCGAAACATTCTCGTCCTTGGATTAACTATTCATTTGATTGTCCGTTGGGTTCCTCGTCTGGTTACAATATTGGCTTTAGCCCTCACGTCATATGATATTATGATACTTAGTGGTACTCCTTAGCACATGTCCCGATATATGTTATGTGTGAGTTCGATGATCTCCGGGTTATGGAGATGGCATGGAATGCATGAATAAGTTACCCTTCCTGTTGTCATTCGATTCCATTGGGTATAAATTTTGTGATTATACAGATTCCTTTGAAACGCTTTGCATTGTGGAACCTCGTTTCGTGTGACCGTCGGTTACATTGTGTTCTTTACGATTAATGCTTGTTTCGGATTTCAGTTGGTTATTCGCGGAAAGTAATATGAGGCCCAGATATCTTGGTGAAGGGAACATTGATCATGTGTATGGGTGTGGTGGATATGGTGCGGTACTTTTTGTATATAAACACCCAGCTACATTATCAAGGTACCGTTACTTAGGGCAGACGGGCTTCATGTTGTGATTCGTTCGATTATGTTTTGGGCAACGCAGTGTTGAGTCTTCGACCCTATTTGATGCGATAGATGATGTAACAATTGTCGTAACTACGAGATCTATACACCTGTGTGGTGATTTTAAATAAAAGGTAGTTTGGGTCGCCATATAATAACCTTTGGGTTAATCCTGGGAAGGTCCTTTTTTGAATTCGTAGTATGAGTTTCTAGGGGTACTACACCCTGGTAGTACTCTGTACCTAACAATTTGGGTATAGCCGGTGATAACTTACCCACTTCGATTTACCCTATGTTTGCTTCATGAAAGGTAACAATGTTTTTGTCTCTGGTAAGACAATTCAGCATAATTTATTTCTTTTGGCGGAATTTGTTAGAACGTACAGTCATATATTCGAAATCATTACGTTACGACAAACAACTATACTTGTGTCACCGACCGTCGTCGATGAAGCTATTCGGTTGAAGCGTATATTTCCTTTACTAGCTATTGTTCGATCGTGATGCAATCCCTAATTCTTAATAAGGACACGTAATTAGCATCGGTATTAATAACCCAAGGGGATTTAGGGGTAATACATAAATGGAGAAACTAATCCGATGCAATCCAGGTTCGGCAAGGAATTGCGTGGATGCGGATCTGATTATAATAAGACTCGTGGAGGAAAAAACATTTTGTCCATATTCCTCGTAACCATTAATGCTTCGTATTAACCGAACACTCATATGTATACGTTTATTTATAAATATACAACATTATCCGCGGTCCAATCCACGGGTCAATTTTTAAATCTCGGTTAAGGGTTATGTAACCCCAGTGCGAAGTAAGAAAACTATAATCATAGAGTAATCCGATTCATTTCTTCAAATAAATTCAATTCTCCTTACCAACACTATTGGAAAGCATTAAGGTCCGGTACCTGTAATTACTAACTTGATACTCCCTATCCCTTTAATCAATATTCAGCCATGCTGCGTACGTTAGCTTCCTATGGAATTACGACAGGTATTTCAATAATAGAACCAAGTGGCATACAACCTTAAATCCTATCGAATTTAGTTCAAATTAATACAAGGTGAATCCCCAGTAACTCGAGGTAACAATGAATGAGCGATACACAGGACTCGTAACGAAGCTACTTCTTAATGCATATTTAATAAACAAAATGACCCAAAGCGAATTTTTGTCGGAGGATTATTTCATATATATATATATATATATATATTCGAAGGACGGTATTTAAAAGAATCATATAAATTTTTTATATATTAAACAATCCTTTGTTTAAGCTTCGCATAACTTAGTAAAAATGCTCCCTGAAAATGAGGTCGCAATTGAGTAGTATTCGAGTATAGTAATCCGATGACTAACCTATGTGACAACTCCTATCTAAACCTGCAAACTCTAGATCACCGGTTCTTTCGGTCCTTTTTCGGTAATATTTTTGTGACGACCATACTAAGTATTCATCTCGATAATGGTCGTAGGAGTCGTCGGTAGAGTATTACCATTCCTAAGCAGGGCGACGAAACAACCATAAAAAGGAATGGTACCGTGGAACCCTGACGAAAGGGAATGACGCCCAAGTCCTATCTACATGGGGTCATGACATGAATTCTTTCACTTTCCATACCCCTAAGGTACTGAGTCTTGAATCAATATCACCTGTATGGCGGTGCATTCGTTCTAGAAATCGCGTAAGGGGATACATGGGTCTTTGATTCCTTTCGGTTAAGGCTTTTCGCGTCATGATACCTACGACGACCGTGCGATTGGTCCTGAGTAGGGACCAACTCAGATACTTATATGTCTATAAAACATATTGACTCCCCAACTCTACAATAATAATAATACCCGGATAACATCATATGTCTCATCCTCTTCCTTGAAATATCCGAGGAGTCCAAATATTTATACACGATGTTATTCACGATACATAGGGGACGATCGAAATTCCCTTTGGGTCATTGTAAAAGTGTTATTTGGTAACGGTCTCCTACATGTGTAGGAGGATGATGCATGAGATACCCTGACTTTCATCCATCGATTGGATACAAGGTGAATGATACTCTACTCTCGTAACCAAGAGATATACGTTAAACGGTGTTGCATGTCCTCGTGAGTGTACTAGGAGTAAATTCTCTAGATCAGGGGAACATTGTTGAAACACCCCTCGTCTTCCTTCGATAGGTTGGTACCTTCAATTGAGTTTCATTTTAATCAATTAAAATGAGTAATCGCGAAATACGATGTTACCGAGAAACCCGATTTTTCGAGTCACGAAAATTCTTACGCTACCTAAAGAAACAAGAACGGGAGAAATCTCAAGTATGATACTGAATATATATACATGTGTATTTGTACCACCTAATCCTAAGAATTAAAAGCTACCCCGCATGAAGTAACACGGTCAAAACCAAACTCTCATGGAAAAGGAGTAGTCATGAGTCGTCCGAATGTCGTAATTGGCGTCTTTTGCGCGCTGAACCCACCTGGGGAAAGCTAAACCATAAATCTAGTAGTCCCGATCATTCCAAATGAAGGGACTAGTGGATCTTCCAAATACATCCCTCGGATATCATGTCCATCCAAAGGGGGAATTCCTTCGATAAGCACGTATTATATGCCTAAAATAAGAATAAAACTTCGACGCTACAACTAATTCTCTTCAAACTTGGAAAGTTACTTAACATATGATACGAATTATAGATACCTCAAGGTACGATACCAAGTCAAACCAAACGACCAAAGTACAAATCGGTGTTTGGTTGGATACACCGACTGGCTGCAAAATGGAATTAATAACCTCTGTTCATATCCTAGCCGTCAGAGTGCTAGGCTTACCTCGATTGATTATGGTTTTCATTCGGTCTTTCTTAAAGCTGCTTCTGTTATTTCAAGAGGTGGCCGAGCGATTGTGGATCCATGTTACTACATTTTCCGGTAGCACGTATTCCTTCCCTGCCCTATTAGGAAGCAGAACAGACTAATCCTAAGACAAATGGTCGAGTGCCAATGGTTTCATAAAACCACATGATTTTTCCCAATCTAGACCGAGATGGTTTTATGTGAGCGAACTCGACGGAACCCTTATGTTTAATTGGTGATTTAGATGACAAAGGTGCCAAGATAGAAAGCATCCTATCTTTCAATACTCATATACAGTGCAGATCATACCAAGTCCGAGTGGGACTCGAAAAACCACAAGACCGAGACAGTCAAGTGGGGATAAACCATCTTGTGAACTGTGCCACCTCACCCAGATAAGGATGAAAAGTACACAATTGGTACCCCCCCTTAAACAAAAACATTTATTTCATTAATATAAGCTATAAGGTACAAACGTTGAGGATTTAAACGATACAGCATTTTATCAGACTAAATATCAACTGATTCACAAAAGTTCACTAGAACGGGAAATGATACTTCTTGTTGTTTCCATTAACGATATCCTTATGAAACGTTAGTAGAGCGTGGCTATGTTCCAACCCTGTGGGAGGTACTCCGTTGATGGGGAATCTTGATTCGATGACTCGCTACTTAGTCATATTTTACAGAATTACCTGCACGTTTACGGTCAATTTTTATTCCATAATTGGGAGCATCATGGTGACACTTGTGATCATTAGACACTCATCACGCCTTAAATATTTCTATGTGATATAGTAGCGTTCTAGACGTGGTGTTATTTGAATTAAAAAAACGCATTGGATACACACTCTATCATTCCCGGTATATGGGAATTTTTATACGATTATCTCCCGGAGAATCACATCGATGTTATCAAAGTTAATAAACAGTTGTATAACAGCTAAAGCCAAGCTCCCGAAACTTAACACAAACTGAAATTATTAGTGTGGAAATTTTATATCTTTACGACGTAATCCGACTACTGGTGAGTGGTTCGGGCACACCATTGATGTAAGTGTGCAGATTTGTTGGTACTCGTGTACATGCTCACCTTACGGCAGCCTTAGGCTCTCAAAAGCCCTTCTCTTTCTTATTCTCTACCATAGGGTAGGGGCTCTCGTGGTCGGTTAATATTAACCAAAGATAACCAAGTACACGACAACAAGGGAAGACTGTCCCTCACAACTTGGTGAAACCAAATTTATTCCCTTTATATAAACATGTGGAGCAAGGTGCTCACTATTGCGGTGTTCGCAACGAACCCTGAGAGGGTATCCATACCCCTCCTCTATAGAGGGTATTCAAGAAATATTAAACCAAAATCATGAATGCAGCCTATGGTGTCTAAATGGTAAAAATAATGAATGCGAGGAAAACATAATAATTGTAGTTAATTGCAAGCTGAATACAAGACTCCTACTCTACTGTGAGTCCAACAACACTCTCACTTTCATATTGAAAGTGATGACCAACGTTACTCTT
Organism: Scalesia atractyloides; assembly: GCA_947069175.1. Classification (NCBI taxonomy): domain Eukaryota; kingdom Viridiplantae; phylum Streptophyta; class Magnoliopsida; order Asterales; family Asteraceae; genus Scalesia; species Scalesia atractyloides. The sequence continues at coordinate 50,315,290 of CAMTDV010000010.1, read as the reverse complement.
AACCATACGTAGGAATTGTGGATGGACAAATTACACAGCTACTATGTAGCACAATTATCATCCCCGTACGATGATGATACTAAACGGAAAGCGAAAACACACTTGTCGGTCGGATGACTGACACGAATATAAATACTGAGCTTTCCAACGGATTACTAAACGAAATTTTGAGGACAAATTCTTTTAACCGGGGGAGATTGTGACAACTGTGAAAAATTCTGGTAAACTTTGACCAGTACAAGTCCGCGGTAATCGAACGTGACATGAATATCATGATACTTGCTATGATTACGTGTGATGATACGAATTCTTGATACTCAGGACGAAACCAGTGACACCATAATTGGTCCCAAAACTTTAAAGCATGCTTAGAACAATAATTGTGCGAAAACCCTAAACACATGCAAGACTTGTGTGCTATGTTAAACGATATCTGTTATGTCTCGGAGGAATCCAAGAGCACGTCATGGTTAACGTAACACTATTAAGGGCCAATGGTGTGAGGATGGTGTCCTTATCTTGTAACAACGTGTTAAATGGGAGCTTTCCGTTTAACAGCGCATTAAACATTTGACGATGATTGTTAGGTCATTGGTAGGGCTATTTAAAGATTCTGAGTTCACAAAATATCTTAGTTACGAGCCGTAGACTATGATCTAAGATTTGAAGACATTCGGAGAATAGGCACGCAAAATGAGGAATTTCCCGGTGAGGGAAACACCTTTGTTTTGAAAGCAATGAAAGATAACCAAACATGCAAGGAACGGTCAATCAAGCCTAAAAACACTTAAACTACCCTAATACGAGGCCATTGTGATTAAAACGTAACCATGTTTGGATTTCGAGACGATTATGTACGGTTTTTAAAACCAAGTCTTTTGACAATAAAAACACGAAAAAAGGAGCCCGATTGGCAAATCGGAGACGCGTGTGGGACCTGAAAACGAACCTGAACGTGCCACCAAAGATAAACATCATCTTTTAACACGAAAAGACGAAGCACGACAAAGCACGGGTGGGGTAGGGGCACCCCACTTGAACCGCCCCCTCCCCTTATTATATAATTTCATTTTTTAATTTTTTATTCATTCTCAACATAATTTCTGCTCAAATCCTTCAAGTTCATGGCTGATCATCACTATAATTTAGCTAAATAAAGGTCAAGTTTTAAGAGGGTTTGATGAAGTTTTTTTGCTTAAACATGATCTAGCTTAAGAAAACCCTTTTTAATCCATGATTTTGGAAGGTTTAAACATGTTTCTTGGCTGATTAAGAACACCTCGTGAATTCTCTGGTATTATATGGCAGCCAAGATCACAAAATTTCAGGTTTTGATACCCTAATCGACCAAAATCACATAACAAATCAATTAACTGAAAAACAATGAAACAAAGCTTGATTGACATGGGTTATGGCATTGTTGGATTGTACTTGATGTGTAGGTACTGAATATAGTTCCCACACACTTCTGGACTCAAGAAAAACACCCGAAAACGAAGCTTGCGCTAGGTATATCACCCGAAACCTTAAACTAGAATAGGCAGAATTAGTTTGGACCATAACTTGGTCCCCGGGTATTGGATTGAGCTGAAAATTTGTGTGTTGATATGGCGTATTGACCGGAATGTCCATGTAAAATGTTAGAATTTTTGGAATTTTCTATGATTTTTGGCGAATTTTTGACTCTTTTACGGAAAGAAATTCGGAAAAAAAATACTAAACAGAATCAATAAATCACCTAAGTTTACAGAAACACTAAGGGAAATATAGAGAATGTTCTGGGAAGTTTTGAAGTCCATTTATTGAATTTTGGTTTTGGTTAAAAATCCGCGTTTTTGGGAGTTTTCGGTAGCCGGAAAGGCACTGAAACGAAATCGGAAAAATCCCAATTTTGTGCAGGGAGTTCCTGGACATATTAGGAGTTTACTGGAATATTTTTAGAATTTTTAGACATCAAATAGTAAGCGATGTAAATTATTCGGTTAGATACTGTTTTACAATTAAATTATTTAAGTTCTAAAAATAACTTTATAAATTCCCAAATCATTTTTCCTTGAATCTATATAATGTTACCGAGTTCTAAAAAAATTTCCAGATTTTTATAAAATACGTAGATTAAATGGGATTTTTCGGCTTTTAAAACGCTTCTTTTAACTTATTTCGGCAGTTTACCGGACAACGAACCCGCCGGAACTGGGGACGAACCGAACCCTATTATGACTATAAGTGGAACACCATAGGTATTCTGGGAAGTTCGAGGGTAAGCCGGAGACTCTGGGTGTGTTCCACCATCGTTCGGGAGAATCCCCGACGGCGAAAACAGAAACTCATATTCGAGAGGCCAAGATCCTCCAACGTCCGGATTTCCTTAATAAATACTTAATCTTTTCTAAATGACAACGTACTGGAACTGTCTAGATCTTAGTGCCGTTATCCGAACATATAGAACAACCGACTGTGGCTGGCACGCGAACCGGTGCACGGGAGCAAAACGTAAAACTGATCCTACCCTAACATCCATCACCACAACAGGGTACTAGATGTACAATATGGCCTGAAAATACCCACCCAGGACCAAGTTATAGGCGTTTGATATTGGTAATTACTTGCATGATTACTATTAGAACCGAACCAGCTTGCATATACTCCTATTGCTACATGTGATACTGCTATCCTGTGTGTTTCACTCCCCCACTTTTAAACTGTTTTACTGTTTTCTGGGGTGATTTGCATGTTACAAACTATGATAATTGCACCAACTTGTGATGATGATGTGAATTATCTTACACACAAACTACCCCACTACAAGTGATTAATGTAAGCCGTGGACAGTGGATAGTACTATTGGTTTGACAAACCCAGTTGCGACGACCGGGCTGTGTGCCGGCAAATAGTCAACTGCACGGGTCCTAAACTTGGTTATGTTGTTAGGCGTAACTGCTATGGGGCGTTGAGCTACACGTGACGCAGTTGGTGGGCTGGGGGTGACGTGACACGACCCGGCGGGCTGAGGTGTCTGTGGTGACACGGCCCTGGGCGTGCTGAGGTGTCGAACGTGACACGGCACAGTTAAAACAGTCAAGGTTTCACTTTTACACACGTGTAATTCCATCTACGATCTGTGACTTGTGCAATTAAACTTGTTAAAGCATTTTGCTACGAAACAACCAAACTAGTGAAACTCATCGTCACGTTTAGCTGACCCTTTTTAAAACTAACATGCATTTCAGGTAACTTGAGACTGGTGTGATCCGTGTATGTTATTTAAGACGTGTTTATAGGCGAATCCTGAGATACACACATGCGGCTTAGAAGACTTATATGGTTCACGGGAATACGCAGTTGTAACATACATGTAGTATGTAATCAACATTTTGTATGTAATAAAATGTAGTGTCTTTATAAACAATATGCTTGTACCAGAGGTGTCTGTTGCATCCCGTGTTTTCTTCCGCTACAGATTGGGGTGTGACATTAGTACTCGGTACTCTCAACGCAAACCTAAATCGCAACTTAATTATGCTACTCTATGTTACCTATGTGTTATGTGTGCTTTACGTTCTATGGTTGTACTCGCTATCGCAACGCCCTCGCTCACACAAATCACTAAATCACATTAATTTGTTGACGCAACGGTTAACGTAACTAACTAATACGAATCGAATCGCCAAACGAGCACCTAACGAACAAATGACGAACAAAACTTAGCCACTAGACCAAGTTCGCACGAAGTTGGGTATACCCAACTTCGCCCGAAGTTGACCAGGCCAGAAATATGGGTCAAGTTCGCTCGAATTTGCACAAGACAAGGAGAACTGGCCAAGTTCGCCCGAACTTGTGCAAAGTTTTCCCGAAGTTGCCTACTGCCACCTTAATTCGTCCTCACCTATAAATACCCAACACCTCCATTCATGCTCTCCTTGCTGCAACTTCGCTCCAGAACTCCCAAAACCGAATTTCTTTGTTTTTCCAAGTAAGAACCACTCGTTTTATGCAAATCACAATGTTTTCCACTACGATTTTACACAAGGATCACGTTCGTTTTCATCCAAACTTCACTGTTTATAAAAATCTTCATTTTTTTTCTATAAAACTTCTTATTTTAGCCTAGATCTACACTTAAACGGGTATATTGGACTTAGCCTTGGCCTTCCAAGCCAGAAATCTTGATGATTTCGACTCACTAAGTGTTAGATCTGAGAAAAACCTTTAAAAACATTGATTTTTACACCAAAAACGGATTAACCGATATGTGTTTCGTTCACTAATTAGTGGAACGATGCATTGTCAACGAAATACTTGAAATGGATTCGAAATTTCATCTGTTTCAAGCGGAAACCCAGATCCGGATGCACAAGGACGATAAAGTCACTTCGCATGAACTGGACTAACTCATACAAATTACCAAGTTCGCATGAATTAGCCCGAGTTCCTGTAAAATGGCTAAAACTCGCTCTCAAAGACCTCTCCAGCCTATGGTTTGCTCAGTAGCTCAAGGTCGGAGGGATGGACACTCGATTTTCCAAAGCAAACGACGCGAAAACGCACGATTTTGGAACCAAAACAGACAACTTCGCACCAAATATGGCAAGTTCGCTCGAAGTTGTCACCTGACTAGTGCAACTTGGCCTGAACTTGTGCCTGACCAAAGGGGAAGTACAACTTCGCCCGAACTTGTGTTGTGACCTAAGTCAAAGCATAACTTCGCCTGAAGTTGGTTAATTAACCTAAGTTGAGAACAACTTCGCCTGAAGTTGTTGCTTGACTGAAGTCCGTTACAACTTCTCCCGAAGTTGTCTACTGCCTCTTCGCATTTCGACCATTTCATCATTTCAGAAGACTGATGCACTTCTATTCTCGCTTACAGGCTGATCCCGACGCTCCCTTCAATCCACAAGAGTTCGTGTATCTTTGTTGAGCACCGACTGTGAGTATACGTGAACCCTTTTCGCTTAAAACGCACTTTTGGGTGTTACATACGTTCTCTATATCAAAACACGCTACACACAATGCTAAACTCTTTTAACGCTAACCGCTCTCGCATGTTATACGTGAATCACTGAATGTTTGTTTGCTATGTGTGAATAATGAGGACTTGCAGACCACCCTTAGCAACGATAGTACTATAGTTTGGACTCAGCACCCGATTGGTTCGGGGGTTGTTAAGGCTCGCATATATACTTTATGTGCGTGTTCGCTGTTGTGAACACGTATCGCGCCTACTCCATCTCGCAGTCGTGTTGGTTAGCTTGTATCATTATTGTTACCCTACTTAGATTCACTTTCTCTACGTGTACATGTTGGTTATGCGTAAACGCTTTATCTCTATTTATATGCTATGAAACATGTATGCTCACCTTTACTTTACGGTATTGACTTTATTTTAACGTATGTGACAGGTTGATGATTCTATGCAGCAACGGACTTAGGGCTTTATCCTTAGAAACGCATAATAGAAATCTAGGTTGTCGGATTGGTTTGTTTAAGAGATTATGTGTTTTGTAAAAATTGTTATGAAATATTGTTTGACTGTATGGGAAATCGGACCTTTAAAAATATTGCCATTAATAGTTGTTGTGGAATTTCTCTTGAACAATATGATTCGCCTAGTGCCGCACCCCGATGATTCCGCCATCGGTTGGGGTGTGACAAATTGGTATCAGAGCCATAGCTGTAGGGAATTATGTAGAATTGCCATGTTCGATCTAGCCTATAGTCTAAGTACCCAATTAGATCGCTCTTCGACTTAAATACTTAAACTACTTGTCCTAAATGCTTACATGCCTTTCCTAAGGCTAACACAAAGTACACGCTTGAAAACGCTCGTATAACACAAACGAGTGTTTGTGTTAGGATTCAGTGTGAAAACCTATAACTCTCGACAAGATCACTCACTCCGCGTACTATTTACTGCACGAGATTCTTTCGTTAAGCTAGGAGTGATATCGATATCTTAACGAAAAATCTCCACCTCTATTTCCATGGAACTCCCGACACGTTCAGTGAAAACCACAAACATGGAACGAAGTTGTTAAGTTAGGGGTGAAACCCGCATCTTAATAACTAATTCCACTCCTCGATTTTCAATCTCACCAAGGTCTCGACTATTTCGATGACACGGGGCACGACGTAACTAGAAGGATAAATGTCGTTAACCATAGTACGACGAGAGCATTTGTCTATTAGGCCAAATCGTGTGCCCGAACTCAGAGGATTTTCAAATAACTTTGGGTAGTCGTTGTCTCACAACCCAGGATGCTCCAAATTGATTTAAACTTGCAATCGCCAATTTTACGCATCATCGAGTTTTATTATTAATTATGTGTTTAAATTTGTGAATTTTACACTTTATCGATTTCTCGTTTTATCGCTTTGCTTTACGAAAATATGCACAACTCGCACAGCTCCACGTAATCTAAAACTCTAATAAATCACAAACCAAACTAAAACGCTCAACCATCTTACGCGAATGTCCTCATATGCAAAACTTCTCGCTTATTACGCTTATACGACTCGCATCTCATAGTGCGCTACGCAAGATCTAGTGAAGGTAAATACGTGCAAAATATGTGCTTACATGCTTATGTGCCTACGTGATTATGTGCTTACGTGCTTATGTGCTTACGTGTTTTGTTCCTTATGTGATTAATAATAATAAGCATATGTTGTAAAACGTAAACTTTCGAACACGACCCATTATAATCGAATCTCGTCTAATTTCCCTATGTGCCATTCTACAGAATCTCACTTTCGCAAAAGGCATCCATGGGATCTCACACTCACCGTACCGCTCATTGCAACAACACCGACAAACGCATCGCCTCTCTCGTAGCCAAGGAAATGGTTAAGGTGATCCCGCAAATTGTCAGCGAAATACAAGCGGTTAGCAGCAACTCATCAGTCGACTCCAAGAACGATGCTCCGAAATCTCGGTTCAGTTTCAAGTAGTTTAAGGCCTGCGGTCGTGTAGCATTCTTAGGCGAAGATGGAACAATCAAGATGTTTCACTGGTTCGACTCGATCGAAGTCACTTTCAGGCAAAGCGAAAGCCCTGAAAACCTCCACACCGTTAACGCCACTGGAGTCTTTCAATCAAGGGCACTTGACTGGTGGACTGCCGAGCACAACAGGCGCGGTAACGACGAAGCTTACTCCCTCGTGTTGGAAGAACATAAGGAGCTCATGATCAAAGAGTTCCGCCCACCACATGAAATTCAAAAGCTGAAAACGAGTTATGGAATATCAAACAAATCGGTGGTGACAATGCTGGTCTCACCGCTCGCTTCAAGTAGCTCAACCTCATCTGCCGAGGTCTAGTGGACACTACCGAGAAAGCCATCAAGAAGTATCTCCGCGCTCTCCCCAACTGTGTCGCCGATTTTGTTCAAGCTGCAAGACCAACTACGGTCGATGAGAGTTACCAACTCGCAACCGAGATCAACGACAAGCGAGTCTTGGCTGGAGCTTTCAAAGTCTCAACCAAGAACCTCAGCTAAGCTACTGTTGAGCCAAGCACCGATACTACTCCATCTCAAGCCTCCAAGTCAATCACCAGAACCGCAAGCGAAAGGGTAACAACAAGAACTGCGCAGTAGTCCCAACACCGAACTCCCAGTCTCGCCAAGCTGCTACTCCCAACGCACCAGCTGCTAAGCGTGCGTATACTGGACCTCACCCTCTGTGCTCCAAGTGCACATACCATCATGCGATTGGAGGAAACTGCCGCTTTTGTGCCAATTGCAACATCTATGGACACTTCACGGCTCACTGCCGTACTGGTCCACGTCAACAAGCTCCTCCCGCTCTCGCAGCACCGCCAGCTCCTCTCAATGCTATGCCAGTTAACCAGGCACCGCAAGCACCAATAGTTCAGGCACGTGCTTGCTACACTTGTGGCGACCCGAATCATTTCAGCATCAATCACCGCCACGCTCAGAATGACAACAATGCTGTCAATGGTACGTTCCTCATTAATGGTATTTATGCTTCAGTTTATTTGATACTGGAGCCGATAACTGTTTTGTATCGTTAGAATTCGAAAAACTTTTAAAATGTAAACACGCTTATCTCCCAAGTACCTTCGACGTCGAAATCGCCACTGGTAGAACCATTACCGTAAACTCCGTCTTACGTGATTGTACTCTCGAACTCAACAATCATAATTTCTTGATCGACCTCATACCTATGCAATTAGGTAGTTTTGATGTCATAGTAGGCATAGATTTTCTTCGCGGGAATCGTGCTGAAGTTGTTTGTTTCGATAAAATGATTCGTTTTCCCCTTCCAAACGATGATCAACTACATGTTACGGCGAAACACCTTCAAAGAAGTTGATGCTTTTGTCGTGTACCAAGCGAACAAGTGTTTGCGCAAGCAGTGCATCGCTTTTCTAGCCCACATCGTGAAACCAGAGAAGGAAAAGAAAACCTTAAAAGACGTACCTGTTGTTTGTGAATTTCCTAAAGTTTTCCTGACGATTTACCTGGTTTACCCCCTACTCGTGATGTCGAATTCCTTATTGATCTAATCCCCAGTGCTACACCTGTTGCTAAAGCTCCCTATCGCCTTGCACCATTCGAAATGCGAGAGCTATCTATCCAACTTCAAGAACTTCTTGATAAAGGCTTTATATGCCCGAGCACATCACCTTGGGGCGCACCCGTCCTTTTCGTGAAAAAGAAGGATGTATCGTTCCGAATGTGCATTGACTATAGGGAACTTAACAAGCTTACAATTAAGAACCGCTACCCTCTTCCTCGAATCGATGATTTATTTGACCAACTCCAAGGTGCTACTTGTTTTCTGAAGATTGATTTACGTTCCGGATATCACTAGCTACGTGTACATGAGCAAGACATTCCGAAAACTACCTTTCGTACTCGCTATGGCCATTATGAATTCGTGGTCATGCCTTTTGGACTCACAAACGCACCTGCGGTCTTCATGGATTTGATGAACCGTGTGTGCAAAGCCTTTTTGGATCGTTTCGTCATTGTTTTTGTCGATGATATCCTTATATACTCAAAGTCGAGAGCCGAACACACGCGACATATTCGTTTAGTTCTTGAACTTCCCCAAGGAAACCGTCTTTACGCCAAATTCTCCAAGTGTGAATTCTGGCTTAAAGAAGTTCAATTTCTCGGTAACGTCGTCAACGACCAAGGAATCCAAGTCGATCCCGCCAAAATTGAAGCTGTAAAGAGTTGAAATACCCCGAGGAAGCCGTCCGAAATCCGTTTCTTCCTCGGATTGGCAGGTTAGTACCGCCGATTCATCGCCGACTTTTCAAAAATCTTCGTTCCTCTCACTTCTTTAACTCATAAGGATAAACCTTTTGTTTGGGGTTTCGAACAGGAGGAAGCCTTTCAGACCCTCAAGCATATGCTTTGCAACGCCCCGTTCTTGCACTTCCCGACGGAGACGACGATGTCGTCGTTTATTGCGTTACCTCTAACCTAGGTCTCGGTTGTGTTCTCATGCAACGAGAGAAAGTTATCGCGTATGCGTCTCGACAACTCAAAATCCACGAGAAGAACTACACTACCCACGATCTCAAATTTGATGCAGTCATTTTTGCGTTAAAGATATGGCGACACTACCTTTATGGTACAAAGTGTACGGTCTTCACTGACCACAAGAGCTTACAACACATCTTTAACCAGAAAGAACTAAACATGCGCCAACGCAGATGGGTTGAACTTCTCAACGACTATGATTGTGAGATACGCTACTATCTCGGCAAAGCAAACCTCATAGCTGATGCTCTTAGTCGATGAAGCTATGTGTATAGCATTCATGACGTTCATGCCCAGAACAAACTCGAAACCCTAATTCGCGAAACCCAGCACGACTGTTTCATTGAGAATACCTTGTTTGAGGAAATCAAATATGGTGCCGAAACCCAACTGGAGAATAAGTCTAACAGGGTCTATTACTTTCTGAATCGCATTTGGATCCCTAGCCGCAATAACCTTCGAGAGTTGCTATCGAGCAAAGCCCATGAGTCTCGATATTTCATTCACCCCGGTGCCTACAAGATGTACCAGGACCTCCGTTCTAGGTATTGGTGGCCGGGCATGAAAAAGGATATTGCTCTGTATGTTTCGAAATGCTTAACTTATGCGAAAGTTAAAGCCGAACACCAACGCCCCTTTGGCTTACTAGAACAGCCCGACATCCCGATGTGGAAATGGGAAAGTATAGCTATGGATTTTGTTATGAAACTCCCTCGCACCTTTTCTGGTCACGATACCATTTGGGTTATTGTCGACCGCCTCACGAAATCGGCTCATTTCATTGCCATACGAGAAGACTATAAGGTAGAACGATTAGCACGAATCTATACCGATGAAGTCATTTGTCGACACGGGACGCCTCATGACATCATCTCTGATCGCGACGGTCGCTTTACGTCACGTCTCTGGGAGACTTTCCAATCCGCAATCGGTACTAAGCTTAACCCTAATACTGCTTTCCGTCCTCAAACCAACGGTCAGACTGAGCGCACGATTCGCACCCTTGAAGACATGCTTCGTTCGTGCATTATAGATTTTGGTGGTAGTTGGGATACGCATTTACCTTTAATAGAATTTTTGTACAATAACAGTTATCATACTAGTATTCACATGGCACCTTTTGAGGCTTTATACGGCAGAAAATGTCGATCGCCTATTGTATGGCACGAGATGGAGACGTTCAGATCCATGGTCCCGAGTTAATACAAGAAACGACAGACAAAATCTTCCAAATCAGAGACAATCTCCTGAAAGCTCAGAGTCGTCAAAAGAGTTATGCTGATAAACAACGCAAGCCCCTATAATTCACAGTTGGAGATCACGTTCTCTTAAAGGTGTCACCTTGGAAAGGAGTGATCCGATTTGGAAAGAAAGGGAAACTAGCGCCACGATATGTGGGCCCCTTTAAGATTCTGGAAAGAATTGGCAAAGTGGCCTACCGACTCGAATTACCAGAAGAACTCAGCAACGTACATCCGACTTTCCATGTCTCAAACCTTAAAAAGTGTTTAGCTAAAGGAAATCTTCACATGCCACTTGAAGATTTGCAATAAACGAAACGCTGCATTTCCTGAAAAGCCAGTAGAATCACGGATCGAGAGATCAAGAAACTTTGACGCTCTCGCATTCCTATTGTGAAAGTCCGGTGGGAAGGCAAACGTGGCGCCAAGTTCACTTGGGAACTCAAAAGTGATATGAAAGCTAAATATCCACATCTCTTTGTTACGGCCGCCACCTGAATTTCGGGACGAAATTCCCTAAAGGAGGGGTGACTGTAACAACCCGATCTTTCGGATTGTTATCTGAATTCCGTTATTTCCGTTTATTTCTGTTTCAAAACCTGTTTGTACTCTGACATTTTAATGGTTAAACTATTGTGAAACGCATATTATATCGCTTATTTATCGCATTAAAACCGCTTAGTACTCGCAAATCTCAACGCAAACCTGAATCACAACTTAATTATGTTACTTTATGTTACCTATGTGTTATGTGTGCTTTACGTTCTATGGTTGTACTCGCTATCGCAACGCCCTCGCTCACACAAATAGCTAAATCACATTAATTTGTTGACGCAACGCTTAACGTAACTAACTAATATGAATCGAATCGCCAAACAAGCACCTAACAAACAAATGACGAACAAAACTTAGCCACCAGGCCAAGTTCACACAAAGTTGGGTATACCCAACTTCGCCCGAAGTTGACCAGGCCAGAAATATGGGTCAAATTCGCTCGAACTTGCACAAGCCAAGGAGAACTGGCCAAGTTTGCCCGAACTTGTGCCAAGTTCCCCGAACTTGAGCCAAGTTCGCCCGAAGTTGCCTACTGCCACCTTAATTCCTCCTCACCTATAAATACCCAACACCTCCATTCATGCTCTCCCTGCTGCAACTTCGCTCCAGAACTCCCAAAACCGAATTTCTTTGTTTTTCCATATAGGAACCACTCGTTTTATGCAAATCACAATGTTTTCCACTACGATTTTACACAAGGATTACCTTCGTTTTCATCCAAACTTCTCTGTTATAAAGATCTTCATCTTTTTCTATAAAACTTCTTATTTTAGCCTAGATCTACACTTAAACGGTTATATTGGACTTAGCCTTGGGCTTCCAAGCTAGAAATCTTGATGATTTCGACTCACTAAGTGTTAGATCAGAGATAAACCGTTTAAAAACATTGATTTTTACACCAAAAACGAATTAACCGACATGTGTTTCGTTCACTAAGTAGTGGAACGAGGCATTGTCAACGAAATACTTGAAATGGATTCGAAATTTCGTCTGTTTCAAGCGGAAACCCAGATCCGGATGCACAAGGACGATAAAGTCACTTCGCATGAACTGGACTAACTCATACAAATTACCAAGTTCGCATGAATTAGCCCGAGTTCCTGTAAAATGGCTAAAACTCGCTCTCAAAGACCTCTCCAGCCTATGGTTTGCTCAGTAGCTCAAGGTTGGAGGGATGGACACTCGATTTTCCAAAGCAAACGACGCGAAAACGCACGATTTTGGAACCATAACAGAAAACTTCGCACCAAATATGGCAAGTTCGCTCGAAGTTGTCACCTGACTAGTGCAACTTGGCCTGAACTTGTGCCTGACCAAAGGGGAAGTACAACTTCGCCCGAACTTGTGCTGTGACCTAAGTCAAAGCACAACTTCGCCCGAAGTTGGTTAATTAACCTAAGTTGAGAACAACTTAACCCGAAGTTGTCTACTGCCTCTTCGCATTTAGACCGTTTCAGCACTTCGGAAGACTGTGCACTTTTGTTCACGCTTACAGGCTGATCCCGACGTTCCCTTCAATCCACAACAGTTCGTGTATCTTCGTTGAGCATCGACTGTGAGTATACTTGAACCCTTTTTCGCTTAAAACGCACTTTTGGGTGTTACATACGTTCTCTATATCAAAACATGCTACACACAACGCTAAACTCTTTTAACGCTAACCCCTCTCGCATGTTATACGTGAATCGCTGAATGTTTGTTTGCTATGTGTGAATAATGAGGACTTGCAGACCATCCTTAGCAACAATAGTACTATAGTTTGGACCCAGCACCCGATTGGTTCAGGGGTTGTTGAGGCTCGCATATATACTTTACGTGTGTGTTCGTTGTTGTGAACATGTATCGCCCATACTCCATCTCGCAGTCGTGTTCGTTAGCTTGTATCATTATTGTTAGCCTACTTAGATTCACTTTCTCTAAGTGTACATGTTGGTTATGCGTAAACGCTTTATCTCTATTTATATGCTATGAAACATGTATGCTCACCTTTACTTTACGTTATTGACTTTATTTTAACATATGTGACAGGTTGATGAATATATGCAGCAACGGACTTAGCGCTTTATCCTTAGAAACACATAATAGAAATCTAGGTTGTCGGATTGGTTTGTTTAAGAGATTATGTGTTTTGTAATAATTGTTATGAAATATTGTTTGACTGTGTAGGAAATCGGACCTTTAAAAATATTGCCATTAATAGTTGTTGTGGAATTTCTCTTGAACAATCTAATTCGCCTAGTGCTGCGCCCCGATGATTCCGCCATCGGTTGGGGTGTGACATCAGCAACAACCACTGTCGCCACAGCAGCAGCAGCAACCACAGGCTGTGCGTGGAAGAGCTTTCAATATCAACCATCGCCAGGCTCAGAATTACAACAATGTTGTCAATGGTACGTTCCTCATTAATGGTATTTATGCTTCTTGTTTATTTGATACTGGAGCTGATAACGGTTTTGTATCATTTGAATTCGAAAAGCTTTCAAAATGTAAACGCGCTAACCTCCCAAGGACCTTCGACGTCGAAATCGCCATCGGAAGAATCGTTACTGTTAACTCCGTTCTACATGATTGTACTCTCGAACTCAACAATCACAGCTTCTCGATCAATTTCATACCTATGCAATTAGGTAGTTTTGATGTCATAGTAGGCATGGATTTTCTTCGCGAAAATCGTGCCAAAGTCGTGTGTTTTGATAAAATGATTCGTTTTCCCCTTCCAAACGGTGATCAACTACATGTTTACGATGAAACTCCCTCAAAGAAGTTTATGCTTTTGTCATGTACCCAAGCGAACAAGTATTTGCGCAAGCAGTACATCGCTTTCCTAGCCCATATTGTGAACCCGGAAAAAGAAAAGAAAACCTTGAAAGACGTACCTGTTGTTTGTGAATTCCCTAAAGTTTTCCCGACGATTTTCCCGGTTTACCCCCTACTCGTGATGTCGAATTCCGTATTGATCTAATCCCCGGTGCTACACTTGTCGCTAAAGCTCCCTATCGCCTTGCACCATCTTGAGCTATCTAGCTAGCTAACTTCAAGAGTTACTTGATAAAGGCTTTATACGCCCGAGCACATCACCTTTGGGCGCACCCGTACTTTTTGTGAAGAAGAAGGATGGATTGTTCCGAATGTGGATCGACTATAGGGAACTTAAAAAGCTTACAATTAAGAACCGCTACCCTCTTCCTTGAATCGATGATTTATTTGACCAACTCCAAGGTGCTACTTGTTTTTCGAAGATTGATTTACATTCCGGATATCACCAGCTACGTGTACTGAAAACTGCCTCTCGTACTCGCTATGGCCATTACGAATTCGTGGTCATGCCTTTTGGACTCACAAACGCGCCTGCGGTCTTCATGGATTTGATGAACCGTGTGTGCAATGCCATCTTGGATTGTTTCGTCATTGTTTTCATCGATGATATTCTTATTTACTCGAAGTCGAGAGCCGAACATGCGCCACATCTTTGTTTATTTCTCGAACTTCTCCAAGGAAACCGTCTCTACGCCAAATTCTCCAAGTGTGAATTTTGGCTTAATGAAGTTCAATTTCTAGGTCACGTCATCAATGACCAAGGAATCCACGATCCCGCCAAAATTGAAGCTGTAAAGAGTTGGAATACTCCAAAGAATCCGTCCGAAATCCGTTCTTTCCTCGGATTGGCGGTTACTACCGCCGATTCATCGCCGACTTTTCGAAATCGCCGTACCCCTCACCTCTTTGACTCATAAGGATAAACCTTTTGTTTGGGGTTCTGAACAGGAGGAAGCCTTTCAGACTCTCAAGTGTATGCTTTGCGGATGCCTCTTACCTAGGTCTCGGTTGTGTTCTCATGCAACGATACAAGGTTATCGCATATGCATCTCGACAACTCAAAATCCACAAGAAGAACTACACTACCCACGATCTCGAGCTCGGTGCGGTTGTTTTTGCGTTAAAGATGTGGCGACACTACCTTTATGGTACAAAGTGTACGGTCTTTACCGAACATAAGAGCTTACAAAACATCTTTAACCAGAAAGAATTAAACATGCGCCAACGCAGATGGGTGGAACTTCTCAACGACTATGATTGTGAGATACGCTACCATCCCGGCAAAGCAAACGTCGTAGCCGGTGCTCTCAATCGACGAAGCTATGTGTTTAGCGTTCATGACGTTCAAGCCCAGAATAAACTCGAAACCCTGACTCGCGAAACCCAGCACGCATGTTTCATTGAGAATACCTTGTTTGAGGAAATGAAATGTGGTGCCAAAACCCAGCTGGAGAGTAAGTCTAACGGGATCTATTACTTTCTGAATCGCATTTGGATCCCTAGCCGCAATAACCTTCGAGAGTTACTGATGACCAAAGCCCATAAGTCTCGATATTCCATTCACCCTGGTGCCGACAAGATGTACCAGGACCTCCGTTCTAGGTATTGGTTGTCGGGCATGAAAAAGGATATCGCTCTGTATGTTTCGAAATGCTTAACTTGTGCGAAAGTTAAAGCCGAACATCAATGACCCTCTAGCTTACTCGAGCAACCCGATATCCTGATGTGGAAATGGGAAAGTATAGCTATGGATTTTGTTACAAAACTCCCTCGCACCTCTTCTGGTCACGATAGCATTTGGGTTATCGTCGATCGCCTCACGAAATCTGCTCAATTTATTGCCACACGAGAAGACTATAAGGTAGAACGATTAGTACGAATCTATACCGACGAAGTCATTTGTCTACACGGGACGCCTCGTGACATCATCTCTGATCGCGACGGTCGCTTTACTTCACGCATCTGGGAGACTTTCCAATCCGCACTCGGTACTAAACTAATCTTAGTACCGCGTTTCATCCTCAGACCGATGGTCAGACTGAGCGCACGATTCACACCCTTGAAGACATGCTTTGATCTTTCGGTAGTAATTGGGATACGCATTTACCTTTAATAGAATTTTCGTACAATAACAGTTATCATAGTAGTATTCAAATGGCACCTTTTGAGGCATTATAAGGTAGGAAATGTCGATCGCCTATTGTATGGCACGAGATCGGAGACGTTCAACTCACCGGTCCCGAGCTAATACAAGAAACGACAAACAAAATCCTCCAAATCAGAGACAATCTCCTGAAAGCTTGGAGTCGTCAAAAGAATTACGCCGATAAACCCCGCAAGCCCCTACAGTTCGAAGTGGGAGATCACGTTCTCTTAAAGGTTTCACCTTGGAAAGGAGTGATCTGTTTCGAAAAGAAAGGGAAACTAGCGCCACGATACGTGGGCCCCTTTAAGATTCTGGAAAGAATTGATAAAGTGTCCTACCGACTGAATTACCGAAAGAGCTTAGCAACGTGCATCCGACTTTCCACGTCTCAAACCTCAAAAAGTGCTTAGCTGAAGGAAATCTTCATGTGCCACTTGAAGACTTACAAATAAATGGGACGCTGCATTTCATAGAAAAGCCAGTAGAAATCATGGATCGAGAATCAAGAAATTTCGACGCTCTCGCATTCCTATTGTGAAGATCCGAAGGGAAGGCAAACGCGGCGCCGAGTTCACGCGGCGCCGAGTTCATTACAGCCGCCACCTGAATTTCGGGACGAAACTCCCTAAAGGAAGGGAGAATGTAACAACCCGATCTTTCGGATTGTTATCCTAATCCCGTTATTTCCGTTTATTTCTTCTTAGGACCCGTTTTGTACTCTGAGATTTATTATAATGGTTAAACTATTTTGAAACACATTTTAAATCGCTTGTTTATCGCAATTAAATCGCCTAATACTCTCAACGCAAACTCAAATTGCGGTTAATTATGCTACTTTATGTTTCTTATGTGTTATGTGTGCTTTATGTTTTATGGTTGTATTCGCTATCGCAACGCTCTCGCTCACACAAATCGTATTCTCTTATTAACGCAATAAGCCAATGAACGAAATTTGGAACTTTTCCTAGCCAAAAGGGCAAGTTCGCACGAAGTAGGCTACTACTTCGCACGAACTTGACCAAAGCTAGGAATTGGCCAAGTTCGTGCGAAGTGGACTGCTTCGTGCGAACTACCAATTCGCACGAACCAGTCCAAGTTCCTATGAACTGACTAAAATCGCTCAAAAAACCTCTCTGGCGCTAGGTTTGATCAGTAACTTGAGGCTGGAGGGATGACCAATCGATTTCCCGAAGATACGACGCAAAACACGTGATTTTGACAACAAAATAGCCCAACTTCGCACCAAAAAGGGCAACTTCGCATGAACTCTGCACCCAGTTCCCACGAAGTGCACTTCTGGTAAGGAAAGTGCTACTTCGCACGAAGTCCACTTTGTGCGAACTAGCACAAGTTCGCACGAAGTTGTCTATTACCCCACCGCACCTCGTTTCGATCGTTGCAGCACTTCAGAAGACTGATGCACTTCTGTTCTCGCTTACAGGCTGTTCCGGCGCTCCCTTCAATCCATAGGAGATTGTGTTTACCTGCTAAGCACGAACTGTGAGTATACTGAACCCTTTTTCGCTTAAAACGCACTTTTGGGTGTTACATACGTTCTCTATATCAAAACACGCCACACACAACGCTAAACTCTTTTAACGCTAACCGCTCTCGCATGTTATACGTGAATCGCTGAATGTTTGTTTGCTATGTGTGAATAATGAGGACTTGCAGACCACCCTTAGCAACGATAGTACTATAGTTTGGACTCAGCACCCGATTGGTTCGGGGGTTGTTAAGGCCTGCATATTAACCTTACGTGCATGTTCGCTGTTGTGAACACGTATCGCGCATACTCCACCTCGCAGTCGTGTTGGTTAGCTTGTATAATTGTTGTTAGCATACTTAAATTCGCCTCTCAACGTGTCACATGCTGGTTATGCGTAAACGCTTTATCTCTATTTATATGCTATTAAACCTGTGTACTCACCTTTACTTATTGTATTGACTTGTATAACGTATGTAACATGTTGATGTATTACGCTGCAATTGGACTTAGGATTGTCTTTAGAAACTTGTAATAAAAACCTAGTTGTCGAACTGTTTTGTTTGAGAATGATGTAATCCGAATGACTTTTGATGTGAATGTTTAGTTCGATTGTATGGGAAATTGGATGTTAGTAAATATTATCACATTAATAGTCGTTGTGGAAATTCTTGAGCAATCTGTTCGCTTAGTGTCACGCCCCGATGATTCCGCCATCAGTTGGGGTGTGACAGATGATACACTAAATTATGTTGTATTTCGGTGTATCCTTTAAATTCAATAATGTCAACACACTGTTTTTTATTCATGTTATGGTTCGATAGTTGACAAATCATTTTCGTGCTCCTATTTCATTTGAGCTTGCTGATTCTAAGTTTCATCTATTTGACGACCAACGCAAGTATCCTTTGATAGTAAATTCTATTGTTTCTAGAATTCATTTGCAGATTGTGAACGCTCAATCGGACATCTGTTGGTTGAATTCCTCTTTTTGTTGGACCCCTGTAAACTTAGTCACATTGGTGATTGTATCACTACGCTTCGTTCACTTGGCATCAGTTTCCAAAACCAATTCAGTTGTACCTTTAGGTTCTTATTGTTGTAGTATGCCCTCACATTCATATGATTCGAGCATGTATTGATACAATTACAATGTCATTAACTTGACAATATTCGTATTTACCAACACATGACATAACTCTAAGAAGATCTCATAGTTTAAATTTCGAGGACGAAATTTCTTTCACAAGGGGGAATGTGACAACTCGTAATTTACGGTTTATAATTATGTGCAAAATAAACATTAAGACAATTATAAGTAGTGTTTTAAGACGCAAACTAACATAATTAGGCCTTTGGAATGCCTAGGAATGTCTATTTGAACTGTACGCTACGCGATTGGTGATTTTAGGGATTTCGCGCGCAATTGAATCTTAAGCGAACTGACAACGGATTAATACTAAAAATGCATAAAATACAAATTTTGTGCTTATATTAATCATATATATATAATTATGCGAATTATTCGGACTACCGGATATGACAGAGCACTAACGCGGAGTTACGGGGAAACAAGAACACACTGACAATCAATAACGAAATGGAAGCACCGGACTCGAGTTATGTCTCGATATTAATATATTATGATATATTTAGCTTCATTTTCGTTGAATTTTATATTCACGGTTGAAACCGGATCGAAAAACGGATAGAAACAACGACCATAGTGATTTAAGCGATTTTTAGGCAACCGACAAACGAATGCAGCGAAACATCGACACTTGACATAATTAAATCCGGTGACTTGTCATTTTATTTCTGGGTTTAACGTGATAATTATTTGGGTGGGTCCGTTGTCACGTCTCAAAGAGAGTACGGTCAGTTTTGGTGACGACTTTGACGGTGGTTGTAGTTCAAATGGGACATGTGGGTGTCGGCTTGGGACGGATCCAAGGCTACGTGATAGATTTTAGCGGTTTTGATGCTTTTCGAGTCCGGTCAACCATAGTCAAACAGGTTAAAGATAGTCAAACGTCAGTTTCCGGTGAGTTACAGGTGTTTTGGGTTCTTGTCAACGCGGTCAAACTCGGGTCAAACCCGGTCAACGTAAGTCAAATGGTCAACTGTTGGTCAACGCAGTCAACGCGAGGCTCGGTAAAACATTAACGACGTGAAATTTTTTATGTTTTCTTATAAATATCATTAAACGTGAAGCCGAGCTCGACCCGACCAACTAACATCTATACATTGTCGATTTTTTAGGAAACTTGCATTGAATATTTTATCTATCATATGATTACGCGAAGTTTGTTCACATGTATATATAATATACTTATATAAAACTTAAACCTTCGACGTTGTTATCTAAATATCGGACATATAATAGTTTTTGTGTTGTATGATGTTCGTATTGAATTATTGAGTCTTGAAAGTGTTGTGTTTTGATGAAATATTGAGAACTTGATTTGTCGGGGGTATCCTAAAAACAAAGGAAACTCTGTCCGTCTTTCGTGAAAATAAAAATATATATGTTACTAGTTCAAAACTGATGGAAACATAATGGGATTCAAGTGTTTTTTTTCAAAATAAATATAAATGTATGTTTATTTTTGAACGACACTTCTAACTTATGAAACGGGGTTGTAACCCTTCAAACGATTATGGTTTACTAGTTAACGGAACGGGAATCCTTTTATAAAACAAATATAATTTTTTATATTTGTTTCAAACGTCGATAATTCGAATACTTTTATAAAATAAATATAATTGTTTATATTTGTTTCAAACGTCAATAACTTAGAAATCTTTTATAATTTAAATATAATTGTTTATATTTATTTCAAACGTCTAGTGTTCGACGAGTTCATAAAGCAAATATAATTATTTACGTTTATTTCCGACGTCTACAACTCGAAGACTTTATAAAATAAACATAATTATTTATATTTATTTCATACGCCTAAACGGTATACGACATATTACCATACAACCTTCACATATATTATTAACCGAGTTATTTGATAACAAACCAACGAGGTCGATTTCACAAGCATAACACTGTATAATTATTTTGATAAATATCTACGAGAGGCGGGAATATTATTACGAAAACGCGACGTTTACGTGCATATATATAAATATATATACACGTATATTTACGTTTGCGTACATATGTACATCTTACGGAAACTACGAAGAGTTGCGAAATGATGCATCGACTTACGTGATGACTACTTGGTTATCATACGACCACATCATACGAGTCTATAACGTGTAATATTTTATATTAACATTTGGTTACATACACGTACGACTAACACGATTTCATAAATATATTTATATTTACATAGATATATAAATATATATTCTAAAACTCTTGGAAACTAAGTTTTTCCAAAACTTAGTGTTTATCACCGACTACAAATGGAACTTAACAAGTATAGCAACATTGTTTCCATCCAGTTAACATCTTCCCATCGAATCATTGGTTAACGATTGGGTAGACCTCGGTTACACATAGGGGGTGTTTGTTTTTTTCAGTTTAACCTCTTCTGGCCTCTTATGTCTGCGCCGTGTAGACCACGCGCAGACGTTTAGCTGTGCAAACCGTTTCTTTTTTAGAAGACATTTAATTAAAAATGTCTTCAAACCTCTGCGCGTCCTCTTCCACACGCAGACATGGTCCAATGTCTTCCCACCTCTTCCAACCTCTTCCACACCTTCCTCCTCTAGCCGACACCTTCACCACCACCACTTCTCCATCACCTCCCCCACCTCCGGCACCTCTGACGTCACCTCCCCAACACAAGCATATAACTCACCATCATCCCCACAGATCTTCATCAATGGCATCCACAGCCAAATCCTTCGTCCAAACCCTAAGGTGCCACATCAAAAAACCATGGGAAATCACTGGTCCATGCGCCGATCTAGAGTACAAATCCGCCATTCTTCTCGCCATTGACTACCGGCCGTTTTGTCCGGCCACCGACCCGGCGAAGGCCATCGATCCGACGTCGAGTACTTCTCTTGGAGAACGTAATGACGTCGTTAAAGGAGTTGAAGGAGAAGACGTTTGATGTTGCGTATTTTCCTCCGGTTTATTTGACGAAGGCTGTTGTGGAGGATTATAATGTTTGTGGTGGAGGTTATTGCAAATAATCAGGTGGTGGGTAGTTTGCAGATCTGAAAGAGAAAGGGGTTTGGGAGAAGAGAAGGTTTGCAGATGTGGGGTTTTGAGATAACCAAACACTCTTTTTATTACACTCTGCAGACATTTGGTCCACCTCTTCTCGTGCAGACGTTTGTAGATGTGGTCCGAAGACTGCAGACCTTTTACATCTCAAAAAACAAACATCGCCATAGTTTAGCTACATCATTTTAATAGCAACTTATAATTTTATTCCTTGATAAAAATGTTATAGATTGAATGCTAGCGAGTTACGTTTTGGAAACGACATTATGGAATCATATTAAGCTAGCTTTGCACAAGGATATCGAGGTGAGTTCATAACCCCCACTTTTTACGGGTTTTTTTTACATTTTTTTAAATGTTTTCAGGGTGCAAAGACATGCAAGTTTTGCAAAAGTACACAATATTTCGATGAACGAGAATTCATATTTCTAAACCATGCAAATGAATTCAATAAACTCAAATGGTTTACGAAAGGTTTATGCTAAACATACCAGTTTTACAAAACACATGTGTCTTTTCGAAACATGCATGAGTTTCATGACTAGTGACAGGATTGTCCTAGTTACAACGGGACTGGTTTATCCTGCATACAAATAAGGGGACTGGTTGGTGCTACGTACAGACACAAGGACTGGATTATCCTGCATACAAATAAGGGGACTGGTTGGTGCTGCTTACAGACTCAAGGACTGGGTTGTCCTGCATACAAATAAGGGGACTGGTTGGTCCTGCTTACAGACTCAATGATTAGATTGTCCTCTACTCAACATGTAAGAGCCGTAGGGTTCTTAAAACTGTACAGTGAAATCCTCGCTACATATCAGAACTATAACCGCCTGCTAGTCTACCGACTTGATAAACGGTTTGGCGAGGCACTTCCTAGCTTGAGGTTGATTATAGGCTCATGCGGGTATGTTATCTTTGTCGTACGTGGACATCGACGGTAATACAAATTTTACAATTACAAGGTTTTCAATTGACATGCCCAGAATGGTTTTATTACGTTTTCTCAACATTATTTAAACCGGTTACCAAAAAAAGAGATTGTTTTAAATCTTTTTCAAACAATTTATGAACTCACCAACTTTATGTTGATTTTTCGCATGGTTCTTTATGAGGTTACATTTTCAAACCATGGCACGGTTGGTATAGGAGAACCCATGGGGATTCGAGTACTTAGTAGGCGTTCACCTTTTAGAAGTCCTAGCATTTATACTTCCGCTGTGCAATGAAGATACCAGTTAGATCACGCCCAACTCTGATTTTAGCGGGTGTGACATTTTCGCTACAACGCTTTAATGACACTGGCACACTTTTCGTAAAAATAGAGAGAAAAGAGAGAATGTGTTACATTTTTCAGTTGTTCACATTTTTTGTAACATCACATGTTACACTTTTTTATTGTTTTATAGCAACTGTGTTTTAGATTATATGAGCTGTATGGATAGTTTTTATTTTGTAACGCACGTAAAAAATATGGTGCATTTTTTACAACGAGATTTTATGTAACAACTGCGGCTATCACCTTTTTTGTGTCAGATGAGATAGAAAGGGGGGGTATAAAGTTGTTACAACTTTTTTGTATCAGTTTAATATCAACCATTGATCACATGAGATGGATGGTGGAGATGAAGTTTTAAGGTTTCTTGAAATACAACGTTCCACCGGACTTTGGTTCCAACTGCTTGACCATTCCATGCAAGGACTCAGTCTTCAGATTCTCCTCTTTAAGCACCTCCAACTGTGCATAATGGTTCCAAGCTGTAAGGATCCTCTGAATCGTTAATCCTAAAGCATGCACACGAAGGGGCTTAACTCTTTCCCTCCGACTCAATGCATCTGCCGCGACATTCGCCTTGCCCGCATGATACTTGATCTCGTAATCATAGTTGTTCAACAACTCGACCCATCTACGCTACCTCATGTTAAATTCCTTCTGATCAAAGAGACACTAGAGACTCTTGTGATCAGTAAACACCATACACTTGGTACCGTACAAGTAATACCTCCGAATCTTGAGGGAAAATACGATGTCAACTAGTTCTAAACCATATGTGTAATTTTTCTCGTGAACCTTGAGCTTCCTTTGAGCATACGTTATGAATTTATCATGTTGCATAAGCACACAATCCAATCCTTGATGTGAAGCATCACAATAAACTATACAGTTATTCGTACCTTTTGAAAGTGATAGAATCAGAGCACTACAAATATTTTGCTTCAACAACTGGAATGTCGATTTTTGCTTCTCTCCATAACTGGAATGTTGATTTTTCTCGATAAACCGATGGTAATACCCTGCGATACCCAAAATTGTCGCACATCAGTCGGAGATTAGGTGCTTCCCAATTCCTTGTCGCTTCAATGTTCGAGGGGTCTACATGGATACCTTCCTAATTCACCATTCCAAGATCAATCTCAAATGATCTTAGTGTTCCTCTCTGGTTCATGAGTATATTTAGATGTCCTCTATAAAAAAAATCATGAGTTTATCCAACTAAGGATTGGACACTCGATTCATTAGATCCATGAATACGGCTAGTGCATATGTTAAATCGAAAGGCATGATAAGAAATTTATAAGTGACTGTAAAGAAATTCACAGTGCGTATGTTAAACCGAAAGTTATGGAACCATCAACTCTCGATAGTCAATGCACATACATAAGGTTCTATACTTCTTCTTCACAAACAATACCGGAGCTCCCCAAGGCGAGAAACTCGGGCGAATAAATTCCTTGTCTAATAACTTCTGCAACTGATTAGAAAACTCCTGGGTCTCTAATAGAGCTGACTAATAGTGCGATCTTGCAATGGGTGTTGCTATAGGGACTAAGTCGATACACAACTCACACTACTACAAAATGTAGTATTAGACGGTGTTGGAGATTTATTTTAGACGGGGTTAAGGCAATAACACCGTCTTAAAATCAATACCTATATGACCCTTGTGCTGCTTTGATTAAAATATTCAAGAAAAAATAAAAAAAAACCCCGTCTAATGCTTAAACACCGACTTATACTAATATATGCAACCTTTAGACGGTGTAGTCTTGAACACCGTCTTATGAATATCATACACTTTGATTAAATATTCAATAAAACAATTAACATTAAAACAGGAACTTACGAAATATGTATTGGAGAAACCCTAACATACTCACTGGAGTCCACCAAAACCCTCACGCCACCTGAGTGTTATCCACTACCACGCTGCCACCGGATGTAATAACTCTAAATTTCGTCGTTACTTCATTTGCAGTATTATTCCCGTTGTATCTCCAATTGTATTCTGAGATTCCTTATAAGAAAGAGTTTATGTTAAATAATTACAATTATGGATGTTATATCGTATCTAATCGCTTATTAAATCGCATCGCTAATCTCATCGCATCACAAGTCGCAGTTAATTATATGGTTTTATGTTATTTATGTGTTGTGTATATTTGTGGTTATGATTACGCTCGCTATCGCATCGCTCTCGCACGCTCAAACTGCTAAATCGCACTATTATATCAGTTAGAACGCTTAATATAACTATTTAATACGAACCGAATCGCCAAACGAACACTTAACGCGAAATCAGCAAACGAGACATGGTCACCAGGCCAAGTTCGGCCGAACTTAACTACCACAAGTTCGCCTGAACTTTCCTGAAACACAAGAATCTTCTGTTTTCCACAAATTCGCTCGAACTTGTACACATATGTACAAGTTCGGCCGAACTTGGCTAACTTCTATCAAAAATCAAGCAAGTTCGCCCGAACTTGCATGAATTTCATGCAAGTTCGACCGAACTTGACTCCCACCAGCTCCATTTTTGCCTTCTCCTATAAATACTCAGCCCCATTCTCTCATTTGAACTTGCTGCAACTTCGCCCAGAGCTCCCGAAACCCGAAACCCTCTGTTTTCTAAGTAAGAATCAACCCGATTTCAACTACAATAATGTTCAACAACGATTTACAACGATTATGCACAAAGCATTGCCTTCATTTTCATCAAATTTCTTCTGTTTACGAAAATCTTCATCTTTTTCCATTAAAACTTCTGTTTCACTCAGATCTATACTAGATCTGAGCAAAACCTTTTAAAAAAAACCTTGATTTTTACACCATTTTCGGACTAATGACGTATGTTTCTTTCACTTTTGAGTGGAACGAGGCGTTGTCGAAGCTAGATCTCAGATCCGGAAGCATAAGGACGAAATCGTCACTTTACACAAGCTGGACTAACCCGTACGAACCATAAAGTTCGCCCGGATTAGCCCGAGTTTCTGTAAAATGGCTAAGTTCACTCCAAAAGACCTCTCCAGCCTAAGTTTTACTCAGTGGCTTAAGGTTTGAGGGATGGACACTCGATTTCCTCAACCGACGACGCGAAAACGCAAGATTTTGGACCCGAAAACATCAAGTTCGCTCAAGAATCACCAGCACTCAGGTCAAGTTCGACCGAACTTGTACCCAACTGGGTCAAGTTCGACCGAACTTGGGACTTTCTCACCAAAATTTCCTCAGAAGTTCGCCCGAACTTGTCTTACCAGTGAGCTTTTCTTACAAGTTCGCCTGAACTTGTCAAGTTTCCTAGGAAACTTGCCAAGCTCGACCGAACTTGACTCAAACCTCACCAAAACCTTACAAGTTCGCTCGAACTTGTATGTTTACATACAAGTTCGGCCGAACTTGCCTACTGCGCGAACCAAAACTTAACCGTTTCAGCTTTTCGGAGACTGATGCACTTCCGTTCGCGTATGCAGACTGATCCGGTGCTCCTCTTCACCTCTCAGCAGTCGTCAACTCTCTCCTAAACGCACCCACAGTGAGTATACTTGACCCGTTTTCGCTTTAATGCACTACTTGGGTGTTACATACGTTCCTCTATCAAAATAACTTCACAACTCAAACTGTTTATCACACGCGAATAATCTGATTATGTATGCTCTATACGTGATACTAGAAACATGTGACTAGGACTTATTTTTGTTGACTTGCCTCCTTAGCTAGTATGGTACTATAGTGTGTCTAACACCCGACGGGGTCTAGTTACGATGGACACGCAAGCCTTCTCACGGTAGTTAGCATGAGAAATAAGCCTATGTTTATCTATGTGATGTGTTTTGGTGTATCATGATATGTAATTAGACTATTTCGCGAACGCTTTTCTCTATTATGCTAGTAGCACTAAAACCTGTATGCTCACCTTTAATTAATTGTATTGACTTGTATTTTAACGTATGTGACAGGTTGAGGATTTTAGCTTGGATGTTTTGGATGTAGCGTGCTTAGTTTAGTTTGTTTTTGTTTAGTTTCCAAATGTAATAAATCTAGGGAAAATCGAACCTTATTGTTTTATGGGAAAATCATGTATTTCGTGACATTGTTGATGACGTATTGTTTAATAGTATGGGATATTAGACGTTAAAATATTATTGATTAAATAGTGTTATGGAAATTTCTCGTGAGACAATCTGGTCGCCTAGTGCCACTAACCCTGATGTTTCCGCCATCAGTTGGGGTGTGACAGATTGGTATCAGAGCAGCCCATAACCTTAGGATGATAGGTAGAATTGCCATGATTCGACCTAGTAACATGTTTAAGTACCCGATTGACCTATCTTTGACTTAAATGTTAAACTACTTGCCATAAATGCTTAAATGTGCATTTCGTAAGGCTAATACAATATACACGCTTGGAAACACACGTATCACACAAAACGAGTGATCACGTCGAGATTAGGTGTGAAAACCGAGAACTCTCGATGAGATCATTCACTCCGCGCAATCTCTATCGCACGAGATACCTTTGTTGAGTTAGGAGTGATATCCAAACCTCGACGAAAATCTCCATTTCTATCTAGTGGAACGCCCAATGTGATCGGTGCGTGTAGCCACAACTAGGAACGACATTGCTAAGTTAGGGGTGAAACCCGCATCTTAGTAACGAATTCCGCCATTCGATTCTCAATCTCACCAAAGTCTCGATTATTTCGATGATTTGGAACACGTAGTAACCGGAAGGAAAATGCCGTTAGCCGCTTGCGGTGAGAGCATCGATCTACTAGGCCAAAACGTGGGTCCAGGTTCAAAGGGTAGTCGAACAACTTTGGGTAGTCAACGTCTCAAAACCCCGGACACTCCCAATTGATTTAAGCCTATATCGTCGATTTACGCATCATCGAGTTTATTATTATTTATGTGTTTAAAAAAAATTTGAGAATTTTCGCTTTATCCGATTTCTCGCTTTATTTATTTCTCGCATTATCGATTTCTTGCTTTATCGCTTACGCTCCATAAACGCATGCACTAATCGCACAGCTCTCGTAATCTAAAATGCTAATTAATACACCAACCAAACTAATCGCTTAACTCACTTACGCCTATGAGGACATGTGTACCTCATGCGCGGTATTATCTCTTATATATATATATATATATATATCGCTTATATCTCGCTATTATATCACATCTCGAACGCGCTATGCTTTACTTATAAAAAGGTGAATACGTGCAAAGTATATGCTTACGTGAAATACGTGCTTATGTGCTTACGTGCCTACGTGTTTATGTGATTTTGTGCCTTGTATGAATGATAATAATAATAAATATTTAAACATAACTCTATTATAATCGAATCTCATCCAATCTAAATCCTTCGTGTAGATGTCTTCAATGGGATCGCACACCCGAAGGAATCTCCAGCGCAGCAACGCAGACAAGCGTATCGCTACAATGGTAGCCAAAGAAATAGCTAAAGTCATACCACAAATCGTCTCGGAAAATTCATGCTGTGAGAAGTAACTCATCGGTCGACTCGAAAGCTGAAAACCCCAAGTCACGGTTCAGTTTCAAAAATTTCAAAGCTTGTGCACCTCTCGCCTTCACGGGCAACGATGGACCGACTGCTATTTTCCATTGGTTTGACGCCATTGAGGTCACCTTTAGGCAAAATGGATGCCCCGATGACCTTTGCACGGTGAACGCTACTGGAGTCTTCCAGTCCCGTGCTCTCGACTGGTGGACCGCAGAAAGAAATAGGCGTGGTAATGACGAAGCCTATAATCTGTCTTGGGAGGAACTCAAGGATGTGATGATGAAGGAGTTCTGTCCTCCGCACGAGATTCAGAAACTCGAGAATGAGTTTTGGGGTATAAAGCAAGATGGTCCTGACAATGCTGGATTCACCGCTCGATTCAAGATTTTGAGCATCATCTGTGCCAGCCAAGTTGATACTACTGAGAAAGCTATCAACAAGTATATCCGTGGACTACCCGAATGTGTCGCGAATTTTGTGAAAGTTGCTCGTACTACAACCATCGAGGAAACCTACATGCTCGCCGCTGAGATCAATGATCAGCGAGTTCAAGATGGTTATTTCAAGAACAATGCAAAAGTTGCCAATCAAGCTGTCACCAAACCAACTACTGCTGTCGAACCACCCAGTGACCCGAAGGGAAAGCGTCAGGGACGTAAAAGAGGAAACCCTAGCAAGAACTACGCCGCTGCTACACCGCTCAACTCTCAGCCTTACAAGGCGCCTGCTCAGGACGCACCCCCAGCTAAACATGCGTACACCGGTCCTCACCCACTATGCCCTAAATTGCACATACCATCACGTGGTGGGTGGAAACTGCCGCTTTTGCACAAACTGCAATATCTACGGCCACTTTACTATCAGTTGTCGTACCGGCCCTCGCCAAGCAGCTCCTCAAGCCCCTCCAGCCCCAGCACTGCCAGCTCCTCAGCGTACTCCCCAGAACAACCAGCAACAAGCAGCTCCAAAAGCACGTGTGTGTTACGTGTGTGGTGATCCAAACCACTTTGCAAATGTCTGCCCAAACCGTACCGTGAAACAAGAGCCGCAGCAACAGCAGCCCCAGCAGCAGCCACCACCGCAGCCTCAGCAGCAACAACAAGCTGCGCGTGGAAGGGCTTTCAACCTAAATCACCGCCAGGCCCAGAATGACAACAATGTTGTCAATGGTACGTTCCTCGATAATGGTATTTATGCTTCATGTTTATTTGATACTAGTGCCGATAATTGTTTTGTATCATTAGAATTCGAAAAGATTTTAAAATGTAAACGCGCTAAACTCCTAAAGACTTTCGATGTGGAAGTCGCCACTGGAAGAACCGTTACCGTCACCTCCTTTCTACGTGGTTGTTCTCTCGATCTCAACAACCATGTCTTCTCAATCAATCTCATACCTATGCAATTAGGTAGCTTCGATATCATAGTAGGTATGGACTTTCTTCATGAAAATCATGCTGAAGTCGTACGTTTCGAAAAAATGATTCGTTTCCCTCTCCCTAACGGTGATCAACTCCATGTCTACGGAGAAACTCCCTTAAAGAAGTTGATGCTTTTGTCATGTACTCGAGCACACAAATGTTTGCGAAAGCAATATGTTGCTTTTGTAGCCCATATTGTGAACCCGGAGAAAGAAAAGAAGACTTTTAAAGACGTTCCTGTTGTTCGTGAATTTCCCAAAGTCTTTCCCGACGACTTACCCGGTTTACCCCCTACTCGCGATGTTGAATTCCGTATTGATTTAGTTCCCGGTGCTACTCCCTTTGCTAAAGCTCCTTATTGCCTTGCACCGTCAGAAATGCGCGAGCTATCAAGCCAACTTCAAGAGCTTCTTGATAAAGGTTTCATATGCCCGAGCACTTCGCCTTGGGGTGCACCCGTCCTTTTCGTGAAAAGGAAGGATGGATCGTTCCGAATGTGCATCGATTATCGTGAAACAAACTCATAATAAGGAACAACTACCCTCTTCCTCGTATCGACGACTTATTTGATCAGCTTCAAGGTGCTACTTGTTTTTCTAAGATCGATTTACGTTCGGTTATCATCAGTTACGCGTGTTGGATGAAGATATTCCAAAAACCGCCTTTCGTACTCGCTATGGCCATTTCGATTTTGTGGTTATGCCTTTTGGTCTTACAAATGCACCCGCGGTCTTCATGGATTTGATGAACCGTGTGTGTAAAGCTTTCTTAGATCGTTTCATCATTGTTTTCATCGATGATATCCTTATCTACTCGAAGTCGAGAGACGAACACGCGCGCCATCTCCGTTTAGTCCTCGAACTTCTTCAAGGTAATCGCCTTTATGCTAAGTTCTCAAAATGTGAATTCTGGCTCGAAGAAGTCCAATTTCTTGGCCACATCGTTAATAGTCAAGGAATTCACGTCGACCCTGCAAAGATCGAAGCCATCAAGAGTTGGATTACACCGAAGAATGCTTCCGAAATCCGTTCATTCCTTGGATTGGCGGGTTACTACCATCGATTCACCGCCGACTTCTCGAAAATCGTCGTCCTGCTTACCGCTTTAACTCACAAAGACAAACCTTTTGTTTGGGATTCCAAGCAAGAGGAAGCTTTTCAAACTCTCAAGAGTATGCAATGCAACGCTCCTGTCCTCTCTTTACCCGATGGAAACGACGATTTCGTTGATTACTACGATGCCTCAAACCTTGGTCTTGGTTGTGTTCTCATGCAACGAGACAAGGTTATCGCGTATGCGTCTCGACAACTCAAGATCCACGAGAAGAACTACACAACCCACGATCTCAAACTCGGTGCAGTTGTTTTTGCATTGAAGATATGGTGACACTACATCTACGGTACTAAGTGTACGGTCTTCACCGACCATAAGAGCTTACAACATATCTTCAATCAAAAGGAACTGAATATGCGCCAACGCATATGGGTTGAACTTCTCAACGATTACGATTATGAGATACGCTACCATCCCGGCAAAGCAAATGTCATCGCCGATGCTCTAAGTCGACGAAGCTATGTATATAGTGTTCGTGACTCTCAAGCTTTGAATGATCTCGAAATCATGATTCGCTCCGCATAATTCGCCTGCTTTAACGAGAATACTTTGGAGGAAGAAATGAAATGTGGTGCCGAAACTCAGCTCGTTGTTAAACCTAATGGTATCTATTACTACCTCGATCGCATTTGGATTCCTACCCGTGACAATCTTCGTGAATTACTAATGACCGAAGCCCATAAATCTCGATATTCCATTCACCCCGGTGCCGACAAGATGTACCATGACGTTCGTCCTAAGTACTGGTGGTCGGGCATGAAAAAGGATATCGTCGTTTACGTCTCAAAGTGCTTAACTTGTTCGAAGGTTAAAGCCGAACATCAAAGGCCCTCTGGCTTACTCGAGCAACCCGAAATCCCGATGTGGAAGTGGGAAAGTATAGCTATGGACTTCGTTACCAAACTTCCCCGCACTTCCTCTGGTCACGATAGCATTTGGGTTATCGTTGATCGTCTTACTAAATCCGCGCACTTTATTGCTATACGATAAGACTTTAAGGTCGAACGGTTAGCCCGAATCTATACCGACGAAGTTATATGTCGACACGGGACGCCTCGTGACATCATCTCTGACCGCGACGGTCGTTTTACCTCGCGTCTCTGGGAGAATTTTCAATCCACTCTCGGTACTACGCTAAATCTCAGTACCGCTTTTCACCCTCAAACCGACGGTCAGACTGAGCGCACGATCCGCACCCTCAAAGACATGCTTCGTGCGTGAATCATAGATTTCGGTGGTAACTGGGATACGCATTTACCTTTAATTAAATTCTCGTACAATAATAGTTATCATACCATCATTCAAATGGCTCCTTTTAAGGGACTATATGGAAGAAAATGTCGATCGCCTATTGCATGGCACGAGATGGGAGAAGCACAAATCAATGGTCCCGAGCTAATTCAAGAAATGACGGACAAGATCCTCCAGATCAGAGACAATCTCTTGAAAGCTCGGAGTCGTCAAAAGAGTTACGCCGATAAACGCCGCAAGCCCCTACAGTTCGAAGTGGGTGATCACGTTCTCCTAAAGGTTGCACCTTGGAAGGGAGTGGTCTGCTTCGGCAAGAAAGGAAAGCTAGCGCCTCGATACGTTGGTCCCTTTAAGATTCTGGAAAGAATTGGGAAAGTGGTTGACCGACTCGAATTACCGGAGGAACTCAACAACGTACATCCGACTTTCCACGTGTCTAACCTCAAGAAATGCCTAGCCGAAGAAAATATCCATGTACCTCTCGAAGATCTGCAAATCAAGGAGACTCTCCATTTCGTGGAAAAGCCTGTCGAGATCATGGACCGAGAAACCAAGAAGCTACGGCGCTCTCGCATCCCTATCGTGAAGGTCCGATGGGAAGGCAAACGCGGCGCAGAGTTCACTTGGGAATTGGAAAGTGACATGAAGGCTAAGTATCCGCACCTCTTCGTTACGGCCACTACTTAAATTTCGGGACGAAATTTCCTAAAGTAGGGGACACTGTAACAACTCTAAATTTCGTCGTTACTTCATTTGTAGTATTATTCCCGTTGTATCTCCAATTGTATTCCGAGATTCGTTTATAAGAAAGAGTTTATGTTAAATAATTACAATTATGGATGTTATATCGTATCTAATCGCTTATTAAATTGCATCGCTAATTTCATCGCATCGCAACTCGCAGTTAATTATATGGTTTTATGTTATTTATGTGTTGTGTATGTTTGTGGTTATGATTACGCTCGCTATCGCATCGCTCTCGGACGCTCAAACCGCTAAATCGCACTATTATATCAATTATAACGCTTAATATAACTATTTAATACGAATCGAATCGCCAAACGAACACTTAACGCGAAATCAGCAAGCGAGACATGGTCACCAGGCCAAGTTCGGCCGAACTTGACTACCACAAGTTCGCCCGAACTTGCCTGAGACACAAGAATCTTCTGTTTTCCACAAGTTCGCTCGAACTTGTACACATATGTACAAGTTCGGCCGAACTTGGCTAACTTCTATCAAAAATCAAGCAAGTTCGCCCGAACTTGCATGAATTTCATGCAAGTTCGACCGAACTTGACTCCCACCATCTCCATTTTTGCCTTCTCCTATAAATACTCAGCCCCATTCTCTCATTTGAACTTGCTGCAACTTCGTCCAGAGCTCCCGAAACCCGAAACCCTCTGTTTTCTAAGTAAGAATCAACCCGATTTCAACTACAATGATGTTCAACAACGATTTACAATGATTTTGCAACGTTTTACAACGATTTTGCAACGTTATACAATGATGTTCAACAATGATTTACAACATTTCACCACCTGCAACCTCTTCACGCCAACGGAGACAACCACCATCTGCAAACCATGCACGCCACCGGAGACGACCACCACCAGCAACCCCTTCACGCACTCGTTCATTCTTCGCTGCCTCTGTACCCGCCACCGTAGCTCATTGAGGTATCTGTTATCGTTTATGTTATTTGTTCGATTGTTATAATTTGCAGTTTAGGGTTTCTTAGAAATTAATATATATAGCTAATGGTTTCTTAGAACTTGATATTTAGGCCTAATTGTTAAAACTCGTTTCAAACATTAATATGTTTTCGATTGTGAATATATTTACACAACCCATGTATATATTTTATAATTTGGGGGATCTTGGTTTGAAATTGAATTTAGATTTATATCATCTAACTTTGCATATCTGTAACTTTTTGATGTTAGAAGTGTAATGTGATCTTTGGTGTTCTATTCTACATCAACTAGAAGTCTAATAATCTGGTTGTTATATTTTTGTGACTGAATTAAAAAGTGCTTTAAGATCTCTGTTTTTCTTAAGTTTAGGTTAAAATTTTCGGGGTTCATGTTGATCCGCCAGCCCGTGAAGATGACCCATCTAACACACATAGTTAAAGTGCATCATAGTGTCTGATTAGTGTTTTTGATGGGATGTACACATCTGATGCACAAGATTCCTAATTTTGAAAAGTTATAGACTCACAAAGTTATCTTCTTCTCTGTTATTTTATGCCTCTCTATTGTTCATTATTTGGATATTATTTTTCATATTACACAATGAGTAGGACATTCAGTTTGGCCTATGGCTTTGGCATAAAACATACCACGTGACCTTTTTTTTTCATTTGGTTCCATTTGCTGCTTGTAGTTCACAGCTGTTGAAGTTGGGTGATGAATTTTGCCATCAAGGCATCTTCCTCTTTGGAGATAGGCAAGTGTTGTCTTCAATTGAAATTCTTTGATTTGTTTTAATTTGTAACTAGACCTGATTGTGTTTCATATGTCCCCACATATACTAAATACATGTTGTATATGGCATATATTTTCCATCTTTATATTTATTTATATACTCAAGGTTTTTTGCCACAGTCAAAGCCTCCGTTTCTTTGGAACAACTATATGTTGGAAGTTCTAATTGGTAAAAAGGTTTGATTTCTATAAATTAGATCTGTAACATGGCTGATAAATCGCTTCGGTGTGCATAAATAGATCTAATTAATTGAACTTTCTTGTAGCTCAACCATTACATGTTTCCTGTTATCCAAGGATGCATCTCTTTTCATGTTAAACCAAATCTATAGTCGATTTGTTTTTTTGTTTTTTGTTTTTTTTCTATCTCTAATGGGTCTAATGGTAAGTGCTGTAAACTATGATATTAAACATGGGTGGGTAGGGGTAACCGGTCGATTGGTTTATTTAGTGAGGTTAGACTTGGTAACTGTAGATATTTAACAACTATGATTATACTAAATGTTTGGTGACTGTATATATTTGACAACTATGATTGTATTGGCTTACAATGGGTTCTCATTATGTTATTAAACTTGCAGGAACCTATATACTATGTATCTGATGAAGAAGCAGATGATGACACGGACATGCGTAGAATTATTACATTTTATATGTTACGTAGTTTTATGACGTGTTTGTGAATTGTGACTTAAAACGAATCCGGATTGTGACGTTTATACTTTTGTTTTTTTCTGAAAGGCAACCATTTATACTTAAGTTTATGCTTATTAGTTTATGTTTATTTAGTTTTTGTGTGTTGTGAACCGGAAATTGGCAGGATTTTATTGGAAAAAAGAAAAAAAATGTTTTTTAAGCATCAGTGACGACAGGGCAATAATGACGATTTTAAGCATAGCGACGATAGGACAACAGCGACGACTTTTAAGCATTAGCGGTGTTAAAAAATATTTGTTTTAATAAATATGTAATATCAAAAGACGGTGTTCATCAACTTTAAGACGGGGTTCAAATTGAACACCAAAAGACGCCAGTGTTCAATTTGAACACTGTCTTATAAGACTTGATTTTAAACCACTGTAGTTTAAGCTCTGTTTTGTAGTAGTGCCAACTTGTCTTGTCTTGGCGATGGTAATTCTAGCAAGTCTTCTGGAAAACTTCTGGATAAGCACGTATTATTGGGATATCTTTAAATCTTCGCTCTACAGGCTTCTTCTGCACCACATGTGCTAAGAATGCATAATAACCCTTCTTCAGACACTTCCGGGCATTCATGCACGAGTTGATTCGCAACGTTGTTTCACTACTTTCTCCTTTAATGGAAAGTGTTTCACCATCCGACAAGGGAATGAGAATTATCTTCTTGTGACACATGATCTCCGCACGATTCTTCGACAACCAATCCATGACAACTACTACATAGAAGCAACCCAAATCCACTAGCAGAAGATAAATAGTAAACTCATGATCTCCTAACACTAGGGTTCAAACTTCAACTACCTCTCCA
The DNA here is from genome assembly GCA_947069175.1 of Scalesia atractyloides. NCBI lineage: Eukaryota > Viridiplantae > Streptophyta > Magnoliopsida > Asterales > Asteraceae > Scalesia > Scalesia atractyloides. Next base: position 50,278,751 of record CAMTDV010000010.1, on the reverse strand, counting down.
GTCTTGATCAACTTACCGTTAGCCAATTCTATATAATAGTGTGTGCTTAACCTACTGGGTCCTAAACTAACTAATTGTTTAAATTGGGTTGACACAAAACTTAGATTGACAGCGGAATCGAAAACTACAGAAGCATAATGGTTGTTAAGGAGAAACATACCCGTAATAACATTAGGGTCCTAACGAGCTTCCCCAACTCCCATAACAAAAGCTCTCCCGCGAGCCTAGCTCTTTAACTTTGGTCAATCTCGCATGAAATGATACGTTTCACCACATTTTAAACACACAATTGTTCTTCAGATCATAGACTTCTTTGCTTGGCAATGGATGGTTTGATGCCCCTTCTTCTTACAGTTTCCACACCATATGCTCTCACATACCCCCATATGATGAAAATTTTAACGATCACGTTTAGGGTGTGGCCGTGTATACTTCTTAGGCTCATTAGTGGTTGTGGTAGCATAGACCTTCATAAACTCCCGACTCTTGCTCGATTGGTTCCATGAACACTTATCCTTCTTCGCGTCGACCCATTTCCTTTTCCCACTGTTGTGATCCCTATGAGCAAGATCCTTAGGCACGGCTTCATTCCTGCCTAGGGTATTCGTACGCACAACCGTTAGTGAGGCCATGTGCAAAGGAGACAACATCACGAATAGTAATGGGTTTGGAAGAGTTTACCATACTTCGAATAGCGGGTACGAGTCCCCAATTGTACCGTTCAACCCTTTTGCACTCGGGGGTCACCATGTGAGGCACTATTCTGGACAACCTAATGTGCCCACGCATCCACTTCAACATCCTCATATCTAGTACCTCTAGCTTACGCAATTGTGTTCTCTTGATGGCTCAACACTTTGTTTCGTATAACATAGTAGGTCTAACGATAACCCGATAATTTAGTTGGGAACATCCTATCGCACAATTCACCAATGGCTGCTCTCCACCTACACCATCCAGCAAGGATGCGATGGGTCACGTCACTGTCTATCTTCACATCCCTTTGTACAAACAATCCTAAATACTTGAATTTGGTTGTTTGTAGAACCACTTGGTATTTTTGTTAATACAGATATAAATTTTTAATAATGTGTTTTTTTGTGAATGGAAAAATTTGTATGAGTTAAATAGCCCTATACAAGTCCTAAGTGATGAGTTATAGGAGTCATATAGCATATATGAGTCACAAATAAGGAGTTATACATCTAATATAGTACTATACGAGTTACAAACGAGGACTATACGACTTGTATAGATGACGTGGCATAGGAGTCATAAGTCATATGTCCCAATACGAAATGAGGAATTATACAAGTATACGACTTGTATGGATGACGTGTCATATATCGCTACATGTGTCATATAAGTATACGATTCGATCGATTTCACAGAGTTGCAGCTTTGTTGAAATACGTGAGCCTATACGAGTTGAAATACGTGAGCAATTTGGATAGCTATATATAAGACTCGTATAGATGACGTGTCAAATATATCCTTATACATGTGATATTGTTAGTTTTAATATGCCACATCAGCTTAGTTAGTTGCATAACTAGTTCAGTTTAAATATCAGATTACTTAGTTAGGTTTAGTAATTGTATATAAAAATATGGCATAACTAGTTATTTATTCGGTTTTAATACCAGATTAGTTAGTTAGGTTCAGTAATTTTATATAAATAGTCTTCTTTGTATTCATATGCGGGTAATGAAAAACGAACATTTCTTCACCATTTCTTTCCTCTTTGATCAAGATTTCAGATATAGGTATAAAATTTGTCTGATTTGACAAAGTTGTGATTATTAAAATAAATAAGCCTAGGGGAGTTACATAACTGTATACGAGTTGAGTTATATAACTTTATATAACTTGCATACGTGATGGTTACTAGGGATGAGCATAATACCCGTTCGATACTGAAAAAACGAAAAAAGTGGGTATCGGTACTGAATATACCAGTTCGGTACTAGTATTTACTGGTGTTTTACCCGTAAATATCGGTTCGATACCAAAAAACAGAGAAATTGAATACCGGTGCCGGTATCAAATATATCCGGTACGGTTCGATATCGGTTCAGTACCAATACCCGATACCAAATACTCAATTTATGGTTACTCACAAAACAAGGGCGGTGTCCATGTATCATATCAATCTTCTTTAAAGCGTAAAAAGTTGTAGCTCATTAAGTAGGCAAATCAACTCAGTCCATGTGCACATACAAAGCTGCTTCTTCATGATTCTCACGACAATGGGTAATATACACGCTAAATTCATATCCATATTCCCTCATCATTTTGTATTTGACTTTATTATTTTAAATGCATTATAGTTATTAAACTAACAATATTCTACGTCAGTTCAATATAAAATCTCAATGCTTTTATTTGTTCTAAACTGACAACTTACATTCTATTCAAAGACAAAAAAAATTAAATACAAAAACACTTATCGTACAAAACATACGAATGACGTGTAAAATTAAAAAAAAGACGGTGACATTTTCATAATTATTTTATTAGTAGAGTAATTATGATGCATTTGTAAGTAATTGTGAATGCCGTACTAGTTGTTTGATGCACTTGTAAAGTAATTTTGAAATTTATGTTGTTTGATGTACTTATAAAGTAATCTTGAATGATATCTTGTAGTAGTGTATTAATTATGAACCGATAGAGTAATTATGATAAACTTGTAGATAATTTTGAATTGTATTTTTTTTATGAAGTTGTAAAGTAATTTTGATAATTACTCACCGCGAAATATTGAAAATACACTATGTTTTATAAGTTAAGCATATTTGTACACGAACTTAACTCACCATTCTAATACCATGTAAATATCCACATGAGACCATAAGCGACCAAACGTTACGATGTCTACAAGCCCTATAAATTATAAACATATTATTAAATCTACACTAAGACCGTGGGGTGTGCAGGGACTTGGGTTGGTGGCTTTGCACGACATGTGGCGGAGGTTGTGGGCTCCACCAGGCAACCCAAAAAAAAGTGAGGTGTGGAGGGACGTGGCTAGCTTGGCGTGGCCAGCCTAAAGTAACCAACAACAGCCAGCCATATTGGACCTGTCAACCAAAGCCAGCCAACTCACCTTGCCCTCGCCCTACGCCAGGCGGAATACCCAAGCCAAAGGGGCAACGCCTAGTCCAACGCCAACCCGGGCTGAGAAAATTGGCGTTGAAGGGCAATCCACGCCCCAACCCAAGCCCACACCATAAGCTTTTACCTAATAACTTTTTTACGCTATAATATTATTATTTATATATTTGTATTGGTTAGTTGGTTAATAACCGCTTAAAGTACCCTTAGATATTATAAGTTTAAAATTTCATATCTATGTATTCTGTCTGACATTCGTTACCATGTGAGGTAACGATGAGAACAATACTTTTTAATACATTTTTTTATCTGCAAAATTATATTGAGCAATTTAATTACTCAACCTTGAAGGGTTAATTAAGTTAATAAGTTATACAAAAAGAAAATGTTTATTATAGGATATGAACAAGGATTAAATGGTTACGTATATCCTAAAAAAAACAATTATAAAGCCAATAATGTTGGATGTAGACAACTAGACATATAGTGGACTGTAAAAGTGGTATACCAGTAAAGATAATCATTCCCATGCTTGTATTTATATCCAATAATGCATATCCTAGTCTCAATGATCCGCCATGGAAGGTGTAAGAAGTCTCTCGACTGTTGCTCTACCTTCACTTATCACAATTCCGTTTTGTTTGGTTTTGGCCAAGCACCGATCCAAAATACAAAGATATGCTCACCAAGAAGAAACCACCATACATCCCTGAACTTGACGATCCTTCATATTTGAAAGAACCGTCATGTTCACCAGAGATATACCATACGGGTATGAATGTAGTTATAGATGTCAGATGTGCACCATCATATTGCATTAATTCAACCTCATTGTTTCTTAAAATCATTACAAAAACATGGGTTTTGCTGATCATGAGAATGATAATTGATATAGGTATGAAGTTCTGGTTGAAAATCTCATGGACCCTTCTCATGTTCCATATTCACACATTGGGATAATGACTTATGCACCACCGCCTAGATAAGTATTAGGCAATCAAATAATTTTTACTTCTTATATTACTTTTCAAGATAATCACCAAAATAGCATGTTGTCTAAAAAACAGACATTGACTTTTAACCAATGTTTTAAAACCAGACCAGAAATTGAATCGATGACCTTACTGGTTTACTGGTTCAATCGGTTAGACCGGATTTAAGAACGGTTTTATAAATAATTAAAAAATTAGAAAATATAAAAAAATCCAAAAATCTATATAAGCTTTTAAAAGTTAATTATCAAATATAAAAACCTTTGTGCATATATTATGTATGAGAGTTTACACTTAAGTGTTACACCAAAAATTTCTTTTAACATAAATATTGTTAAAGTTGATTTTTATAAATTTGCACATATTTTCATAAAATCTTATGGAAAGATACGTTCCCTTTCTCATAACACAAAAGCAAATAAAATATTCAACTACTAATAAATAGATATCTTTCCTCACATATATCTCTCTCATAGAGTCTTCAATAGTTCAACTCAACCTACATCTCTCATAAAGTCTTCAATAGTTGAACTCAACCTATATCTTCTTCTTTCAAGAAAAACATATGGGAATCGTTTCTCCAACGTCTATTTCTGCAAGCAACAATATCATGTACACATCAAACAGATCAATAGATACTCGTTTCTCTGATGCTTGTTGGAGTGTCGAAGAACATAACGAAGGGAAAAAAAGATGGGAATAAAATTTATATTTTTAAGTTTATCTGGTCGAACCACTGACCGGCCCACCGGCTCAACCGGCCTACTGTTATCAACCAGCCGATCTTTTGAGAAACAAATGAATCACTTGTAACCGGACCGGTGCCTATGCCGAATCCTGGTCCAACAAGTCCAACCAGCCGGTCCGATCCGATTGTGAAAACCATGATTTTAACAATTAAATAATAGAAATCCCCAAAACCAGCAAACCTGAAAACGTTAAATAAGCAAAGTCGACTAAGAAAGTTGGAATTCAGCTGGCACAAAAATATATTGGTCCACAAAACATCAATCTTATAAAATGCCGCTTCTATCACAGCCTGCGGCTATTGATCGTTTCATGGACTCCTACTTTTTATTGTTATTTGTGTCCACTAAGCCTCCTTAGCCAACTTTGCTTATTTGACATTTTTGGATTGGTTAGTTTGGATTTTCATATATTTGTAAGTGCTATAATTCAATGCCTATTTTGTAAATAGTTTTGTTCAACATGGCTATTTTGTATATGGTTTTGTTCAACATGCCTATTTCCCTTAATTTTCTTATGTCTTGATAATCACCCACCTAACATAAGTTTCTTGCACTGTTAAGCTTGATCGAGAAGGGGGTTCACCTATTGATATAAGCATGCAAAGAATAGACAAAAATGGTTTTATTGCAACCGAGCATCAAGGTCGTGAATGGAGTTTTATTTCTCCTAGTATAGTAAAAGGTATTCTCACAGTCAAGGAAAGTCTGAATAACACAAAGGTACAAATATAACTTGTATAGTTAGCGATATTGTTTCGATCATGTTAGGGGTTGGAGGGTCGGATCCGATACCCGCCCAAAAATTGTGTTCGTCACATAAACCTAACATGACACAATATTCAACAGGGTTGGCATAAACAAGACTTGTTTAGAGTTTCATGTCATATTTTTGTGTCAATGTTTCATGTCATAATTGGTACTTCATTCTTTTAATTTGATTGATTCAGGGAAAATTAGTACAAAAGCCACCTCGAAAGCATCTTCTTATCTTTTTCTGTACTCCAGTGAACCCGGGTAGAAGCAGATTCATAGGTGTTGGCCCTAGAAACTTTAAGCTTTGGATGGTTCCATTTGTTTCAAGATGGATGCACCATGTTGTGTTGAATTTGGTTATTGATTCAGATTTGTGTCTTGTTCGAGTGCAGGTAAAACTATCCCAACTCTGATTGTGATTCACATTGTCATGTTTAAATTTTAAAGGATTATGCAAGTTTTAGGAGAAATTGATGGAGGTGGGTTATTCAAATTGGGAAAAAACATGTTTTGTGCCAGCAAAAGCAGATACTATTGTGGTGGCATTTAGAAAGTGGCTAAAGAAATATGCAGGTGGTCAAATCAGCTGGGGAACCAAATTTATTGGATCTCCTCTACCCATCCTTCCTAGAGAACAATTGATGGACAGGTTTATTTTTTTGTATAACCCCAACCACATTGAGGTTTGTTTGCTCTCTAATTGATTTGTTCTTTAGGTACTGGAGCCATGTGCATGGTGCATTGCAGTAGCTGTAGTGGTGCATATAAAGGTTTCAATATGCTCAAGATCTCTCTTCAGGTGCTTTCAGTTTCTTCGTTGGCTATTATGGCTTCAACAAAATCAATAGCCGGAAGAAATACGCAGCTGCTTCAATTTTGTGCTTTGTGGGATCAAAATGGTTGTCATATTTCATTTACAAAACCTTCCATTTTCATGACTACAATCACGCCTTTAAGTGAATGTTTTCATGCAATATTATCATTGTTAAAATTATTTTGGTGTGATTACTTATTATGAATAATGTAATTGAGGACACAAACTTATTGAGTATAAAATTTATTGTTATTTAATTCTGGTTGATGTATTTCGAATTATAGTTTTAAAATTTCAATAAAACCTTTAGGTTTGTGAAAGTATGGCATTAAAAAGTCAATTGTTTCATTAAAACAATCAAGCCATCAAGTTTTTAAAAGGCTTGCATAAAAAACACCAACTAAAAGCAAGTTGATGTTCCATGGAGATGTTCCATCCTATGTGTCATCCATACAAAAGCTTTCCCTTTTTTGACATGTGGAATTTCAACCTATTGGTTTTTTAGTACTTTTTATAACGTGGCAACCTTGGACTGATCAGGTGATTTGTTTTTCATCCAAGTCCGCCTAACCCATTTTCCAGACCATCCGGATCTGCTAAATGCATAACAAATGGTTTCAAAACCCTAATTTAATTCACCTGTTGTATGTTTTCTCAATTCCTTTGTTCTCTCTGATAATGCCCCCATTTTCTCTCATTTTCTCCGTTTCAAAACCCTAGTTTCATTCGGCCACAATTGATGAACAGGATGAACAATCATCTGGATTCATATCCATATTCCCTCTTCATTTTGTATTTGACTCTTACTTTAAATGCATTAGTTATCAAACTAACAATATTCTACGTCAGTTCAATATAAAATCATATTAAGCTCCATGTTTTTTATTTGTTCTAAACTGATAACTTACATACCATTCAAAGACAAAAAATATAAAAAATAAATAAATACAAATACACTTATCGTACAAAACATACGAATGGTGTGGAAAATTAAAAAAGACGGTAACGTTTTCATAATTATTCTATTAGTAGAGTAATTATGATACACTTGTAGAGTAATTTTGAATGTTGTACTAGTTGTTTGACGCACTTGTAGAGTAATTTTGAAATTTATGTTGTTTGATGTACTTATAAAGTCATTTTGAATGATATCTTGTAGTAGTGTATTAATGATGAACTGTAAAGTAATTATAATGCACTTGTAGAGTAATTTTGAATTGTATGTTGTTTGATGAACTTGTAAAGTATGTTATTTTGATGAACTAGTATAGTAATTATGATACACTTGTAGAGTAATTTTGAAACTTATATTGTTTGATGACTTTTAGAGTAATTTTGATAATATCTTGTAGTAGTGTATTAATTATGAACCAGTAGAGTAATTGTGATAAACTTGTAGAGTAATTTTGAATTGTATGTTTTTGATAAACTTGTAAGTAATTTTGATAATTACTCTACTAATAGAATAATTACGATAATATCATCACGAAATATTGGAAATACTCGCTATTCATATGTTTTGTACGTTAAGCGTCTTTGTGTAACAACTCGTAATTTCGTTGTTATCTCTTTTCGTCTATTTTCGTTGTATCCATCATTGTAAATCTGATATTTGATTAATGGAATGGTTTATGTTTGTTAAATACATTTTTGTCACAACTGTATCTCGTCTAATCGCTTATTAAACGCTAATTCAACGCAATCACAAGTGACTATGTTACTTTAAGAGCCGAGTGTATTATTATTTAATCAACGCTCGTGTCTTTGACATCACTTACCGCATCGCAACGCAGATGATTTTGTTACTTTATGTTATTTATGTGTTATGTGTGTTTTATGATTATTTGTTATACTCGCTATCGCAACGCTCTCACTCGCACGAATCGCTTAATCACACTATTTTATCATTTAAACACTTAACATAACTATCTAATACGAACCGAATCGCCAAACGATAACGCGAAAATAACGAACAAAACTTCGCCATTAGGCCAAGTTCGGCCGAACTTGGGCATCCAAGTTCGCTCGAACTTGGGCATCCAAGTTCGCTCGAACTTGTTGAGGCAGCGAAATCATTAATCAGTCAGCAAGTTTGCTAGAACTTGCATAAGCTCAAGCAAACTGGCCAAGTTCGCCCGAACTTGTGCCAAGTTCGCTCGAACTTATGCCAAGTTCGGACGAACTTGATCCTAATCAGCTCATTTTCTCTTCACCTATAAATACCCAACACCTCCATTCGTGCGCTCCTTGCTGCAAGTTCGCCCGAAAGCTCCAAAACCGAAACCTTTGATTTCCAAGTTAGAATCAACCAGTTTTCATGCAAACAACAACGTTTTACAATGATTTCTCACAAGGTTTTACCTTCGATTTCATCCAAATATTCTGTTTACGAAAATCTTCATCTTTTTCTACAAAACTTCTCTTTTTCACTTAGTACACTTAGATAGTTAGATCTAAGTAAAACCTTTTAAATATCGATTTTTACACAAAAGTCGGACTAAATGACGTATGTTTCGTTCACTATGAAGTGGAACGAGGCGTTGTCAAGCAAGATCTAAGATCTGGAAGCACAATGACGAAATCGTCACTTTGCACAAACTGGATTAACCCGTACGAACCATCAAGTTCGCCCGGATTAGTCTGAGTTTCTGTAAAATGGCTAAGACTCGCTCCAAAAGACCTCTCCAGCCTAGGTTTTGCTCAGTAGCTTAAGGTTGGAGGGATGGACACTCGATTTCCTCAGCAAACAACGCGAAAACGCACGATTTGGTGACCATTTCAGTCAAGTTCGCTCCAAAGTGAGCAAGTTCGCTCGAAGTTGTCACCAGATTGGTGCCCAACTTCGGCCGAACTTGCCAAAAATCCCAAGAAATCAACCAAGTTCGCTCGAACTTGTATGGTTTCCAAGGAAACCAGACAAGTTCACCCGAACTTGTATCAACCTCAACAGAATAAGGCAAGTTCGCCCGAACTTGTCCAGTTTCTCAGGAAACTAGACAAGTTCGCCCGAACTTGTACTTCCAGTAAGACAAAACAGTTAAGTTCGCCTGAACTTGTCCTCTTCTCCTTCACGTTTCGACCGTTTCAGCAATTCGGAAGAATGATACATTTCTGTTCGCTTACAGGCTGATCCAGCGCTCCTTTCCATCAACCTTAGATCCCACCTCCCTCTCTTAACGCACCAACTGTGAGTATACTTGAACCCTTTTACGCTTAAACGCACTTTTGGGTGTCACATATGTTCGTATATCAAAACATATCACACAACTCAACGCTTACTCGCAACCCACTGATACATGACTATACATGAAATCTGCTGAATTGTATGTGTTACTTGATTGCTAGTACGCCACCCTTAACATGATAGCTTGCTAGAGGTTGACTCGCCACCCGGAGGCCCGGGGTTTTTAAGGCTCACATTTTTATTTCACATTTATTTTCTCTTTAGGATATGGACACTTGTTCGCGTGCCTCGCACTCGCGGTTTGTTGGTTTACTTGAATCTAAGTAGTTACATAATTCACATCTCTTACGTATGTCATGCGGTGTATGCTAAACTCTTTTATATCTATTACGTACGCAAACCTGTATGATCACCCTTACTTAATTGTATTGGTGTTTTATTTTAACATATGTGGCAGGTTAATGACATTTGTTGAATTGGATTAGAGCTATCTCTAGAAACTCATGTATTAGAAATCTAGGTGAGACTGAATTGGACATGTTTTGAGAGATTATTTAATATTTGTAATAATTATTTACGGATTATATGTTTATTAGTATGGGATAATGAACGTCTAAATATTGTCGCGTAAATAGTTGTTATTGATTCTCTCGAGCAATTTGATTCGCCTAGTGCCACGCCCCGATGTTTCCCCCATCGGTTGGGGTGTGACACTTTGTACGCGAACTTAACTCACCATTCTAATACTATGTAAATATCCACATGAGATCATAAGCAACCAAGCTTTATGTGTTAGAAATAGCCCGTTGATGTGGCCTTACAGATCATTTGGTAACATTACCAATATGAAATAACTAGTCCCCGGCATTACTTGATGGTAGTAATTGTAAATATTGATATGTTCAAGGGGTAATTATGATTTCCCTTTAAGTACCATTAATAGAGAATACATACAGTTTTTATAATGGATCACTATTCATGACCATTATTCATTGATCTTTATATACTGATGATAAGTGATCAAAAACTTATGAAGAACACTGAAAATTCTCTATAGTGTGATCCATCTACACAAGGTACCATAACGGGAATCGTGCTTTCATCATTCTTATATCATATCTTTGTTCCAACAAGTAAGTTTTACTGATTTAATGTCTAATATCATATTCATGATTGAATAAACATAATTAAGAGTTTTATGTTTTAGACCCGTGTATAAAGATATAATCAACATGTTGTATCAGAGCAATGTTGATTATATCAATCCAGTTATCAAACTTGATTGGAGGTTTCTAGAAATTGGATTTTAGATAAGTGATGAAACTTACAAAACATGTTCGAGTTCCTGTTGATTTTTGAAGATTTTTATTTTGGTTTTCAACCGAGTTATATGGTGAAACCACAAAATTTTAGTTTTGATATTTGTTAATTCGGTGGATAAGAACTTAATGGACTGTGAATATTTTAGTGCCATTGATGAAATTGGTGCTTCAAAATGATTAATGGAATTTATATGGATATGCAAACAATTTAGTTTATTCCGTGTTGCAATCCATTTCTAGAACTTCATGTTATGTATTTAGATTTTAATAAATCATACTTTTATGCTGATTATCTTTTTGGATTCCCAAAATTTGCTAAACTTCTAATGAATGTAGATAATTATCATTCACCGGGACATAAGAAATCAATTTTTATGCATAATTTTGATTTCCATAATGTTGTCTTTATAAATGGATTTAGACCTTCCATGAATTCACATGGATGAAAAGATAAGGTTGAATCCTTCAAATCTTGGCAGGAATGAAGTTAATGGTAAATTTCAAATATTAATAGAGGTGATATAAAATGGTAAATTTCAATAAAAATTAGATGTTTAACCTAAAGGTATATCTTGAGGTTTGACATCAATGTAATTATGTGTATTGTTATACCATTATTTGCAAATGATTCAACATTAATTTAAGCCATTTTATGTACATATGTGTACCGTTGAATAATGAACTCAACAAGTAATTGTTTGATGATAAACAAAATAAATCAATAGCATAATTTGCATAGATGATTCATTTAATGCCCAAAGGTGTTATGTCATATCTATGTGTTTTATTATTTAAATATGTTCATAATACATGAATTTTGGTCAAAGCCAAAGCGAAGCCAAAGTGCATGTAGAACATTAAGACAACCTATATTTATGTGTGTTTATGATATATGAATTTTGATCAAAATCAAAGTAAAGCTAGAGTTCATGTACAACACTAAAGACGGTCTATTATTTATATCTTTCATAATGTCTGAATTTTGGTCAAAACCAAAGCGAAGCCAAAATTTAGGTAGAACATTAAGCCGAGATTTATTATCATTTTTATTGTTCATAATGTCTGAATTTTGGTTAAAGCCAAAGCGAAGCAAAAAATCAGACAGAATATTAAGTTGGTTTTATTTACGTTTGTTCATAATACATGAAATTTGGTCAAAGCCAAAGCGAAGCCAGAGTTCATGTAGAACAATAAGTCATTATGTATGTTTATAATGCATAAATTTTTGGCCAAAGCCAAAGCGAAGCCAAAATTTAGGTAGGATCTTAAGTTAGTCTGCTATTTTGGTGTTATAGAGATTGTATCTTCAATATAATAATTTATATCTGCTTACTTGATTGCCTGATTAGCTTATTTCAACTCTTCTATTTTTATCGATCTATTCCATCCACTCTATTTTCAAAAAGCTAAGATGGTTTTACTTACTAAAGAGTTTCTATAAAATTTGCTTTTATTGGATTATTGATTATCTCTTAAGATATGACAATCTTGTTGCTCTTTTCTGATAAAAGTACTACAGAAGAAAATTAGAGCATAACTAGTGGGATAAGTCAAACATTATATCTCTTATGATAATCAAGAACTCACTTAATTATTGCTATCATGTGAGCTATTCTAGATTCTAAAATTCCTAAGACTAATTTGTTTTCTTTGGAAGAATCAAAATAACTCCTAAGACACATGCATTACTCTAGATTCTTACTATAAAGTTAGTAGCATATGTGAATATATCATGATGTACAATATCATGACCCATAATTTAAAGGTTTACACATGAAAATCGGTACACGTTTCCTGTGCATTACATAATAACTTTTCCATTAATAATTTAAGTTGGCTTAAGAATCAACTATACCATTCAGAAGTACCAAAGGAAAATGAGTGTGTTGATTAACAACATATGTAAAGGAAAATGAATGCATTAAACTCGAAAATTAGATATTGTTCACCTCACCACCAGTAAACCTAAAAGGAGGATGCTTTTAAGATCCAGAGATAGTATACAAGTACTACTTCCAGCTATAAGTTTCTTCAAAGGAAAGTCTCACTGCAATTTATGCCATTAGACTAGGCATGGGTATCGAGACTATCCATAATTCAATGCAACAGCCGGCTAAGATAAGTTGTTAGATATTTATGATATTTAAGTATGCTAATGATAATATTCTTATTTGCACATTATGGGTTGACTCTAGTTTTATGTGTTTCCTTACAAGAAATCGACAAATATTTAGGATGAGAGTTGGTGACCAAATTTAATGTTAAGACTATAAGAACCATAACAAACTGTTTTATAATTGGGCTTCATGATACCTTATATATTCTGTAGATTATTCATAATTCAGTATCAATATGAAAGCTACTTATGACAGTTTTGATGTTTGTATGGTTAAAACAAAGTCACTCTTACCTTAAACTCTCATATTATTTGTCATCTCAATCTAGATAGAAACCTTATAAGATAGAACTAGATGATGCTACACTTTTTCACAACCATTTGTTATCATGAAAATGAAAATTTAACAAAAGAAAAATGAGACATACAAACTTCATCATTGAGACCAAATTTCATGAGAAATCATGACTAGGTTAACGAAGGATGAAATTTTATCAAATATCATTCTTAGTGACTTATGAGCATGTGTTATAAGCCTTAATAATTAAATGGATAAGGGAACAAATCAAGTTCAATCAGAAATTATATTTCATTGGAACTTATCCTTAAGTGGAATATTCAAACATTCTTCATTTATCATAATAATTACTTGTATCTAATATGTCTTATATGAATCAAGGTATTAAAGAAATTAATTCATATATACTATGATTCCTTCTAAATATGTCCCTAAGTTTCTTATAACATATGGACATTAAGGAAATCAAATCTAACATATGTGATAGTACCCACATAAGTACATCAATGAAACTTATCTTGTACATTCCTAGAGATCTAAAAGGTTAGTGGGAGCATTAAGTGTCTTAATCTTAAGTTGCGAGAGTTACAAGAGGTGGGGGAGTGAAAACTTGTTATTATTACCTCAATTTGCACATCTTGTACAAGACACAGCTCCTTCACAACTCCTTTTTAAGAATCCAATGCTACTACAAAAGTTTTATTGTTGCTTAAACATGGGCACACTTAGATTTCTTGCCAAAACTAACCCTCAAACAAGAGAAACTACAACAAGTAACATCATTAACTTGTTTCTCTAATGAATCTATTGGTCTTCTAATGTTGACCATTAGCATGCGAAATTCCTAAAGATTTCTAAGATCAGTGGGAGTGGTAAAAGTCCTTATCTTGACTTGTCGGAAGTGCAAGAGGCGGGGGGAAGAAACTCATTAAATTTTACTCCGTTTACACCTATTGCACACCATACTGCACCGATTCTTACACATTTAGATTTCTGAAAAAGATAGCAACTTAAGCGAAACTGAATCCACAAAACTGAAACTCTTAATAAAACCTAATAATCAACTAAGGAGGTCATCTAGGTTTAAAAACCTACTAACTTTGATGATTATGTATCCTCCCTCACTGAAGTTGAAATGGATATTGGAAAGTTTACTGATCCTACCTCTTCTAGTTAAGCCATTAGTATCGATCAATTTTCTAAATTAAAAAAAAATTGTTATTAGCAAATTTGATTTTATTTGTCAGAATAACTTTTGTGATTTGGTTGAATTACCTAAATCCAAATGCAAACGTTAAGACACTAAAAGCATGATTGATTGTTAAAGGTATGCTCAGAAGAGAATTATTTATCAAAGAATCATCTTAACTTTCTTACAAAATGTTTCTTTGTGGATCATTGTTGTTCTAGTGGCTTATAATCATTTAGAGCTACATTATATGAACATTAAAACAACTTTTCCTCAACAAAGACTTACATGTTCATAAAATAACCTGAAAGTTCTAAACTGAAGGTCAAGAACACATAGCTATGTAAGTCAATGAAATTCATGTATGGGTTGAAGCAACATCAATATGCGATGAAATCTGAATGAAATTCTTTTCATCAAGAATTAAGTGGATTTACGTACCTATCTCAAGATGAGTGGGAGAAACTAATGTAAACTTGTCCTTATATAGATGGAATTATTTTGACAAGTATATGATACATAAGTCAAAGCGTTGTTCACACATACTTTGACATGATGAATCTCGTAGATACTTCTTATGTGATTGATATCAACATATACCGAGATAGACCCAATAGGACATTAGTTTTCGTTCCATGAGCTTTACTCTAAAATGGGTCCATACACATGTATCAACAAACACTACTCTCATTTAAAGGATAAAAGGATACATGAGATTAATCTAACCTTGTTATATCCAAAGGAAACGAAATGTCGATTTTGGGGGTATATCGTTATGTTAGCCGACATAATTACCTCATGGAGGAGTTATAAGAAATTGATAAAAACAACATAAGTTATAATAACATAATATATTGTTAAATAACAACGCAATTGTCACTAAATGTTGTTGAAAATTTATCAGTGGACTCATAACTTATTACTCCATATAAATACTATATTGAAGACTTATTGTGAAAAGTCAGCTACCTTGTTTCCTTGAACAGTAACAATTCGAGAGGTGTTGCATTAAACTTCAATACAAAATTATTGTTCGTTTATTAACAAGAAAAGGAAACTAAATATTTGTATCGAATACATTTCATTCATGATATGCTTGTGGATCCAATAACTAAGGTCCACGGCCAAAGTCTTTTTAAGAGCTCATAATAGCATATCGTACATATGAATGATTAGTTATTATTTTTCCTCAATTATACAATTTGTTTGTCTATAAATACGTATGTGCACCTAATGACGTATAGACAAGAATTATACTTATTAATTTTAAATGGCTTACCTCAGTCATTTTGGTCTTAAATTTACGTATGTTTTGATTTGGGGTTGTAACATGATTAATGGGGGTCTTGAGTTGACAATAACTCAATGACTGTATTTTTCTGTTGCAATTTCAATTTGAAACACTGAATAATGTTTTTACTTGACCAAACTTACTTATGGTTATAAAAAATGATCACTCGGCCAAGTGGGAGAATGTTAGAAATAACCCGTTGATGTGGTCTTACGGATCATTTGGTAACATTACCAATATGACATAACTAGTCCCGGCAATTACTTGATGGTAGTAATTGTAAATATTGATTAGTTCAATGGAAAATTATGATTTCCCTTTAGGTACCATTAATAGAGAATACATACAGTTATAAACTATTCATGACCATTATTCATTGATCTTTATATACTGATGATAAGTGATCAGAAACTTATGAAGAACACCAATACCAAAAATTCTCTGTAGTGTGATCCATCAACACAAGGTACCATAACGAGAATCGTGTGTTCATCATTCTTATATCAAGTCTTTGTTCTAACAAGTAAGTTTTACTGATTTAACGTCTAATATCATATTCATGATTGAATAAACATGATTAGAGTTTTATGTTTTAGACCCGTGTATAAAGATATAATCAACATTATGATGTCTACAAACCCTACAAAGTATGAACATATTATTAAATCTACACTAAGCTTTTACCTAATAACTTTTTTTACGCTCTAATAACTCTTTTTATTATTCATACATATGTATTGGTTAGTTGGTTAATAACTGCTTAAAGTACCCTTAGATATTATAAGTTTAAAATTTCATATCTATATATTCTGGCTGACATTCGTTACCATGTGAAGTAAGATGAGAACAATACTTATTTAATACATTTTTAAAACGTATATGGCTGCAAAATTATATTGAGCAATTTGAAGGGTTAATTTCAGTTAATAAGTTATACAAAAAGAAAATGTCTATTAGAGGATATGAACCATATTAAGGATTAAATGGTTACGTATATCCTCCAAAAAAAAAAAAACAATTATAAAGCCAATAATGTTGGATGTAGACATATAGTGGATTGTAAAGGTGGCATACCAGCAAACATAATCATTCCCATGCTTGTATTTATATCCAATCATGCAAATCCCAGTCTCAATAATCCTTTATGGAAGCTGTAAGAAGTATCTCGACTGTTGCTCTACATTCACTAATCACAACCCACTTTTCCAAACCCATTTTCACTATTCCATTTACTCATAAAAAATCGAACTTAACCAGATTTCCAAAAACCAAACTCAATAAGTTAAATGCCATTTCTCCATCTGTATCAACCCAACCTGAAGCCGAAACCGAAACCGGAAACCTTGATCATGAAGAAGGGAAATTTGATTGGTTTCTCACTAGTATCCGCTCATGCCTGTGTGTGATTTGGACAAGAGGGCTCCCATGGGATGAAGGTGTTGGGTCTTGATGTTGTGGTGTGGTGGGAAAAGAATGAGAATCAATGGAAGGTGTTTGATGATCGTTGTCCGCACAGATTGGCTCCACTTTCTGAAGGGAGGATTGATCAATGGGGTAGGTTACAGTGTGTATACCATGGCTGGTGCTTTGGTGGCTTGGGTGACTGCAAATTAATTCCTCAAGCTCCCCTTGATGGTCCTCCGGCATATTACGATGCTACTTAGGGTTTCTTTCCAACACTTTACAAATTTATAAAAATATTCTTGTAGATTCATTCTTTCCCAAAAGCGTGTGCTGTGGTTTATCCAAGCACCGTGCAAAACGAGATTGTTTGGTTTTGGCCCAACACTGATCCACATTATAAAGATATCCTCACCAAGAAGAAGCCACCATACATCCCTGAACTTGATGATCCTTCATTTTTTGGAACCACCTTCTTCGCCAGAGATATACCATACGGGTATGAACGAACTTTGACCCTTTTATTTTATTTTTAGCTTTTTACAACTCATTACTAGTATAGTTTTTCTCTAATACGTTTTTTCCAATTTAAATTCACATATTTGTTTTTCTTAATTTTTTTCTATGTTTTGATATAAATTTTATTAAATATCGAAATATTTTTAGAATGACGTATAACTGTTGTCTTGTAATATCAAAAATCGTTATTTTGGTAAAAAAAAATCCGGTTTACGATAAAAACAAGATAGAACTTTGTTTTTAATAAATTCAATATCAAAACGCAGATAAAAGGTAAATAAAACAAATATGTTTGTTTATATTTTTGGAAGATGTTTAAATTGTATATGTGTAATCAAAGCCTGAATTAATTGTGAAATGAAAAACTAAAAAATAAACATGGAAAATTAAAATAAAACTACCTATATTCAAAATCATACTCACGTAATCATAAACTTTCAAACTGCATGTTTAAAAAAATAATAATAATCTATCAAGAGCATTCACATCCCCTCTACCATTTATTACCATATAATTTAACCAAAATAAATGAAGATTTTTAATTTATCTTCAATTCAACAACTGTGTTTTCTACAAAATCATTACAAAAAGTCATATGTGTATTTTTCATCAAGAGGGTGATACTTATTGTAGGTATGAAGTCCTGGTTGAAAATCTCATGAATCCTTCTTATGTTCCATATGCACATCATGGGATAATGAGTATCGCACCACATCCTAGATAAGTATTAAGCAATCAAATATTTTTGTATCCTATTTTTTATATATCTTAATAATCACCCGTCTAACAAAAATTTTCAGCACTGTTAAGGTTGATCGAGAAGGAGTTTTATATCTCCTTGTCTGATACACGCTAGTCTCACAATCAACGAAAGTCCAAATAACACACAGGTATAAACTTAACTATTGTAAGTAGCAATGTTGAATGGGTTGTGTTCGCATAACCTAAAAGTTTTGTCAAACACATACCCAAACATGACCAAAGAGTGGGAAAATAACATAATAAATCATTTGACCAAGTAAGTTTGAGAAAATGGACTTTGACTTTTCTAATTTTCAAAACGAGATAATAATTACATTGCGACACGTGGCATTTCACGCACCAGATTACGTATCGCTACACCAAAGTATTATAGTATCTAGTTATGAAAATTTTAGAAAAACGTCAGCTGAGTGGTGAAGAAATTCATATAATCAAAGGCTATTTTTTCCATTTTCCCTAGGTCAAACAAGCATTTAAAAAAATCTTATTTAGGGTATAGGTTCATGTCATGTTTTATATGTAATTGGTACTTAATTTCTTTGATTTGGTTTATTCAGGGAAAATTAACACATAAGCCACCTCGAAAGGACCTTTTTATATATTTTTTATTCCAGTGAGCCCGGGTAATAGCAGATTCATAGGTGCTAGCCCTAGAAACTTTAGTCTTTGGATAAATTCATTTGTTACAAGATGGATGCACCATATTGTGCAGAATTTGGTTATTGATTCAGATTTGTATCTTCTTCAGGTTCAGGTAAAACTATCCCCAGCATGATTGTGATTCGATTTTTTGTATTCGAATTTCTAAAGATTATATTCAACTTTTAGGAGGAGAAGTTAATGGAGACAGGTCTTTCAAATTGGCAAAAAGTCTGTTTTGTGCCAACCAAAGCAGATTCTCTGGTGGCATTATATAGAAGGTGGCTAAACAAATATGCAGGTGCTCAAGTCAATTGGCGAACCATAATTGATAGATCTTTACCACCCATTCCACCTAGGGAACAATTCATGGACAGGTTATTTGCATTTCTCTAAGTGTATTCTCAGACTTATTTACTTAACATGTGCCCACTAATATACACTCAAAGAATAAGGTTTGGGAAGGTAAGGTGAGGACAAAACTTACATCTATTAGATCTACAAATAAAAAGACCAAACACAATAGTCTATAATCGGTCTCTACTGTAGAAGCGGTCCACCTGAGACCCTTGAGATAGAGAGACTACTCCTAAAAAGAACCCACTCAATGAACCTTCCTTTTTGACATTACTAATAGAGTGCCCATGTGATATGGTGCGGAACACATACACTGATAATCACGTAACATGTTAATTTTTTAAATTAAAAATAAACTAGGCAATACCATACTAAATATCAAAAGAATAAAATGTTTTTTTCATGATTTTTTTATAATAATATTAACATATTAAAACTTATGCACGTTTCAAAATCGTGCGCAAAGTTAGTTTAAAAGTCAACAATATATTTTAAGAGATTGTACCATATGTTTTAAAACTTGTAATTACTTAAAGTCTTAAAACTAAGTAAAAATACTTTCTTGTCATCCTTTATATGTATTATAACTAGGTTAGGGGTTAGAACCCCATTTACTACACAAACTGAATAAATGTAATTGTATATTATCTTTAAATACCTCGTTTATTACACGCAGTGGCAAAGCTAGCCTATTAATTTAAGAGTATCCAAAAAAACTTACCGTGCAATCATACAATAATAAAAAAACGATAATAAGTAACGTAGAACAAATACCTAATAGATTTGTCCTTTTCTTTTTTTTTTTCATAGCTTGAAATCGTTCAATCACATATCGTCATCTTTTACATAGTTTGAAATCGTTCAATCACATATCGTCATCTTGACTCATAAACCCTAACAAATATACAAGGTAAAATTCTACAAAAAAACTATAATACCAAACAAAAAAACAATTAATCAAATGACAAGAAAACTCCCAAACTCGGTCAACAACGACGCTTTCAGTCGAGAGTATTTCGATTTTCAGTAGGGTCGATTTCAACGAGATGATCACCGCTTCTGACCTTCTATTCGAGTTCGACGTTTGGCTTCCACTTTCCAAATTGTCGCCCATAATCAAAAGGTTTATTTTATTGTTTTGGGTCTTGGGTTAAGCTTTGCCATTTACCAAATAGCTCTCCTTTCAATTATATTATTATTATTTGGGCTTACTTTATTATTTGGGCTTAATTATTCTACAGGTTTTTGGTTGTAGATGGTTTGGGCTTATAAAAAAATTGGATTTTAATAATATCAAGTTTTTTATTATTTTTTTCGTTAGAGTATCTCGTATTTGTTTAGGGTACCTTTTGTATAAAACCGAAATAAATAAATACACTACGAATGTGAGGTTGAGCCGTAGTTAGTACTACCCCAATTATTTTTATTTTCATTATTAAAAAATTATTGTATCGATTTTATTACATAATTTTTAAACAAATTGTGTATAACTTTCAATATTACTTTATATATAAAATTAGATTTATTACTGTTTTTTAATCTATACTATATTTTATTACTCAAATGGCTGCTTATTTACTTCTTGAATAACATATTTCACCACTATATATTCTTTTCAATAATCATCTCTGCAATTACCATATCTGTCGCGTACCAAGTATATCCATTAGTTTTTTTATATATAATTTTCTTATTATTTTATATATAAAATCATATTTATCCAAGCTGTGTAATACATGAGTGTTTTTAAAGATATAACTTTTTTTATTGTTTGGTAAACAATAATACATTTATTCAACCCGTGTTATACACGTGGTTTTAAAGATTTTTTTTTTTTTATTATTTGGTACGTAAAATTACATTTATTCAACCCGTATAATAAGGTTCTTATAGATATAACTTTTTTATTATTTAATATATAAAATTACATTTATTCAACTCGTGGAATAAAGAAGGTTTTTAAAGATATATTTTTTTTATTATTTAGTGTATAAAATTCATTTATTCAACCCGTATAATACACGGAATTATAACCTAGTTTAATTAATATAAGATAAATAGGAAACAAATGGAAAAATAAAATAATACTCAATAAATAACACGTGACACACATTGATTTATTTTATTATAGATATAGATAAGGATACATATAACATGTGTAGTTTTATAAATATTTATGAAACATATGTAGTTTTACTATTTATTTTTCGTAGAAACATTACACTTTTTTAAATTTGTTTTTTCAATAAACCAATTATATTTATTTACTACGTACCTTTTAGCCAACCCGTTAGGGGACACGGTGTGCCCCTGTTGTCAAAATCCACCACGCGTGGTAACACGTGAAACACCACCCCGACCTGATTTCATAACGCGTAGATTTTATAAGTCGTTGCCATAATCACGCGTGTTGAAAGTTGAAATTGTTGGGTTACGAGTGAAATTGTTAGGTGTGGTGAGTGATGTGCATTTCCACTAAAATCCATCACTCGATAACGTGGCGTATGATGATCGAATGTTGTAAGTGATGAATGAGCGGTGAGTGATGGACGCCCCTACCCCTTAATATACCTTTATGTAAGTGTTTCTTTCCCAATCATATTTTTCGTAGACATGTTATACTTTTTTAAATTTGTTTTTTCAATCAATCAATTATATTTATTTATTACGTACCTTTTAGCCTTTTTTTAAATTTGTTTTTTCAATCAATCAATTATATTTATTTATTACGTACCTTTTAGCGAACCCGTTATTATACTTTTGTGTAAGAGTTTCTTTCCCAATCAATATATTATACTTCTTTTTAAAATACATTTTCATCACATTTTTATATTATTTAAAAAAGTGTTATAAAGATGGAAGGGCTAAAAACTTTTTATCAAAATGAAAGATTTATTAAAAAATGTAGTTTATGTGAAAAAAATAATTTACCATAGGCTTATGAATTATTTTCAACATCCTATAGACAAACTCTTAAAAAATATAATGTTATTTGAATTGTTTTTTTATTTAGGTACCGAAGCCATGTAGTGAATTGCAGTAGTTGCATTGGTGCATATAAAGGTCTTAATGCACTCCAAATATCTCTTGAGGTGTTTTCTGTTACTTCGGTGGCTATTATGGCTGCAACCAAACATGGTAATATCAATTGTTGCAAGAAATACGCTCGCAGCTGTTGCAATTTTGTGTTTTGTGGGATCAAAATGGTTATCACGTTTCATTTACAAAAACTTCCATTTTCATGACTACAATCATGCTTTTAAATGAGCGTTTCCATTCATCATCGATTAATTTCTTTCCGTGTGATAATTCATTTACCACTTAAAGTTTTGAGTGTAATTGAAAATTATTCAATAGTTGAAGTTATCTCTTTATTGAATCGAGTTTTCATCTATGGTTTATAAAAAGAGCTTTAATATATAGCACTAGCACGGTACCCACGCGATGCGACAAGGGTGATAATTTGCATTGTGATACTCATTTCTGGTATTTTTTTTGTTTGTACAATATTTATTGTAGCATTAATACGATAGATATACGTATTAATTAGTCCATTTCATTGTGGTGTGCATGGTTTGTTCGGTTCAGCTACTATTCTCAACCGAAGTTGAAACCGAAATCATCGGTTAGTCTATTTTATCAACTATTCGATTTTCGGTTAATCAGTTTGGTTTATTCGGTTAGATTGATGGCTTTTTCTTAGGCTCTTTTAATTTTGGTTAACAGCCAAACGATACTTGAGTTAATACTTTTTGCTTAAAAATATTTAATGGCTTATAAATACATAATATTGATGTATAAATACATGAAGTGGAATAATAAATACTG
Organism: Scalesia atractyloides; assembly: GCA_947069175.1. Taxonomy (NCBI): domain Eukaryota; kingdom Viridiplantae; phylum Streptophyta; class Magnoliopsida; order Asterales; family Asteraceae; genus Scalesia; species Scalesia atractyloides. The sequence goes on along the minus strand of CAMTDV010000010.1, from coordinate 50,255,420 downwards.
AAATGGAGGTATAAAATATGAAATACATGAAGTAGAGGTATAAAAGTTAGAAATATCTATATGAAAATATGAAAGGTTCGATTGAGTTAATCCTGGTTAAACAATGGTACAAAAAATATATATACAAATAACCGGTGTTTGGTTAATTCGGTTTTCGATTAATCAGTTTTCAGTTAATTCAGTTTTCTCGGTTGATTTTGGTCTGGTTTTATCTGTTTCCATGTAACAATTCAGTTAGTGCTCACTCATAAGCATTGATAATCATGTAACATATTATTTTTTAATTAAAAAAATATTATAGCTATACTACACTCAAATTAAAGATAAATTTTTGTTTTTATGGTATGTATATATGTATATATTTTTGGTTTTTTACATATTTCCCCCTCATAAGAGGGCTTATTACATATTTCCCGAAACAAAAAAAATTCAATTACATATTTTCCTTTCCTAAACCAAATTAATTACATATTTCCCCTTTTCATTAAAATACTCTTATTAATTATTATTTTACCCTTAATAGACTTATTAAATGACTAATTACATATTTCCCGTTTCTACCATTAATTGTATATTTTTCTAATTCTTTTATTTTCTCAATTCCTCCAATATTTCACCAATTATGTTACAGGTATTTGTATGTGGGAATTGAAACTAATGATTTTATGCTTTTATATTATGTATGCTAATATGAAAAGTAAAAGCACATCAAAGCACGTAGCTTCCAAGTAAGAAACTTAGTCCAAATATAAATGAAATTGATGTCGCTTTGTCATTTGTTTCACAATTTTTAAAAATGTTGGAAGTAACTTAATGTAACGAAGGTGAGGTTGCTTTATCATTCGTAAGGGAAAATGTTACCAGCAAGTTATTGGGCCCATATTACATTCCCCATTTGTCACCCTTTACAATACAAAAAAAAAACATGCTACATTAATCTGCAACATTGAAGATCATCTAGCTGCTCCATTCCAAATCGACACTGCTACCCCCTTGTATAATTCCAGCAAGCCTTTCATGTTAAATGCAAAAATCTGGGAGATATTGCACCATGTGCTAACCTTCTGCCAGATTAACCGTGCAAAATTTTATGCTTGTGCAAACCTTTCAGAGTAGGCAGCTTGTCATAGACACTTTGTCACCTGAAAACATTCAGCTTCTTCGGGAGCCATTTCACCCATTCGAAGGGGTAAAACGGAGTATCATATTTGGTAAACAACTCTCGATAGGAGGCCACACCCCATCCCTACCTGGCTCCCATATACCAAACTATCTGATTCGGTATCAGATTCAGTATATCGCACAAAGATGAAAGTAAATTGTAATTTACACGAATCTTTAAACCGACATAGTCACATTCTAGGAAGGGGACATATGTAAAAATCCCTTGAGAAAATAGAAGAATTAGAGAAATATGTAATTGATGGTAGAAAAGAGAAATATGTGATTAGTCATTTAGTAAGTTCATTAAGGGTAAAATAGTAATTAATAAAAGTATTTTAATGAAAAAGGGAAATATGTAATTCATATGGTTTATGAAGGGGAATTAGGTAATTGTTTTTTTTTTGTTTGAGGAAATATGTAATAAGCCATCTTAGGAGGAGAAAATATGTAAAAAACGCTTATTTTTAAATATGAACTTACGAAAAAAGTTATGACCGCTTAAAAACGTGAGGTAGTTAGTTTTTGTTAAAAGGGGGATAAAGCGTAACTATTAACCAATTATCTATAATTTGTTTAAAATTTATGGAATTAAAGTGTAATTAAGATGAGAAAATTAAATTTTAATTGTTATGTAAAAAACTAATTTATCATTATTTTAAGGTTGTACATTATGCATTAAATTAAAAAAAAACTTTTTAAGTTAAAAGATATATTACTTTATTGATAAATGAAAAGTTAATTTATATTCATTAACTATTTCTCAAATTTGCAACACTATGCAATTCAAATATCTTTAGAAATTAATTTTTGTATGCTTGTGATTGTAATATATGAAAATTATGGATATCTTATGTCTTTTATACGTTTCATTGTTTTTTTATTTACGAAGTTCATAGTAATTTGATAATGAAATTTATTATGACTATCATTTTTTAATGTTCAAGATTTAAATGAGAATGTTCAAAGATTAATGAAAGAACTAAATATTGTGTTTATTTGCTTACATTTTTTGCGATAATATATGGCATGAATAAAATTAAATTAAGTTTTTTATATTATCATTATTTAATGATTAATTAATTAAAATAAAAATATCAAAATTAATTAATAAAGATTCTAAATATTTGTGGATTATAAATTTTTTACTTAAATACTTTTTTTCAAATACAATACTTTGCCATTAAAAAAGTTCCTCATCTTAAAATTCATAATGTTTAAATTATTATATTATATTTTATATTTTATATTTTATCTAAAAATATTAATTTAAACATGATTTGCCCTGGATTCCATTCAAAATGCTTGGCACTCCTATTAAAATAACTTTTCTCCATTAATAAAAAAATATGTTTTGTAAATACGATTTTGTTTCCAAAATAATATATTTTTCCCTTTAAAATTAGATTTGCCCTCAGTTCAAAATTATGTTTTCCTCCAGTTCAAATAAAATTATGCTTTTGCTCCACTAAAATTAGATTTTGCCCCAGTTCAATATAAAATTATCGATTTTGCCTCCAGCTAAAATTACGATTTTGTCCTTTAGTTCAAATTAAATAAAATTTACTTTTACCCATGGTTCAAATTACATTTTGCCCCTTGCATCGATTTTACACGTTAAAAAAAATTCAGTCGTTTCTTTTTGTTACCTTAGCTCAAAATAAAATTTTTGTTATTCCTTATAATTTTTACGTGTAAGCGACTGTCTAACATTGTCATTATTGGCATCGCCCTAAAACAGTGTAAATTTGCTATTCACATCATATTGTAGAGTAAAAAATACTTATTGTTCAAAATTACATAATGCCTTGATTTGAATGATTTTTTGGTATTCTTTGTAGTCAAGGTTCATTAATTTGTTGCTAACGTTATTTAGGAAATTGAAATGGGTCTCATTCCATTTAATGCCTTCTTTTTTTTCATTAATTTAAAATTAGAATGTTAAAATGAATTTTATATAAAATAGAAATTAAACAATTAGAAATTTTTTGATAAAAGTTTTTGATATAAAAAATATTTGTTTTGTATAAAGTGGGGTATAAAATTGAATCTGTAAACTCGAACTCGCATTAATTTTATGATAATCATAATAGATTTATATGAAAATAATATAAGTATTTATATCAAGTAAGTACTAGTAATAATTATCATTAACAAATTTACAACAAAAGATATATGTCTATTAAAACAGTTTACTGCACTCTTTGCATTTTGTATTTTCTTATGTTATTTGAAGTCGATGTTTTAAACGAATCACTGTTAATTAAAACAAGTTAGTTTTAATATAGTGTGTATATATAGTTGCTTAAAAATTGATCTTTATTATTTTGTCCGTACGTGGATTCACCCGTTGCATCGCGCGCTGGGAAAATCCTAGTAAATTTATGAGACACGTGTAAAATTTGACATGATCAGAATCTATATTATTTATGTAACTGCCATTTTCGTTTCTATAGTTTGTTCAATTATATTAGTTCAGACCAAATTTCAAATTTGTACCATTTTGTCCCTAACATTCTTGAAACATGCCAGTTTCGTCCAAAAAAAACATGAGTTAACTGCCATTTCCGTTCCTGTGGTTTGTCCAATAATTCGATTCAACCTTACTTTTTTGGATGAAACTGACATGTTTCAAGAATGTTAGGTACGAAAATGATACAACTTTGAAACTTGGCCTGAACTGACATAATTGAACAAACTATGGGGACAAAAATGGCAGTTAACTCTTTATGTAATTCAGATACTGATAAAGATCACGAAGAGTACAATTCTAAGATTGATACCGATTAACTACATACCCCACATCTCTAGTTTTATCCTCCTTCCATTGAAAACATCAAATGAATAAGATCTTTTTTTTCGAACGGCAATTTTATTAGAAAGGCACCCAACTAGCAAGAAGCTGGACAAGGGCCAAAGAAACAATACAACAAAAGGAAAGAAAACAACAATTACACATTAAAAGCTCTCCAATTCTTCCAATCAACTGATACCGATTTGACGCGATTATTGATCCACAAAAAGCTTAGCGATTTAATATCTCCAATAATCTTCTTGATCTTAACCGATTCATTTTCAAAGCAAACTTTGTTCCGAGCGAACCATATGGTCCAGCACGCGGTTAGAATGATGGATTGAATAAGTCTCTTTCTTTTATCATTGCCATCGACATATCTATGCACCTCAAATAAATCATGAACTGAGAAGGCATAAATTGGCGGGATTTTGCACTACCCACTAATACTTTGCCAAATGATAGCTGATGCGAAACAAGAGGTGAAAAGATGATATGCCGTCTCATTCTCCGGGTTACATAGATAACATGTGTTCGAGTCCGTTTGTATGTTTCTTTTGGCAAGGGTGTCCTTGGTTGGGAGGCGGTCTTGAAGAAGTTTCCAGCCAAAAATATTGATTTTTTGTGGTATCCAGCTGTTCCACTCAATGATGTTATTATAGTTCTGAGCTTCCACTAAGCATTTTCTTCATCAAAGCAACCGAAAAAATACCCGTGTTATCCCCGTTCCAAACCATTTTTCCAGACCATTTCCAAAACTGTAGGCATTGATTTTGTTTTTAATATCTTCCAGGTCAATCTGTTGGCTATCGTTCAAAGATTCAAACCTCCATTCCCATTTGAAAGTTCGGTTACCGTCTCTATTGATGACCCTGTCTCCCACCAAAGCCGCCTTGTTTTTTTCTAAACCGAAAAGGCTTGGAAAAACGTTTTTAAGAGGAGAGTCTAGTAACCATAAGTCAAGCCAGAATCTAACCCTTTTACCATCTCTAATTTTGCCAAGAATTGCTTTTCTCACATTTGTGTTTGAAGAGACAATTTTTTTTCTAATTTTGCAATAATAGCCCACATACCTGATAAACTTTTATTATGCGGGAGAGATGGCCATGACCTCGGCGTACAATGAAGCGCATTAATCAGTCTCTTCCATAAGCTGTCGTCCTCCCTCTTATATCTCCACCACCATTTTGAGAGGAGGGCATAGTTCGTTACCTTGAGAGGGTATAAACCAAGACCTCCATATTTCTTTTCTTTAGTGATTCGATCCCAAGCCACCCAACTCAACTTTTTATTTTCATTGTCTCCACCCCATAAAAATCTACGGCGTTTGGCTTCCAAGATCTCTATAATCTTCAAAGGAACTTTACATAGAGAAAAATAAAAAGTTGGTAAACTATCAAGCACAGATTTGATAAGGGTGAGACGACTCCCAATGGATAAAGGTTTCGCTTTCCATGAGGATAATCTACCATCCATAGTATTCACAATATTATACCAATTTTGTATCCGGTTCATGTTTGCGCCAACTTTTAATCCAAGGTACACAAAAGGAATATTTTCAACGTTGCAGTGTAAGATGGATGCCATGCTAATAACTTCAGCAGATTCAACCCCTAATCCAATAATCCTAGACTTATGCAAATTTATAGAAAGGTCTGATAACAATTTGAAACACCTTAGTAGGCGTGCTAGGTTTATAGCGTTCGAAAAAGATCAATCTCCCACAAATAAAGCATCATCCACGTATAATAAGTGTGATATTATGGGGCCGTTTTTCGGACATGAATAAAGCGACGTCACATGCCTTGTTCAACATCATCGTGAAAGCTTCCATAACTATAAAGAATAAAAAAGGAGACAGGGGTTCTCCTTGTCTCATTCCTCTATATTAGAAAAATAAGATACATTAGTGTTTTGCCAACTTAAAAAAAAGACACGATAAATAAAAATAGAGGGCTAAGGTACGTTAAGAGGAACCCATAAGCTAATATGGTAGTCTAAACTGATCTAAGGCTACCTGTTTTACCTAAACAGTGGAAGAATAACTTCTAATAATATTGTAGGAGGTGATGTGTCCCAACAAGGAAAGCACGTGACATGGATAATATGTTATAATGTGTGGATCATTCCATAAAAGAAGGGGGTGTCTCACCCTGATTTTCTGGTAGGCTCTGTCTTGAGATTTATGTGTGACAATTGATAAGAGGTATTCACGTATGGAACAACATAAGTTTTAGGATTATAAATTAATACTATTCAAAGTACAATCATCTAGAAGTTCAAAAATAATCATACAGACTGAAAGTACTAAAAAGATCCACAGGCGGATCGGATAATAAAAACGGAACTATAAACTACTAGGCCTTGTGTGGAGTCACAAATTCCATTATGCTTACACCGAGAAACTCCAGCCTATTCCGCACTTGCTAATAAATTTGCGCTTATTCTTTTAAAAATACGTCAGTTTTCAGTGGTAAATACAGTTAACCGACCCATTTTGAAAATATTTTCAAAATCATTTTATACCATTTGGTATATCATTTTATAAATAACATGGGATAAAGTGATATCTCTTGTTACCAGTTTTACATGCTTGTCAACACATATGAGGTCTGGAATTAAACCCCGATACATGATTAACCGACATGCCACATTTTCAATAAAAATATAATATAGCATTAGTGTCTGTCAGGTGTATGCCTGCACCCGCGCTTAGGCCATGGCCACTTGCAATTAAGTGAGCCGAGGATATCCAGGACACGGTCGCATTAACCCCCAAGGTTTAAGTTATCAAGTAAAACAGATTAAAACGGGTTATTTAAATTATAAGCATCATTCGCCCATGATTTAATACCTGACCAAGCGGCTAGTATCGTATCCCAAGCCCGTATATGGAAAATAGGCTAAAAGTATTTACCTGAGTTTATCTTTACAAATCAAAGATGTTTTAAGCACAACCGTTAATCAAAACAACTAATACAAGCACAATCTACAGGAGGCTCCTAGTCTGGAATGGACGTAATTATGATCCGTTAGAATGTTAACAGGTCTTACTCAAGTCATAAGACTTGGACCGGTTAACTTTTAATAAAGTACATTTCGCTAGATTAAGCGTAGACCGGAAAGAATGTGGTTTATAACTTTACGAGTATGAGGACTTGTATAATATGGGTCAAATAACCAAATTTTGCTGATTAGAACTGATTTGGAAAGGTTTGACTCGATTCGGCCAACTTATATAAACTATGCTATATAAGCTAATCGTACACGCATAGGCGGTATCGGGTAGTCAAATGGGTTTATGGTAAGTCCAATATGCCAAAACATGTATATAATAATGTTACATCAGTTTCAAACTCAGATTAAATGTTTGTTATGTTTCAAAATCAATCTATGCACAAAAAAGGCATTTTAGGCATTACAAAAGCATAATATGTGGACTTTGCATAAAACTTGACAAATGATATGATCAGAAGGTATAGCCCCCAGGGGTTATTCCCGTACAATAATATGATCATATTAAAACTTCAATCAGTATCTAAACTATCCTAAACGGGCAGAATTGAAAGTCAAAGTAGAAGTCAAACTATTTGACTTTCGGTACCGAGGTATAAGCAAGAAATGACGAGTTAGACATGATCTAACATGTCCTAATATTTTACATAAACTGTCATAATGTCAAAAATTCAGGTTTCGATATGTAGAAGTTCTTTTAACCTTAATTACGAAAATCTGAGTTTTTTACTTTTATTTACTGAAACTTTGACCCGTCATTTGACCAACTTAACGTGATCCTTAGAAGTTCCCTCATAGAGGGTTAACATCTACATTATTATGATCACGTAGCCATGTTTAATTCGAACATTGACTTGACCGAAATGGTCATAACCGAAAGTCAATGCAAAAGTCAATTTGCTTGACTTCGGCTAATAACTAGCCTATAAATGAAAAGAGGCTGAGTTAGAACACTTACAAGTGTTCAAGGAAGACTAAGCTTCAAGTAGGAGGCAATTATAAGTAGAAGCAATCTCCAAAGATGAGAGAAAGAAAGAAAGGTGTAAGCTCAAGTGAGGCATGAACTAGGCTATTTATAGTTGAGTTCAAGCCCTCAATTCTTGCCAAGTGTTATCAGAGATGCTAAGGAGGTGATTAGTGTCACCATACGTGTCCAAAGCAGGAGAAATGGTGGCAAAGTCACGAGTATGGTGGCGGAACGTGCATGCTGCAGCTGCCAGCACATGTGGTCTGCTAGCGATGGCCTTACGGACCTTCAGCGCACCCACTTATTTAAATAGCCTTACGGACTGTAAGGCTTAAGGCTTGAGGTCCGTAAGGCTTAAGGCTTGCAGTCTGTAAGGCTTAAGGCTTATGGTCCGTAAGGGATGTCCAGAAGCCAAATTGTTTTTGACATTTTGTCATGTTTGATCCCTCAACTTCCATACTTCTACAAATTTACGTATTTGGTACCTCTTGTCCAACTTACCGAGATTATTTGAGAGTTATCGGACATGTGTTGCCATATTATTCGCTATAATTTTATGAGGTGTCACAACCTCGCCCCCTTAAAAGAAATATCGTCCTCGAGGTTTATTCAAATAAATAGGGGTACTTTTGTCTCATATTAGATTCAACCTTCGATGTATATTCTGGGCCACGACGGGAATCCCATTTGACTTTCACGGTGGGGATCTTTTTCTTTCGAAGCTTTTTAACTTGCTGATCCTTGATCGAAATCGGTTTCTCAATGAACCTCAGGTATTCATCAACTTGCACATCATGGTGCGGCATAGCTAGCGACATATCAACTAGACATTTCTTTAATTTGAGATGTGGAACACATCATGGATTCCATTGAGTTCCTCAGGTAGCTTAACCCTATAAGCTACGGAACCGACACATTCATTTATCTCGAATGGTCTAATATATCTTGGGCTTAACTTGCCTTTCTTTCCAAATCTCATGACACCTTTGCAAGGTGACACTTTCAATAACACTTTGCCCCCAATTTGGAATTCAAGAGGTTTCCGCCTCTTATCTGCATAGCTTTTCTGCCTATCCCCGGCAGCTTTGAGCCTATCACGGATATGTACAATCTTGTCCATGGCTTCAAGGACTATCTCAAGTCCTGACAGTTGGCTTTCTCCAACTTTGGTCCAACAAACGAGCGTTCTACATTTTCTCCCATACACGGCTTCAAATGGAGTGGCCTTGATACTTGTATGGTAATTGTTTTTGTAGGAGAATTTAATTAGGGGTAGGTAGTTATCCCAACTACCAACTAGACCAATAAAACATGCTCTCAGTGCGTCCTCCAAAGTTCGGATTGTATGTTCACTCTAACCATCTGTCTGTGAATGATAAACCGTACTGAAATCTAAACACGTGCCTAAATATTTTGGAAACTTCTCCAAAAATGAGATGTATACCTAGTATCTCCATCGGATACTATGGATACTAGCACTCCATGAAGGGACACAATTTTATCCACATATAATTGAGCTAATTTATCAAAACTAAAAGTTTCCTTAATTGGCAAAAAGTGGGCTGATTTAGTCAGTCTATCGACTATCACCCAAATTGTGTCATTGCCACGTTTAATCTTTTGTAACTTAGTAATCAAATAAATTGTTACCATTTCCCATTTCCAAGTGGGAATTTCGAGTTGTTGTAGCAGTCCTGATGGTTTCTGATGTTTGGCTTTAATTTGCGAACACGTTAAACATTTAGCTACATAGGTGGCTATGGATTTCTCATACCCATCCACCAATAATTCTTTTTCAGATCTTGGTACATTTTATCTCCTCAAGGATGTACCGAAAATTTGGAATTATGTGTTTCTTGGAGAATTAGATCTCTAAGTCCTCCAAAGATGGAAACCCAGATTTTGTCATTGAATCTCAAGATTCCGTCATTTCCTGGCCTTAACTGATCAACTGTTCCACCTAATCCTTCATTAGAAGCATTTGCTTCTAATAAGGCTTGATTTTGAACTTTGAATAGTTTCTCATTCAAACTGGTTCTAAGTTCAATTCTTTTTAACATGAACCCTGGTCGGTTTAATTTATTCCTTACAGCTCAAGGCGTCAGCAACGACATTTGCCTTGCTAGGATGATAACGAATCTCACATTCATAATCATTCAATCTTTCCATCCAACGGGGTTACCGCATATTTAAATCCTTTTAATTAAATATATGTTGGAGGGTTTTGTGATCTATGTATATAACACACCTCGTACCGTATAGGTAATGTCTCCATAACTTTAGTACAAATACAATGGCACCCAATTCTACGGCATGGATGGTTTAATTGATACGCGCTCGAAAAACGTTGTTCGTTAATGTTTAAGTTCATGTTTTTACTTAACTTTTAATCTCGAATAGCCTACTTTTAATGAGATTTGTGTTTTGCAGGTCTTACAGAGTTTAAGGAGCTAAATGGGAGCTTAACGGAGCACCAGGACGCGAACCGAATCAACACCGATGAAGAAATGGAAGAAACAGAAATTGGGGTTTAGGGGCACCGTCGCCGACGCCCACATGGGCCATCGACAACGCCATGTGGTTATTCTATCATGTCAGAAACCCCGTAGAAAGCAGATTAGGCCGTCGGCGACGGCCTCTACTTTCTCACTTCGCGAAAATTTGATTTTGGTTGTTGAAGGACGGGTATAACACATGGTTTTGACCTATTCTTGAGGAGTTATGCATTTTGTGAGTTTGAAACACCATCTTGGAGCCAAGAACTCATTCACCTTCATCCACTATCATTCCCAATTGAATCGATCAATCCGAATCATCTACAACCCTAATCTATTCCATCATCCATTGAATCATCCCACCAATTCATCCATCGATATCCTCCATCCTAAACCATAACCATCACCTTCATCATATTCAAAGCTTCAAGATGTCAAAGTTCGAGCTCTCATCCATTGTTGATCAAGTTTCATTCGTCATGAGCGGCTAAGTCCTGGAGGTTTCACCCCGGTGTAGATTTTTGTAAGGTTTAGGGTTTGTTTATGATTTCTAGTTGATTTTGTGACAAATTGAATTGTATTCTAAATTGACTGATAATTATCTTGCATTAGAACTACATTTGTAAATTGTCGAATGATTATAAAATTTGACTTCGCAAAATAAGTTTGTGCATTTATGCCTTATCATTCAAAAGGAATTATTTGTCCAAAGTAACTAAGTTCATTACGGTCCGTTGTCTATGATGTTGATAGTAATTGGTACCTAAGCTTTGTGATATCAAAATCGTTAATAACAAATTCAATTGAATCAATAAAAAAATGTTAGAAACCCTAGGCTTTGCAATTATCGAACCGGGTGTGAACCTTGTTTTCTCATCATTGTTTACAATCGTTAATTAAGTTTTTATGCAATTGTTCGAATTTAGTAGTTAAACAATCAAACCAAACTTGTCGGTTCTTTCTGACACCCTTTTCAAAAAAACAAATATTGAAATCAAACCATAGCAAGCTTCATAAAGTGTGACATCATAAAGAATCAATCACATCCGATCGCAAACCACAAACTCTTCGTGCTTCGACCCATTACTACCACTAACGCATTGTTAAGGGTAATTCGGGACTATAAATATTATCTTTGACCGAAGCGTGACACTCCGATCAAATTTTGGCGCCGTTGCCGGGGAGTTCATACGCTTTGCTTTGGATTTTGTTTGATTAAGTGATTAGCCGTTTAAGGTGTTTATTCCTTTGTTACTTTCTCCATCTCTTGTTACGCGGGTGTGTTACTTGTGCAGGTTACATGTAGTGCATGCATACGAGAAACTCCGGTAGGACCTCACCACTAGTGTTCGAACCGGAGATTGAGCGGGTTGCTCGAAGGAATTTGGCCACACGGTTGGAGTCTGTTCTTGGCTCTAACCTACTCAACACCAACTCACCACCTACATCATCCTTCATTCCAATGGATAATCAAAATTCTAACCAACCCAACAACCAAAACCAATACCAAGATTACCCTTGCCAAAACCCAAATATTCAAAACAACCAACCGGGGGGTGGTAACAATTCGAGACCACCAACACCACCATTCCAAAACAGTAACCGAAACCAAAAAAATAACCAACACAAACCCACACCTCCACCTCAAAACCAAAATAGACAAAACCAATTACCACCCAACCTCAACAACCGAAATGTTAACGCTAACCATGGAGTTAACCAACCTCGTGGCATTCCCATGAACGAGGCTCAGTTTCTTGATTTCGATGAATTAAGAAACAACATTCCTGATGATGAGCCAAGTGTCCCCGAGTATCAATCACCAGAACATGTGAGTTTTTACACGAAATACTCGGATGATGGAGGGAACTATAATAATCGCTTTGAAGATGATGCTTGGAATGGTAACAATTTGGAGTATACATCACGCAAGAGGGTTTGAGGACGGAGATTTTGGCAATCAATATGCCAATGTTGTGGAGAACGAAGACGGGTATGGTTATGATTACGGCCGAGATGACAGTTATGAAACAACCGTCAACCACGTAACAATCAACGGAACCACGATGACAATTACAATTATAATGATCAAAATGCTAATCGTATCGGATTCCACAATACGTGGGTGGTGGGAATCAAAGCGGTGACCGGGGTGGTGATAGAAGGGGTAATCAAAGGTTCGTGAACCAAGAAGTTGATGGTCCGAGATGTAGACCGCAACAAAAAGCTCCATGGGGTGTAAATGATTGATTTAGACCGGTAGTGACCGAGAATCACTCACCTATTGTTCCTACACCACGAGGAAGGGGGCTTTTGATTGCAAGCCAAATTACATCAACATTCTACCGCACTTCAATGGTAAAACCAATGATGAGCCCCACCTTCACTTAGCGGAATTCTCCGCCATATGTGGGACTATTGGTGGTCATGAATTTGCATTGGATGAGGTCAAGCTTCATTTGTTTTAGTTTTCGTTGAAAGACAAAGCAAAGCAATGGTTCCTCACTCTTCCGACGAATAGCATTCGCACTTGGGCGGAAATGCAACAAGCGTTTCTAGATGAATATTATTCCATAGCCAAGACCGATGATGCACGAGATGAAATTCAGGCCTTCCGTCAATTACCGGGTGAGTTGCTACATTAAGCCCTCACTCGATTCAAAGAGTTAGTTTGGAAGTGCCCTAACCACCAAATCGAATGGTGGGAGTTATTGAAGTGTTTTGTGAGGGGTTTGGAAGCGGAAGACCACAAATACTTGCAATCGGCAAGTAACGGGACGCTATTAAAAAATCATGAGGAGGATGAATAGGAGTTCTTAGAGAGGATGAGTAAGAACTCAATGGCAATAGCATTGGCGGATAGAACAAAGAAGCATCCGGTTTCACGATCTTTGCCAGACCTCGATTCAAGTGCTAAAGATCGAATTGCTACATTGGAGTGCGAGTTGGCCCGTATGAAGAAGAAAGATGTGAATACGGTTCAGTTTGCTATTTGTGATGATTGTGGGGATATTGGTCATAGGACCGAGGAGTGCCACGTTGACATGGAACAATCCACCGGAGAGGTAAATCAAGTGTATGGGAATCGAAAGCAATATGATATGAACTCCAACACTTATCACATGGGTTTGAGGAACCATCCGAATTTCAGGTATGGTAATGCTTCGAATCAAATGAATCCGAATTTTCAACCGGGAATCAAGGTGGGAGGCCAAGGTGGTTCATCGTACCAAAATCGCCTAGGTGGTAACCAAGGGGGTTACCAAAGAAATTACCACCAAGGGAGTAATCAATCGTATCAAAACCATGAATGAAATTATCAAAGGGGTTACAACCAAGGTGGTAACGGAGGAAGTAATTCGAACTCTCAAATGGGTGGTGACGATTCGCTCAATTCTAAGTTAGATGCCATCATGAATGCCATTACCACGTCAAATCAAGAGATCAAGGTAGAGATGAGAAAGGAGTTCGAGGTATGTGATAAATCACACAAGGCATTAGAAAAGCAAGTTGGGCAACTTGCGGAGGAGATGTCCCAAATGCGTGGAAGTGGAGAAAGACTTCCAAGTGATACCACCATGAACCCTAAGCATCAAGGGTCCAACTTGAAGAACGCACGTGAGGTACCAATTAATAAAATTTCTTTACATAGTGGTCGAGTCATAGATAGTGGCGTTGAGTCACCACCACCTCAGTTTGTTGAAGGGTGGTGGAAGATGCTAGCGATAAGGAGAATGTTGATGGTCAAACGGGTCAAACTAAAAGTGATTTTAAAAATGATAAAAACACTCCCGTTGTGACCGTCCCGGTCCCAAAGGCTAAGGAAAAGGGTGTGGAGGTTAATACCGCCCCTTATCCCAAAGCTTTGTTGGGACCATCTAAGAAAGTGGTAACGAAACGCGGCCCACAACAAGAGGAAATGTGGGAGATTTTGAAACAAGTTAAAATTAACTTACCACTCCTAGATGCAATCAAGCAAGTACCCTCATATGTGAAGTGCTTGAAAGATTCATGTACCCAAAAGCGAACTAACAAGTTTCCAAAGAAACTTGATTTGACTGAAAACGTTAGTTCGATTCTTTCGGGTACACTCCCATCAAAGCTACAAGATCCGGTGGCGCCCATTATTTCTATCCAAGTCGGTTAATTCAAAATGACTCGGGCACTTTTGGATCTTGGGGCGAGTGTGAGTATCTTGCCAGGTAGTTTGTATGACCAATATGAGTTTGGTCCACTTCAGTCGTCAAACACCACCGTGGTGTTAGCGGATTTGACTCCCAAACTACCCTGCGGGAATATCACCAATGTGATCGTAAAAGTTGATGACTTTTATTATCCGGTGGACTTTCTTGTACTTGATTATGTTTCTTTTGACCGAACCAAGCAACCAACGGTTATTCTCGCTAAACCATTTTTAGCAACATCAAATTCCCAAATTAATTGTAAAATGGGTACGGTCGACATGACTTTTGGTAACCGTTGGTTGCGGTTGAACGTTTTTTCAGGATTAACAAATCCTCTAGTTGGTGACGAATACTATATGGCGGACGTCATTGACGAGTGTATACCTCTATGCGACATTGGTGTCGAAGAGGAAAACACAATAGAGGAATGTTTTAAGTTTGACAGGTTGCAAATGGAAACAAATCGGAGCATGGATGAGGAAGTGAAGAAGGTAGAGGTGATGGCGGCAAGGGAAGGAAGACCCATTTGGACACACCAAGTGGAAAGTCTTCCGAAAAAGATTGACACAAAATTGAAGCCGTCGTTGGCTGAGCCCCAGTTGTGGAGCTTAAGGTGTGGCCCAAGCATTTGAAGTATGCTTATATTGGTGAGGGCAACACGCTTCCGGTTATCATTGCGGCGAATTTGACCGGCGAGCAAGAGGAGAAGCTTTTGGAGGTTTTGGTCGCCAATGGAGCCGCTATTGGATGGACCATTGCAAATTTGAAGGGAATCAGTCCCTTCGTGGTGATGCATAAGATCATCACCAAAGATGGTATCACTCCTTTTCGTGACGCACAATGGAGATTAAATCCAAACATGCGAGATGTGGTCAAGAAGGAGATTTTGAAGTTGCTAGATGTGGGTATTATTTACCCCATCTCTAATAGCCAGCGGGTAAGCCCAACATATACAGTTACGAAAAAGGCAGGCATTCAAGTCGTCACTAGTGATGCAGGTGAAGAGGTCGCCACTCGGCCGGTAACCGGGTGGCGTATTTGCATTGATTATAGGAAGTTGAACTCCACAACTTCCAAGGACCATTTCCCTTTGTCTTTCATTGACCAAATAGTCGAAAAGTTAGCGGGTCAAAAATATTATTGTTTCTTAGATGGGTATTCGGGGTACATTCAAATTGCTATCCATCCAGAAGATCAGGCTAAGACCACATTTACACGCCTATACGATACCATCGCATTTAGGCGAATGCCGTTTGGGCTATGTAATGCCCCCGCCACCTTTCAAAGGTGTATGATGAGTATTCCCGGACATGGTGGGGGAGTCCTTAGAGATTTTCATGGATGACTTCTCGATCTTAGGTTCGTCGTTTGATGCATGCCTTAATCAACTAGAAAAGGTTATAAAAAGATGTGTTGAGAAAAATCTTGTTTTAAGTTGGGAAAAGAGCCATTTTATGGTTCAGGAAGGGATTGTTTTGGGGCATGTTGTGTAGAGTCGTGGGATAGAGGTTGACCATGTGCAAGTCATCTCTACTTTACCATATCCCACGAGCGTGAAGAGTGTTAGATCATTTTTAGGTCATGCGGGTTTTTATAGGAGGTTCATAAAAGGGTTTAGTGATATAACAAAACCTCTATGTAACTTTTTGCTAAAAGATCAACCGTTTGACTTTAACAAAGAATGTAAAAATGCCTTTAATGTTTTGAAAGAAAAGTTGGTTGAAGCCCCAATCTTGCAATCACCAAATTGATCATTACTATTCGAAATCATGTGTGATGCAAGTGCCTATGCGGTTGGGGCCGTATTGGGTCAAAGGGTGGAAAAGAAACCTGTTGCTATTTACTATGCAAGTAAGACTCTTTCGCACGTGTAGTTAAATTACACAACTACCGAGAAAGAGCTACTTGGGGTGGTTTTTGCATTGGATAAGTTTCAGGCATACATATGGGGTAATAAAGTTATCATTTATTCTGACCACACTGCTGTCAGGTATCTCAAAGAGAAGAAAGACGCGAAGCCGAGATTAATCCGTTGGGTTCTTTTGCTACAAGAGTTTGACTTAGAGATACGAGACAAGAAGGGTACCGAGAATGTGGTAGCGGACCACTTGTCCGGGTTGATAGTGGAATAGGGGTCTTCCCGTGTGGAGATTGATGAAACTTTCCCAGATGAGCACATTTTGAAAGTTTCGGTATTACCTCGGTTTGCTAACATAGTTAATTATTTGGTGACAGGTGATTTACCGGCTCATTGGGAGAGGAGGAGGAGGCTACACTTCCTCTCGCAAATCAAATATTACACGCTAGAGGAGCCGGTCTTATTCAAGATATGTCCAGTACAAGTCATGAGGAGATGCATTCCGGATGAAGAGATCCCGAGTGTCTTGACGCACTTGCATTCATTTGCTTGTGGGGGCCATTTTAGTGGTCACAAAATGGGGCATAAAATGCTTAATAACAGTCTTTATTGGCCGACTATTTTTAAGGATGCCTTCAACTTTGCGAAAAATTATGTTGAGTGTCAAAGGTTGGGGGTATTTCCAAGCGGGATGAGATGCCCATGCAACCGATCCTCATTGTTGATATTTTTGACGTGTGGGGGATCAATTTCATGGTCCCATTTCCAAATTCGCATGGTAACTTATATATTTTGGTGGCGGTTGATTATGTATCTAAATGGGTCAAAGCAATTGCCACCAAAACAAATGACCATACCGTTGTGTGTAATTTTGTGCAAAACAATATTATTTTGAGATTTGGGATTCCCGGGTGATCATTAGTGATGGGGGATCTCATTTTAAGAATTTCAATTTTGGTAAATTATTGGAACAGTATGGTGTTGACCATCGGATTGCTACCCTTTACCATCCACAAACAAGCGGTCAAGTAGAAGTGTTGAATAGCCAAATAAAAGAATTTTTTCAAAAGACCGTTCAGCTGGACTGTAAGGATTGGTCAACGAAGTTGAACGATGCCTTGTGGGCATACCGAACGGTGCATAAGACACCTATTAGCACTGCACTTTACCGCTTAGTTTACGGTAAAAATTGTCACTTGCCGGTAGAACTTGTACATCGTGCTTTTTGGGCTATCAAAGAGGTTAATATTAAGCAAGATGATGCAGGTAAGGAATGCAAGTTGAAATTGTGTGAGTTGGAAGAGCTTTGGGAGGAAGCATATGAAGCGAGCACACGATTCAAAGTTAAGGCCGGAGGAGTTTGTGGTGGGTCAGAAGGTGTGGCTCTACAACTCAAGGCAAGTTCTTCCCTGGTAAGCTTAAGAGTAAGTGGATGGGCTCGTACGTGATTACACGGGTCGAAAAGTTGGGAGACGTTATCATTGAGGACTCGAAGGATGGGACAAAACAAACGGTTAATGGCCACCGCCTTAAACCGTTCTTCATGGCAACGAGGATAAAAATGAGGCAAAAACGGAATTGGTAAGCTTCTTGACAATCATTCCAACTTATGAGGTCAACTAAAAGGATCGGTAACATGTTTGTAGAGTTTTGAACATTTTAATTGTTTGAGTGTTGCTTGTTTGTTAATCGTTATTTCGTTTCACATTACCTCCTTTTGATGTGTAAAGTTCTGAGTACCTTGAACAAGTCATGCAGATGTGAGGTATGGTTTTAGACTTGTTTTCGTGTATTAGGGACAATACACGACTCTTCGAGGGGTGATAGGATCGTTAAACGATTGTTTGTTAATAAAAATTAAAAACTAAAAATTTCACCAAAAGAATCACAATAATTTTTAGGATTTAATTTAGCCTAGGTTCCCTTTGTAAAAGTTGCGTGTTTTTGCCTATATGTTCATTAAAAAAATGAAAAACTAGGTTGCGTCGGCGACGGGCTTCAAGCCGTCGGCGACGGGCTTCCAAAATGGTCCGTCGGGTGGTTTTGTCCGTAGACAGCTGATTAGGGTGTCGCTCAATTATGAGATTTTGGGATGGCGTCAGCGACGGGCCAAGGCACCATCGGCGATAGTGCCTGGTTAGTCAGCCGACGTTGATTCGTTTATAACGCAAAATTTCGAACCCAGGCCCATTCTTGACCCGTTTTAAGCATCCCAAACTCAGTTTTTACCACAGATTTGACCCGGGAAGCAACCATCTAATCCACAAACTTTTAACCACCACAAAATCTCTGCTTTCTTTCACCACATCTTACCAAACACTTCATCATCTTCCCTCAAGCTCTCAAGAACCCTAAAACTTCAAATTCTCATAACTTCTTCAAATCTCCATCAAATCTAGTGATTCTTGAGCCTATTCTGACTAGCTTTCGAGAGGAACAAAAATCCTATCACGGTTTTCATTAATTCTTGCTAGTTTGCAAGATTTCTAAGCTTGACTTTTCGGGTTTTTGGAAGGGTGTTCATCAAGCTTCGTGCTTTACATCTTTTTCTAGTTTTTCTTGTTCTACAACATCAAAGGTATGGATTTTACTCGAATTTAAGCATGATTATCATATGGTTAGTTGATTTCTTCCGAAATTATGAACTTTTTGGTTTAAGAGTAGGTTTTTTTATTACAATGTATGATACTTTAGCTTGAATTTGTGGGTGAATACTTGATTTGGGTGGGTTTTGGGCATACAACAAGTATAGTGATGTGATTACACTCGTTTGTTTGAATGATTTAGCATGACATGATGATTGAACCTTGTTGAATAAATATGCACTTAGGATCAAACATGGAAAAATTAAAGTTTTAGTTGTTAAACTTTGCAACTTTGGAAGTTTAAATCGGCTAGTTTTACATCTAGAAATTAATTGTGTTTTAATCATCATTGGTCATGTTCAAAGTTTTAGTTGAATTTGAGATATTAGGGTGATGCTAATTGCTTCCATTGTGTTATTGCTTGCAGATATGACAAGTAGGAAGAGAAGTAAGACTTTAGGGGAAGGTTTATCTTCGGGAGCCGGCTCGGGCTCCGGTTACATTTAGAAAAAGTTGGAGTAATTGAGTCATGTGGAGGAAGGTGATGGACAGTTATACAGACAAGATTGTGCTTGGAAGGAATTAAAAAATAGTCAATCCGCCTCCGCATGGAACAACAGTAAAAAGAAACCACTTTCCAAATTAAACAACAAGAAACTTGAAGCAAAAATGTGGAAGTGGAAAATGGTGTCAGGTGGTGTGACGACTTCTGTTCCGGAAAGGATAGTTCCTGAGCGAACGGTTAGTGTTGAAGAGTTCCGTACAATTGGTAATGCTCAAAAGTTTGAAAGGATCGGTTAAGAGCGGGTGTTAGATTGGTGCGAGGACATCACACCACGAGTTTATCTGGCTGCGATATGTGAGTGGTTATCCACGCTGAGGTCTGTTTACAAGGATGGGCCACCGAACACCTGGCAGTTGGTTGGTGATATCGGAAAAAAATCAGATGGTCATGTCCTTCGAGCACATGAATTCTATAGCTCGGTTTGACTCATTGGGGTTTGAGGAATATTACTATTATAACATCGACTGCTTCTTGGATAACAAGATGAACACTTTAGATCCAGATGGATGTTTGCAGAGGTGTTGCCTTTGTCGGGTGGTATGTCAGAGTCGAGAAATGATTTGTCTTTGGAAGGGAGAATTCATCAGGGTATCTCTTTAGAGAACATGATGGTGCGATTTGGGGGCCGCGGGAAAGTCAAAGCACCCGATTGGGTGTTGCACTAATTACTGTTTGGGTCGCCAAAGTTTTCATGGCGACAAATTGTGATGATTAACACTTGGGATACATGAGAGTCGTGTTCGAGGAAGATGATACCGTACGTTCGACTAATTAGTGCTATGATTTTGAAACAAAACGCATTACCGGCGGAATCATTGTGGGTCTCTAAACCGATTGACCAAATTTGCTTTGCTTCGATGAAGTGTCATTGGAGGATTCAAGTTAAAGTCTTTGGTCACCAATACACGGTAACGGATGACCAAGGAAATAGTTTGTTGGGATTGAACCCTATGCAAAGGAATAGATATACAAAGCCAAATACACCATCTGAGGATTGGTCCAACTATCAGAGCTTACAACAACTGATCACCTAAACTCTGTCTTTCTAAGATCTGATAAAACAGCTTGCCAAAGGTCTGATAGAAGATCAGAGATCAGATGATAGAGATCAGTGTTTTACTTTTATTAGTTAAATAATCAATGTAACACTGCTTTGCACTATCAGATGATAGATAGCAGAGTTTCTAGCTAGTTATTTGTTTGTTAAATGTCCCTATCAACCCCGACATCATCAAGAGATGCTCAGTGGTTAGATAGTTAGTATAAATAGGTGAAGTTTTGTAGCAGTTAAACTTGTTTATTAAAAGATCATTCACCAATCATCTTCTCTGAGTTTTCTATACTATCAAATTGTTGTAATTAGCTGAGGGGGAGTTTGTGAATCACATGCAAAGCTTATAAACTTGAATGCATGACGATGAAAACAAATGACCTTTACTTGTAGTAAAAGTTTTCCATCTTATTCCGCTGCATTACTTTACAATTCAATCATATTTCCATTATTTGAAACAAAAACTACAAGTAAATCAAACTCAGATCCTAACAATTGATATCAGAGGTCAATCAAAATTTGATTAAATTCAATTTGATTTGAAAGATCAGCTCACCTTGCTAATTAGTTTGATAGTTTTACTTTAAAACAGAGTTTTATTACGTTCAAAGTTTTTAAAACACAAATCTGTTGTAAACAAGCAGAAATGTCTCAAAACACATCAGATTCCAACATTGGATCTATGTTCAAACCACCGATGTTGAAACGAAATGAATATTTCATATGACAACGTCAGATGGGTCACATCTTAGCTCAGCAAAAACCGGATGTTGGCGATCCGTTGTGTTTGGAACACATATTCCATTGGTTCCAAGCACAGAGGATCCCAACACTAAAGTGCCCAAAAATCCTGAAAACTACTCTTAGTAGGATTTCCAGAAAATAGAGTTGGATGCAAAAGCGTTTAGCATTGTTGCTTCCGCGCTACCTAACGAAATCTATACTGGAGTGCTCCACTGCAATAGTGCAAAGGAGTTGTGGGATGCACTGAAAGAACAATTCGGTGGAACTGAGGATGTGATTGAAAATAATAGAGAAGTTCTGAATCAACAGTATGAAACATTTTGTCACGTAAAAGGTGAGTCTTTATCACAACAGTTCAAACGTTTTAGCTGTCTATCAGTGAATTGAAACTGGTTAACGTGGAATTTCCTAATTCGACTGTCAATAGTCGTTTCTTAAGATCGTTACCAAAAATGGGAGACTGTAGCTTACGTTACTCGAACATCTGTTGCGTTTAAAGAGATGACCCACACTCAACTTCATGGTCGAATCCTCACATATGAGAGAGATTTTAACCAGAAAAAGAAGTTGCAAGAGTCAGGGAAAGCAACTGACGACTATACTCTGGGACACTGCTCTTTATAGTCATGAAGAGGGCTCTGGCAGTGGAAAAGGATCAGGGTTATGATCATTATATTGATATAACTTCTGGAAACAATTTTACATCAGATCCTTACACACCCAATTTTGCTTTTGCTGCAAATGGGGAAAACCAAAACTCTGACAATATGACTTTTGAAATGAATGACTTACAACATTTTGAACCCACTGATCTGGAAGAAATGGATATTTTACATCAGCTGGCACTTTTGAGTGTTAGAGCAAGTAAATTTTACAAAAGGACTGGTAGAAAGTTTCCTGGATTTCATGGAGAGTTAAAAGTGGGGTTGGATAAATCAAAAATTAAATGTTATAAGTGCAATAGGTTATGACACTTTGCCAGGGAATGCAGATCTCAAACTGCAGGTCCAATTGTGCTCACCCAGGCCCTAGACCTCAAAGCACTGTTCATTTTTCCCATTATACCCCTGCACCACAAATGCAAAACACTGCTCATTATGCACATCCTGCTACCATTGTTCCTGTCCATTACATCCAAACACCTGCTCCACAGATTCACTATGTCCAAGCACCACCTTAAGTGCATGTGCAACAAGCTCCACATGTCACTCAAACTACTCAAACCACTGCTCCTGCAGAGGTTAACCAACAGAGCTTCTTTA
Organism: Scalesia atractyloides; assembly: GCA_947069175.1. Lineage (NCBI taxonomy): Eukaryota > Viridiplantae > Streptophyta > Magnoliopsida > Asterales > Asteraceae > Scalesia > Scalesia atractyloides. Next base: position 50,232,739 of record CAMTDV010000010.1, on the reverse strand, counting down.
CACAAGGCTTGGTTGATTGGAGTAGTTTACCTGAGGATTTATCCGATGAAAACTTTGCTCTAATGGCTAAAAATGATTTTGAAAAAGAAAATTTTTGTTTAATGGCCTTAGAGACTGTAGTTGAAGGTGATGAGTCTGAGGAACAAGTGTCAAAAACTGATGAGGTTCAAAGTTGTGATGAAGCAGTGGTTACACCAGTGGTTCCACAAAACACTGTTGATGAAGAAAAAGCTTCTCTATCTGACCCTGGGATACAAAGGTGTGTGAAGAAGATCATGATTGTGCTCTCATGGCTGCTTCCAAGGTATCAACTCAGATCCTTAAGGATCTCTATTTAGAAAAATGTATAATAGCTTTTGCTAATATTAAACAGGTGGATGAAAACCTTAGGAACAAAATCTTAGAAAATGAACTCAACTTTGAAAAACTTATCAAAGAGTAGAAAACAAAATTGATTTCAAAAGATTCTGAGATAAGTAGGCTGAAGCATGAAGCCAGCATAACCAAGGACCAACTCCAAACTATGGTAGATAAATACCAAGTTTGCAAAAAGGAGTTAGAAACTACCCAGATCACTTGTGAAAAATGGGTAGAATCTTCCAAAGGTTTTGAAATCATGCTGGATAAACAGATCAAGAGTAACATAAAATTTGGTATTGGTTTTGAAAACAAGTCACTGAAAATGTTACAAAAATTGATTCTGAAAAGGTTGAAGTGGTTCCTAAAAAATTGGCTGGAAATGAGATAAAAATCACTGATAAAGATGGTAACAAAATTTCTCTGAAAAACATGAAGGGTCTTCAACTTTTAAAGAAATTGAAAAGTACCAATTCAAACCCACATGGTCTGATGAATGTGATATTATGGAAATTTTCAAGCCAATGGACTTCTCAACCATTGACGGTGTCAAAGCACCAAAGGCTAGAATCATTCCCATCAAAGATCTTCTAGCAGAGGTTACAACATCTGCTGAGAAGAAATCAGATAAAAAGAAAAGGGAAAAGATCAAACATCTGTTCTGTGAATTTTGCAACAAAAGAAATCATGTCACTGAAAGTTGTTTTCTTTTAAAAGCATATGACATAAACAGAACACATGTGATCCCAAATGATTCAAAATGTTTTGTGTGTGGTAAAACCAATCATTTAACTCATGAGTGTGTCTATCTTCAAACCTATGATCAAAAGGTAAAAGAGATCAAGGCAAAATCTATAGAGAAAGAAAGTTCAAGCTCTGCTAGAAATAAATCTAAGCAGACCTTAGAACTTGTTGATACATCTATCACAAAAGCATTGAACAAAACCTCTTTGTTCCCAGAGAAGTACAAGTGACAGATGCTCCACCTGCAAACAAGTACCCAAGAGGATATGGACAACCTGTTTATCAAAAGGTTCCTATGAGTTATGAAGGTTACAAAAAACTTTCAAAGCCCAAAGTGAACAGATATCCTCATGGTTACCAACATCTGACAGGAAATGGCTCACAACAGTGGATACAAATCAAAACTCAAACCACTAACCATGTTCCTAGATTTGAGAATGGACAATCTGTAACCCCATCCAAAGCCATTCTGGCTTTGTAATCTCATCTAAACTAATTGTTTACCTATGTGCAAGGAGCTTCTATTTGCCTTGATAGTTTATGGTATGTAGATAGTGGAGGCTCCAGGCACATGACAGGATGTAGAGCCCTTCTCAAGGATTTCTTGGCTCATGGAGGAGGTGATATATCTTTTGGTAACAATTCAAAAGGGAAGGGGTTGGGGTCAGGATGTGTTCAGGCTGGAAATCTCAAATTTGAAAATGTAAAATTAATTGACAATCTAAAATTCAATCTGTTGAGTGTCTCACAAATGAGTGATAAAGAATATGTATCCTTCTTTACAAAGAAAACATGTCAAATTGTTGGACCAGAGGTTGTCAAAAGATTGATCAAATTATTGCTGAGAGCAAAGCACAACTTGTTGCTCATAGGGGTGGCAATGTGTATGTGATTGATATGTTGAAAGATAACCCTATGTCTACTGCATGCTTGTTCTCAGTTGCTTCCAGCAAAGAGACAGAGTTATGGCACAGAAGACTTGGGCACACAAATCTGAAAACAATCACCACACTCTCTAAAAATTGTCTTGTTAGAGGTTTGCCACAAAAACAATTTACTTGTGAAGAACATTGTGTTTCCTGTTTAAAAGGTAAGCAACATAAAAGTTCTTACAAGTCAATTGAAGAGTCCAAAACAACCCACTGCTTGCAATTACTGCACATGGATTTGTTTGGCCCTGTAAAAATCATGAGTTTAATGAAGAAAAGATTTTGCTTAGTCATAGTTGATGATTTTTCAAGGTTTACATGGACATTCTCTTTACACTCCAAGGATGAAACTGCTGGTATATTGCAAAATTTTGTCAAACAAGTTGAAAAGCAATATGACCTTCCAGTAAAAATCTTTAGGAGTGACAATGCGACAGAGTTTAGAAACAAGGAGTTGGATGCCTTTTGTGAGTCAAAAGGTATTGTTAGGCAATTTAGTGTCCCAAGGACTCCAGAACAAAATGGGGTTGTTGAAAGGGAAAACAAAACTTTGGTTGAATCTGCAAGAACTATGCTAGCAGACTCTGGTTTACCTTTGTCTTTTTGAGCAGTGGCTGTAAACACTGCTTGTTATGTTCAGAACAGAGTTTTGATTAACCCCAGGCATCAAAAGACTACCTATGAATTGCTTTACAAAATCAAACATCTGATATCATATTTCAAAGTTTTTGGCTGTCCTTGTTTCATTTTGAACGTAAAAGATTTTATCTCTAAGTTTGCAGCCAAAGTTGATAGTGGTTATTTTCTAGGATACTCAACCACTGCAAAGCCTACAGAGTTTTTAACTCTAGGACCAAGTGTGTTGAAGAAACTCTAAATGTGAAGTTCAATGAACTCTCATCTTTAAAAATCCCAGCAAATCCTGCTAAATTGTTTGACTTAGATAAATTTACATTTGTAGATGTGTCTGTCAAGACTAACCCTGCAGGTACACCACAAGCATCCACACAAGAGCAAGGATATGATTTCATACTTCTAAACATCAAGATCAGTCCTTTAAGCAGAGGAGAAGATGTTAGTAACAATGGTGAAAGCTCTGCTGGTTCAACAATGGTCAATACTCAAACCTCTGCTTGCTCTAAAAATCAAAACATTGTTGATAAAAATCTATCAAATGTAGATAAAAATCAACAAACACTCACATCATTACCACCCATACCACCACCTTCATTCCATTCACAGGCTGGACCATCAAATTCACCAGCAGAGGTTAGCTCAGATGATACACATTTGCAAGATTCACCTCAAAATGCAATTGTCCCATATCAAGGTGATTTGATTTTCCTCAAAATCCATCCACTGGATCAAGTTATTGGCAACATAAATGAGGGAGTGCTCACAAGAAGCCAATCCCAAAACATTTGCCTGTTTGTTGGCTTTCTATCACTCACACAACCTGTCAAGTACCAAGAGGCACAAAAGGACAATAGTTGGGTAAAAGCTATGCAAGAGGAGCTCCTTCAGTTTAAAAGACAGCATGTTTGGGAACTTGTACCATTGGCTAAGGATGTTAGTTCAATTGGCACAAAGTAGGTCTTCAAGAACAAAACAGATGAAAGGGGTATTGTTGTGAAGAACAAAGCAAGGCTCGTGGTTCAAGGATACAGACAGGAAGAAGGCATTGACTATGATGAAACCTTTGCTCCTGTAGCAAGGTTAGAAGCCATCAGACTGTTATTAGCTTTTGCTGCTAACCACAACATCAAAGTGTTTCAAATGGACATCAAAAGTGCATTCCTGTATGGAAAGATCAAGGAAGAAGTATGTATGTCAACCTCCTAGATTTGAAGATGCATTTCATCCTGATCATGTTTACAGGTTAAACAAAGCACTATATGGTCTAAAACAAGCACCAAGAGCCTGGTATAAAACTCTATCCACTTTTCTCTTATCCATAGGTTTTTCAAGAGGTAAAATTGATAAAACTTTGTTTTTAAAATAGAAAGGAAAAGATTTGATGCTTGTCCAAATTTATGTGGATGACATCTTTTTTGGATCCACATGCACTGCCATGTGTGAAGAGTTCAGACAACTCATGGCAGCAGGGTTTGAGATGAGTGCAATGGGTGAGTTGCAATGTTTTCTTGGTTTACAAGTAAAACAAATCCACAATGGCACTTTCATCCATCAAAATAAGTATGTCAAAGAACTACTTAAAAAGTTTGATATGGATGATTGTAAACCTTGCAGCACATCCATGTCAACTTCCAAGCTAGTCAATATTGATGGTAAATATGACCTTGTTGATCAAACACTTTACAGAAGCATGATTGGGTCTTTATTGTACCTAACTTCATCAAGGCCAGACATCATGTTTGCTACATGTGTCTGTGCCAGATCACAGTCTCTACCTAGAAAGTCTGATCTTATTGCTGTAAAAAGAATATTAAGATACATAAAAGGTGCTCCCACACTTGGTATCTGGTATCCTTCTAATGGGAACATTGAGCTTTCAGGTTACTTAGATATTGACTTTACTGGATGCAAGACAACAAGGAAGTCCACATCAGGAGGTGTTCAATACCTAGGTGATTGCCTAGTGTCTTGGCAGAGCAAAAAGCAAGTTGCAGTTTCCACATCCACTAATGAGGCTGAATATATTGCTGCTGCAAGTTGCACTACTCAAATCTTGTGGCTTTAGAATCAACTTTTGGATTTTAGTATCACTGCTTTAAAGACTACTCTCAAAATTGATAGTCAAGCAGCAGAAAATATCATCAAAAATCCTGTCTCTCACTCCACAACAAAACACATTGACATCAGACATCACTTTGTGATGGATTGCTATGAAAAAGATTTGATTTATTTACAACATGTCCATACTAAGGATCAACTGGCAGATGTTCTAACAAAAGCCTTGGATACATCTACCTTTGAAAGTTTGATCTCTAGAATTGGAATGCTAAACATGGACTAAAAACAGTTTTCAGGTGATCCATGTATAAATAGCATCAAAATGTTTTCAGAAAATCAAAATTCCATCCTTAAAAATAGTTTAAAACTGAATTTTTCAATAAATCCTCAAAGTCTGTTCAAACCACTGATAGCATTAAACTGTTCGTTTAAATAAAGTCTATCCACTGCCAAAGTGTATCCTCTGATAGTGTTAAACACTGTTCACAATCCACTGCCCATATCTTCAAACAGCGTTTTCCAAACAACTATCTTCCATTGTCAAACAGAGGATACATGTGGTCAGTCGTTATTCGTTGGTAACATGCATCAGATGCCACATCATCATCACTTTTTCAAAACCCTATAAAAATCCTGTTTTATCCATAACAGAGTTTCCACCTTTATCATGTTGAATTCAAAAAAAATCTCAAAACTATTTTCTCTCAATGGCACCCAAAGCGAAATCTAAACCAGAACCACCACCATTCACCCTCATCATCAAAACTCCTCACAATTACACTTCAGTTTTTTAGAAAACCGATTCAAATACAAGATATCATCCGATGATACAAATCTTGGAAGAATCGAAATTCAAGCACATGTTAATTGTCAAAGCCCCCATTTATCAAGTGTCACAAAGGCAATTTTGGGAAAACGTAGAGGTTCACTCCACATCTGAGGGTGTTCCTTATACTATCTTATCAAGAGTGGGCAAAACGCTGATGCAAATAAGTCCATAATCCATATCTCAAGTGTTCACATTGAATGACATGGCACATCCTGTGTCATTCCCAATAAATGAGGTACAAGCAGAGTTTTTAGAAAGGGGTTACATTGGGTAACTCAAAGGTATGACTATCTATAGACCCCACTTTCCTGTTGAGATGAGATTCTTTTTCCATACACTTCTAACTTGTCTCTCAGCAAAAACAACTGGTTTTAACGAAATACCATTGAATATCCAGTATCTGGGCTATGCTATTTTAACTGGATTAAATTATAACTTTTCCCAGATACTATTCAATGACATTTTGACAAATTTGAATAACATAAAGAAAAGAAAAGCTTTCTGATACATCCAAGATTTCTGAGTGTTTATCTTCATAATCAGTTACCTGAGAATGATGTTAAACAAGGCGCGGTTACCAACCCAGGCAGCCTAACTCATGAAACTTTCACAAGGATTACTAATCAAGACAATGTTTCAAAAACACAAGTAGAAGAGGAAGAGTAAGTTTTACCTGAACAAAATGTTCAATCTCAACCTCTTGCTACTGAGCCCACTGCTCTTGGTGATCAGGGCACTCAAAACACTGCCCTGAAACCCACACCAAAAATATCCAAAAAGAAACCATCAAAAATTACCAAAAAGCCCACCAAACCCAAAAAGGGTCCTCTGGAAGATGAGATCCCAGGGGTTAACCCAGTGATAACACAAAAGTCACCACAAAACACTGCTGCTACTTCTTCATAGCAGATGTTAGAAAGATCTCAACCTGACTTTGAAACTCCTCCTTCTTCCTCACAAAAGGAAAAGGTTGTAAACACAGGGACACCAAATTATGAAGCTCTAGGATCACTTGGTTCTATCTTCCACACCCTTCACCAACAAAATCACTACCACCTGCAATGTTGCCTTTGTTGAATGCAATAGAATTGGAACAGACATTAACCAGTTCTTCTCACCAACCTATTAATGAGAATATACTCCAACAAGTGACTGGGTCTGATTCTCTATTCTTTGCTAGCCCATCAGCAACTGAAGAGGATACATCCCTTGGGTTACATGTAACCCTAGGTGATAGTTCATCAAGAGCAGTTGCTAAACTTCCATGTTTACTTTTGGACAATGGTTACTTACCTAAGACTCTGATGATCGCAACCACTGTTGAGGCTACCAAGGTAACCTCTGTTCGAGTGGGAAGTCCCCAGTACCAAGATCAATGGGCGTCTATGTTTGAAACATGTGCCGAAAACCTTGTTCATGATGATGTAGATACAACTACCGCTTTTGGTAGGGGTTTGTTGGTGCATATTATGTGACAACAGCTTTGGCTTGGTCTTTGGATATTAAATGAGATTGGATCATGAAGACTTAAAGGAATTCGAGTTATTGTGAAGCCCAATCAAGTCCAACTTGTTATAGTCTAATTCGAGTTTGTATGTGTTTGTGGGCCTAGCCCAGTTTGCATGTGTGGCTGTGTGTATATAAACAACATTATGTTTTAGGGTTTAGGTTAGACACTTGATAGCCACTAGAGATAATTGAGAGATTTTGAGTTTGAGTGTTTGGAGAATACACAGACATTGGCTGTGAGTTCATGAGATCTTGAGTGATTGTAAAACAGTTTCGAGTGTTTGATAATCGCAGAAAATTGGTTTGTTTAATTGTGTTTGGATTTCTTCCTCTTTACTTGTTTCTGTGATTTCGGTTTATCAAGGGGATTCCGCACCCTTGGTAGATTATCAGTTTTGTTACGATCCATACGAACCAGGGGACCTACAATTGGTATCAGAGCTTTTGCTCATGTGTACGGTTCAAGACTGATAGACAGAAGTCAAGGTATTTAGTTGGTTGAACTTTTTCGGGTTGCATTCAAGATTTTCGTGAAGAACAAGGAAGAACAATCAAGAACATCTTAAAAACTACGTTTTGATCTGTTTTGGGAGTGATTAAAAGTTGTTTTCGGAATTTTAGGAGAATTGTTTTGGAAAGTTTTGAAAGATATTGATTTTCGAAGATATTCTGCTTTTAAAAGTGCTTGATTTTCGGGATTAAGTTGAAAATTGGCTGATTTCATTACTATGCGAATTGCTGAATAAGTGTGTGTGTCACACCCTCAATTTCCACTTGCGGAGTTTTACCGCGAGGCGTGTGAACAAACCAGAATCTGAAACACTAGTACGTCGAACGACTCTATATGATTTGATAATACGTTTTCCAAAATCACTTGTTGTAGATTTTATGTTACCAATATTTAGCAGAAGCATCAGTTTTTAAAGTTTGAGCGGAAGCATAAATAAGTGGTGAAGCGGCGCCAACACAAACGCCAAAACAAATGAAAAATCCCCAAAACAATATTAATAAATAAGACTCGATAAAAGATGTCTTGTTCAATGCATGTGCGTGCACCTAGAGCTCCTAGCGTCCTGAGAAACATGTAAAGAAACAAGTGTTAACATTAAAGATGAGTGAGTTCACAAGTTTTCATAAATTCGTTTGTTCGGTTATAGTTTGTTTTCTCCCGTTATCCCTAACCCGGGATAACGTATTGGTTCCATTATTCCAACCCGGAATAATAAATTGTTGCTTCCAATATTCCAAACCCGGAATATTAAGTTGTTGTTTCCAATATTCCATACCAGGAATATTATGTTGTTGTTTCCAATATTCCATACCAGGAATATTAAGTTGTTGTTTCCAATATTCCAAATCCGGAATATTAAGTTGATTCGTAATTAAGTTCAATGTTAATATATATAGGTAGCTAGCCTAAAGTCATGTCACGTAAGAGTTCACGATCGAAGCTGACAGTTGTGCCTCCGTTTTGCCAGGCCTATCACATGACCATGGCGATGTTAGGCCAATTATTCACCCGTTGACCATACCAGGTCGGCTAGCGCGACTAGCTCGGATGGGGCTCGCCAGACCCAGTAGTACTACTTATAATTCCCCCGCTATTTAACCCAAATATTAACGATCCGAGGAGATTGTCGAGGACTTAAGTGATAAAGCTGCTTAGTGACCATAACATTACATTAACATTAACTTAGTTACCGTATAGTTATGTGACGTTAAATTCGTATAACGTAAAGAGATTGAGTTTGAGAGTGTATACATGTTTCTCCCCCTGTTGTTTAAAAACCAGATAAAGTTAGGGGCCGTGAACTCACCTTTGTTTGCTCGGTTAGTGTAGCAAAGATGTTATAAGAGATGGGACCGCTAGTTGCGTCCTAACAAACCAATTAATTCCACGTCAGTGTGTGAACACACCAATACAAATTCCACACGCAATTTACTCACAAAGTGATACACACAAACAACATATCTAACACTCAAACATGCATGCAAGTATTCTCATGTGATCATAGTAATCAAACAATTTATCATAACCATAAGTCAATTCATGCCACAATTTGGTGCACACAATCACAAGTTCTCAAATTTCAGCTTAGCACTTATAATTCAGCTGTTTTCTAGGATTTTTATAAAATACTTCCAACATTCTAAAAATTCCCATATTTTTACAGTAGGTGAAATTTATACCATAGAAATTTATATAATTTTTCCAAGTCCTAAATCTTTACCAATTAACCATAAATATTAATATACTAGGCTGCAGTCTGATTTATCACTTTCTGACTGCAGCCCACGGAAGAATTTATTTAAAAATCATCGATCGACCAATTAACAAAATTCCAGTTGGAGTTGCCCGGAAATTTCCATACCTAGTTTCTGTACAAAAATCATGACTCAACTCCCTACTGATTTTAAAATCCAACTTGATAAACAACCAACAAAATTCCAGAATTTTCACAGCTTTAGCTACTGAACTTGTTTGGCCCTTTAAAAATATCAAACGATTTCAGAAAATTATGAATCCAGTGCCATTAAATTCCTTATTCAAATCTCTACGTTCTAGACATCAGAAAATCTGTTTTTCGACAACTATCAACCGAGTTACAGCCAGATGAAGTCGGCTGTAACTATTGTTCAGCAACTGTTTTCAGCATACAATTACCACAACCTGCATAACCCGTTCCTATTGATCAACCTAAGCGAGCAAAAACCGATTTTTAATCATAGTTTACTACTAATAGCTTATCCATGCAAACCCTAGTTCTTACTTCTAGCTTTTACAAACAAAACATACTTGCACTTATGATATCCGCAAACAATTATACACAAGAACACAATCAAAACAGCCGATTATTTATTCAACATATAAGACCCGACACAGACTAATCAATTAATCATTCAAGCATATATTTAACCGAACATGATCTCGTAATCAAGGATAACCCTAACCTTGAATAACTAGGTAGACAAGTCGGGACTTGGACAAGGGGTATCCTGCTGTTCCAGGAAAGTCGCGACCGAAAGGATGTTGATAAAGTGGGCTGTTTGATCGACTAGAGGTGAACCAAGACTGATCTCGCGATTTGAATGAAGGTGAAGATGAAGACGGCTGCTGCTGCTGCGACCGAGAGGAAGAAAAGAGCAAGGCTGATCCGCGACCGAGGAATGAGGCTATGCTGTTTGTGATCGAGATGGAGTGTATCAAGACTGAACTATCGATCAAGGGAACAAGAAAAGGGTTGTTTACGGTTGAAGAAGATGAAGACTTCGGCTGCCGACGGCTGTTTTGCCCTTTTAGGGTTTTTGTGTATTTTGAAGGAGCATGCATAGATGATATATATAGGTAAAGAGGGAGATGAGGGTTGCGGTTTTAGATAAGCATTCGTGGCCGAGGATCCTAGGTTGGTTCGGTTTGGTTTTGATCTTATGGCCGAGGATTAGGGTGGGTCGGTTTGGGTTTGATCTTCACGGCCGAAACATGTTTGGGCTGTTTTGGTTTGGTTTGGGTTCGATCGGCCGAATAGTTTTAGGTTTGCTACGGATTTGGGTTTGATCTTGGCCGAATTAGTTTTAGGTTTTGATCTTGCGGCCAAGACATGTTTGAGTCCTAACTTGGTTAATTCCTAGAGTTACAATGAATCAAAGCTGGTTCGTGTCGCGGTTCGGTTCAGTTCATGTACATATCTACCACACTTATTTATAACTAAAACAATCACACGACACACAACACGCATTCATTTAACTCGTGCACATTTAATACTTAGCATATACATTATTCGACATGTGTCACGTGTAAGTTATCCGAAAAACCCGGGATATCACATTATCCCCATGTTGAAAGAATTTTCGTCCCGAAAATTGAGTAAACGCGGTTTAGCATGTAACGTACATGTTTAGAGTGTCACGCACAAAGAGTTAGTTCGTTAATGATGGTACGCAACGTTACAAGAAGTTCTCAAGTGTCATACACAAAGATTTCCAAGTGCCTTGCACAAGAATTTAGTCAACAATAGTACACGAAAGTATAAGAAGTTTCCAGGTTGTCACAGTGTGATCAGAGAAGTGTGTGACCAGAGAAGTTGTGCGAGTTTGTACTGTGTGACTGGCTTGATTGTGCGACTGGCTTGAGCTATGAGACTGGTTTTGTGAGACTGAAACTGTGCGACCAGAACTGTGCGTCTGGGAGTGTGCGACCAGGCCCAAATTGAGTGTGCGACTCGGAAGGCCCGGTAAACTGAACTGTGCGTCCCGTTGTAGTGTGTGACTCAGACTGAGTGTGCGACCCTCCATAGTGTGCGACTCTGAAAATTCCCGAAAAAGGTATTTGACATTAGATATCATTGGAATCGTATCGACGAGACGAATCTAACGGTATAATTTAGTAATCACACATTTCAGACAAATTTTTAATCATTTTTAACGAGCCGGTTTGTTAAAATGTCGAATATGTCGAATTTGAATGAACTCTTGAGGATGGAGCATGAGGCTGGAACGACTAACAAACCGCCTAAGATGTTGAAAGTTGAGAATTACACTACATGGAAGGATAGGTTTCAATCATTCGTTGAATATCAGGACACACGGATGTGGATCTGTATTTAGGATGGGTACACAAACCCAACTTATGACTTCGAAGGCAGACAGCGAGTCACTACATATGCTAACATGTCAGATGCTGAAAAGAGCATGTATGAGTCTGAGAAGAAGGCCTTAGCTGCTATTAAGATGTCTTTACCAGATGGCATCAAACATACATTCAAACGTTATACTACCTCAAAGGAGATGTGGGATGCTCTTGAGAAGAGGTATGAGGGTAATACTGATGTGAAGAAGAACAAAATAGATCTGCTGAAAAAGCAATTTGCTGTTTTCAAAGGCATGAGAAACGAGTCCCTCGAAGATATTATCACGAGATATTATCATCTTAAGTTCGAAATGGATAGATTGGTTTGTTTAATTGTGTTTTGAATTCTTCATCTTTACTTGTTTCTGTGATTTTGGTGTATCAAGGGGATTCCGTACCCTTGGTAGATTATCAGTTTTGTTACGATCCATACGGACCAGGGGACCTACAGGGTTCAGATGATCCTATTAACTTAGGTGATGAGCTAAAATATCAAGATTTGACGAAGAGAGTTTCTAACATTGAAACTTCTGTGCTTGAAATTAAAGATTTATTGAAGCAAGTGATAGCTACTAAGAGCCAACCCTCTGTCATAACCACTGATGATCTCAAACAAGCCTTAGACCCTCTGTTTCAACAACAAAGATATTTTACTGATCTTCAACACAAACATCAAATGCAAGAAATGAGAAACATGGTTGATGCTAGATATATGGATATAGTTGCAGATATTAAGGCAATCAAGGCTCACATTCTTAAAACCACTGGTACAACTTCTCCTATAATTATCTTGGTAAACACTGATGATGCCAAAAAGGGGGAGAAACCTTTACAGAGAGAAGTGCTAAAGCTTGAAAAAGATGCACGGCCAACAGTGGAAATCCCTAAGCCAGATGGATCTAAAAAGATTGATGAAACAGAAAATTTCTTGGTCAGGGAAAAGTTGAAGAATAAGATGAGGGTAAGGGATGATAGCAAAGTGTTGGTTGAGAAAAAGATAGCTCAACAAAGACAAAAAGAAGAGGTTAATACTTCCACAAAGAAGAGACCAGTTAGAAAAACCAGGCAACCAACATCCACACCTTCTAAAACTTAGTCTATGGCTACTCCAACCATTGAAACCTCTGCTCCACAAAATCTCTTACACCTCCTCCAACAACAAAACAAACTTCCACCACAACAGATGTTACAACACATGTTGTGTCAATATCTATTGGCACAACAGAGTTTATAACAGATGTTAACCCATCCTCTGCAATGATCATTTTTCCTACATCCACCCAACCAATACCTACACCAACAAGAATTCCTGATCATCCACCATCACCTGCACTCAGGTTCAAGAGGAGAAAGATCACAAAGGTCATAAATGAAGATAAGATCATTCCTGCTCCACTTCCATTGTCATCACAACCTCTGACCTCCATAACATATGTTCATCAATATTCCATTCAAACAACTGTTCAACCATTACAAGTAGTTCCTGCAGCAGTAAAATTTCTTCTTGATTTACCACCTGTAAGAGAAGAGATCAAATCCTTTTACTCTGAGGAAAATCCTGATAAAAGACTTATCCAATCTCTGGAAGGCTATCCTAGGCCAACAAACATTGATGAGTATCTAATACTTAAAGCCAAGCAAGCAGAGGATATAGCCAAAAGAGATACAACAGGTAAAAGTGATAGAGAAGTGCAGAACTACATGCAGTTCCAGCTGAGCAAAGTCAGAGTTTTCGAAGATTTTGTTAAAGACTTGTGCAAGAAGTTGTCTGAAATGGAATATAAGAGTTTAAAACAAGAGTACATTGAGCATATCATGAAAAACAAGAAATACAAGGCTACCAGGGAACAGTTCAAGGATTGGACTGTGAGTGATCTAAGAGAAGAAATAGAAAGAATGCAAGAAATGCTAAAAGATCCTCACAAAAAGCCAACTCCTCCGTACTGGAAGAAATACTAGAAAGTTTTGCCTGACATATTTTTGAAAATCAAAAGAATGAAGGAAGAATTGATCCAAAACAATTATGGTTCAAGAAATCAGGTCATCAGATGAGGAGAGTTGAGAGTGGTTGACACCTACAAAAAGTTGGAAGAGAGAAGGAAGAAAGATCCAAGCATGCCTCCAAAGCCTGATTACTCATCAGAGGATGTGATTCATAAAGCTCAACACTCTAAAAAGTATGTCTCATCATCTGCCCCTTCCACACTTGCCTTAAATCAATTAAAAAGGCAAGAGGAGATGGCTGAAGAAGATAAAAGAGTGTATGAACACATCAAAGAAGGGATCCAATGCATGATTGATTACCATACTGATGAAGCCAGTAAAAGGCTTGCAGAAGATCTATCACAGTTGGCAAATCAATCAAATCAACCAACCTCAACAATAAAATGCCATCCTAGAAAGCCCTCAGACCCAAAAATTCTAAAGTGGAAAGTTGACAAAAACTCCAACGAATTGACTTTGCTCAAGTCTAATGGTGATGCTACCAAGATGAGAATGGAGGATACATATGAGCTTTGTGCAGAAGACCTCCAATAACTTATGGATCTGGTACTCGAAAAGGATGATGATGAAGTGTCTCTGAACTTTGAATTACAATTTAAAGGCCAAATCAGAGAATTTCTGTTGAGGAATAAAGACCAAGAATAAATTAGTGTTTTGGCATCATCTGTTCCAGGGGGGAGATTGTTGGGATTGAACCCTATGCAAAGGAACAGATGATACAAAGCCAAATACACCATCCGGGGATTGGTCCAGCTATTAGAGCTTACAACAACTGATCACCTAAACTCTGTCTTTCTAAGATCTGATACAACAGCTTGCCAAAGGTCTGATAGAAGATCAGAGATCAGATGATAGAGATCAGTGTTTTACTTTTATTAGTTAAATAATCAATGTAACAGTGCTTTGCACTATTAGATGATAGATAGCAGAGTTTCTAATTAGTTATTTGTTTATTAAATGTCACTATCAACCCTGACGTCATCATAAGACGCTCAGTGGTTAGATAGTTGGTATAAATAAGTGAAGCTTTGTAACAGTTAAACTTGTCTATTAAAAGATCATTCACCAATCATCTTCTCTGAGTATTCTGTACTATCAAACTGTTGTAATTGACTGAGGTGGAGTTTGTGAATCATATGCAAAGCTTATAAACTTGAAAGCATGATGATGATGAATACAAACGACCTTTACTTGTGTAAAAGTTTTCCATCTATTTATTTTACAATTCAACTATATTTTCATTATCTGAAACAAAAACTACAAGTAAATCAAATTCAGATCCTAACACAGTTATCAGTTTGTGGAACCAAGTGCGGCTCAAGAGGCTATTAGAGAAGAAGGGATGATAGCCGAAGAGAATGAAGATGAACCACCAGGTCCGAGGGGGCCACGACAGAGGTATGCCCTGGCACACCGTGAGATTTCAGCAGGTGTGGCAAAATTTGTAACTAACCGGCGTGACCCGGGGCATGCCAACTATAATCGGGGACAACAGGTGGTGTACGGTAATGTCTCCACGGGGATTGGAGAGAACCGCGAATACCATGCGGAAAGGAGACAGTGGGAGCAAAACTTCCAAGCCCAACAACAAACTCGTTGGGACGAGGAAGCCGCCCACCGAGCCAAGCTAGAACAATACTGGGAGGAACAACTGTTGTTCCAAGCTCAACAATAGTCCCGGTAGGAGCAAATGGAGCAGGAGCGGGTGCAAGAATTGGCTCGAAGGTGATAGATAGCTCCATGTTTAGCATAGGAACCTAAATTGGTATCTAATGTTTGTATAGTCGGAAACTATATGACGTGTTAATCGAATATGTAAAGATTTACTGTTTAATTGTTGTTTATTGATCATAAAGTTCATTTACATGTTAAATCCAGATCGGGCAGAGCTTCGCCGTACAAGTGACAAAGTTGCAGAAGTTGCAAATGAGAATCACAAGTCACCTATTTATAGATGTTCAAGTTCGCTTGGGGGAACACAAGTTCGGGCGAACTTGTCTTGAACAAGTTCGGCCGAACTTGTTCCAACATAACTATTCCGGGAGAACTTGATCATCTACTTACATAAATACGACTATTTCTAACATATTCTAGCCCAAACTAAACGGACTCGATCCAAGACTAAGACATAGACATTATGTACTAACAGACTCCCCCTTGGATATCGTCTTCTTCTTGATCAGTCTTCAAAGCTTTATCTCTGCCTCACGCGTCCAAAGAAGTTCTTGATTGGCTTATTTCTTCTTTCTTGCGATGGAATCGGCGTTTGATCTGTAGGTGGCACTTTTGTCATGAATTGAAAACGTCTTAGTCTTGCCTCCTTTGTTCTTTCTAGAAATTGTTCCCGACGCCTTTCTTCTTTCAGAAACTCTTCGCGTTCTATTTCTTTCCAACTCGATACCCACATTCTTCCAGAATTAACTTCATGCGCATAATAGACATTCACAACCCTCTGATATTGCATTGCTTGTTCTTTTTCACACTCTTCATAATAAATCTTACTGAAGAATAAACACTTGATATCCTCCTTCGAGCAATTCACTAGCCACATCTGGTCTAGTATTCGTATCGTCCTCCATAATCCTCTCAATCCTTCTATCCCAAACATTTCAACCCTTTCTTGAGTGATATCCAAATGATCTTCAAATCTTAGAACAATCACTGCTTCACACGTTGTCAGATCTATTTGCCACCACTTAAATAATGGATAGAAATTCTGTTCAATCAACATTAAGGCATGTTCCTCATTGCTCTTGGACGCTTCATAATCAATGTAATATCTTTAATACCAGTCTTCTTATCTGTTTTGATTCGGCGCTTCGGAATGAACGGTTTCCAGTACTTAAAACCTTGCGTCGCTTCAAACTTGATCATCTTACATAGCAACTGATCAATAAACTTCATATGATATGTGACATTTCTAGTCTGCACCAACTCTTCTATATCCCAGTAAGGAAGAGTTTTGAAAACTGTTAAGTATTTGAAGTATTGAACTCCAAATTCACGTTTAATGGCATAAACATTCAATTCTTTAAACCATCCCCAGCTCAAAATATCTCCCAATGAAACATCTTTATCTCTGGTAAAGAATGCTAATGGACGTCGAAACTTCCGTTCTCTTGGCATTTCTTTAAACCAGGATTTTTTTGCTTGTGCAATTTCTTCCTTCGTCATTGGTTTAGGGATTTTTCCTTCACGTACAGACTCGGCAATCTTATCTTTTAGCAGATCTTCATTTAATTGCTCATACATCTCCTCGAATGTTGGAAAACTATCAGTGTTTGCACCAACATACTTTTCTGCTTCGTCTTTCTCATCGTTTGACGACCAATCTTCAATGATCACTTTGTTGTAATCGTCAGCTTCAGATCTTCTTTTATAACAATATTCATTCGGCTCGAACGTATCTATGTTCACCACATCTTCTTCAAAGTCGAAATTAAACGATTCAGCATTAATATTAAGTAATATTTGCTAGATCTTCCTTTGAGTAGTTGTGAACAAACTCGCCTTCTTCAACATTGTGTTCAAGCATCAGAATCATCGGCTTTATCGGAATAGCAGCAACAGGCATAACAGTAATAGCATCTGTCATATCAACATCTTTTTGCCTTGTTTCCCATGTTTGCTCCCCCTGGCTTTGATCATCCATTCTGTTCACATCATCATTTAACAATGAAGAGAAATCAAATTCATCAACAATTTTAGCATCAATCACTTTTAGACCAACTCCTCCCTTATCATCATTATCACCATCATCGTTGTCGGAGTCATCTTTCATATCATCTGCAGGTTCATCATCCTCTTTATACTCAGCTTCTTCATCATCTTTCTTTTCAGTTTCTGTTTCTGATACAGCCACAGACTCAGAAGCTTTTGATGATTCAGTCACAGTCTCAGTAACCTCAGGCATACTTTCGATAACATTCTTTCCTTTTCCCTGTTCAGCCAATTCTTTCTCTGCTTTTTCTTTAGCTTCTTGCAAATCTAAACGAGCATATTCTGCAGCAAAGTCAATCCCCGAACTGTTCGTTAATACTTTCTGCAATCTATTGAATCTTCGATCATTCATATCCCGGTCAGATCGTAGTTCTGCAATCTCTTTGAGTAATCGTTCGTTCGCGTCCTGCAGACTTTCAATCA
Organism: Scalesia atractyloides; assembly: GCA_947069175.1. NCBI lineage: Eukaryota > Viridiplantae > Streptophyta > Magnoliopsida > Asterales > Asteraceae > Scalesia > Scalesia atractyloides. The sequence continues at coordinate 50,214,903 of CAMTDV010000010.1, read as the reverse complement.
ATTCCTTTGAATACACACGATCACCTTCAAAGAATTTGACTTTGTCGCTTAGAATCTCCTTTTCAACTTCGCTTTGTTTCACCAACTTTTCTAACTCGGCTTTCTCTAATTCGTTCTTCGCAACTTTGTCTTCCAGCATTTTAACACGCTTTTCTAGATCATCAGTATTTGTATCTAGAAAGAAATCGTTCAAGTCTTGAATATCAACAGGCTCATTCAGAATATTTCCAAACATCTTCGACCTCAGAGTAGTCTTTGGCGTAGACTTTGGCTTACTCTTTGGTGTAGAAGCTTTCGGAGTTGAACTTTCAGGTTGAGCAGCTGTTGGAGGATCTTGCGATTGAATGATATGTATTTCAAGTAATTCAGACTCAGGAGGTTCTTGTGTGACTCCTGTCTTTACTAATGTCTCTTGAACTTCAGATGTTTATTGTTGCAGCCGCATGAGGTTCTTATGTAACTCCTGTATCTTTTGCAGCAGAAGGTTCTTGTGTAACACCCCAATCGCGTAATACAACAAGACGCGGCGGAAATATCAGGGAGTCACGTTACAAATTGCTCAGCCACAACTGGAACTAAATTGTTTCGTTATTATTAACATTGTTTTACTATACAAAGAATACATGTAATTGTCTTTTGTTTAAAGAAGTCTAAAGCCCGGATGCATTCCTATGTATAGCATGCTCGAATAATCGTCAACCTGAAACATATGTGAAAAAGAAACGTCAACAAACAATGTTGGCGAGCACATAGTTTTGTTGGCCAAATAAATGGCAAAAGATTTGGTATTGCAATACTTTGACAACTACGAGAGTTGCCAATTGTAAATCGACTCATTTTAGCCAAAGAATGGCAAAAAGGGCTAGTTTTGCATTACATTAACTTGATTATGAAACTTGTAACACAAGAGTTTTGTATATGGCTTTATGATCATTACTAAAGTAACTTGCATGTCTTTGAAAATTGTACTTTGTTCTTAGTAAACATATTGAAATCGTCCATAAACTTGAGAGTATGTTATTAGAAATCCAATAAAGGATAGTCAATAACTATACTGAAATCGATCAATACTTTCGTGAGTATATTAGAAATCAATCAATGATTTATAATAATACTAAATATGCTTCTAAGAATCTATCATACAAATCATGAAAGGATTCTTCAAGGATTTGGATATCGAACAATGAAATCAGTCGTACACAAAATCCTAAAGTGACTAGAATAACGCTACAAGAGTAATGCAATAAGAACACTTATACATAGGAAGTAACAGCAGCGTATCCACCATGTTCTTATGGTATTACACTTGTTTCATTATCCTAATCACAATTAACCACATTAGCACATAATCGTCAACTTGTCAATTGTCTCGTCAAATACGCACATAAAGTACACAGAATCCAATAAATACTACCAATTAGTACTTTAAACATTCCACAAATATCTAACTATAAAGACAGGTAGATGTAATGGGAATTAACTCTTCTCACTTGTCTCATCAATTTGTCTTGTCAAAGACGCATTAAAGTACACAGAATCCAATCAAGGACTACCAATTAGTACTTTAAACATTCCACAAATATCTAACTATAAAGATAGGTAGATGTAATGGGAATTAAGTCTTGTCAGTTGTCTCATCAAATTGTCTTGTCAAATACGCATTAAAGTACACAGAATCCAATCAAGGACTACCAATTAGTACTTTAAACATTCCACAAATATCTAACTATAAAGATAGGTAGATGTAATGGGAATTAAGTCTTGTCACTTGCCTCGTCAAATTGTATCACAAAATCATAATCCTAATGGTGATTCGGATAAGGCTACGAAGGGTAATACAATAAGCGCACTTATATATAGGAAGTACCAGCGGCGTATCCACCATGTTCTTATTGTATTACTCTAGTTTCGTTATCTAAATCACCGACAATTTTACACATAAACCAAAACCATCGTTCCTCGTAAAGTACTTCTTAGAAATCTCGCTATAAAGATAGGAAGATTTAAGAGTGTACTTCAAACATCCTTTGAGAATCTAACTATGAAGATAGATAGATCCTACAAGGATATAGGCCCCGAAAGACCTCTTTAACTGTCGTGTCATCAATTGTCGTGTTGCATAAGAAGCACTTAGTAAACACATACATGCCATACATTTGAGAAAAATCGGTTACACATATGAATCACCCCAAAACATTTGGAAAACGTAAAAGAGGGGGAGCAATTTATTCGCCTGGGATTGCGTATAGATCTTGTTCAAATGATATAACAAAGCTCAAAGGATCAAGAGTTCAAGTGTTGAAGTGGTTCCTAGTGTATCAGATAATTACATATTAGTGTCGAAACTTCAAAACGAGAAATCGGATAGAATGAGGTATATAAACCAAACAAGAGTTGAATATGGTTCATAATACCTAACATTTTGAATTGGAAGCATTTCAAAAAGTTTTGACTTGATACGGCTTGCTAAAGTGGTTTACGCCACTTTAACGGGTCATAATCGTAGCTATGGGTATGGATGGTTAAATATGTCCTATGACAAGTCTAATATGCCAAAAGTAGTTTATATAAGTTGTATAATCAGTTTAGATGTCAAAATAACATTCTTATATGTTTAAAACTAATTTATGTGCAAAAAGGGCATTTTCGGTATTTTTAAGGAATACATAGTCGACTTATCATATGATTAACCAAAAATGTGATTATTAGGTATAAGCTCATAGGGTTATAACCTATAATCATAATAATGGTCTTGGTCGGATCCTAAAGGTGACCAAACAGGTCAGATTCAATAGTCAATGTAGTGGTCAAAACCGCTAGACTTATAACTCTAAACAAGCACAATTATAAAAGTGACGAATTAGACATGTTTTGGCATGTTTAAATAAGTTTATAAAAGTATTTTGGCATCAAAATGAACTGTTTTGACACCTGGATTTAGTTTCGGCTTGAAATGCGCATATGTCACATTTTGACCAAAACGTTGACTTGTCAAAATCAGTAGAAATGGTAGAAATCAGTAGGTATGATCAATAGGGATTATGATCAACATGATTATGACCATATTAGCAAGTTCAATTGGATTTTATGTTGATCAATATATGATCAATTCTTGAAGTCAAACAAAAGTCAAACTTTGTGACTTTTAACCCAATTAAACTACAAGAATTGAATCAAAACATGATTGAACACTTACAATACCAAAGGAATGATCAAGGAACTCAGAAGAACTCTAGAGGTGGTTGCAACTTCAGTTGGTAGCAGAAAATGAGTTGATTAAAAGTTCAAGTGGCTAAATCCCCATGTTATTTATAGTTGGATTGGATTAAAAAGATCAAAACAAGGGTCCATGAGACATTCTAGAAGTTAGTGTCAAAACACATGTCAAATGCAGAAACAAGGGTAGCAAGTTCGCTTGATGAGTCAACAAGGCAAATGACCAGCTGCTGCCAAGTTTCTGGTGTGCTGGAGCTCCCTTACGGACCATATGGTCCATATGCTTACGGTCCGTAAGCTTGGGAGCTGGGCACAAGTTTCGGAAAATGGCAGAACAGGCCCCTGCATGCGTTTTGTCGCGTTTTGGCACTTCTAACACTCGTTAACCTGATTTTTAAGTTTCGTAAGGACGTTAAAGTATAGGGAACTTAAAATGTGTCCAAAAATGTTCCAGAGGTCAGCTCATTTGGTCGTACGGTCGCGGTTTTCGGTTAATTACGACGAAAATCGTAACGAACGCGTGTGTGACCGTAAACGCGTAACGAATGATATTTAGCATACCAATCACTAAAATATAATATTTTAATGATTAAAATTTTTTTTGGATGTCCGTACATGTTGCGGATAGCGAAATACGCGAAAAGGCATAGTTTCGCAGGATTTGCAAAATAGCCCCTGAAGTTACAAAAGTGTGTTTTTGCCACACTGAAGCCCTCAAAACTTATTTCTAAGTTATATAAAGGGCATTTAAGTATGTTAAGCTTATGACCTTATTTCGTAGTGTGTGTTGCTACGGGAATCGGCAGACTTTTGTAGTTTGTCGTATTTAGTCCCTGTGATTGAATAGGCTTGTTTTTGACATACCAAACCCTTCAAAACTTATTTCTAAGTTATGTAAAGGTTATTTAAGGTATGTTTAGCTTGTGTCCTCGTCTCGGTGCATACGTTATGTTAAACAGGTTACGTTTAAGCATTGGCTATCGGAATGAAAGAACAAGTTTTTGAAAGCCCGAAATTTTGCACAAGTGTCACATCTTGTGTGGCTTCTGTGCTTTTCTTTTGACCAATGTATCGGCGGCTTTTAGGCTTTTGAGCTTTCTTGCCATTTGTTTTCGGAGAACCAGTAGTCTTCGTAGTTGTAGCTCTAGCAGAAGACTTAACACGTTTAACTTTCTCTTTCGGTCTCTCCTCATTAGTATCTTTTTCAATCTCCGGTATATAATCTGCATCAGTTTCTTTCACTTTCTCAGCAGCTGTTTTGGCAATTGATTTCTTTGTAGCTTTTTCGATCGAATCATTGCTATCTTCGTCCTTATCGGATGTAGCAGAGATAACATCATCTTCCTGCGTAGACTTTTCAACCTCTTGACTCTTAATGTTCACCGCAGCACTTGAACCAGCTTCTGTTTGAACTTTTTCAGATTTTACTAGTTTTAACAATCCACTCAGTTGACCAAATCCAAGCTAATGACCTTGGTTAACCAATTTGTCTGCCGAGTCCAAGTTAATGACCTCGGTTCGACTCGTTATGAACAAACGGTTGGTTTTTCTAAAAATCGAGTTTCAAGTTAATGAACTTTTCATCGTTTTGGCTTATCAGATTTTACAGATTAGCTTCCAGCCCGTTGTCAATTAGATTTCCACCAGTTTAGCACCTTACCAGACTTCGAAGATCCGTTCTCCAACATTGGCTTGTAGAAACTAATGTAGAAACAAAATCTTTTTGTATTTTAGTAAGTTTATGCTAAAACACAATGGAAATCTTTTTGGTTTTAATCTGTAAAGCAGATAAACTATGTACAGAACTATTTACAGAACTTTAACAAGTAAACTATGTACAAACATATTTATAGACATATTTTTGTGAATTCGTGTCTAAGGATCATATCAGTTGATTGAGACTATCACCAGTACCGTTGACCTTTTGATGACTTTAAGTTTTAAACTCGTTTACCTAGATTGTCGATATGTTTGTCCACTTAAACTTCAACATTTCTCAATTGTTCCAAGATATGTTAGATATGATTTATGAAACTTGACTTAACTATGGTTCCCATCTCAGAATATACTCCCGTATCAAAGTTCCCTAGATTTCATCTGACAGGTGTATATAGCGTAATTGATATCTGTATATGGGTTGTGCGAGGCCTTGAGAGCTCAGGTTAATACCACCGTATCAACAAAGAGATGAAGTCTTGACTTAAAGGTAGTGTTCCACTTAAGGAATCTTTTAAGCACTGCAAATGATTAGATCTTTCGATTCTTTTCAGCTTTGCATGCAGTTTTAGGGGTTTTTTAGCAAAAGCATTATAGAAGTTCTAGGCTATTGCTTCCGCAAAATCAGAAGAACTTGGATAATACCCCAGATATCAACTATACATAAAGACCTCGTATCTCAGAATCAGACAATCTCTCAAACGAAAATTTCAGAGTACTAAGTCCATATATCCGACAGATGTTAATCCACAAGATTAAGCAGTTGTAAAATTTAGTTTATATCTCATAAACAATTTACCGAACGTGTAAAGTCTATCGACACATCCACAATAAGACTTATTTATCACTTTTAAACGTTACAATTCTTTAGCATACTGTGATAGTCCACTGATGTACTATCATTTCCTTTATGACACTAAATTCTTTTTGTCTTTTTCAATGTTTTTATACCTTTTGAAAATTTTCATATGTTTTTGTACTTTTTGAAAATTTTCATATGTTTTTGTATTTTCTCAAATATTTCTCCCCCTAAAATCAAAAACATATTTTTGTATTTTAGTTTTTTAAGAAATACTATCTAAAAGATATACAAACCAATGTGGATCACGTGAACTCATCGTCCGATCCTTATTCAATCGCTGCTTTCGCACCTGTCAACAAATTTTTAATACCGTTAAGCCTCATTAGATATTTAAATCTTGTTAAAGGAAAAGCTTTGGTATAAAAATCAACTTTTTGTTCATCGGTGTGGATTTTTTCTATTTGCACCAACTTCTTTTCGTAGCACTCACGAATGAAGTGATAACGAATTTCTATGTGTTTAGTTCGTGTTTAGTACATGTTCCGGAGAGCGAAATACGCGAAAAGGCATAGTTTCGCAGAATTTGCAAAATAGCCCCTGAAGTTACAAAAGTGTGTTTTTGCCATGCCGAAGCCCTCGAAACTTATTTCTAAGTTATATAAAGGGTATTTAAGGTATGTTAAGCTTATAACCTTATTCCGGAGTGTGCGTTGCTATGGGAATCGGCAGACTTTCGTAGTTTGTCGTATTTAGTCTCTGTGATCGAATAGCTTGTTTTTGACATACCAAACCCTTTAAAACTTATTTGTAAGTTATGTAAAGGTTATTTAAGGTATGTTTCGCTTGTGTCCTCGTCTCGGTGCGTACATAACGTTAAACGGGTTACGTTTAAGCATTGGCTATCGGAATGCCTTCAAAGAATAAGTTTTTGAAAGCCCGAAATTTTGCTCAAGTGTCACAGTCTCCCCTATTTTAGGAAATTTTGTCCCGAAATTTTATTCGAGGGAGACCGTAGAGTGTGTGTTTGAAACAATTGAATGATAACAAGGCTCGTGATTCCAAAGATGCGGAGCATCATTTGGTGTTGGGAATGTTTGGGGGATCCGAGGCGTAATCTTATATATTCAAAATATCTCAAGGTATTCAAAACCTTTAGAACTTTTTGAATCTTTAAGGCGTCATCGAGTGGGCATTATGTTATACTAAGTCTTTAGTGTAAATCCTAGCAACAAAGGGGTGTACATTCAAGCCTGGCCATACGTACACGGTTTCTAACGTCCCACGAGGTACATCCCATGTACCATGAGCATCTCATGCATAGGAGACGGGTCAACATACCTATGGCATCAAGATCGTCACCTTTAACACTATAATATACTCCCGGTCGGATCGAATTGAGTTAATGAATGTACTCGTCAATCGTCATTGTATCCAATAAACAAATATCAAATAATCACATAATCACATATTGGTCCAAGATAACATAAAACCTTCAGGCGATCCTGGTAACGTTTCGAAGAATAACACAATAAGAACACTTATATATAGGAAGTACCATCGGCGTATCCACCGTGGTCTTATTGCATCATACCCTTCCCGTTACCTAATCACTCTAAATTTTATGCCACCATCTTAACAAAGCTTACTATGATTTTCATGTGTTGATCCTTGTAACTAAGTGTGCACCCATAATTACGCGTTTCATCACATGTTCCACATAACTCCTTTCGTTAAGTAAGGGAAACAGATAATAAGGTCGAAACAATAACTAAACCAGATAAGCATTGTCATAACACACTATTGAAATCAAACATACATCATCGCAGCACAATAACTATTGAACTTGGGCATGTTTCATACTAGTAATGATAACACTACTTGTTTTGCATTCAACAAGACTAGTAGCAGGTATTTCATTCTAGTACGAATATTAATATATGTTTCACACGAACCACACTGGTAGTATGCATCATATACTAAGCATAAATTGTCATATACAATGTAAGTATGTCGTAAAATGTCTTGAAATCACGTGCTAGGTATGCTAAGTCAACATACTAAGAAAAAATGTATTTGTAAATCGTGTACTTAGTATGTTAGGTCAACATACAACAGGAAATGTATTTGTAATCATGTGCTATACATGACAGATGATTAATCACACATGTAATGTCATGAAAACAAAAGTATTAGCAATGGGCACATAGTATTTGTAGTGTTTTTTTTTGCAGCGATTGTATGAACGCACTAGTGTGCAAATCGTAAAATGCTATTCTTGCGAGATCTAGTTCCTAACAATAAAGAACAGAATCCTCAAAGTTGGTATGTAGTTGTAAATTACACACAGTGTAATCCTATTGGAATTTGTAACCGAAATACGAATATTGTCATTACAAATATTATTGAAATATTGTTCATAGTTCTTGGATAATAAAAAGAAAACGTAGAGGTTCAAATGATCATGAGTGCTTGATCATCAGCTTGAACCTCATTGACATTGTACATTCATCCATTAGCATCAGCAAGCTTAGGGCAGTCTCGCTTGAAATGATTTAAATCACCGCAATTGAAACATGCTCCAGCTGGATAGCGAGGGCGTGTCTGAGTAGGGGCTGTTTGGTTTTGGATGCGACAGGTCGCTGCTAGATGTCCAAAAAGACCGCAGGTTGTACACTGGCGGCATGGAGAGTTTGCTGGGTGGTGATAGTTGCAACGATTACACCGAGGATGTTTCCCACGATAAGACCCCCTAACGGGTACTGAGTTAAGTGGGATTGGTGCAGGAATCGCAAAATTCTTTGAAGTCTTACGCTTCTTAGAATTTTTAGAAGATTCACCCTTTGTTTCATTAGTTTTCTCTTGTGTAGTTTCCTTCGTTTGTTTCTTGTCTCCCTTTTGAAAAAGTTTCCCTTTCCTAACCTGGGAGTCAGTAGGGTAGCAGCTAATTCCTTAGCCTCCCTAAGCATTGTCGGTTGGCTGCTAGTGACAATGTCTTGGACTGGATCAGGTAGACCATCAATATATTTCTCAATGGCCCGATCCAATGGTGTGACCATAGTGGGGCAGAGTAGGCTTAACTATTCAAACCGGTCAGTATAGGCACGGTTCTCCCCATTATCTTGTTTAAGGTAATAAAATTCATTCTCGAGTGCCCTTATTTCTTTTCGTGGACAGAATTCTTTCAACATAAGATTCCTGAACTCTTCCCACGTTTGTGCCATAGCTACTTCTACACCTCTTTCTCTCATGACCCCATTCCACCAAGTGAGTGCTCCCTTTTGGAAAACACTCGAGGCGAACTCTACCTTGTGTTCATTTGAACACTGAACATGGCGGAATGTGCTTTCTATACTCTCAAACCATGTAGGAGCCCAGTTGCTCCTTCAGACCCATTAAACTTGAGTGGTTTAGCCGAGTTGAAATGTGTGTAGTTACATGGCATAGGAACATTGATGTTATTGTTATTGTAGTAAACTTGATTGAGTTGGGCCACAAGGTTCGGGAGCACAGCAGCTATTTGCTGAGATATCATTGCCGTTATTTCAGCGTTCCTCGTGACGTCACGATGAGGAGGCATCTTGAAGAAGTAGCTATAATGAAAACAAAATAAGTTAAATTTTGTAAAATTGTTGTAAATCTAAACACCATAGTGAATTAAAAATCTCATCTTGGTATTCGTTCAAAAATCTTGTTCTTGTATTTAGGAAAATAGTATTGTGGATTTTGTTTCGAAACTTGTTTAAAAATAAACTTTTGTTATATTTTTGGATGAGCAAATACAAACCAAGTTAATGGTTTGGGTTGAAAATTCTTTACCTTTTTAAAATTAATTTTTAAGATAAGAAATATTTTTAATCGAAAATTTTAAAATAAAGAAACTCCGTGTATAAAATTTGAAAATTCTCATCCAAATGAATAAAAATTTTGGAAGTTTGAAAGACAAAAGTAGTAAATGAAGTAGGATTGTAAAGTGTCGTGAGATAAAAATGAAATTTGTTCCAATTGCATTGAATATAGTCGTAACATATTGCCAAAGGCAACATGTCGGAGTAATGCCATACAAGTAGCAGAATCGTTCGACTGATCAAGGTAGATGGTTTTTCATAGTGTTTCGAGAAGACATGCTTTAGCCTACAAGTGAACACTCACCCTAAGAGTTCCCAGGTAAGAGTGACTGGTCCGAAAATGCGGATTTGCACGAACAGTCTAGCCTTAGACAGAAAACTCAGGGTACAGGCGTTCACCCTTCCAGATTGCATGAGTTCACATTAATAAAACCCAAGATTTCGATGGAAAATGTTTGAGAGTAAAACATTTTGAGAAATCTTTTTGATGTTGCTTGAGGTAAATAAGTTGAGAAATATTTTGTTGAGGACGTTTGAGAAAACATTTTTGATATAATACTTGAGATGAATATGTCGAGAAATTTTTTGACGAAAAAGTTTGTGAAAATAACTGAGAAACATTCAAATGAAAGTATTTTGAAAGTAAAACTTTTTTTTTGTTTTGAGAAATTCCTTAAGGCATAAAGCCTGAGGATTTAGGATAAACCATCTAAGGATAGATGATTTGTGAATCGTGGAGTAGTTGTGGCACGACTAAGATGAGGATTAGGATAGAAATCCTAAGTCTACTCATGTTCGGGTCCCTAGAAGGGTTATAGACTAGGTTAAAGGCATTCTAATAACCTAATTCCCTATAACCAATGCTCTGATACCAATCTGTAACACCCAATCGCGTAATACAACAAGACGCGGCGGAAATATCAGGGAGTCACGTTACAAATTGCTCAGCCACAGCTGGAACTAAATTGTTTCGTTATTATTAACATTGTTTTACAATACAAAGAATACATGTAATTGTCTTTTGTTTAAAGAAGTCTAAAGCCCGGATGCATACCTATGTATAGCATGCTCGAATAATCGTCAACCTGAAACATATGTGAAAAAGAGACGTCAACAAACAATGTTGGCGAGCACATAGTTTTGTTGGCCAAATAAATGGCAAAAGATTTGGTATTGCAATAATTTGACAACTACGAGAGTTGCCAATTGTAAATCGACTCATTTTAGCCAAAGAATGGCAAAAAGAGTTAGTTTTGCATTACATTAACTTGATTATGAAACTTGTAAAAAAAACGTTTTGTATATGGTTTATGATCATTACTAAAGTAACTTTCATGTCTGTGAAAATTGTACTTTAATCGTCCATAAACTTGAGAGTGTGTTATTAGAAATCCAATAAAGGATAGTCAATAACTATACTGAAATCAGTCAATACTTGCGTGAGTATATTAGAAATGAATCAATGATTTATAATAATACTAAATATCCTTCTAAGAATCTATCATACAAATCATGAAAGGATTCTTCAAGGATTTGGATATCGAACAATGAAATTAGTCGTATACAAAATCCTAAAGTGACTCGAATAACGCTACAAGAGTAATGCAATAAGAACACTTATATATAGGAAGCACCAGCGGCGTATCCACCATGTTCTTATGGTATTACACTTGTTTCGTTATCCTGATCACAACTAACCACATAAGCACATAATCGTCAACTTGTCAATTGTCTCGTCAAATACGCATTAAAGTACACAAAATCCAATAAAGACTACCAATTAGTACTTTAAACATTCCACAAATATCTAACTATAAAGATAAGTAGATGTAATGAGAATTAAGTCTTGTCACTTGTCTCGTCAAATTGTCTTGTCACTACAAAAAAATTGCCATTTAGCGATACGCAAAAAGTGCCATAAAAAAACAAAAAGTGCCACTAAAGACCTCTGTAGGAATGGGCGGCACACAAAAAGTGCCGCTAGAAGCGCTGACGCTAAATCCGTTTAGTGGCACTTTTTCAATTTGCCGTACAAAGTTTTTAGGGTTTTAATGGCACTTTTTTGCTTGCCAAGATATAAGAAAAAGACTTTTGTGACACAATTTTTATACCTTTAAAAAGTAATCCTAGTTACCAATGCACACTAGTTTTAGTGGCACTTTTTTTTTTGCCACAATATAAAAAAACTGTTTACAATATAAAATAAAAGTTTTATAAAATTGTAAATATAAAATCATAATATTATAACTTCATTAATAAGCTTGATCCAAAACATATTCCAAACACTAACAAAACATTGTGTAGTAATATATTCCAAATTCCAAATGTTTACAAAGAGTCTAAACGTTATTTTGGACATGAATTTTACTGTCATAAAACTTAGCTCCGAAAGCTTCTCATGATATCTTTCCTGCCATCATCAACCATATAAACAAACATTAGTATTGATTAAAGAAATCCAAAAGTTCGTTAATTAATGAAAATCATTGTTCTTTATTCAAAAGAAAAATATACATATAAGAAAATGGCCCGAGCACTTAACATTTAGAGAAAAAACCAACATATATATGCAACCATTAAATTGCCCGAACACCTAACGGTTAGACAAAAAACCAAGATATTACCTTTACTCCAATGTCAACAAAAATATAAAGATTATTGTCCAAACATCTTTCTTCCCTGTAAGTAGATTTGTACTAAAAATAAAAATTAGATGTATATTGTTTAAGAATGTGATAACTAACAACAATTTAGGAGCATCCTTACATTACGATTGCGTCTATATGAGATTCAACCAACTTTTCAGCTTGTGCCTTCTCCAAAGTCTGCTACATTGAAAAGATTTTTTCTTAACATGATTTGAAGTAAAGTATACATTGAATAAAAATCAGAAAAATAAACAAATAAAATTGACTTTGGTGACATTAAAGTATCAAGAGTAGGTCGCATCGCTACAAGAGTAAGACCCTATGCGAACAACATTTTGTTGCTTGTTAGTAACGACTTGTCGTCTCTACAGGTCTATTTCACCTATAGAGACGTTAGCTCTATGGTATTTTTACATATAAAGACAAAATGTCGTCTCTACAACATGTTGTCTCCATAGCTCCATCCTATAGGTAATATGTCATCTCTATAGGTTTTTCTTTTAAAAAAATTACCTATAAAGCCAATATCATGTATTTATTGGTTCTATGAAATTAAAAGAAAATGTTTATCAATTTTTTTAAACCAAAAAGTTTTAACAATCAAACATATAAGTAAGTTGTGGTCATCAGAAAATCGTCTTTATTGGTCCTATAAAATTAAAAGAAACTACAAACCCAAACATCGAACGGGTATATTATAAAAGGTCTATTAACAACCCATTTACATCACCCATGATCCCATATAAGTTGATGAACCATGTTAGTAGATGACATAGAACGTCCAACCAAATAACTATTATCCAAACAATTCAAAGATAAACCACGTAACCGAATTAATCTTGTTAAAAATTCGCGCACAAAAGATAAACGTGCGAAAGCGAAACTGAATAAAAACAAACCCGTGTTTTGAGCTGGAAATTTGCAAGTAATTCAGTTGTGGTCATCAGAAAATCGTCTATGTTCTTTCTACCACTCACTCCCAAACTGCAAATTCGAAACAAAGCTCGGTCTAATAAATATTTATCGAGTTTGAAATAAAACACGACCCGTATCCACCCATTCACAAGAAATGGGTCAAAATTTCAACGTCTACATTTCTTATCCACCATAATAGGCAAGTATGACGTTGCATTAGTCCAGAGTTATAATGTAAATTACCTAGTAAAATATGTTACCATAAGAGGGAGGTATAGTTCCATCAAGTGTTGTCAAGTTGGCTGCCAAAGAAAGCAAAGCATGTATGGAAAATGCTATTAGATGGTAAGATAAATAAATGGTGTGTCTCATGGATCTAATGCAATTAGGAAAAAACAATATCAAATAAGATAATAAAATGACACATCTAACATAGCAAAGCCTACCGAGTTCAACATTTCTTATTGCCAATGAGAAAGATATGACTATGACGAAAGTAACTTTCAAAAACGATATCAAAGCAGATAATAAAACGACACCTCTATAAGTTTTTTATTTAAAAAACCACTTTCCACAAATTAACATTCTTAGCATCCTGTTATGATGAAAGTGACTGACCTAATTGCAGTCTTCTGTAAAAAATGATCACCTCCTTCAACGTCTCATAAAAATGATATTGGCAAACTACAAACTACAAGTATTTAATGAACGAAAGAATTTACCTTATCATTAGCCCATCTATGCCACAAAAACCGTCAAGTATCCCGGCTGATGTTTGTGACCAGCAAGTAACTAATCAATTTGTGTAGTGTATAGATTTTATCACTTTCTCTACTAGTTGTAGTAATCTAAAGATTGAAAGAAGCGAGAAAACATCAGATTATACCAAATTCTAAAACCAGTATGTGTAGGCCTAGTAGTCCCTTGTTATTTAAAAATAAACAGGTTGTTTTAAACATGCCGGAGTTGGTTGACCATAAGCACTTTCTTGTCTATTTCGTTAATGTTTGTATAAATAGGCAATCTATTAGTATGAAAACAAAATCATCATACTAACAATCTAAATCTTTGAATAGAACTGGATAAAAGATTCTATGCATTAAAACAACCATTAGGCAACTTCAAACCCATTTCATAATTGACCTAATTTGAAGTTGACGCCTGTCGGCCCAAATAAAACAATGAAATCATCTTACATGGTTATTAGAAAGGTCCTTTGGTCCTATTCTCAGGGGAACAAGTGTCTTTTGCCAATGGAAATACTTCTTCCAAGTTCCAACCAGGTGAACTATTGAAAGAATTTAGCCCCTTTACTTATCAACTACATGCACAATCACTAAACAAACTCATTTATAACTTATGATTAACATCAAATCCATACAACATGACTGGCCTAATTCCAGTCTTCAGTAAAAATGAATTGCCTCTTTCCACACGTATCCCCTTCGTTACAGGTAACTGAATAAGAGAGACTAGAGTGAAACATAACATATAAAACACAACATATAATTTTGGTATGTAATAACAACAATCTATGATGCACTGGGACGGGTACGGGAACGGGGTACGGGGACGGGCACGGGAAACGGCAAAACTAAAAAATTCAAGAAGCGGGGACGGGACGAGTACGGGAATAAAAACATATAAAAATAAACATATATCAAAGATAATGTAACACAAAACCCCAAAATAGTTATATATTGATGTAAAGCTCAAAAATCCCATATCTTACTAATCTAATCAAACGTTAACAAGCAAATTGCTTTCAAGTTCCGGTTCATCTAATGAAAGATAGCAAACTCCAAATATCCTACATCTTCCATCGAGTCAAAAGCATCTCCATCCACATCCCACATATTTACAACATCGTTAGGGGCCCTAGACAAAAGCCGAAGATTGTTGTGGACGTAAACCAAGTCTTGAGCACGACTTAGTGATTTCATTATTACCTATTCTAGAAAAACCCGGAGAAGAAGCAATGACGGTATCTGGGGAATAAGCATCTGCTAACTCTGTGCCAGCAGCCGTGTAGTCAATCTGTTCCTCCTTAGCGAGTGGATAAATGCATAGGTGCTCCAATTTCGCTCAGCGCATGAAGACGAACTAGGTTGTCCAAGAAATTTTAAAGCTAAAGTTTGGAGAAGAGGAGTTTGAGCACCAAAGTTAGCCCACCATGACTTGGGTTCCATAGTATCCATCTTTGTAATACATGTTAAATCTTCAAAAGGACTAGCCTTCATTGAAAACAAAGCATACTCATCCAAGACTCTATCATGCTCATCATCATATTAGGAAACAATCTCTTAAAACAAGTCCGCCTCTCTTGTGAAATTTCTCCATCCCTATGAGGAGGGAGTCTTTCACTATTCTCAAGTAACCATGCGTCACTATAATATCTACAACATTTAAAATTAAAAATATAAATACATAATAGAAACCAATCATGTAATTTTAAATCATATACCTTGGATTTAAAGAGTGTGCTAAACAATGTAGAGGCGTGTTATTCTTCGTCCACCGAGCCACTAAAACTATACACAACATCATAAAAGATAATACGAGTAGATAAGGGACATTTTTCTTTCTTGTAGATCTCGGCCTTCACCTTCTCAATCATTGAATCCCACATCTCATACACAAAATGTAGACATGGTTTGTCGGTGTCACAAACTCTAATCATATCATATATCGGTTCAATAAAACTAAGAATGTATGATACTTATCCCACCAATCATCATCCAAAATCTTCTCTTTAACAGAGTTAGCTTTCACCATGTCATCCTCTCTATAAGAAGCCCATTCATCACTTATGACCATAGCTTGTAGACCCCGTTTGACAAGTTTGAATCTCTTAAGCATCACATCAATTGAAGCAACACGAGTATCAGCAATCGAAAGCAATCTTAGAGGAGTAAACTTGCTTAAAATGGATAGTCTCATGTTATGGTTCATGATAAAGTTTTTTATTGCAACCGTATCCATGTGAACTTCTGTTATACATTTGCATTCATCATATGTTATTTGATTGGTTTCCACATTCCTTGGTGAACATATATTCTTCAACGCAAGATTAAGTGTATGTACCACGTATGGTATCTAGTAGATGTTAGTAAACTCACTCGTGACAATCTCTCCAGCTGCCTTGCAAACTGATGCATTGTCGGTGATGATTTGTACAACATTTTCATGACCAATCTTGTTGATAACTTCTTTCATCAGATTAGCAATAAAAAACTTATCTTTGGCTTCTCCAAAACAATTAACCGCCTTTAGAAATAAAGGATCATTAGTTGAGGTAGCCATGAAGTTGATTAAAGGCTTTCTTGCAGGATCTATCCAACCATCACTGACAATAGACACACCTTTCTCTTTCCATGATAACCTGATCAGTTCCAATAACTTGTGCACATTCTCTTTTTCCTTTTGTAGCATGGTTGTTCTAAGTCTATTATAGTTAGGAGGTACATACCCTTCAATTTTGTTCTCTGCAGCAAACTGAAAAGCCCTAAGGTAGTGCGGGTTTCTTGAAAGATTGAAAGGTAAACCTCCGGTATAGAACATCCTTGCTATCTCCTCATCAAGTTGGTCCCTTATTTCCACACCAAAAGTTTTTTGTATAGGATTTGAAGCGGGTTTTCTCCTCTTTAAGGGATTACCAGCATCACATGGCAACCCAACTTCTTTCGCTTTTGAATTGTTTATTCTCGCTTCATATGCATCTTCTAACTTTTTCATTGCAACTTTATCACCCTGTGTTGCTTTCTTCCAGATAGCAATCCCACTACCTTTTATACAAATCAACAATAATCAACAAAACATTAGATAATAAAAAAACAGCAAATAATATTAGAGACATTAGAGGATCAAATGTACATCATATTGATACAACACATATAACATAAAGTTTATTATATTTCCTTAAAAATAATCATACAGTAACAATGTTTACTAACATCTTCAATGCAAACTGTCACTATACACAATTCAAAACAGTGTAACATACGCTTAATGTCAAAACAGTGTTACTACCTCTTCAATGCAAGATCAAATGTACATCATATGGTTACTGTAACATGAATAATATAAAAAATCGTCAAAAAAGTTAATTCATGCAAAACAGTTAATGCATAACATACATGCAAAACAGTCCCCTTCTCCTGCATAATTCATGTAACATTCAATTCAAAAAAAACAAAAATCACTCAAACATAAGATTCATGCAAAACAGTTAATCATAGCTTAATCATGAACACAATTAGGGTTTCATATTTTCATACCTTTTATACCGAGCAAGTGTGCTCTAACTCTTGAATACGATCCTTGTCGATTTTCACCACAAACTTTGCACTTGAATTTCCAAGTTCCTCCCGAACCTTGCTTTTCTTGTTTTTCCACATAATC
Source organism: Scalesia atractyloides (assembly GCA_947069175.1). Classification (NCBI taxonomy): domain Eukaryota; kingdom Viridiplantae; phylum Streptophyta; class Magnoliopsida; order Asterales; family Asteraceae; genus Scalesia; species Scalesia atractyloides. Next base: position 50,197,360 of record CAMTDV010000010.1, on the reverse strand, counting down.
CCACAATGGAGGTTCATCTACAGATGAAGATGATCCTTGTGTTTCTTCATTAGAAGCCATGATTTTGGAGTTTGAATGAGAAAAGAGAAGAAGAAGAAGAAGAAAAACGGCGATTACAGAGGTGCTGTAGGGTTATACCTTATACGTTGATTGATATTAACTGAATTGTAGGGGCGATATATTTGAATGGGATTAAATAATCTTTTTTTTAACCGGAAAAAACGATCTGGAAACTTGCAGCGCGTCCCCATAATCTGTCCTCTTATCCAGCTCGAATCCTGACCGTTTCCTGCCTTCCGGGGACGTTTCCCGGCCGTCCCCGGGGCGTTTCCGTCCCCTAGCAGTCCCCGGGACGGGAGACGGCACACTACAGGCGTTTCCGTGCTTCAGAGACAACAATAGCAAGTAATACTTACCTTGATCATTCGTAAACTGAAACTCTTGAGAACTTGATAGACCACCTTGCATTTCACTCGTATGATGAACTTGAATTTAAAATGCCTCATGGTCTTCAACAGCCTCATTGGAGACTGTAAAAATGTTCCCACCCATTGGTCTATTCAAAAAATGTTCAATATGAATGTCAATATTTAATGTTAAAATAATATGCAAGAAATAAAGAATGCATTTTAAGCATCACATATATAATACATACACATTTACACAATTATAGTTTTACGAATATCATTCTAACAATATAAATATCATGTCTGCATGCATAAACGAATCGAGTTGAGCTAGTTGAGGTTAACTCATTAGAAGCTCAACTTAAGCCTATTTCAAATGAATTCAAGTCAAGCTTGAACCTCAGCTAGCGCTTCTAACCTCGATTAAGCCCTAGTATCTTAAACAAACATATTATTTATTAACATAGTAGTGATTAAAAAACAAATAAAATTAATTTTATTCTCTATTTCCTCCTATCAATCTTGCAATTTCGCCAATTCATCTCTCCAAGACGAGGATCTACAGATGCATAAAAATATGGCCTTAATAGAATATCAACAAGCATTTCTAATTTGATTTGGCTTGTTGCTCAAAAATCCAACTAAGCAGTAGAAAGAAAACAAGGAACGCATCAACGAAAGTTAGAGATTTATGATTCATTACCTGCCAATTTGATGTCGAAATTTAACGTAGTGCAACCGTCTCTGGTGGTTGTACTCCAGAACAAGACGTATTCAAATCAAGTGCGTATTAAACATACCGCTGCCATCGATATTCCGACTTTTTGGTAGAAAAATTGAGCACTTCCTTATCATGATTCTCTGCACAACCGAACAACGCGCAACAGAAACATCCTTTGTCAGCGGAATAACATACACCAACACCTAAACAAAAACTCTTATCATGAATCATATCTTTAGTCGCGAATTTCGTCACCCAGATTAGGGCTAGGGTTTGGTTCTCTTTTTTTCTACTAAAATAATTTGTTTGTAAACTTTATTAGAAAAGAAACACAAGCAATTTCAATTCAATACGATGGTAGTTAACGAAATTGGTTCCGAAACCCGAACCCAATCTTTTTCATCCCATGAATTCCGCTTCATACGCTAGTTCTATTTTTTGGAACGCCATTATACATATATTTAGTTATTTTTTAAAACATAACATAAATACAATGAACCAGCAATGACCCCAACAGGTACATATAAAAACTAGACCCACCAAAATCATATAGTTGCACAAGAGGTAGAGATAAAAAGAACCTTGAGTTTGCTGCAACGTGAGGAAGAGAGCATAAATTGTTGAAGGTTTAGGAGGGAAATTGATTTTGGAAAATGATTCTAACGGGAGATGTTTAATATTTGTTTGGGTGAAACATGATTTTGGGAGGGAGAAGTTCAATTATGTTGAAACACTCTCGGAGAGAAAAAATTTAGGTGAAATTTTATCAAGGTTTTAAGGAGGGAAAAAGAAAAGAATTTAAAACTACACGAAAATTCCCCCTTCATATAAAAAGTGCCACTAAAACCAATCAAAAAATTTCAGTGGCAAATACAATGTGTCATAAAAGCCTAAATTAGTGGCATAAAAAATAATTGTCACTGTGCTAGAAAAATATGGCATACACAAAGTGCCATAAAAATCTAAAATAGTGGCACAAAAGCTAAATGTCATTAAAAGTGTTTGCCACTAAATGACATTTTTTTGTAGTGTGTCAAATACGTATTAAAGTACACAGAATCCAATCAAGGACTATCAATTAATACCTTAAACATTCCACATATATCTAACTATAAAGATAGGTAGATGTAATGGGAATTAACTCTTGTCACATGTCTCGTCAAATTGTCTTGTCAAATACGCATTAAAGTATACAGAATCCAATCAAGGACTACCAATTAGTACTTTAAACATTCCACAAATATCTAACTATAAAGATAGGTAGATGTAATGGGAATTAAGTCTTGTCACTTGCCTCGTCAAATTGTATCACAAAATCCCAATCCTAATGGTGATTCGGAAAAGGCTACGAAGGGTAATACAATAAGCGCACTTATATATAGGAAGTACCAGCGACATATCCACCATGTTCTTATTGTATTACTCTAGTTTCGTTATCTAAATCACCAACAATTCTACACATAAACCAAAACCATCGTTCCTCTTAAAGTACTTCTTATATATAGATATAATGGGAATTAACTCTTGTCACATGTCTCGTCAAATTGTCTTGTCAAATACGCATTAAAGTATACAGAATCCAATCAAGGACTACCAATTAGTACTTTAAACATTCCACAAATATCTAACTATAAAGATAGGTAGATGTAATGGGAATTAAGTCTTGTCACTTGCCTCGTCAAATTGTATCACAAAATCCTAATCCTAATGGTGATTCGGAAAAGGCTACGAAGGGTAATACAATAAGCGCACTTATATATAGGAAGTACCAGCGACATATCCACCATGTTCTTATTGTATTACTCTAGTTTCGTTATCTAAATCACCAACAATTCTACACATAAACCAAAACCATCGTTCCTCTTAAAGTACTTCTTAAAAATCTCGCTATAAAGATAGGAAGATTTAAGAGTGTACTTCAAACATCCTTTGAGAATCTAACTATGAAGATAGATAGATCCTACAAGGATATAGGCCCTAAAAGACCTCTTTAATTGTCGTGTCATCAATTGTCGTGTTGCATAATCAGAATTAATACATAAAAGCAATTAGTAAAAACATACATGCCATACATTTGAGAAAAATCGGTTACACATATGAATCACCCCAAATCATTTGGAAAACGCAAAGAGGGGGAGCAATGTACTCGCCTGGGATTGCGTATAGATCTTGTTCAAATGATATAAGAAAGCTCAAAGGATCAAGAGTTCAAGTGTTGAAGTGGTTCCTAGTGTATCGGATAATTACATATTAGTGTCGAAACTTGAAAACGAGAAATCGGATAGAATGAGGTATATAAACCAAACAAGATTTGGATATGGTTCATAATACCTAACATTTTGAATTGGAAGCATTTCAAAAAGTTTTGACTTGATACGGCTTGCTAAAGTGGTTTACGCCACTTTAACGGGTTATAATCGTAGCTATGGGTATGGATGGTTAAATATGTCCTATGACAAGTCTAATATGCCAAAAGTAGTTTATATAAGTTGTATAATCAGTTTAGATGTCAAAATAACATTCTTATATGTTTAAAACTAATTTATGTGCAAAAAGGGCATTTTCGGTATTTTTAAGGAATACATAGTCTACTTGTCATATGATTAACCAAAAAATGTGATTATTAGGTATAAGCTCATACGGTTATAACCTATAATACTATGATCATAATAATGGTCTTGGTCGGATCCTAAAGGTGACCAAACAAGTCAGATTCGATAGTCAATGCAGTGGTCAAAACCGCTAGACTTATGACTCTAAACAAGCACAATTACAAAAGTGACGAATTAGACATGTTTTGGCATGTCTAAATAAGTTTATAAAAGCATTTTGGCATCAAAATGAACTGTTTTGACACCTGAATTTAGTTTCGGCTTGAAACGCGCACATGTCACATTTTGACCGAAACTTTGACTTGTCAAAATCAGTAGAAATGGTAGAAATCAGTAGGTATGATCTAGGGATTATGATCAACATGATTATGACCATATTAGCAAGTTCAATTGGATTTTATGTTGATCAATATATGATCAATTCTGGAAGTCAAACAAAAGTCAAACTTTGTGACTTTTAACCCAATTAAACTACAAGAATTGAATCAAAACATGATTGAACACTTACAATACCAAAGGAATGATCAAGGAACTCAGAAGAACTCCAGAGGTGGTTGCAACTTCAGTTGGTAGTAGAAAATGAGTTGATCAAAAATTTAAATGGCTAAATCCCCATGTTATTAATAGTAATATTGGATTAATAAGATCAAAACAAGTGTCCATGAGTCATTCTAGAAGTTGATTAGTGTCAAAACACATGTCAAATGCAGAAACAAGGGTGGCAAGTTCGTTTGATGAGTCAACAAGGCAAATGACCACCTGCTGCCAAGTTTTTGGTGTGTTGGAGCTCCCTTACGAACCGTATGGTCCATATGCTTACGGTCCGTAAGCTTGGGAGCTGGGCACAACTTTCAAAAAATGGCAGAACAGGCCCTTGCATGCGTTTTGTCGCGTTTTGGCATTTCTAACACTCATTAACCTGATTTTTAAGCTTCGTAAGGACGTTAAAGTATAGGGAACTTGAATTTGTCCAAAAATGTTCCAGAGGTCAGTTCATTTGGTCGTACGGTCGCGGTTTTCGGTTAATTACGACGAAAATCGTAACGAACGCGTGTGTGACCGTAAATGCGTAACGGATGATATTTTAGCATACCAATCACTAAAATATAATATTTTAATGATTACAAAAATTTTTGGATGTCCGTACATGTTCCGGATAGCGAAATACGCGAAAAGGCGTAGTTTCGTAGAATTTACAAAATAGCCCCTGAAGTTACAAAAGTGTGTTTTTGCCACACCGAAGCTCTCGAAACTTATTTCTAAGTTATATAAAGAGTATTTAAGGTATGTTAATCTTATGAACTTATTCCGGAGTGTGCGTTGCTACAGGAATCGGCAGACTTTCGTAGTTTGTCGTATTTAGTCCCTGTGATCGAATAGGCTTGTTTTTGACATACCAAACCCTTCAAAACTTATTTCTAAGTTATGCAAAGGTTATTTAAGGTATGTTTAGCTTGTGTCCTTTTCTCGGTGCATACGTTACGTTAAACAGGTTACGTTTAAGCATTGGCTATTGGAATGCCTTCAAAGAACAAGTTTTTGAAAGCCCGAAATTTTGCACAAGTGTCACATCTTGTGTGACTTCTGCGCTTTTCTTTTGACCAACGTATCGGCGGCTTTTAGGCTTTTGAGCTTTCTTGCCTTTTGTTTTCGAAGAACCGGTAGTCTTCGTAGTTGTAGCTGTAGCGGAAGACTTAACATGTTTAATTTTCTTTTTCGGTCTCTCCTCATCAATATCTTTTTCAATCTCCGGTATATAATCTGCATCAGTTTCTTTCACTTTCTCAGCAGCTGTTTTGGCGATTGATTTCTTTGTAGCTTTTTCAATCGAATCATTGCTATCTTCATCCTTATCGGATGTAGTAGAGATAACATCATCTTCCTGCGTAGACTTTTCAACCTCTTGACTCTTAATGTTCACCACAGCACTTGAACCAGCTTCTGTTTGAACTTTTTCAGATTTTACCAGTTTTAACAATACACTCAGTTGACCAAATCCAAGCTAATGACCTTGGTTAACCAATTTGCCTGCCGAGTCCAAGTTAATGACCTCGGTTCGACTCGTTATGAACAAACTGTTGGTTTTTCTCAAAATCAAGTTTCAAGTTAAGGAACTTCTCATCATTTTGGCTTATCAGATTTTACAGATTAGCTCCCAGCCCGTTGTCAATTAGATTTCCACCAGTTTAGCACCTTAACAGACTTCGAAGATCCGTTCTCCAACATTGGCTTGTAGAAACTAATGTAGAAACAAAATCTTTTTGTATTTTAGTAAGTTTATGCTAAAACACAATGAAAATCTTTTTGGTTTTAATATGTAAAGCAGACAAACTATTTACAGAACTTTAACAAGTAAACTATGTACAAACATATTTACAGACATATTTTTGTGAATTCGTGTCTATGGATCATATCAGTTGATTGAGACATATCACCAGTACCGTTGACCTTTTGATGACTTTAAGTTTTAAACTCGTTTACTGTCACACCCCGACCACGTAAAACAACAAACCGTGGCGGAAATATCGGGTAGTGTTGTAACAGAATTATTGTTTCAATAACCATGGCACATAAGTTAAGTTTCATTAGTGAATATTGTTTTCATCGTCTTGGATAAAAAAGGAAATACAACAAAAGTTAAGCTATTATTCTGATTTTATAGTCACTAAGGCCCAGTCCGCCCTAAGTGTCATCAACATAAAGTCATTTGTGAAAATAAAGTCATCAAAATAATGCCGGCGAGTACATAGGTTTTATATTGATGCTTCATGGCTTTGAATATTTTAAGAAAACTTTAAAGTAATACAAAAGTCCCCATGAACCATAAAAAGTTTCTTTTATAAAAACCATATGAGAAATCAATATGATATAAAAGAAATAATATACGGTTAAATAGATAACCAAAAGTAAGTTTTTTCTTGTGTAAATTGTCATGTCTTGTATTTTGTTTAAAAATGATTTAGATAACACCACGATATGTAAGATAATAAAAGCATTTATATATAGGAAGTACCATCGGCGTACCCACCATGCTTTTATCATATTACATACGGCACGTTATTTAAATCGCTCACCATAAACCAATAATCAAATGTCGAGTAAATATATGTCATGTAAACAATGTCGAGTAAACAATGTCATGTAAATAAATGTCATGTAAACAATATCGAGTAAACAATGTCGAGTAAACAATGTCGAGTAAACCATGTCATGTAAATAAGTTTCATGTAAACAATGTCGAGTAAACTAATGTCGAGTAAATAATGTCGAGTAAATTAATGTCGAGTAAACAATGTCGAGTAAACCAATGTCATGTAACAATTGTCGAGTAAACAATGTCATGTAAACCAATGTCATGTAACAAATGTCGAGTAAACAATGTCATGTAAACCAATATCATGTAAACAATGTCGAGTTTTATAAACCATTTTCCTTTATTGTTAAAACATATATTATGGATTGTTGGCGAACACATTCAAGCCTTGTTGACTGTCGGATAAACCCCTATCCAGTCAAGGGTTTATCAATGTTCATCGGATTCTGTCATTCCCTAAGGTCGCTTCCGAACATACCTAGGAAGTGGGAACGGGATTGTCAATCATATGGTACCATTACATACTATCGGTCGGCGTGATCAATGTTAATGAATGTATCATTGTCGAGTTCAACACACCAAAATGTCAATAACAATGTAAGCATGTCTGGCAAATATCTTGAAAATGTCTTGTAAATGTTTTGAAAACCATGTACGAGTATGCTCAGTCAACATACATAGTAAAAAAATGTCTTTGTAAAACCAATGTTTTAATTATGCAAATCAACATGTGACTCCAAAATGCAATGAAAGTCATGTAGTATATGTATTATGTAATCAAAGTATGTATAAAGTTATGAAAAACACGAAAGTAATCACAGGCACAATATGTTTCAGCCCAAAACATTTGAAAAGGTAAAAGAGGGGACTATGTACTCACATGGAATTGCAATAAAGTCCTTGTTCAAGAAAATAAGAAAATAATAAAAGCTCAAGAGTCCGAGATTTCAAGCGTGACCTGAAAACGGATAACTATGTAAATATCGGAACTTGAAATCGGAGGATTTGGATAGAATGAGATCTTATAAACCAAACAAGTGTTGGAACTCATATAATATGGTTTAATAAGTTTACATCCTGAGTTGGAAAGATTTTTAAGTGCTTTTGACCCGTTATGACCCGTTAAGGTAGTTTATGCTACTGTAGCGCGTCATTAGCGTAACTACGCATTCGGAGGGCTAGATACGTGTCATGCTAAGTTTTAAATGCTTAAACATTTTTAAAATGTTATTTGACTAGATTATATGTCAAAATTTATGTTAGATATGTGTTTAATTGGTTTTCTTGCGAAAAGGGCATATTGGTCATTTTTAAGGGATGTTACCATTGATTATCATAACACTATCCGAACGACATGATCATGAGGTATAACCTCAGAGGGTTATTCCTTATATATTTATGGTCATAAATATGTATTTAGTCGTGTCTAAAAGTTGACCAAACGGGTCAGATTCGAAAGTCAAAGCGTTGGTCAAACCGCTAGACTTTTGAACCCAAATGAGCACTTTTAACAAAGGTGACGAATTTGACATAACTTGACATGTATTAATAAGTATATAAAAGTATTTTGGCATCAAAACAACCTGTTTTGACACCCGAAAACAGATCCGTTGCAAAATGCGCAAAAATCGCATTTGACCGAAACTTTGACTTGTCAAAATGACTATAAAAGGTGGAAATCAGTAGGCATGATCATTAAGGATCATAACCACCTTGATTACCATCATATTGCAAGGTTCAATTGGACTTTATGTTGATCAATTCATGATCAAATCTGGAAGTCAAACAAAAGTCAAATTTTGTGACTTTTAGTTCATTTAAACTACAAGAATTGAACAATACTTGAATGTAACACTTACAAATACCAAGGATGATCAAGGAATCATAGAGGAGTTTTCAAGATGGTTGAAAACTTCAGATTTGTAGCAGATGAGAGCAAGAAGGGAATGAAAATTTTAAATGTGGGGATGATCATGGTATTTATAATGATCAAGAGGTGATCAAGATCATGCCAAGTGTTAAGACAATGTTCTAGGATGTTAACAAGTGTTATTGAGGTGTTAGAAGCAGGTTAAGTGTGGCAAATTTCGAGCTAGGTGTCAAAAATTGCGAATTGGTGGTAAGGAAATGAGCTGGGAAGCTGCCAGCTAACTTTCTGTCAAAACAGGGGCCTCGCCGTACGCTACGGTACCGTCGCGCTACGCCACGTCCCCCCTTGTCTGAAACATTCAAAAATGGCAGAACAGGTCCCTACACATGTTTTCGTAGCATTTTGGCATTTCTAACACCCGTTAACCTTTTTTTAAGTTCCATAAGGACGTTAAAGTATAGGGAACTTTAAATATGCTCAAAAATATCTCAGAGGTTGGTTTGTTTCGTCGTACGGTTGCAGTTTTTGGTTAATTACGACGAAAATCGTAACGAACGCGTAAATTACCGTAACTGCGTAACGAATGATATTTTTGCATTCCAATCATTAATATACTTGATTTTAAAGATTACAAAAATTTTTGGATGTCTGTACATGTTTAGGATAGCGAAATACGCGAAAAGGCATAGTTTCTTAGTTTTTGCAAAATAGTCCCTGAAGTTGTAAAAACATGATTTTGCCATACGGAAGCCCTTAAAACTTATTTCTAAGTTATGTAAAGGGTATTTAGGTATGTTTAGCTTATGTCAATGTTTTGGACTTAAGGATCACGCGATACGACATAGTTTCGCAGTTTTTGCAATATAGCCCCTAGAGTTGCATAAGTATGTTTTTGACATATCGAACCCTCAAAACTTATTTCTAAGTTATGTAAGGTTATTTAAGGTATGTTCAACTTATTCCCTTGTCCCGGAGCGTACGTTGCATTAAACTGATTAAATTTACGTAACGGTTTGCGATTTCACATCCAGAAAATGTTTAAAGGATCGGATTTGAACAAGGATTAAAAATACACAAATGTAATAAGTAAATATACAAAACTCATAAAATGTAACACAAAATTTCATTAATATAATATCGTCGGATACAATACAAAGATTAGAAAACACAGATGTCACAGTCTCTCCTACTTCAGGAATTTCGTACCAGAATTTAGCTTGAGGAAACTGGTTAGAAAAGATGCGGTTTTGCCTTCATTTGGTCCTCTCGTTCCTAACTAATCTTTGGGCCACGTTTGGATTCCCAGCAAACTTTAACAATCGGTATACGTCTGCGCTTTAACTTCTTTGACTTCACGTTCCAATATTTCCACGCGTTTCTCAACAAAATGCATCGTGTCATCAACACGAATTTCATCAAGGGGAATGTGGAGGTTTTCATCAGTTAAACACCTTTTCAAATTGGATACGTGGAATGTTGGATGAACGTTTCCAAGTTGTGGAGGTAGCTCAAGTTTGTAGGCCACTTTTCTGATTCTCTCAACGATCTTAAATGGTCCAACATAATGTGGTGCAAGTTTTCCTTTCTTCCCAAATCTAATCACTCCCTTTCAAGGGGATACCTTGAGTAGGACGTGATCACCGACTTGGAATTCCAAAGGCTTGCGTCGTTTATCCGCGTAACTCTTTTGACAGCTTCTAGCTGTCAGAAGGTTTTCGCGAATCTTCTTGACTTTGTCTGTTATGTCATGAATAAGTTCAGGTCCAGTGAATTGAGATTCACCGATCTCATTCCAACAGACAGGTGAACGACATTTTCGACCATAAAGAGCTTTAAAAGGTGCCATGTCAATGCTGGAGTGATAACTATTGTTATAGGAGAATTCGATCAATGGTAGATGCGAATCCCAACTACCACCAAAGTCGATCACACAGGCTCTAAGCATATCTTCCAGTGTTTGGGTCGTTCTTTCAGATTGTCCATCCGTTTGAGGATGATAAGCAGTGCTCAAGTTAAGCTTGGATCCCATGGCAGACTGCATGGTTCTCCAAAAATGAGATGTGAATCGAGCATCATGATCTGATATAATATCCAAAGGGACACCATGACGAGATACTATTTCATCCACATAGACTTTAGCAAGTTTGTCAGCAGAGAAATCCTCACGAATGGCTATAAAATGTGCTGACTTTGTTAGATGATGAACGACTACCCAAATGGCATCGTGACCTCTAGAAGTGCGTGGTAATTTGGTAACGAGATCCATGGTAATGATTTCCCATTTCCAAACCGGAATCTCTGGTTGTTCAAGCAAACCAGAAGGACACTGATGTTCTGCTTTTACCTTAAGACAAGTAACGCATTTAGATACGTACAAGGCAATGTCTTGCTTCATACCCGGCCACCAATACTGAGTACGAAGATCCTTATACATTTTGTCTGCACCAGGATGAATCGAATAATGAGATTTATGAGCCTCGTTCATAATCAAAGTGCAGAGATTGTCTTAACTTGGAACCCACAAACGGTTCAGATAATAAAGCAACCCATTGTCTTTGGTTTCAAGCTGAAGCTCGAGATGATGTGGTAATTCATTATCCATTATGCCTTGTGCAACACAAGTATGTTGAGCTTCAAGGATACGTGTCTGGATATCAGATCGAACTTGAACACAATGCAACTTGACTCATTCCTTAAGACTTAATGCATCAGCTACGACATTTGCCTAACCAGGATGGTATCGAATTTCGCAGTCATAGTCGTTCAGAAGTTTGACCCAACGCCGTTGTCTCATGTTTAATTCTTTCTGATTGAAGATGTGTTGGAGACTTTTGTGGTCTGTGAAAACCACACATTTTGTACCGTACAGATAATGTCTCCAAATTTTGAGAGCGAAAACAACAGCACCCAACTCAAGATCATGAGTGGTGTAGTTCTTTTCATGGGTCTTTAGTTGTCTCGATGCATAGGCTATAACTTTGTCTCTTTGCATTAGAACACAACCGATGCCTAAGTTAGACGCATCACAATATACAACTAAGTCGTTGTTACCCTCGGGTAAAGATAGAATAGGAGCATCACAAAGCTTTTACTTCAAAGTCTAGAAAGCTTCTTCCTGTTTGGGTCCCCACTCAAAAGGTTTATTCTTTTGAGTTAAAGCAGTGAGGGGAACCACAATCTTGGAGAAGTTAGCAATGAAACGAAGGTAATATCATGCGAGACCCAAAAATGAACGAACCTCAGTAGGAGTAGTAGGCGTACTCCAATCTCTGATTGCACTGATCTTAGTGGGATCTACGTGAATACCTTGTTCGTTGACAATATGTCCCAAAAACTGAACTTCCTTAAGCCAAAATTCACACTTGGAGAACTTGGCGTAAAGTTGTTCTTTCTTTAGGAGTTCCATTGTTAGACGAAGATGTTGTTCATGATCGGCCCGAGTCTTGGAATAAATCAAGATGTCATCAATAAAAACAATGATGAACTTGTCCAAATAAGGCTTATAGACCCTATTCATCAAGTCCATGAAGACGGTAGGAGCATTGGTTAAGCCGAAGGGCATAACAGTGAACTCATAATGATCATATCGAGTACAGAAAGCTGTCTTGGGAATATCTTCCTCGAGTACACGAAGCTGATGATACCCAGAACGTGGATCAATCTTCGAAAAACAAGTTGCACCCTGTAGTTGGTCAAAAAGATCATCAATGCGAGGTAGGGGATATCGATTCTTGATCGTGAGTTTATTAAGCTCACGGTAGTCGATACACATAGAAAAGATCCGTCTTTCTTTTTCACAAATAAAACTGGACCACCCCACGGTGAAAAGCTTGGACGAATGAATCCTTTGTCAGAAAGTTCCTGAAGCTGCTTTGACAACTCTTGCATTTAAGACGGTGCAAGACGGTAAGGAGATTTGGCTACTGTGTTGGCACCAGGTACAAGGTCTATATGAAACTCAACTTGATGAGCAGGAGGTAAACCAGGTAGCTCATCTGGAAACACCTCAGGATAATCCCGAACCACAGGGATATCTTGAATAATTTTTCCCTTGCCTTTCTCCTCTACAATATGCACCAAGAAAGCAACATAATTCTTCCGCAAGTATTTCTGAGCTCGGGTACAAGTCATAAGTTTAAGGTTACTAACTGGTCTTTTTCCACGAACTTCCAGAATTTCACCAGACGGAAGAGGTACACAAACAATCTTATCAAAACAAACCACCTCGGCATGATGTTTGGTTAACCAATCCATTCCCACTATAATGTCGAAACTCCCAAGTTGCATAGGCGTGAGGTTAATAGGAAAGAGATGGTTATTAAGGTTCAATAGGCAACCAGGAATGATAGAATCAAGTTTAAGAGGTTCACCATTGGCTATTTCGACTGTCAAGGGCTTTCCTAGTTTGGTTCTTGGTTTCGCAAGTAAGGGCTCAAATGTTAAGGACACAAAACTTCTATCAGCACCCGAATCAAATAGTATAGAAGCAGGATGGTTGTTAACAAAAAACGTACCATTCACCACCTCGTTATCTGCTCGTGCCTTGTTCGCATTAATGTTGAAAGCTAGTCTAAGAGCCTGGTTCGCATTTGCCAATCTCGGGCAGTTGTTACGGTAGTGGGTGAGATCCCCACAGTTGTAGCAAGATCTTGGTGGGTAATGTGGTCGTACAGGATTGGCTGGCTGCTGAACATGGTTTTGAGCCACATTGTTCGGGTTAGGAGGCGAACAACAAACGTTTGCCAAATGACCAGATCTACCACAGTTTGCGCAAATACGACATGGGAGATGAGGTTGGTGATGACTATTGCACCTGTTACACAAAGGTGCAATGTCAGTATACTGTTTCTTGGCAGGAGGCTGAGCAGGCTGGTTGGGAGCAGCTTGATTAGGTGTGGCTTGGTTGGGTTATGTGGTGAAAGTGAAATTTTTGGAAGCCTTGCGCTTCCTTGACTTCTTCGAAGACTAAGCTTTCTTAACCTTTGGTTTCTTAGACTTGTCAGACGATCTCTGTCACCCTTACGATGGAGCTTACCCTTTTTGATCTGCGATTCAGTCAGTGTTGCAGATAGCTCAATGGCTTGCCCGACAGTAGTGGGGTTGCTGTCGATGACAATATCCTGAACCGGGTCAGGAAGACCATCTATGTATTTCTCGATTGCCTTATCCAAAGGCGTCACCATCTCAGGGCATAACAAACTCAACTCCTCATACCTGTCAGTATACGTATGGTGCTCACCACTGTCTTGCTTCAGATCATGAAACTCATTTTCGAGTGCCCGTTTTTCATGACGAGGGCAAAACTCTTTCATCATAAGAGCTCTGAGTTCCTCCCAAGTCTGACCCATAGCAACATCAGCACCCCTATCTCTCATCACTCCGTTCCACCACGTGAGCGCTCTCTTTTCAAACACGCTAGAAGCAAACTTAACTTTGCGCTCATTTGGACATTGAACATGGCGAAATGTATTCTCAAGACTCTCAAACCACTGTAGGAGCCCAGTTGCTCCCTCAGAACCACTAAACTTGAGCGGTTTAGCCGAATTGAATTGTTTAAAGATGCACGCAGCAGGTGCGTTGTTGTTATTGTTAGCTTGGTTTATCTGAGTTATGAGATTTGGAAGCACTAAAGCAAATTGCTGAGCAATTAGAGCCGCCATGTCGGCGTCCGTGTTTACGTTTCGTCGAGGAGGCATTCTATAAGAGATAAAAACACGAGAGAAAACAAGTGAGATGAATGTTGGATAATCAAAATGAGATGACAAAATATCGACAAATGTAAGGATGGTGGTCATTCGTTCGTTTACTCAAAACAAACAAACGACACACAGTGACTAATCAAAGTAAATGGGTCTTTATAATGTATCGCGAAGACATGCTTTAGCCTATAAGTGGATACTCACCCCAAGAGTTCCCAGGTAAGAGTGATTGGTCCGATTAAGTGTATTTGTACGAACACTCTAGCCTTAGACAGAAACCTCAGGGTACAGGCACCCACCCTTCCAGATTGCACGTGTTCATATTATTAGACCCAAACTTTAACGAGATTTTGAAAACATAGAAGGCATTAAGCCATAAACAAATCATCTAAGGATAGATGATTGATTTCAAAACCGTTATGAAAATTGTGTTTATGTTTTGGTAATCACCTAAAGATAGGTGATTGCATCGTGTTTTAATTCTAAACGCAAGAAAACTTGCGTTAGGGTCCTAGAAAGGTTATAGTCTAGGTCAAAGCTTTACTAATAACCTAATTCCCTATAACCAATGGCTCTGATACCAATCTTTCTGTCACACCCCGACCACGTAAAACAACAAACCGTGGTGGAAATGTCGGGGAGTGTTGTAACAGAATTATTGTTTCAATAACCATGGCACATAAGTTAAGTTTCATTAGTGAATATTGTTTACATCGTCTTGGATAAAAATGGAAATACAACAAAAGTTAAGCTATGATTCTGATTTTGTAGTCACTAAGGCCCAGTCCGCCCTAAGTGTAGCTAGCTTGACATCAAACATTTGCACCTGAAATATATTTGAAAATAAAGTCAACAAAATAATGCCGGCGAGTACATAGGTTTTGTGTTGATGCTTCATGGTTTTGAATATTTTAAGAAAACTTTAAATAATACAAAGGTCACCATGAATCATAAAAAGTTTCTTTTATAAAAACCATATGAGAAATCAATAGGATATAAGCGAAATAATATATGGTTAAATAGATAACCAAAAGTAAGTTTTGTCTTGTGTAAATTGTCATGTCTTGTACTTTGTTTAAATAAAATGATTTAGATAACGCCATGATATGTAAGATAATAAAAGCACTTATATATAGGAAGTACCATCGGCGTATCCACCATGCTTTTATCATATTACATACGTCACGTTATTTAAATCACTCACGATAAACCAATAATCAAATGTCGAGTAAATATATGTCATGTAAACAATGTTGAGTAAACAATGTCATGTAAATAAATGTCATGTAAACAATGTCGAGTAAACTAATGTCGAGTAAACAATGTCGAGTAAACAATGTCGAGTAAACCATGTCATGTAAATAAGTGTCATGTAAACAATGTCGAGTAAACTAATGTCGAGTAAACAATGTCGAGTAAATTAATGTCGAGTAAACCAATGTTATAAAACAAATGTCGAGTAAACAATGTCATGTAAACCAATGTCAAGTAAACAAATGTCATGTAACAAATGTCGAGTAAACAATGTCGAGTAAACAATGTCATGTAAACCAATGTCATGTAAACAATGTTGAGTTTTATAAACCATTTGCCTTTATTGTTAAAACATATATTATGGATTGTTGGCGAACACATTCAAACCTTGTTGACTGTCGCATAAACCCCTATCCGGTCTAGGGTTTACCAATGTTCATCGGATTCTGTCATTCCCTAAGGTCGCTTCCAAACATACCTAGGAAGTCGGAACGAGATTGTCAATCCTATGGTACCATTACATACTACCGGTCGGCGTGATCAATGTTAATGAATGTATCATTGTCGAGTTCAACGCACCAAAATGTCAATAACAATGTAAGCATGTCTTGAAAATATCTTGAAAGGTCTTGTAAATGTTTTGAAAACCATGTACTAGTATGCTCAGTCAACATAGTAAAAAAATGTCTTTGTAAAACCAATGTGTTAATTATGCAAATCAACATGTGACTCAAAATGCAATTAAAGTCATGTAGTATACGTATTATGTAATCAAAGCATGTATAAAGTTACGAAAAACACGAAAGTAATCACAGGCACAATATGTTTCACCAAAACATTTGAAAACGTAAAAGAGGGGACTATGTACTCACATGGAATTGTAATAAAGTCATTGTTCAAGAAAATAAGAAAATAATAAAAGCTCAAGAGTCCGAGATTTCAAGCGTGACCTGAAAACGGATAACTATGTAACTATCAGAACTTGAAATCGGAGGATTTGGATAGAATGAGATCTTATAAACCAAACGAGTGTTGGAACTCATATGATATGGTTTAATAAGTTTACATCCTGAGTTGGAAAGATTTTTAAGTGCTTTTGACCCGTTATGACCCGTTAAGGTAGTTTATGCTACGGTAGCGCGTCATTAGCGTAACTACGCATTCGGAGGGCTAGATACGTGTCATGCTAAGTTTTAAATGCTTAAACATTTTTAAAATGTTATTTGATTAGATTATATGTCAAAATTTATGTTAGATATGTGTTTAATTGGTTTTCTTGCGAAAAGGGCATATTGGTCATTTTTAAGGGATGTTACCATTGATTATCATAACACTATCCGAACGACATGATCATGAGGTATAACCTCAGAGGGTTATTCCTTATATATTTATGGTCATAAATATGTATTTGGTCGTGTCTAAAATTTGACCAAACTGGTCAGATTCGAAAGTCAAAGCGTTGGTCAAACCGCTAGACTTTTGAACCCGAATGAGCACTTTTAACAAAGGTGACGAATTTGACATAACTTGACATGTCTTAATAAGTTTATAAAAGTATTTTGGCATCAAAACAACCTGTTTTGACACACGAAAACAGATCCGTTGCAAAATGCGAACTTTGACTTGTCAAAATGACTAGAAAAGGTGGAAATCAGTAGGTATGATCATTAAGGATCACAACCACCTTGATTACCATCATATTGCAAGGTTCAATTGGACTTTATGTTGATCAATTCAGGATCAAATCTGGAAGTCAAAGAAAAGTCAAATTTTGTGACTTTTTGCTCATTTAAACTACAAGAATTGAACAATACTTGAATGTAACACTTACAAATACCAAAGATGATCAAGGAATCACAGAGGAGTTTTCAAGATGGTTGCAAACTTCAGATTTGTAGCAGATGAGAGCAAGAAGGGAATGAAAAATTTAAATGTGGGGATGATCATGGTATTATAATGATCAAGAGGTGATCAAGATCATGCCAAGTGTTAAGACAATGTTCTAGGATGTTAACAATTGTTATTGAGGTGTTAGAAGTAGGTTAAGTGTGGCAAATTTCGAGCTAGGTGTCAAAAATTGAGAAATTGGTGTCAAGGAAATGAGCTGGGAAGCTGCCAGCTAACTTTCTGTCAAAACAGGGGCCTCGCCGTACGCTACGCCACGTCTGTCTGAAACTTTCAAAAATGCAGAACAGGTCCCTACACATGTTTTCGTCGCATTTTGGCATTTCTAACACCCGTTAACCCCATTTTTAAGTTCCATAAGGACGTTAATGTATAGGGAACTTGAAATATGCTCAAAATCTCAGAGGTCGGTTCATTTCGTCGTACGGTTGCAGTTTTCGGTTAATTACGACGAAAATCATAACGAACGCGTAAATTACCGTAACTGCGTAACGAATGATATTTTTGCATTCCGATCATTAATATAATTGATTTTAATAATTATAAAAATTTTTGGATGTCTGTACATGTTTCGGATAGCGAAATACGCGAAAAGGCATAGTTTCGTAGTTTTTGCAAAATAGTCCCTGAAGTTGTAAAAACATGTTTTTGCCATACGGAAGACCTTAAAACTTATTTCTAAGTTATGTTAAGGGTATTTAGGGTATGTTTAGCTTATGTCAATGTTCTGGACTTAAGGATCACGCGATACGACGTAGTTTCGCAGTTTTTGCAATATAGCCCCTAGAGTTGCATAAGTATGTTTTTGACATATCGAACCCTTCAAAACTTATTTCTAATTTATGTTAGGGTTATTTAAGGTATGTTAAGCTTATTCCCTTGTCCCAGAGCGTACGTTGCATTAAACTGATTAAATTTACGTAACGGTTTGCGATTTCACATCCAGATAATGTTTACAGGATTGGATTTGAACAAGGATTAAAAATACACAAATGTAATAAGTAAATATACAAAACTCATAAAATTTAACACAAAATTTCATTAATTTAATATCGTCGGATACAATACAAAGATTAGAAAGCACAGATGTCACATTTACCTAGATTGTCGATATGTTTGTTAACTTAAACTTCAACACATTTCTCAATTGTTCCAAGATATGTTAGATATGATTTATGAAACTTGACTTAACTATGGTTCCCATATCTGAATATACTCCCGTATCAAAATTCCCTAGATTTCATCTTACAGGTGAACAGCATATTTGATATCTGTATTTGGGTTGTGCAAGGCCTTGAGAGCTCAGTTTAATACCACCGTATCGACAAAGAGATGAAGGCTGGACTTAAAGGTAGTGTTCCACTTAAGGAATCTATTAAGCACTGCAAATGATTAGATCTTTCGATTCTTTTCAGCTTTGCATGCAGTTTTAGGGGTTTTTTTAGCAAAAGCATTATAGAAGTTCTCGGCTATTGCTTCCGAAAAATCAGAAGAACTTATATAATACCCCAGATATCAACTATCCATAAAGACCTCGTATCTAAAAATCAGGCAATCTCTCAAACGAAATTTCGGAGTACTAAGTCCATATATCCGAGAGATATTAATCCACAAGATTAAGCAGTTGTAAAATTTAGTTTATATCTCAGAAACAATTTACTGAACGTGTAAAGTCTATCGACACATCCACATTAAGACTTGTTTATCCCTTCTAAACTTTACATTTCTTTAGCATACTGTGATAGTCCATTAATTTACTATCATTTCCTTTGTGACACTAAATTCTTTTTATCTTTTTCAATGTTTTTGTACTTTTTGAAAATTTTCATATGTTTTTGTACTTTTTGAAAATTTTCATATGTTTTTGTATTTTCTCAAATATTTCTCCCCTAAAATCATAAACTTATTTTTGTAGTTTAGCTTTTAAGAAATACTAATCTAAAAGATATACAAACCAATGTGGATCACGTGAACTCGTCGTCCGATCCATATTCAACCTCTGCTTTCGCACTTGTCAACAAATTTTTAATACCGTTAAGCCTCATTAGATATTTAAATCTTGTTAAAGGAAAAGATTTGGTATTAAAATTAGCTTTTTGTTCATCGGTGTGGATTTTTTCTATTCGCACCAACTCCTTTTCGTAACAGTCACGAATGAAGTGATAACGAATTTCTATGTGTTTAGTTTGTGAGTGATGAACATGATTTTTAGTGATGTCGATTGTTGCCTTATTATCTACATATAAAGGCATATCAAGAAATTGCAATCCATAGTCCCTCATCTGTTGTTGAATCCATAGGATTTGTGAACAACAGCTGGAAGCAGAAATGTATTCTGCCTCACAGGTAGAGAGAGAGAGAGAGAGACCGGGGTTAGTTTCTTGCATTGCCACGTTACTAATCGAGTTCCGAAGAACTGGCAACCAGCCGTCGTAGACTTAGAATTCAGCTTGTCCACCCTAAAGTCCAAATCAGCGTATCCCGTCAGATCAAAATTATCGTTCTTTGGATACCACAAGCCGGTGCTTGAACATCCCTTCAGGTAACGGAATATTCTCTTGACTATCTGCATGTGTGACACTCGGGGACTGGAGTGGTATCTCACGCAAAGGCATGTAGGATACATAATATCTGGGCGAGATGCCGTCAGATACATAGGAGATCCTATCAACGACCGATAGAACGTATAATCCACTTTGGTTCATGTTTTGTTAATGCAAATTCCGTGATTCAGCACCAGAGGAGTCGAAAGCAGCTTCGAGCTATCCATTTCACACTTCATCAGAATATCGTGAACATACTTTGTTTGATGAATGAATATGCCGTCTGGTAACTAATCGACCAGTAATCCGAGGAAGAATTTCATTTCGCCGGCAGAAGACATCTCGAATTTCTTCTTCATGGTTTTTTCGAATTCTTTGCAAAGACTATCATCCGTTGAACCAAAAATGATATCATCCACATAGATTTGTACGATGATTAGATGATTTCCGACTTCCTTGGAAAACAATGTACTATCCACTGTGCCTCTAGTAAAGCCATTTCCAACGAGATGTTGAGATAACGTCTCGTACGAAGCTCTCGGGGCTTGATGTAATCCGTATAAGGCTTTGTCTAGGAGAGAAGCTTTGTTCTTGTTCAGCGGATCGACGAACCCTGGTGGTTGGCCGACGTACACTTGTTCGCGTAGCTTACCATAGAGAAATGTGGATTTCACATCTAACTGGTACACCTTAAAACTTTTCCAAGCTGTGAATGCAATGAAAATGCAGATTGACTCTAACGTGCAACCGGTGCATAGATTTTCGTGTAGTCAATTCCTTCTTGCTGGTGGAAACCTTTAACAACAAACCGAGCTTTGTTTCTAATAATCACACCTCGATCATCCCTTTTACACTTGAAGACCCACTTCGTGTCTATTGCTTTCTACTTAGGTGGTAAATCGACAAGCCTCCAGACTCCCAGTTTCTCAAACTATAACAACTCTTCCTGCATCGCTATCACACAATTCTCATCACCCAGAGCTTCGTTCATAGTCTTCGGCTCTAATGGAGATATGAAACATGAATAATAACAATAGTCTTGAGTAGGAGCCACTCGGGTATAGAAACAACTTAATGCTTTGTTGATTTGGCCTCTTGTTCGCACACCAGTTTGTAACTCTCCAATAATGTTTGTTGAAGGATGATAAGAATAAGATCGTGGCATCTCCTCGCTAGGAACATCAACTGTCTGGTTTGAGACATTTAGATCAACATTCACATCAACTTCAGGAGCACCAGATGTAGCTTCATTTTGATTGCTTGGGCTAGTAGATTGATTCAACATGTTGGATATCTGCTCGGATTCTTCATCGGAAGAAGATTCTCCATCATCATCGAAAGTCGAAGCTTCATCGGAGTCGGAATTCTAAATCTGAGGAATATTTGGCACTGAGGTTGCATTTCCTGTTTCAGTGGAAACATTTGCTGGAGTTGTAGTAGGTGTTACTTCTTCCTCAGAAACTTGTTCAACCGGAACACCACTATTACTCGGACCTGCACCAGAAGACGAAGTAGAACCAGTGGGTTGATTAACCACAGTTGGCCTTATAATTTGTTCTTGGTTTTCCGACTGTTGAAGATAATAAAGAGCTGCAAGTTCTTCTTCAGACGGTTCTTCCGGGAAGTCGAATGACTTCCACAAATCTTGGTAATTGAACAACCACGCATCGCCTTTCCTCTGAATAAGAGTTGTGTACCAAAAGCAATCTACGTGTTGTGCTTCGATCACTTTTCTCAAAGCAGGAACATAAACTCTCCTTAGCGGACTAGAATAACCAACGAAGAAACCTTCAGGCGTTTTAGCACCAAATTTTCCATCTTGATCAATCACTGTGCACGTGTACCAAACGGCTCTAGATATTTCAGGTTTAAATGTTTAAACATTTTTAAAATGTTATTTGATCAGATTATATGTCAAAATTTATGTTACATTTGTGTTTAATTGGTTTTCTTGCGAAAGGGCATTTTAGTCATTTTTAAGGGATGTTACAATTGATTATCATAACACTATCCGAACGACATGATCATGAGGTATAACCTCAGAGGGTTATTCCTTATATATTTATGGTCATAAATATGTATTTGGTCATGTCTAAAAGTAGACCAAACGGGTCAGATTCGAAAGTCAAAGCGTTGGTCAAACCGCTAGACTTTTGAACCCAAATGAGCACTTTTAACAAAGGTGACGAATTTGACATAACTTGACATGTCTTATTAAGTTTATAAAAGTATTTTGGCATCAAAACAACATGTTTTGACACCTGAAAACAGATCCGTTGCAAAATGCGCAAAAATCGCATGACTTGTCAAAATGACTAGAAAAGGTGGAAATCAGTAGGTATGATCATTAAGGATCATAACCACCTTGATTACCATCATATTGCAAGGTTCAATTGGACTTTATGTTGATCAATTCATGATCAAATCTTGAAGTCAAACAAAAGTCAAATTTTGTGACTTTTAGTTCATTTAAACTACAAGAATTGAACAATACTTGAATGTAACACTTACAAATACCAAGGATGATCAAGGAATCACAGAGGAGTTTTCAAGATGGTAGGAAACTTCAGATTTGTAGCAGATGAGAGCAAGAAGGGAATGAAAAATTTAAATGTGGGGATGATCATGGTATTTATAATGATCAAGAGGTGATCAAGATCATGCCAAGTGTTAAGACAATGTTCTAGGATGTTTAACAAGTGTTATTGAGGTGTTAGAAGCAGGTTAAGTGTGGCAAATTTCGAGCTAGGTGTCAAAAATTGCGAATTGGTGGCAAGGAAATGAGCTAGGAAGCTACCAGCTAACTTTCTGTCAAACAGGGGCCTCGCCGTACGCTACGGACCGTCGCGCTACGCCACGTCTGTCTGAAACTTTCAAAAATGCAGAACAGGTCCCTGCACATGTTTTCATCGCATTTTGGCTTTCTAACACCCGTTAACCCCATTTTTAAGTTCCATAAGGACGTTAAAGTATAGGGAACTTGAAATATTCTCAAAAATATCTCAGAGGTCGGTTCATTTCGTCGTACGGTTGTAGTTTTCGGTTAATTACGATGAAAATCATAACGAACGCGTAAATTACCGTAACTGTGTAACGAATGATATTTTTGCATTCCGATCATTAATATAATTGATTTTAATAATTATAAAATTTTTGGATGTCTGTACATGTTTCGGATAGCGAAATACGCGAAAAGGCATAGTTTCGTAGTTTTTGCAAAATAGTCCCTGAAGTTGTAAAAACATGTTTTTGCCATACGGAAGACCTTAAAACTTATTTCTAATTTATGTTAAGGGTATTTAGGGTATGTTTAGCTTATGTCAATGTTCTGGACTTAAGGATCACGCGATACGACGTAGTTTCGCAGTTTTTGCAATATAGCCCCTAGAGTTGCATAAGTATGTTTTTGACATATCGAACCCTTCAAAACTTATTTCTAATTTATGTTAGGGTTATTTAAGGTATGTTAAGCTTATTCCCTTGTCCCAGAGCGTACGTTGCATTAAACTGATTAAATTTACGTAACGGTTTACGATTTCACATCCAGAAAATGTTTACAGGATCGGATTTGAACAAGGATTAAAAATACACAAATGTAATAAGTAAATATACAAAACTCATAAAATTTAACACAAAATTTCATTAATTTAATATCGTCGGATACAATACAAAGATTAGAAAGCACAGATGTCACATTTACCTAGATTGTCGATATGTTTGTTAACTTAAACTTCAACACATTTCTCAATTGTTCCAAAATATGTTAGATATGATTTATGAAACTTGACTTAACTATGGTTCCCATCTCAGAATATACTCCCGTATCAAAATTCCCTAGATTTCATCTTACAGGTGAATCTAGTGTAATTGATATCTGTATTTGGGTTGTGCGAGGCCTTGAGAGCTCAGGTTAATACCACCGTATCGACAAAGAGATGAAGGCTCGACTTAAAGGTAGTGTTCCACTTAAGAATTCTTTTAAGCACTGCAAATGATTAGATCTTTCGATTCTTTTCAGCTTTGCATGCAGTTTTAGGGGTGTTTTAGCAAAAGCATTATAGAAGTTCTAGCCTATTGCTTCCGAAAAATCAGAAGAACTTGTATAATGCCCCAGATATCAACTATCCATAAAGATCTCGTATCTCAGAATCAGGCAATCTCTCAAACGAAATTTCGGAGTACTAAGTCCATATATCCGAGAGTTGTTAATCCACAAGATTAAGCAGTTGTAAAATTTAGTTTATGTCTCAGAAACAATTTACTGAACGTGTAAAGTCTATCGACACATCCACAGTAAGACTTACTTTACAATTCTTTAGCATACTGTGATAGTCCATTGATGTGCTATCATTTCCTTTGTGACACTAAATTCTTTTTGTCTTTTTCAATGTTTTGTACTTTTTGAAAATTTTCATATGATTTTGTACTTTTTGAAAAATTTCATATGTTTTTGTATTTTCTCAAATATTTCTCCCCTAAAATCAAAAACATATTTTTGTATTTTAGCTTTTGAGAAATACTAATCTAAAAGATATACAAATAAATGTGGATCACGTGAACTCGTCTGTCACACCCTCAGTTTCCACTTGCGGAGTTTTACCGCGAGGCGTGTGAACAAACCAGAATCTGAGACACTAGTACGTCGAACGACTCTATATGAATTGATAATACGTTTTCCAAAATCATTTGTTTAACCATTCATTGTAGATTTTATATTGTCTTAGTTAGTTTCCAATGTTTAGCGGAAGCATTAGTTTTTATGGTTGAGCGGAAGCATAAAAATAAGTAGAGAAACGGGCACCAACACAAACGCCAAAACAAATGAAAAACCCAAAACAATGTTTGTAAATGAGACTCGATAAAAGGTGTCTTGATCAATGCAAGTGAGTGCACCTAGAGCTCCTAGCGTCGTGAGAAACATGTAAAGAAACAAGTGTCAACATTAAAGAAGAGTGAGTTCACAGGTTTTCATAAATTCGTTTGTTTGGTTATAAGTTTGTTTCCCCCGTTATCCCTAACCCGGGATAACGGTTTAGTTCCATTATTCCCAACCCGGAATAATACTGATAGTTCCATTATTCCCAACTGGGAATAATACTGATAGTTCCATTATTCCTTACCCAGAATAATAACGTTGTTGGTTCCATTATCCCTAACCCAGGATAATATTGTTATTCGTAATTAAGTTCAATGTTAATATATATAGGTAGCTAGCCTAAAGTTATGTCACGTAAGTGTTCGCGATCGAAGCTGACTGTTGTGCCTCCGTGTTGCCAGGCCTATCACTGACCATGGCGAAGTTAGGCCAAATTATTCACTCGTTGACCATACCCGGTCGGCTAGCGCGACTAGCTCGGATGGGGCTTGTCGGGCCCAGTAGTACTACTTATAATTTCCCCGCTATTTGAACCCAATACTAACGATCCGAGAGATTGTCGAGGACTTGTGTGATATAGCTGCTTAGTGACCATAACGTACATTAACATTAACTTAGTTACCGAATAGTTTAATGACGTTAATTTCGTATAACGTAAAGAGATAGAGTTGTAGAGTGTATACATGTTTCTCCCCCTGTTGTTTAAAACCGGATAAAGTTAGGGGCCGTGAACTCACCTTTAGTTGCTCGGTTAGTGTAAGACAGAAGTTGAAATGACGGGACCGCTAATTGCGTCCT
Organism: Scalesia atractyloides; assembly: GCA_947069175.1. Classification (NCBI taxonomy): domain Eukaryota; kingdom Viridiplantae; phylum Streptophyta; class Magnoliopsida; order Asterales; family Asteraceae; genus Scalesia; species Scalesia atractyloides. Next base: position 50,171,581 of record CAMTDV010000010.1, on the reverse strand, counting down.
AACAAGTCAATTGATTTCAAGTTAGTGTGTGAACACACCAATACATATCCTACACATAATTAACGCACAAAGCAGTACACACAATCACAATTCCTATCACCCAAACATGCATGCAAGTATCCTCTTATGAACATAGTGATCTAAACAATTTATCATGTACACAAAATCAATTCATACAACACTTTGATACATACATTCGCAAGTTATCAAGTTTCAGCTTATATACTCATAATTCGGCTGTTTTCGAGGATTTTTACAAAATAGTTCCAACGTTCCAAAAATTACTATTATTTTACAGAAGGTGACAACTATACTGTAGAATTTTATATAAATTTTTCAAGTCCTAACACTTTACCAATTATTCGTAAATATTAATATGCTAGGCTGCAGTCAGATTCGTCACTTTCTGACTGCAGTCCACGGAAGAATTCATTTAAAAATCACCGTTCGTCCAATTAACAAAATTCTAGTGGGAGTTCTCCGGAAATTTCTATATCTAGTTGCTTTACAAATTTCCTGATTCGACTCCCTACCGATTATTAGATCCGACTTGATAAACAACTAACAAATTTTCAGGATTTTCACAGCTTTAGTTACTGAACTTAATTGGCTGCTTAAAAATATCAAACAACTTCAGAAAAATATGAATCCAGCGCCATTAGAATCTTTTTTCAAAACTCTACGTTTTAGACTTCAGAAAATCCGTTTTTCGACAAATAATGACTGAGTTACAGCCAGTTGAAGTTGGCTGTAACCACCATTCAGCAATCTGATTCAGCACTTTATCACAATCTAACTCGCTTAAACCGTCGATACATTGAACATATGCGATCAAGAACAGAATTTCAAATCATGTACTATCATATATATCATACCCATGCAAACCCTAATCATAACCTATAGTTTTTATCAATCAAAACGCAGCCTATGTTTCTAGATTTCCGAAAACATCAAACTTGCAAACTATGATAAATCAATCGATTAACAACATAACACTACATTCAACATGATCAAGAGTTTATGATTCTATTATAACTTGCAAATAATGATAACCCTAACCTTCCACAATGGTGATTAACGAACCGGGAGCGAGGTGGGACTTGATTCGGATTGAAGGAGGATCGCGACCGAGAAGGGAGGCTTGTTCGCGACCGTGAGATGAAGCCAAGCTGTTTGCGATCGAGATGATGAAGGAAACGGCTGCCGTCGGCTGTTTCACACTAGGGTTTTTGTGCGTTTTTGTTTTGTGAAACCAAACTCATGCATGTATGTGTATATATAGCGCAAAGGATGAAGGTAAAGGGAATGGGTTTGCGGTTTGGGGTGCACGCGGCCGAGAGGGTTTGGGTGGGGCGGTTTGGGTTTAAGACTTGATCCCCAAGTTTGGTTAACTCCTTGAGTCGCAAGAAAAGAGGCCGGCTCGTGTCGCGGTTCGGCTCGATTCGTTTATATATTTATTATATATATATTTCGTAACTAAAACAAATCACGTAATCGAACATCACATATTCACCAACTCACAAACGTTTAATACACATAGCACGTAATTCGTTTGACAAGTTCACGAAATTATCGTAATTATTTCGAGCGTGCAAATTTTAGTCTCCGAATCAATTTAACGTAGGAACGAATAACCGTGAAGTAGTGCGTTTAAGATATCCGAAAAACCGGGATGTCACATTATCCCCATGTTGAAAGAATTTTCGTCCCGAAAATTGAGTAAACGCGGTTTAGAATGCAGCGTACATGTTTAGAGTGCCACGCACAAAGATTTAGTTCGTTAACAATGGTACGCGAAATTACAAGAAATTCCCAGGTTGTCACATCATCCCCATGTTGAAAGAATTTTCGTCCCGAAAATTTAGTTGCTGGTATCGTTAGTTTGCTGCTCAGCTGCAAAGAGGTGTGGGTATTTGCTTTTCATTTGGTCCTCTCTTTCCCACGTGAACTCCGGTCCACGCTTAGAGTCCCAACGAACCTTAACGATCGGAATCTTGCTATGCCTTCGAGTCTTGATCTCACGATCCATGATCTCGATAGGTTGTTCCACAAAGTGCAGTTGTTCATCCACTTGGATCTCATCCAATGGAATGACTAGGGTTTCATCTGATAGACACTTCTTCAGATTTGACACGTGAAAAACGTTGTGAACTCCACTGAGTTCGGCAGGAAGGTCTAATTGATAAGCTACGGGTCCAATACGTTTCAAGATCACAAACGGACCTACGTACCGTGGGTTTAGTTTGCCTCGTTTTCCAAAGCGGATTACACCCTTCCAGTGTGACACCTTCAGTAGGACGCGGTCGCCTACTTGAAATTCGAGCGGTTTGCGTCGTTGATCAGCGTAGCTTTTCTGTCGATCTCGTGCCGCCGCCATGCGGTTTCTGATTTGTACAATCTTTTCTGTAGCCTCAAGTATCAACTCAGGGCCTGTGAGTTGACTGTCACCGACTTCTGCCCAACAGACGGTGATCTACATTTATGACCGTATAATGCCTCAAACGGTGCTGCCGATATACTTGTATGGTAACTGTTGTTATACGAGAATTCCACTAAAGGCAGGTGGATTTCCCAACTATTTTCGAAGTCTACTACGCATGCCCTAAGCATGTCTTCCAAGGTCTGTATGGTCCTTTCGCTTTGACCATCAGTCTGAGGGTGATAAGCTGTGCTCATATCTAATCGTGTTCCCAACGCTTTCTGAAGTGACTGCCAAAAGTTGGACGTGAAGCGAGCATCTCTGTCTGAGATGATGGACGTTGGCACTCCGTGCCGAGAAACTACTTCCTTAATGTAGATGCGAGTCAACTTCTCCATCTTATCTGTTTCTTTAATAGCTAGGAAGTGTGCGGACTTAGTTAAACGATCCACAATCACCCAGATGGTATCGCAACCACCCAAAGTTCGCGGGAGTTTAGTGATGAAGTCCATCGAGATCTGATCCCATTTCCACACTGGGATCTCAGGTTGTTGGAGTAGCCCCGATGGCTTTTGATACTCTACCTTGACTTTTGCACAAGTCAAACACTTACTCACATAGGTGGCTATATCAGCTTTCATGTTGGGCCACCAATACGCAGCTTTAAGGTCTTGATACATCTTATCCGAACCAGGATGGACAGAGTATCGGGATTTGTGAGCTTCATCCATGACTAGCTCTCTGAGGTTTCCGTAGAGAGGTACCCATATGCGATTCATGAAGTACCGGGCTCCATTGGGTTTTACTTCCCAATCGCGTTCCATTTTTCCCACCGATTCGGCCTTGATGTTTTCCTCCTTAACTGCTTCTAACTGCGCGTCGCGTATCTGTTCGGGTAGCCCCGAATGAATAGTGAGCTGTAATGCTCGTACCCGACGAGGTTTCAAGTGTTCCTTCCTACTGAGGGCATCAGCTACCACGTTAGCTTTACCCGGGTGATACCGAATGGCACACTCATAATCGTTCAAGAGTTCGACCCAGTGACGCTGTCGCATGTTCAACTCCTTCTGATCAAATATGTGTTGGAGGCTCTTGTGGTCTGTAAAGATTGTGCACTTCGTTCCATAGAGGTAGTGTCTCCAAATCTTAAGTGCAAACACTACTGCTCCCAATTCCAGGTCATGCGTTGTGTAGTTTTTCTCGTGAACCTTCAATTGTCGGGACGCATACGCGATGACCTTATCGCGTTGCATGAGTACGCATCCCAATCCCTGAATGGAAGCATCACAATATACTACAAAGTCATCTGTCCCTTCCGGCAAGGACAGAATGGGTGCACTGCAAAGTTTCTGTTTCAGCAATTGAAATGCCGCTTCCTGCTTGTCACCCCAAGCATACTTGATGCCTTTCTGGGTGAGGGTAGTAAGCGGTTGCGCGATCTTTGAAAATCCTTCGATGAAACGTCTGTAGTAACCAGCCAAACCCAAAAATTGGCGGATCTCCGTCGGTGTCCTGGGTGCTTCCCATTTTTTGATAGCTTCAATCTTGGCAGGGTCGACGTGGATACCCTTTTCATTTACGATATGCCCGAGGAACTGAACTTCCCGAATCCAGAAGTCACACTTTGAAAACTTGGCATATAGTTTCTCCTATTGAAGTAATCCCAGCAGTAATCGTAGAAGTTCAGCATGTTCTTCTTCACCTTTAGAGTAGATGAGTATGTCATCGATGAACACAATGACAAACTTGTCGAGGTATGGTTTACACACACGGTTCATGAGGTCCACGAACACCGCGGGTGCGTTGGTGAGACCGAAGGGCATAACCAAGAACTCATAATGGCCATACCGAGTACGAAATGCCGTCTTAGCGATATCCTCCTCCCTGACGCGTAGCTGGTGGTAACCGGACCGTAGATCAATCTTGGAGTAGTAGCTTGTCCCTTGCAGTTGGTCGAAGAGGTCGTCGATGCGAGGTAACGGGTATCGGTTCTTGACAGTAAACTTGTTGAGTTCCCTGTAGTCGATGCACATGCGGAAGGTCCCGTCCTTCTTCTTGACAAAAAGGCCTGGAGCTCCCCATGGCGAAGCACTTGGTCGGATAAATCCTTTTTCTAACAGCTCCTGAAGTTGGGTAGACAGCTCCTGCAGCTCGGCTGGAGCTAGGCGGTATGGGGCCTTGGCGATAGGAGTTGCATGGTTCGCCAATTCGATTTCAAACTCCAATTGTCGATGGGGTGGAAGACCAGGTAACTCCTTTGGGAATACATCAGAAAAATCATGGACGACGGGGATGTCTTTTATACGTTTCTCGTCCTTAGGCTGTTCGGTAACCAGTGCGAGTAAAGCGAAAGAGTTCTTCCTCCGAAGATACTTCTGCGCTTGCATGTAAGAGATGATGTTTGTGACGGCGCCTGCCTTCTCGCCTTGCACCGTCAAGATTTCGTCGTTAGCGAGCGGAATACGGATAGATTTTTCGAAACAGAGAACTTCAGCTCGGACGTCGGATAGCCAGTCCATTCCGACTACCACGTCAAAACTTCCCAGGGTAGTTGTCATCAGATCAATGGTAAAGGTGTGACCCGCGAGTTTGAGTTGACAGCCAGATACTATATGGGTCACATCTACAGATTTACCATCGGCTAGTTCTATGATATAAGGGGTCTCTAAGGGTATAGGTGTGAGATTTAGGTTCTTCCTAAAAGACTCAGATATAAAAATCCTATCCGCACCCGTATCAAATAGCACAGTAGCAAAATGTTCATTAAGGGCAAACTTACCGGTTACCACGTTCGAGTCGTTTCTGGCCTCCCCGCGGCCCAGCGTAAATGCGCGACCTTTGGCACCTCCTGTGCCACCATTTCCATTATTGTTGTTGTTATTGTTGTTGTTGTGGTTATTGTGGTTGTTCCCACCATTGTTGTTGTTGTTGTTACGGAGCTGTGGGCAGTCTCTTTTGAAGTGGGCAGTGCTACCACACTGATAGCATCCCCGGTTAACACCCTGTTGCTGGCCCTAGGGTTGATTTTGGTTTTGTCGGGACATGATTTCCCCGCGACAATCCTTTGCCGCATGTCCCACCTTGCCACATCGTTGGCAGCGATTCCCGGCACAAGGGTCGTGATGATGAAGATTACAGCGATTGCACTGCGGCTTTCGACCTACATAGCCGCTTGCGTTCTGGTTGTTGTTGGCGGGTTGATTTTGGTGACCCCGGTGGCTGTTGTAATTATTGAACCGTTTCTGGTTCCCCTGTTGTGGCTGGGATGACGAAGGCTGTCGAACAGACGAGTCTTCAAACTTTCTTTTATTATCAGGGGCAACTTCAGTTGTACCCCGAGTTGGCAACTTCTTCTGTTCCACCGCCTTGTCGGTGAGTTTGTGCGCCAACCTGATTGCTTGATGTTCAGTTGCAGGGTTGCTAGCCATCACCATACCCTGAATCTCCGGGACCAGACCCCCAAGGTAGAACTCGAGTCGTTTCTCCACAGTGTTGGCCAGATTGGGACACAGAAATACCAAGTCGTGATGTTTCGCTGTGTATGCTTCGATTTCAGATCCCACCATCTTGTGGTTCCATAATGTTTGCTCCAACTGTTGAACTCTGTCTCGCGGACAGTACTCTTCTTTGATTAGGGCCTTAAACTCGGCCCAGGCCATGGCATTTGCAGCAATAAGTCCATGCGTTTGGACTTGTGCATTCCATCAAGTTAGTGCCCCATCTTCCAATGTTGAGGCTGCATACTTGACCTTGTGTGGCCTCCAGACAGTTGCACATTTCAAATACTGATTCAGATTTTTCGATCCAGCGCACCAATCCTATGGGTCCTTCTGCCCCCGTGAATTTACTTGGCTTCGCGTCGAGGAACATCTTGTAGGGGTTAAGACCCCCTCCTGCTGACAGAGGACAGGTAGTCAGCGAGGAATTCTACTAGCCCAACTATTAGATTTTCCCATGAAAATTTAATAATGGTTACCTGCCGGTTGGTTCTGAACACCCGCTAGAGCTGCTTCACGTGCTCTTGAATCATTGCAGCTAATTCTTCGGGCGTCATGTTAAGGTTTCCGCGACTTCCAGTTGCCATTTAGATCTTCGTAAGACAACATAAACACACAACGATAAGTCTATATATCCAATATAGTTATCCTATTCCGTACTTAAATAATTATCAAGTTATGTCAGCTCAAATATATTAAATAGTCAAAAGAAGTACTTGATTTGAATAAAGTTTCAACGTCATACAAAGTGCCAACCAAACATATCAGTTTACTATAAAGTCTCAAGTTTGAACATAAGTGGGAAAATAAATAGACTGAAGGAAAGTAAATAAAATAAGCGAGACGTGTCAGTCTTCTACGTCTCCATCTCCCAAATCGCTATCGTTGCCGTCATCCTGTGCGGCATTTCCAGCTTCTACAGCTGGGTCCTCCTCCGGATCCTCCTCTGGATCCTCTTCTGGATCCTCTTCTGGATCTTCTTCCGGATCCTCTTCTGGATCCTCTTCCGGATCCTCCTCTACCGGCACTGGAGGGGCCGGTGCTGGTGCAGGTGCCTGATTTTGTTCCAGTTCTTGAATTCTCCAACTAGACTCAAGAACTCTGTCTTCTAGCCAGTCAGCCCTTAGCTGCTCAGCACTAAGGTCTCTGGCTAAGGTGTTACGAGCTATCTTACTCGTATGTTGCTCTTCCTCGAGCGAGCCAGTTTTACCTGTCAATTGTCGTATCATCCATCCCTGTGCTAGGATGGTTTCGTGCATTCTTTCTAATTGTTCTTGTTGTTTCCGTATCATATCTCTAAGTAGGTCGTTCCCTACTTCTACCGAGTTAACCGGTTCAACCGGCACAGCTATGACTGGGCGTGATGACGACTCCTCCCCTAGAGCGAGCCTTTTCCTCGCAGCTGAGCGTGTCTCCACGCCATAAGATGGTAAGGGTTCCACCATAGGTGCCTTTCCTGGCGCCCTTGGTGGCGTAAGTTTGTCGGATGATGATGATGATGATGATGATGATGATGACATTGCCTGTTAGGTTGTGTAGTTAGTTACGTGTTGCATTCATTTCTTACTATGCATTCATATTCTTCATAACACAGTTGTGGTACATCACATAACAAGATATAACAGTTCGGTGCCAAACTACGTCTAGTGTCGTGTATTCAGCTATAGTTTAGGTCTACTTTTAATGCAAACCTGGTTCTCTATAGCTAGTGGCTCTGATACCAATCTGTCACACCCTCAGTTTCCACTTGCGGAGTTTTACCACGAGGCGTGTGAACAAACCAGAATCTGAGACACTAGTACGTCGAACGACTCTATATGAATTGATAATACGTTTTCCAAAATCATTTGTTTAACCATTCATTGTAGATTTTATATTGTCTTAGTTAGTTTCCAATGTTTAGCGGAAGCATTAGTTTTTATGGTTGAGCGGAAGCATAAAAATAAGTAGAGAAACGGGCGCCAACACAAACGCCAAAACAAATGAAAAACCCAAAACAATGTTTGTAAATGAGACTCGATAAAAGGTGTCTTGATCAATGCAAGTGAGTGCACCTAGAGCTCCTAACGTCCTGAGAAACATGTAAAGAAACAAGTGTCAACATTAAAGAAGAGTGAGTTCACAGGTTTTCATAAATTCGTTTGTTCGGTTATAAGTTTGTTTCCCCCGTTATCCCTAACCCGGGATAACGGTTTAGTTCCATTATTCCCAACCCGGAATAATACTGATAGTTCCATTATTCCCAACTCGGAATAATACTGATAGTTCCATTATTCCTTACCCGGAATAATACTGATAGTTCCATTATTCCTTACCCGGAATAATAACGTTGTTGGTTCCATTATCCCTAACCCGGGATAATATTGTTGATTCGTAATTAAGTTCAATGTTAATATATATAGGTAGCTAGCCTAAAGTTATGTCACGTAAGTGTTCGCGATCGAAGCTGACTGTTGTGCCTCCGTGTTGCCAGGCCTATCACTGACCATGGCGAAGTTAGGCCAAATTATTCACCCGTTGACCATACCCGGTCGGCTAGCGCGACTAACTCGGATGGGGCTTATCGGGCCCAGTAGTACTACTTATAATTTCCCCGCTATTTAAACCCAATACTAACGATCCCAGAGATTGTCGAGGACTTGTGTGATATAGCTGCTTAGTGACCATAACGTACATTAACATTAACTTAGTTACCGAATAGTTTAATGACGTTAATTTCGTATAACGTAAAGAGATAGAGTTGTAGAGTGTATACATGTTTCTCCCCCTGTTGTTTAAAACCGGATAAAGTTAGGGGCCGTGAACTCACCTTTAGTTGCTCGGTTAGTGTAAGACAGAAGTTGAAATGATGGGACCGCTAATTGCGTCCTAACAAGTCAATTGATTTCAAGTTAGTGTGTGAACACACCAATACAAATCCAACACATAATTAACGCACAAAGCAGTACACACAATCACAATTCCTATCACCCAAACATGCATGCAAGTATCCTCATATGAACATAGTGATCAAAACAATTTATCATGTACACAAAATCAATTCATACAACACTTTGATACATACATTCGCAAGTTATCAAGTTTCAGCTTATATACTCATAATTCGGCTGTTTTCGAGGATTTTTATAAAATAGTTCCAACGTTCCAAAAATTCCAATTATTTTGCAGAAGGTGACAACTATACTGTAGAATTTTATATAAATTTTTCAAGTCCTAACACTTTACCAATTATTCGTAAATATTAATATGCTAGGCTGCAGTCAGATTCGTCACTTTCTGACTGCAGTCCACGGAAGAATTCATTTAAAAATCACCATTCGTCCAATTAACAAAATTCCAGTGGGAGTTCTCCGGAAATTTCTATATCTAGTTGCTGTACAAATTTCCTGATTCGACTCCCTACCGATTATTAGATCCGACTTGATAAACAACTAACAAATTTTCAGGATTTTCACAGCTTTAGTTACTGAACTTAATTAGCTGCTTAAAAATATCAAACGACTTCAGAAAAATATGAATCCAGTGCCATTAGAATCGTTTTTTCAAAACTCTACGTTTTAGACTTCAGAAAATCCGTTTTTCAACAAATAATGACCGAGTTACAGCCAGTTGAAGTTGGCTGTAACCACCATTCAGCAATCTGATTCAGCACTTTATCACAATCTAACTCGCTTAAACCGTCGATACATTGAACATATGCGATCAAGAACAGAATTTCAAATCATATACTATCATATATATCATACCCATGCAAACCCTAATCATAACCTATAGTTTTTATCAATCAAAACGCAGCCTATGTTTCTAGATTTCCGAAAACATCAAACCTGCAAACTATGATAAATCAATCGATTAACAACATAACACTACATTCAACATGATCAAGAGTTTATGATTCTATTATAACTTGCAAATAATGATAACCCTAACCTTCCACAATGGTGATTAACGAACCGGAAGCGAGGTGGGACTTGATTCGGATTGAAGGAGGATCGCGACCGAGAAGGGAGGCTTGTTCGCGACCGTGAGATGAAGCTAAGCTGTTTGCGATCGAGATGATGAAGGAAACGGCTGCCGTCGGCTGTTTCACACTAGGGTTTTTGTGTGTTTTTGTTTTGTGAAACCAAACTCATGCATGTATGTGTATATATAGCGCAAAGGATGAAGGTAAAGGGAATGGGTTTGCGGTTTGGGGTGCACGCGGCCGAGAGGGTTTGGGTGGGGCGGTTTGGGTTTAAGACTTGATCCCCAAGTTTGGTTAACTCCTTGAGTCGCAAGAAAAGAGGCCGGCTCGTGTCGCGGTTCGGCTCGATTTGTTTATATATTTATTTCGAGCGTGCAAATTTTAGTCTCCGAATCAATTTAACGTAGGAACGAATAACCGTGAAGTAGTGCGTTTAAGATATCCGAAAAATCGGGATGTCACATTGTCGTCCGATCCATATTCAACCTCTGCTTTCGCACCTGTCAACAAATTTTTTATACCGTTAAGCCTCATTAGATATTTAAATCTTGTTAAAGGAAAAGCTTTGGTATAAAAATTAGCTTTTTGTTCATCGGTGTGGATTTTTTCTATTCGCACCAACTTCTTTTCGTAACAGTCACGAATGAAGTGATAACGAATTTCTATGTGTTTAGTTCGTGAGTGATGAACAAGATTTTTAGTGATGTCGATTGCTGCCTTATTATCTACATATAAAGGCGTATCAAGAAATTGCAATCCATAGTCCCTCATCTGTTGTTGAATCCATAGGATTTGTGAACAACAGCTGGAAGCAGAAATGTATTCTGCCTCACAGGTAGATAGAGAGACCGTGGTTTGTTTCTTGCATTGCCACGTTACTAATCGAGTTCCGAAGAACTGGCAACCAGTCGTCGTAGACTTAGAATTCAGCTTGTCCACCCCAAAGTCCGAATCAGCGTATCCCGTCAGATCAAAATTATTGTTCTTTGGATACCACAAGCCGGTGCTTGAACATCCCTTCAGGTAACGGAATATTCTCTTGACTATCTGCATGTGTGACACTCGGGGACTGGACTGGTATCTCACGCAAAGGCATGTAGGATACATAATATCTGGGCGAGATGCCGTAAGATACATAAGAGATCCTATCATCGACCGATAGAACGTATAATCCACTTTGGTTCATGTTTTGTTAATGCAAATTCCGTGATTCAGTGCCAGAGGAGTCGAAAGCAGCTTCGAGCTATCCATTTCAAACTTCTTCAGAATATCATGAACATGCTTTGTTTGATGAATGAATAAGCCGTCTGATCCGAGGAAGAATTTCATTTCGCCCGTAGAAGACATCTCGAATTTCTTCTTAATGATTTTTTCGAATTCTTTGCAAAGACTATCATCCGTTGAACCAAAAATGATATCATCCACATAGATTTCTACGATGATTGGATGATTTCTGACTTCCTTGGAAAACAATGTACTATCCACTGTGCCTCTAGTAAATCCATTTCCAACGAGATGTTGAGATAACGTCTCGTACCAAGCTCTCGGGGCTTGATGTAATCCGTATAAGGCTTTGTCTAGGAGATAAGCTTTGTTCTTGTTCAGCGGATCGACGAACCCCGGTGGTTGGCTGACGTACACTTGTTCGCGTAGCTTACCATAGAGAAATGCGGACTTAAAACTTTTCCAAGCTGCGAATGCAAAGAAAATGCGGATTGACTCTAAATGTGCAACCGGTGCATAGACTTCTGTGTAGTCAATTGCTTCTTGCTGGTGGAAACCTTTGACAACCAACCGAGCTTTGTTTCTAACAATCACACCTCGATCATCCCTTTTACACTTGAAGACCCACTTCGTGTCTATTGCTTTCTACTTAGGTGGTAAATCGACAAGCCTCCAGACTCCCAATTTCTCGAATTGTAACAACTCTTCCTGCATCGCTATCACGCAGTTCTCATAACCCAGAGCTTCATTCATAGTCTTCTGCTCTATTCGAGATATGAAACATGAATAATAACAATGGTCTTGAGTAAGAGCCACTCGGGTATAGAAACAACTTAATGCTTTGTTGATTGGCTTCTTGTTCGCACAACAGTTTGTAACTCTCCAATAGTGTTTGTTGAAGGATGATAAAAATAAGATCATGGCATCTCCTCGCTAGGAACATCAACTGAGCTATTCTGATTTGAGACATTTAGATCAACATTCAAATCAACTTCAGGAGCACCAGATGTAGCTTCATTTTGATTGCTCGGGCTAGTAGATTGATTCAACATGTTGGATATCTGCTCGGATTCTTCATCGGAAGAAGATTCTCCATCATCATCGAAAGTCGGAGCTTCATTGGAGTTGGAATTCTGAATCTGAGGAATATTTGGCACTGAGGTTGCATTTCCTGGTTAAGTGGAAACATTTGCTGGAGTTGTAGTAGGTGTTATTTCTTCCTCAGAAACTTGTTCAACCGGAACACCACTATTACTCGGACCTGCACTAGAAGACGAAGTAGAACCAATGGGTTGATTAACCATAGTTAGCCTTATAATCTGTTCTTGGTTTGCCGACTGTTGAAGATAATAAAGAGCTGCAAGTTCTTCTTCAGACGGTTCTTCCGGCAAGTCGAATGACTTCCACAAATCTTGGTAATTGAACAACCACGCATCGCCTTTCCTTTGAATAGGAGTTGTGTACCGAAAGCAATCTACGTGTTGTGCTTCGATCACTTTTCTCAAAGCAGGAACATAAACTCTCCTTAGCGGACTAGAATAACCAACGAAGAAACCTTCAAGTGTTTAGCACCAACTTTTCCATCTTGATCAATCACTCTGCACAGTGTACCAAACGGCTCTAGATATTTTAGGTTTAGTTTCCTTCGGTTGATCATCTCAAAACATGTCTTTTTAGTCGGTTTGACAGTTAAGACCCTATTCAAAGTGTAGCATGCCGATGCAACCGCCTCACTCCAAAAGCTAACAGGAAGTTTTGAGTCTGCAAGCATTGTTCTTGCTGTTTCGATCAATGTTCTATTCTTCCTCTCAGCTACGCCATTTTGCTGTGGAGTATATGGCGCACTAAATTCCTGCAAAATTCCTTTGGCGTTGCAAAACTCCTTCATCTTGTTGTTCTTGAATTCCGTGCCATTGTCGCTTCGAATACGTCTGACAAGCAGATGATATAGATTTTCGAGCTTCTTGAAAAGAATCACCAGATTATCGAACGTTTCATCCTTGGATTCTTGAAAGAAAACCCATGAATATCGAGAATAATCATCCGTCACGACCAAACAATATAGATCTCCAGATATACTTCGTACGTTTATTGGTCCAAAAAGATCCATATGTAGACGTTCAAGCGGCAACTTAATAGAATTAAGAATCTTCTTTGGATGTGACTTCTTCTTCTACTTCCCTTTCTTGCATTCCAAACAGTGATCCATCATGTGGAAGCTTCGAAGATTCACCCCCTCGACTAAATCGTTATGAACCAGAAAATTCATTTTTCTCAGATGTATGTGCTCCATTTTTCTGTGCCATAGAATTGAATCTTTCTCCGTGGCTTTTGAGACAAAACATTGAGCCGATTTTGATGATGTTGTAGCATTGCCCATATCTAACCCATATAGATCATTTTCTCGTGGAGCACGCATGAGAATCCAATCATCCGGAATTTTGAAACCCGGCTTAAGTATCATACACTCCTTATTGTTGAAGTGAACTGTGAATTGCTTGTCGCAAATCTGCGAGATGCTTAGAAGATTGTTCTCTAGCTCAGCAATGTAATTCACATGATCGAACGATACTACGCCATTGGAAAGTTTTCCTTCGGCGACTATCCTTCCTCCTTGATTACCGGCAAAGCCAACATATCCACCGTTTATAGCTTTGATGTCGAAGAGAAGCGCTTTCATCCCAGTCATGTGTCTTGACGCTCCACTATCTAGAAACAACTTTGATAGAACGGATCTCTGGAGCCCCTGCACACATTATCATTCAGTTAAAAAGCGTGACCCAAGCCTTCTTGGTCTTGGGTTTGGGATATAAAGCTTCATAATCATCCTCAAAATCACCATCTGAAATGTCATTGTTGTTACCATTTTCAAAAGTAACTTTCTTTTTATCTTTTGATGATTTGACAATTTTAGTTTTAATCTCAGATTTAGACTCTTTGTTGTTACAAGTCTTAACAAGCTCAGACTTGGTAACTTCAGAATTTGATGATTTCTTTTTAGCAATCCAGGATTGTGATTTTGCGTTTGCCTTTTTTATGTAAAACCTTGATTCATTTGACTTGGAAGTTTCACCTTTCTCGAAAGTTGAGTTTTCAAATTTAGTTTTAGGTTTAACTTCAAGTTTAGTTTCTTTTCTTTTCAAAATTTTAACAGGTTTTACAAACTCTGGTTTCTTAGGTTTTTCAACATCTGAACTTGTTTTCCTTCGAAGATAGACCGGTTTAGATTTTGAACACTTACGTGCAATATGACCAACTTCATTGCATTTGAAGCAAGTCCGATCATCATGAAAATGTCCACTAGTGGATTTTACACCACTTGTGGCTTTAGCCTTATCTCGAAGTTATTTTTCTTTCTTAAACTCATCGTTTGACTGCTTTCCAATCAAACTTTCTGTAACATTTGTCGAAAACGGGTTTCCAAACCCGCTCCGTTTTGTAATCGAATATCAAGTTATAAATGTCACGTTGCGTATTTATGGCTATTTTGATTTTTAATGATACATAATTAATAAACGAACTAAACCATAAAAATTATATTTGATAAAAAGTAAAAATAAAATAAATAAAAATAAAATGAGGCTGCCGGGACTCGAACCCGGGTCAGCCAGGTTGTGAACTTCCAAAGACTTAACACTCACACGCATAACCACTCCGCCACTTGTTTGTTTTCTGTCAACTCTAGGAAACAAATAAGTCTTATATACAAACCTAGATAAACCGGTTGCGCCAACTGAAAAACTGAAATCGGCTATCCAACCGTCTAAACGTTTGAATAATCGCGATTTCAGGTTTATAACCGATGCACCGACAATTCTAATCAATTCAGACTTGAATTGACTTGAATTCGGATGATAATGGGTTTTATAACCGAAGCTATCCAATAATCCGAATTACTGTAATCAAAGATCTTCTTCACGACTCCGAAACATTCCACAAACCTCCAATTACACTTCCGCACACTTTACAGTCCACCGGAGAAGTTTATTTTGCTCGCCGGAAAATTCTGCAAGTTCGTCGGAAAACCGTATTCTTCATCAAAACGGTAAGTCTTTCAATAACGTCGTAGTCTAACAATTGTTAAGCTATTTCTAACTCAAACATTTCAATTGAAATCGAATTCAGACGCTGTTTTCGGATAATTCCAGTTCGCCGGAAAAGTTCTGGAAATCTCTATTTTCATCTGTGAATCGGTAAGGACATTCAAACACTCTGTTAACGTTTGTTAATCACTTCAATTCCACGATTAGCTAATCAAAACGGTTAATTGTCTTGTTCAGTTGAAGTGCACAAAAACAGAGGCCGACACCTTGCCGAAATTCTGAAATAAACCGTTCATCGGTATGTTTACTTCTAATTATCGTTTCTGCCATTTCATATTAGTTTGTACAATGTTTATCAATTGAACTAAACAAGATATAACGGTGTAATCTACTGCCTGTAAAAACGAACGAAGAAGATGAACTGTGATACCATTATAAGAATAATTAAAATTGTTATTTTGAACGGGTTAGACACACAGTCCAGCGGTGGACAGTGTGCGAACAAAAACACGCATACGTCCCAAGTTCGATCCCTGATACACGCACCCTCTAAGTAATAAAATGCCTTTTTGATTAAAACTGAACCGGGTTAACTCCGTTAGTTGTTAAGTATAATAAAATTTGTATATTAACCAAGTTAGACACACAGTCCAGCGGTGGACTGTATGTAACGTTAAAGCGCAGGTCCTGGGTTCGAGACCTGTTAGTGGCACCGGTTCGATGAATTAAAATGTTTTTGAAATTAAAAGAATTTTGGATAAATTGAATTAATATATAAGTATAATTAAAAACATAATTATTTCGGGTTAGACACGTAGCTCAGTTGGTAGAGCTGCGTGCACGCGTATGGGAGGTCTCGGGTTCGAGCCTCACCCAGCGCAATACAATTACACAATAAGTCGGTCAACAAGTCAAACAGTCAACAAGTCAAACGGTCAATAAGTCAAACGGTCAACGGTCGCAAAAAGTCAACATATTTTTATATTTTTATTTATTTAATTTAATTTAAAAATCAATTAAAAATACTTAAAAATAATGTTTTTAAAGATAGGAAAAAGCCTTAAACTCACAAAAATATATCTAAAAATCTTATTAAAATTATTAATAAAATCCACTCATTTACTATATTTTCCGTTATTATTTAGGTTAGTTAATTCTCGTTGTCCCTCTCTTCCAACTCGTGCGCATCTCACAATCTCAAATCAAACGCACCCAATGTGAGTGAATCTTTACAAATTCCCCGTTTTAATCACGTTTTGGGGTGTATCATGTGTCTTGCTATATTTTATATTTAAATCATTGTGCATACAACATATCATGAACAAATGTGTATTCAGCTTGTTTCAACTGTTTGTGTGGTTATTGTTAGATTCAATTTATTATTTTCAGTACATGCAATTTCATAGGCCGCCGCTCCCCATTACATTATGAGCGTTGAGCATGTTCCCCATTACATTATGAGCGTGAACCTGGCGTGCCAACATACGATCGGCTCCGTTTGATTGAGCCTTGATCGCACAGACATTTTTCATTTTCAGTACATGCAATACGATCGGCTCCGTTTGATTGAGCCTTGATCGCACAGTTTCATTCATGTTATTTATTGTATGACGTTGGTATGTTAATGTATGCTATCATATGTTACTGTATGTTATAGTTGTGATTGCAATTGCTACTGCTTGATTATTTACATTTGCTCATTTATGATTATGCAAAATTTTTCATTGATAAACTAACAAGAAAATCAATAATAAATGTTTATCTAACAAGGTTCACTCGCCAACTTATGTTGACCCAAAAACCCCCATTTTTACACATGATACAGGTGAACCAGCTGCAGCAAGAAACACTTAGGAATGGACTAGAAGAATAAAATGATTTAGAGTTTGGAATTGTTTTGTTTGGTTTATTTCTTTGTATTGTATGGACATGTTTGGATATTTGGGAATGTAATTTTGACTTTAATAAATATGAAACATATTAGTAAATATCATGAGCTTTGGTGATAACCCAATTATGCCCCGACTCTTATTCCGCTGCGGGTCGGGGTGTGACAGATTGGTATCAGAGCCATGACTATAGGGATATAGGATAGGTTATTAGACCCTTAGAGCCTATACTATAGTTGATTAGAAATTTTTAAGATTTTTGTGTGTTACATGCCAAATTTCATGATGTTTATATGTTTTATGTTAAATGTCACATTCAATGTTATGCAAGCATGTTCATAAGTATATATTATCATATAATGCCTATCATGAATCATATTCTCATAACATATCATATCCATGAAAGCACACACCACATCATGATTGCTTTTACAATGATTTTTGTGTTTCAAATCTCATCAAAGTGAGTTCTCATGACGGGCATGTAGTAACTGGAAGGGTACCAGTACCGGTAGTCGGAACGTCCTGTCTAGGCTGGCATTCGTATAAATCCAAAATAAAGGACCAGTTTGCCTACCTGGGGACTAACGATGAGAGTACGAAGTACCTATTAGGCCAAAGCATGCTATACCAAACGTCGTGTGAGCTAACCCCACTTTGAGTTGTCATTGTGTCTACACCTGGACACCTTCCGACCATACATCTCGTAAACATATTTTGTGGTTTGCATTCGGGTGATGCGAGTGTTAAATCGCCAATACTAATGTGAATCCTACCAAGCCAATAGTCATGGGGGCCCACATGACTATACAGGTGAAGGTATGGGGGACATTTGAGGCCCAACATGAGCAAACCCAAGACATCCTATGGATGTAGTTGCATTATTGATATTTATGTTATTTTCATTTTTCTTAAAGACACATGACACCTAAAAAGACTCCATAAACTCACAATCTTCTTATGTATGTTCCTGTAGATGTCGTCCAGACAACAACGAGGGGGTAAAAGATCAGGAAGGTCTCAGGAATGTTTGGCCAC
Organism: Scalesia atractyloides; assembly: GCA_947069175.1. Taxonomy (NCBI): domain Eukaryota; kingdom Viridiplantae; phylum Streptophyta; class Magnoliopsida; order Asterales; family Asteraceae; genus Scalesia; species Scalesia atractyloides. The sequence goes on along the minus strand of CAMTDV010000010.1, from coordinate 50,153,507 downwards.
ACACATCGCGAAACAAATGGCCACGATACTGCCTGACATTGTGGTCCAAGTACAACAAGCTCTCGCCACAAATCCCACTAATCCTCCCCAACAGAATGACCAGAACATCGGCAACCCTCCTACCAGCAAGTGCTCATACAAACATTTCAAATCTTGTGATCCTCCTAAATTTGAAGGGACCGAAGGTGTCACTGCTCTCCTCCATTGGTTTGAGGAAATGGAAAACACCTTCCTCAACTGCGATTGTCCTTAGGATCGCAAGGTTCGATACGCCACCGGGAGACTATTTGGGGTAGCTCTCACTTGGTGGAATACTGAAAAAGGGAAGAGGGGAATTGATGATGCAATGGCCTTAACTTGGGAGGAGTTAAGGGAAATCATGACTAGGCGTTTCTGTCCTAGGAGTGAAATTAAAAAGTTGGAGGATGAATTTCATTCTTTAAAGCAGAAGGAGGGAGATCACACCACCTATAACAAGAGGTTCTTAGAGTTGAACAAAATGGTTCCAAATTTGTTTACCCCAACTTATCGTTTGATCGAGCATTATATTCGAGGACTTCCCTCGAAAATTCAAGATTCAGTTCTCAGCATTTCACCGGTAACACTTGAAGCTGCTATGGAGCTAGCGACTGAACTGACCGAGAATCGAATTCGCAACGGGAAGTTTAAAGAAGAGAAAAAGAAAGCCCCTGTTGAGGGTCAAACTTCAAACCATTCCATCTCCTCCTCTAAGTTTGCTAACAAGAGGAAGCGCAACACCAGAAACTTCGCCGTTACACAAACCAACCTCCCTATTCCTGCTGCACCCATTACCCAAGTCGCTCCTTCACCTGCACCATACAAAAGACCATACTCTGGCCCGTTACCAAAATGCAACCGTTGCCAATATCACCATTCTCCGGATTATCCTTGCCAACATTGTACCAGCTGTGGTCGCGCAGGTCATACTGTTCAAACCTGCCGCATGCCTCAGCAAACGAACCGCCACCAGCCTTCAACCCAAACCTACCAACAATTAATGGGTCAAGCCCAACAACCCCTACTATTACCACCCACCCAACATTTAGCCCAAACATACTATCAACCCAATTATCCTATGGTTCAACCTATGCGGGCTTGCTATAATTGCGGAGACCCAAGCCATTTCAGAAACACTTGTCCAAGGTTGGTAAACATTATCCATGCTCAGGCCCAAGCCAACCCGGTGAATCAAGCGAATCAAGCTCCTCCACCTGCAAGAGGAAGAGCTTTCAATATCAACGCTAATCAGGCTAGAGCTGACGGCAATGTGGTTAACGGTACGTTCCTTATAAATGGTAGATATGCATCTATGTTATTTGATACTGGTGCGGATAGAAGTTTTGTGTCCTTAGAATTTGAACCTATCTTAAACCAAAATCGGGATAAGCTCATGGAATCCATAACGGTAGAAGTTGCTGACGGGAAACCAGTTTCATTAAACTTTATTATACGCAACTGTACACTCACATTAAACGACCACGACTTCTCAGTTGACCTTATTCCTATGAAGTTGGGAAGTTTTGATATCATAATTGGTATGGACTGGCTTAGTCAACATCAGGCAGAAGTTGTATGTCGCGAAAAGTTTATACGTATTCCTCTTTCAAACGGTCAGACTCTTCGAATCTTTGGAGAAACCTCGTCGAAGGGGCTCAGCTTAATGTCTTGTCTTCAAGCCCAAAAATATCTTCGCAAAAATTATGTCGCGTTTTTAGCTCATATCATTAAAAAGGGAACCATGGAGAAGAAACTTGAAGACATTCCAGTAGTAAAAGATTTCCCGCAAGTTTTTCCTGATGACATTTCAGGACTTCCTCCAGTTAGAGAAGTCGAATTCCGTATTGATCTTATACCTGGTGCTACACCAGTTGCAAAGTGTCCTTATAGGTTAGCCCCCTCTGAAATGCAAGAGCTAGCCAGTCAATTACAAGAGTTGACTGACAAGGGATTCATACGTCCTAGTTCATCGCCTTGGGGTGCACCTGTCCTTTTTGTAAAGAAGAAAGATGGATCGTTTCGTATGTGCATCGACTACAGAGAGCTCAACAAATTAACAATCAAGAATCGCTATCCTTTACCTCGCATTGATGATCTTCTTGACCAACTTCAAGGTGCCAGCTACTTTTCCAAAATCGATCTTCGATCTGGTTATCATCAACTTAGGGTGCATGAAGAAGACGTCCCAAAGACCGCATTTCGAACTCGTTATGGCCATTATGAATTCATGGTCATGCCATTTGGTTTAACCAACGCTCCAGCAGTCTTCATGGACCTAATGAACAGAGTCTGCAAACCTTATCTTGATCGATTTGTTATAGTCTTCATCGACGACATTCTTATTTATTCAAAATCTAAAACTGATCATGAGCGTCATCTTCGACCCATCCTTACACTTCTAGAGAATGAAAAGCTTTACGCCAAATTCTCCAAATGCGAATTCTGGTTAAAAGAGGTGCAATTCCTCGGACATGTAGTCAATGACAAGGGAATACATGTCGACCCCTCAAAGATCAAAGCGGTACAAGAATGGCAAGCGCCATGTACACCAACTGAAGTAAGATCTTTTCTTGGTTTGGTTGGTTATTATCGTCGATTCATCTCAAACTTCTCACGCATTGCTGTACCACTCACGGCTTTAACTCATAAGGGAAAACCTTTCATATGGGGACCCAAGCAAGAATAAGCCTTCTAAACCCTTAAACAAAAACTCTGTGATGCACCAATCCTCACTCTTCCTGAAGGTTGTGATGATTTTGTGGTCTATTGCGACGCGTCAGGGCAAGGATTAGGCTGCGTTCTAATGCAAAGAGGAAAAGTTATAGCTTATGCCTCGAGACAACTCAAGACGCACGAGAAGAACTACACCACCCATGACCTAGAACTTGGAGCCGTTGTGTTCGCTCTTAATATATGGAGACATTATCTCTATGGTACTAAGTGTGAAATATACACTGACCACAAGAGTCTTCAACATATCTTCAATCAAAAGGAGTTAAACATGAGGCAACGAAGATGGGTCGAACTTCTAAATGACTACGACTGTGAAATTCGGTACCACCCTGGCAAAGCAAATGTGGTGGCCGATGTACTTAGTCGAAAGGGTTATGCGAACTCCATTCGTCTTCTATGTTCGCAAATCATAACTGACATTAAAGGTCAAATTCGAGAAGCCCAACATGTTTCAGTAACAGAAGATGATGTACGAAAGGAGATGTCCTGTGGAGCTGAACTTAAAATTGAAACTAAATCTGACGGTATTCTGTACTACCTAGATCGTATCTGGATTCCTGACCACAACAATCTTCGTGAAATTCTTATGAATGAAGCTCACAAAACGCGATACTCTATACACGCAGGAGCCGATAAGATGTATCAAGACCTACGATATACCTATTGGTGGCCTGGAATGAAAAAGGATATTGCTGTTTTTGTTTATAAGTGCCTTACATGTTCCAAGGTGAAAGCTGAACACCAAAGACCCTCAGGACTTCTGGTCCAACCTGAAATACCTGTATGGAAGTGGGAAAATATAACCATGGACTTCATTACCGGGTTACCTCGCACTTCTGGTGGGTATGACACTATATGGGTAATAATTGACCGACTTACAAAATCAGCTCACTTTATTCCTATCCGCGAAGATTTCAAGAACGAAAAGCTAGCTCGTATTTATATCAGTGAAATCGTAAGCCGACATGGGGTACCGTTAAGCATTATTTCTGATCGTGATGGTCGTTTCACTTCACGAACATGGCAAGCAGTACAAGCCGCTATGGGTACGCGATTAGATCTCAGTACCGCCTATCACCCTCAAACTGATGGTCAATCTGAACGCACCATTCAAACTCTTGAAGATATGCTTCGAGCATGTGTCATAGACTTCAAGGGAAATTGGGACGCTCATCTCCCATTAGTTGAATTTTCGTACAACAACAGCTATCATTCAAGCATCGACATGGCACCTTTTGAAGCCTTATATGGTCGTAAGTGCCGATCTCCAGTATGTTGGCATGAAATTGGGGAAGCTCAAATCACTGGTCCGGAATTGATTCAAGAAACCACAGACAAGATCCATCAAATTCGAAACAATCTTCTAGCGGCCCAAAGTCGTCAAAAGAGTTATGCAGACAAACGACGGAAGCCTTTAGAGTTTAACATTGGTGATCATGTACTTCTAAAAGTATCACCGTGGAAGGGAGTAGTTCGTTTTGGTCAAAAAGGCAAGCTAGCACCACGCTACGTAGGACCTTTCAAGATACTCGAAAGAGTAGGACCTGTAGCATACAAGCTTGATCTACCAGAAGAACTCAACATGATTCATCCCACATTCCACGTATCTAACTTGAAGAAGTACCTCGCTGATGAAAACCTCCACATTCCTCTGGAAGATATTCAGATTGATGAATCTATGCATTTTATTGAAAGACCAGTAGAAATCATGGACTTCGGGGAGAAACGTCTACGACGGAGTCGCATTCCAATTGTTAGGGTACGCTGGGAGTCGAAACGGGGACCTGAGTTTACTTGGGAACGTGAAGACTCAATGCGTGAAAAATACCCGCATCTTCTTCCTATTTCTTCTACAACTTAAATTTCGGGACGAAATTCCTAAAAGTAGGGGATACTGTAACATTTGTCGAAAACGGGTTTCCAAACCCGCTCCGTTTTGTAATCGAATATCAAGTTACAAATGTCACATTGCGTATTTATGGCTATTTTGATTTTTAATGATACATAATTAATAAACGAACTAAACCATAAAAATTATATTTGATAAAAAGTAAAAATAAAATAAATAAAAATAAAATGAGGCTGCCGGGACTCGAACCCGGGTCAGCCAGGTTGTGAACTTCCAAAGACTTAACACTCACACGCATAACCACTCTGCCACTTGTTTGTTTTCTGTCAACTCTAGGAAACAAATAAGTCTTATATACAAACCTAGATAAACCGGTTGCGCCAACTGAAAAACTGAAATCGGCTATCCAACCGTCTAAACGTTTGAATAATCGCGATTTCAGGTTTATAACCGATGCACCGACAATTCTAATCAATTCAGACTTGAATTGACTTGAATTCGGATGATGATGGGTTTTATAACCGAAGCTATCCAATAATCCGAATTATTGTAATCAAAGATCTTCTTCACGACTCCGAAACATTCCACAAACCTCCAATTACATTTCCGCACACTTTATAGTCCACCGGAGAAGTTTATTTTGCTCGCCGAAAAATTCTGCAAGTTCGCCGGAAAACCGTATTCTTCATCAAAACGGTAAGTCTTTCAATACCGTCGTAGTCTAACAATTGTTAAGCTATTTCTAACTCAAACCTTTCAATTGAAATCGAATTCAGACGCTGTTTTCGGATAATTCCAGTTCGCCGGAAAAGTTCTGGAAATCTCTATTTTCATCTGTGAATCGGTAAGGACATTCAAACACTCTGTTAACGTTTGTTAATCACTTCAATTCCACGATTAGCTAATCAAAACGGTTAATTGTCTTGTTCAGTTGAAGTGCACAAAAACAGAGGCCGACACCTTGCCGGAATTCTGAAATAAACCGTTCATCGGTATGTTTACTTCTAATTATCGTTTCTGCCATTTCATATTAGTTTGTACAATGTTTATCAATTGAACTAAACAAGATATAACGGTGTAATCTACTGCCTGTAAAAACGAACGAAGAAGATGAACTGTGATACCATTATAAGAATAATTAAAATTGTTATTTTGAATGGGTTAGACACACAGTCCAGCGGTGGACAGTGTGCGAACAAAAACACGCATACGTCCCAAGTTCGATCCCTGATACACGCACCCTCTAAGTAATAAAATGCCTTTTTGATTAAAACTGAACCGGGTTAACTCCGTTAGTTGTTAAGTATAATAAAATTTGTATATTAACCAAGTTAGACACACAGTCCAGCGGTGGACTGTGTGTAACGTTAAAGCGCAGGTCCCGGGTTCGAGACCTGTTAGTGGCACCGGTTCGATGAATTAAAATGTTTTTGAAATTAAAAGAATTTTGGATAAATTGAATTAATATATAAGTATAATTAAAAACATAATTATTTCGGGTTAGACACGTAGCTCAGTTGGTAGAGCTGCGTGCACGCGTACGGGAGGTCTCGGGTTCGAGCCTCACCCAGCGCAATACAATTACACAATAAGTCGGTCAACAAGTCAAACAGTTAACAAGTCAAACGGTCAATAAGTCAAACGGTCAACGGTCGCAAAAAGTCAACATATTTTTATATTTTTATTTATTTAATTTAATTTAAAAATCAATTAAAAATACTTAAAAATAATGTTTTTAAAGATAGGAAAAAGCCTTAAACTCACAAAAATATATCTAAAAATCTTATTAAAATTATTAATAAAATCCACTCATTTACTATATTTTCCGTTATTATTTAGGTTAGTTAATTCTCGTTGTCCCGCTCTTCCAACTCGTGCGCATCTCACCATCTCAAATCAAACACACCCAATGTGAGTGAATCTTTACAAATTCCCCGTTTTAATCACGTTTTGGGGTGTATCATGTGTCTTGCTATATATTATATTTAAATCATTGTGCATACAACATATCATGAACAAATGTGTATTCAGATTGTTTCAACTGTTTGTGTGGTTATTGTTAGATTCAATTTATTATTTTCAGTACATGCAATTTCATAGGCCGCCGCTCCCCATTACGTTATGAGCGTTGAGCATGTTCCCCATTACATTATGAGCGTGAACCTGGCGTGCCAACATACGATCTGCTCCGTTTGATTGAGCCTTGATCGCACAGACATTTTTCATTTTCAGTACATGCAATACGATCGGCTCTGTTTGATTGAGCCTTGATCGCACAGTTTCATTCATGTTATTTATTGTATGACGTTGGTATGTTAATGTATGCTATCATATGTTACTGTATGTTATAGTTGTGATTGCAATTGCTACTGCTTGATTATTTACATTTGCTCATTTATGATTATGCAAAATTTTTCATTGATAAACTAACAAGAAAATCAATAATAAATGTTTATCTAACAAGGTTCACTCGCCAACTTATGTTGACCCCAAAACCCCCATTTTTACACATGATACAGGTGAACCAGCTGCAGCAAGAAACACTTAGGAATGGACTAGAAGAATAAAATGATTTATAGTTTGGAATTGTTTTGTTTGGTTTATTTTCTTTGTATTATATGGACATGTTTGGATATTTGGGAATGTAATTTTGACTTTAATAAATATGAAACATATTAGTAAATATCATGAGCTTTGGTGATAACCCAATTATGCCCCGACTCTTATTCCGCTGCGGGTCGGGGTGTGACCACTTTCTTCCTGAACCGTGCTCGTCCCATATACGAATGTCATGTTTTTATCTTTATGTTCGCACAATGGTGACATTTTCTTGCTCGGTTCTTCTTCCACATCCAACCCAACCCTGCTCTCCTGTGTTTCGGAAAGTCACCATCATTCCTTCGGTAGTTGTTTCTTTTAGGTTTAGACTAAACTTCCTTTTTTTGATTTCCAAATCCTATGATGAAATTTCAACGAGTTTGAAGAATTTATCAAGCTGATCCTCTTTCATATTCCGAATCGGAAAGCTATCGTCGAAGTATAGTCTATCAGAATCCTTAACTTTGTACATGAAAATGTTAGGATCATCACTCAGGCTATTTTCCGATGATGTATCGTCATCTTCAGATTGTGAATCAGAATTATTCGAACTCAAATTGGCGCTCTTAAAGCTGCCATCATTAGAATCATTCAAAAATTTTCAACAACATTCTTAAACACTGATTCGCCATCATCACTTGTGTAGGTTATATCAATGTTCTCAGGCAGCTCATTTTTCTTTTCAGATAAAAGTTCAATGTTGAGCACCTTTTCCATCCCCTCAGCCTTCTTGCGACAATACTTTTCGCATAGGGGTGGTGGAACATTGCTATAGTCTCCACGTTTCTTACCTTTGGTTTTCTGAACATTTTCTTCCTACGAGATCGTTGGAAGAATATGATCGATGACATATGCATTTGTGGTATAGCTCTTATGAAGTTGTCTTACTCTTTCTGTTTCGATTGTCATGTCTTGAAGTTCTTGTTTTTCTTCAGCAATGTTGTTTATATAAACGTTAATTGCTTTTTGTTTTTCCATTAAAGTAGCTTTTAACATTCTGATAGTATCATCTTGTTCAATGTTATTTCTATCAAGCCTACCATAATCATCTTTCATTTTGTCATATGCTTCTTTCATTGTACGATAGTCATATTTGAAATTGTTATTATGCACTATGATCTGAGAGTTTTCAGCACATTGAACACATGGTTCAGCACATTTCGTACATGGTTTTCAACCTCGATGATTTGCACTTTAACAACTTCCTTTTCTACAACCTTTACCTCCGACCTACCTTTGTCAAATTTGCCATCATAGCTTTGTTGGCAATTTCCGTGAGGTTTTCTTCATTCATTTCTTTGGTTACGTTGATAACCTCTTCAATCACAGGCTTCTGCTCAGCAACATGCTCCGAAGTTGTTGTATCACCAAAACAACCTGCAAAACTAGTAGTTATGTTAGGAGAAAGGATACTCTGCACCTTTGTGTGGTGGTAGATTTCCTCTTCCTCAGCGTGATACATATATTCTTCTAGCATTGCATTCTTCATAGCTGCATCTTCAACAGATGTATCTTCTACGATCTCAGCCATTAGAGCAACTCCGGTTTTCTTGCCAATGTATGAATTCCAGTCATCTTCGTTCGAAGCAACCATTGCCTTTCTACGGTGTTGGATGGTTTTTCTTGGATTTTGACTTGAGTCTTCTTTGGGAAAGGCTTGTATGGTAGCGACTTCTTGTAATAATCATTGCCACCTCCAAATGGACTTTGGTTGCCACTCGCTTCTAGATTCTTGCATTCGCTTTTGAAATGCCCTTTTTGCGGCATTTGAAGCAAGTAACCTTCGTTTTGTCGAATTCCTGATATCTCTGCTGGTAAGAGAAACAAACTTAGTAACCCTCCGAATGATTGAAGCGACCACTTGATGTCCATCAGCTCAAGCTCTTCCTCATCCGCTTGATCATAGTCTTCGGCGGTCATCTCCGGATTACCAATCTTTACAGCCACCAAACTTTCATACCATTCAACACTGTGGCAAGTAGTACCATATGTTGTTTAGCAACTTGTTTAGAAACAACATTGTTTAGGTTTACTGCAATGTTACATTTGAAAACATTTGGATCAGAATTCGATTGACTATTCTGATTTGAACCCATGCTTGAATATGAAGAATTCTGTGGACTCTGATCATATTTCGGATATGATTGATTTTGACTCTGTGGCGAATGATTCGAAGAATTCAGATATGCGCTAAAAGCAGTTTGGATCTTCGGGCTAGTGATATTATCTTGAACTCCTGACTTGGAGTACAACTTTACATCTTGAGTCACGTTTGCATTCTTTGATTTGGCTATCTTTAACAACTCCATCTCATGACCCTCCAGTTTATCAATGAACGTTGATAGTTTAAAGAACTGCCAACTCGGACTTTCTTTAAGAACCATGAGATGCGTCGTCCAATCTCCTTCAGGCAATGCGTCAGCCAGTTTATCAATGTATTCTTCTTCTTATTTCTCAAGCCCGTGTCTCCTCATAATCACTTTTAGATGACAAAACCTTTCAATAATTTGTTTCATCATTTCACCTTTAATCATCTTGAATATATCGAATTCCTTCTGGATCAGCGCTTTCTTGCTTTTGACCATTTCTGCACTTCCCTGGTATTCAAGAATGTCCATAATTCCTGTGCCGTCTTATATTCCGGTAGCAGCACCAATATATCTTCTTTCACCGACTGTTGGATCAAACTTATCACTCTCTTTTTGGCGATGTAGGCATCCTTTTGTATAGTGAGAACTTGCTGATGTCGATAACATTATCATTCTCATCTCTGGGCCATGTGTAGCCAGTCTGAACTGCAACCCAACTGTGGAAATACGTAGCTTGCACCCAGTTAGTGAATTTTTCTTTCCAACCCTCGTACTCATTTATACACATGAGTTTTGACGGTTTCACAGATGTGCCCATCTCGTTATCGATGTTCACTTGATTCACCATTTGAGCATTTGATGCTGTAGCAATCATGAATGCACTGTGAAGATCTTCCATCTTGAAAAACTATCGAATGTTACTGAAAACACACGTTCACAAACTCTGAAAAATAATCAGTACACTGACAAGTTCGGGCGAACTTGCAGTCTGAGAAAAATCAGATTCAGTTTTACACAAGTTTGGGTGAACTTGTGTTGACAGTTATGAAAATTTCACCCTGATGAAGTTCCGGCGAACTTATGTAGATTTTCAAGTGAAATCTCAAGTTCGGCGAACTTGTAATTGAATTTCAACAAACTTTACTCAAGTTCGGGCGAACTTGATAAAAATTTGTTTAAAAACGAACAAGTTCAAGCGGACTTATCAAAAACTCTTGAAATATCAATCAAGTTTGGGCGGACTTGATTAAAATTGATGAACTTTTAATCAAGTTTGAGCGAACTTGATGTTAAATTCGACCAAACCAACTTTGTGATATCAATTCGTGTGAATTTGATGTTCAAACTCTCATGGGTTTACTACAAGTGTATTTTACATGACATATTCAAAAATTAGCAACTTTTATCCGGGAATTCATTGATTTTCTTGAAAAAATGAAGAAAATGGTAGAAAAGAGTAGAATAAGAGTAGATATTGCAATGATTCACCAATTCAGGTATCCAGGCTCTGATACCACTTGATAGATCGCTCCATGTTTAGCATAGGAACCTAAATTGGTATCTAACGTTCGTATAGGCGGAAACTATATGACGTGTTAATCGAATATGCAAAGATTTACTGTTTAATTGTTGTTTATTGATCATAAAGTTCATTTACATGTCAAATCCAGATCGGACAGAGCTTCACCGTACAAGTGACAAAGTTGCAGAAGTTACAAATGAGAATCACAAGTCACCTATTTATAGATGTTCAAGTTCGCTCGGGGAACACAAGTCCGGGCGAACTTGTCTTGAACAAGTTCGGCCGAACTTGTTCCAACATAACTATTCCGGGCGAACTTGATCATCTACTTACATAAATACGACTATTTCTAACGGATTCTAGCCCAAACTAAACAGACTCGATCTAAGACTAAGACATAGACATTATGTACTAACAGAAGGCAAGAATGGGAGGAGGAGCAAAATCTCCTCTGAATTGAACAAAACGCCTTAGAGGACCGCTGTTGGATGGCATATGGTACGAATCAAGAATTGGCAATCAATAATGCCAAGGTTCTTCATGATCAAATAGGCACCACCGGGACTACATGGCCGGGTTGCCATACAGTAAGCACACGGGTTGGACGCGTTACAAGAACCTTCTCATGTTAGCCAGCCCATCCGACCCATCTCCCCATTGGCCCAAAAGGGTCGGTTCCAGTTTTATCCCACCACATTTTCAAGCTCCCGCCGAAGGGGAGAGTGAGCCCCTTGATAGTTGGAAGGAGGTGATGTCAGCCCTCATTGGTTACCCGTACAACCCATACCCGCCAGTTGACCTGAACGAGCGCTACCAAAGATGAGAGAGGTATGTCTTTTGTTGTTGTTATATATTTCCTTTGTTTTAGATAGATCTTTTAATCTCGTTAGCAGTAGTTAGTATTTTATTGCTTTATTAGGTAAATGAACTATGTAGGTGTGTTCCCTATATAACCCTCACGAGACCTACTCGTCTCCCGAGCTATCCAGAGGTTTTAAAGGGCTTGTTGCATAAGCTAAATGTAACCGTGATTCCTACTAAAGTGAGTTAGGATAGTTGTTGTTGTAACATATTTTCCACAAAAATCAAAGTAAACTAACGTATGCTTTGGTAATGATTTTATAAAAATGGTAGAACTAAGTAACTAACAAATTTTGATGGTTGTGAGAAGCATGCTTCTACACAAGGGTTGAGATTTGTAGGTACATCATGTTCGCGAGACGACCGTTTTTATTGAAGAATGAAGAACACACGAGGATTGAGTGAAAAACCAGGTGCATACGTTTCTTTTGTTCTTTGATTCTTAGTTAGTAATAAGTGGAACTGTAATTTGTATTTTAGTTTCGGGGTAAATTTTGAGGAAGTTAGTCGTGTCACATCCCTTGTGCATTTTAAAAGCTCTATTTCCACACATTGAGGACAATGTTGATCTCAATGTGGGGATGGGGAGAAAAAGTTTTTGATTTTGACCCGTTCATTTAAATACTACACATTGAGGACAATGTTGACCTTAAGTGTGGCGATGGGGGAAAATTTCAAAAAAAATTCACAAATGTCTTTGTTTGAAGCGATCTAAAAATCACAAGTAACTAAGTTAATGAGGGATGGCACAACCCATTTGGTCTTTTGTCATGGTCAAGTTCATTTTAATAACATAACGGGTATTTAGCGGGTGGTTATTTGGGAATAATCCGCCTAAGAAACTTGCAACTTGTACATATCACATACCATAACCTTTGTACATGAGATTTTGAGCCAATTTTATACATCATATATGCGTATATTTCTTTGTTTGAGTGGATCATTAGTCATGTATTGTAGAACTTGCATCTTTTGATACGTTTGACACCATAGACCGAATACAAGCACGAGAATGATTAAGGCATTAGGTAAACCTTTTCCTTTTACACCATTTGCTTACCCTTACCCGAAATCTATCCCTTAGTTGCCAACTTTGAGCCTAAACCTTTCGTTTAATCAACCCATTTAGCCCTTGACCATTAAACCTTTGTGTTTTAACCCGTGTATTGAAAATTCGATTTTAGGTTTAATATTTGTATTGCATTTAATAAAAAAATCAGAAAATACCATGAAAAATAAGAGAAAAATCGTTGAGAAAAACACAAAAAGATTTGTGGGAGTTGTTGAATAAAAGGCGAACGCTTTTGCCTATTAGTTTGTCGACTTTTGTTTAATCGGTTAGATTAGTTGTTTGTAATAAAAAAAATCAAATTTTCATCACTTTAGCCACTTTCAAATATCCTATTCCACACCCTTAGCCTAGCTCTGTTACAACCTTTGAAAGACCTTTTGACTTATGCTTAGTATTCGTGTTCGGTGGTGGAGAATGATTGAGGTGCAACCTATGCGGGTACGTGTTCTATTCGGTTTTTTGTGATTATTTTCAAAAGTGCTAATACATCAATAAAATTAGCCAAGTTGTAAACCGAGTGGAGTGAACATTGTGAGGGATATGTATGACTTGTGAGTTTCAAGTGCGGGTTAATCTTGAATAATCATTTTTATGTGATTAGTTCGTTATCGCTAAATATTTTGAAAATTGTAAAAATCTGAATCGGGTATGACATTAGATCTTAACTTACGTTCCAAGAATGGGAAGTGTGTCTCTCGTTTGAACCACGTGAAAGTGAAAAATAGATTTACTTGAGGGCAAGCAAACGACAAGTGTGGGGATGTGATACGTGGTCGAAAACCGGTGTTCGTTAATGTTTAAGTTCATGTTTTTACATAACTTTTAATCTCAAATAGCCTACTTTCAATGAGATTTGTGTTTTGTAGGTCTTACGGAGTTTAAGGAGCTAATTGGGAGCTTAATGCAGCACCAGGACGCGAACCGGATCAACACCAATCAAGAAATGGAAGAAACAGAAATTGAGGTTTAGGGGCACCATCGTCGAAGCCCATATGGGCCGTCGGCGACGCCCTATGGTTATTTCAGTCGGGTTAGAAACCCCGTAGACAGCGGATTAGGTCATCAGAAGGATTTGGAATATCAAGGCACCGTCGCCGACGGCCTCTGCTTTCTCACTTTGCGAAAATTTGATTTTGGTTGTTGAAGGACGGGTATAACACATGGTTTTGACCTATTCTTGAGGAGTTACGCATTTTGTGATTTTGAAACACCATCTTGGAGCCAAGAACTCATTCACTTTCATCCACAATCATTCCCAACCCTAATCTATTCCATCATCCATTGAATCATCCCACCAATTCATCCATCGATATCCTCCATCCTAAACCCTAACCATCACCTTCATCATATTCAAAGCTTCAAGATGTCAAAGTTCGAGCTCTCATCCATTTTTGATCAAGTTTCGTTCTTCATGAGCGGCTAAGTCCTGGAGGTTTCACCCTGGTGTAGATTTTGTAAGGGTTAGGGTTTTTTTATGATTTCTAGTTGATTTTGTGACAAATTGAATTGTAATCTGAATTGATTGATAATTGTCTTGCATTTGAACTACATTTGTAAATTGTCAAATGATTATAAAATTTGACTTTGCAAAATAAGTTTGTGCATTTATGCCTTATCATTCAAAAGGATTTATTTGTCCAAAGTAACGAAGTGTAGTACGATCCGTTGTCTATGACGTTGATAGTAATTGGCACCTAAGCTTTGTGATATAAAAACCGTTAATAACAAATTCAATTGAATCAATCTAAAATTGTTAGAAGCTCTAGGCTTTGCAATTATCGAACTGGGTGTGAACCTTGTTTTCTCATCATTGTTTACAATCGTTAATTAAGTTTTTATGCAATTGTTCGAATTTAGTAGTTAAACAATCAAACCCAACTTGTCGGTTCTTTCCGACACCCTTTTCAAACAAACAAATATTGAAATCAAACCATAGAAAGCTTCATAAAGTGTGACAACATAAAGATTCAATCACATCCGATCGCAAACCACAAACTCTTCGTGGTTCGACCCCTTACTACCACTAATGCATTGTTAAGGGTAATTCGGGACTATAAATATTATCTTTGATTGGAGTGCGTCACTCCGATCAGTATTTCTTTTCATGTACTTTAAATTGACGTGATGCGTAAGCGATTGCCTTGCCTCTTTGCATCAATACACATCCTAATCCCATGTGCGAAGCATCACCGTAGACTACAAAGTCTTAAATTCCATTGGGTAATGATAGTAAAGGGGCATTGCTCAATTTATGTTTAAGAATCTCGAAGGATTCTTTCTTTTTTGGCCCCAATCAAATTTCGCACATTTGCAAGTCAATGTAGTTAAGAGAGTGGCTATTCTAGAGAAGTTCTCAAAGAACCTTCAGTAATATCAAGCCAATCCCAAGAAGCTGCAAATTTCAGAAGGAATCTTGGGTGCTTCCGAATTCATGATCGCTTCTATCTTTGCTGGGTCTACTTGGATTCCACCTTCACTACTCACGTGTCCTAAGAATTGGACTTCTCTAAGCCAGAACTCGCACTTAGATAATTTTGCATAAAGCTTTTCTTGCTTTAGCAAATTGAGAAGACATCTAAGATGTTTCTCGTGATAATTCTTATTACGAGAATAGATAAGTATGTCGTCTATGAAGACAATGACAAACTTATCCGGATAAGGTTTGCAGACTCTATTCATGAGTTCAATGAAAGCTGCTGGAGCATTAGTGAGTCCAAATGGCGTAACCAGGAATTCATAATGTCCACATCTGGTCCTGAAGGCAGTCTTAGGAACATATTCACTTCTGACCTTCAGTTAATGATAACCAGAACGAATATCAATCTTAGATAAGAAACTCATTTCTTGTAATTGATCGAATAAATTGTCAACTCTTGGCAAGGGATAACGATTCTTGATTGTTATCTTATTCAGCTCACGGTAATGAATGCACATCCTCATTGAACTGTTTTTCTTTTTAACAAAAAGGACAGGGACTCACCAAGGGGAAGAACTAGGTTGTATAAAGCCTTTCTTAAGAAGTTCTTCAAGTTGCGCCTTTAGTTCCTTTATCTCAGTTGGCGCTAAGCGATATGGAGCTCTAGCTATTGGAGCTGACCCAGACAATATGTAGATCCTGAACTCGACTTGCCTTTCTGGGGGTAATCCTGGTATATATTCAAGGAATACTTCAAGGAATTTAGAAATGGCTGGTATGTCTTGTATCCTAGGTTTTGGCGTATCTACTGTCACTTGTGCCATGTAGATGTCACATCCTCTTTTCAGACACTTGGATGCTTTAAGCAAGGATGCATTATCAGGCAATCTATAGTGTCGATCTCCATGAATGATGAGCGTTTCACCAGATGAGGATTTGATTTCTATTATCTTATTATCGCAGGCAATTCGGGCTTGGTTATGGGATAACCAATCCATGCCTAAGACTATATCAAATCCCGCAAGAGTCATTGGTAAGAGATTTATAGGAATGGATTGATTCTTAATGGATATAGCGCATCCTTCAAGAATCTTGGAAGCTAATTCGATTATACCACCTGCCATTTCTACTTTTTCTAAAGTTCTTATGGGCAAATTTAATAGTTCACTAAACTTATGGTTACAAAACACTTATCTGCTGCAGAATCAAATAAGACACATGCATAAATGTTTTTAACAAGAAACGTACCCGTTGTAACATTCGTGTCCTTCACTGCCTCCTTTGCGGTTAATTAGAAAGCTCAGACACTTGATTTCTTTGCCTCTCTAGGTTTAAAATTTCCATTAGTTGTACGCTTGGGACAACTGGTCCGTTTGTGGCCTTTCTCACCACACTCGTAGCAGAAAACATTCTTTATGTCTTTACATTCATGAGACTTGTGGGGAGTCTTCTTACAGATGCCACACTGTTTCGATTGTTGATATGTCCGAGATTGTCCCTAGTGTCGCCTTCCACAAGTCTTGCACTCTAGTCTGTTATAATTAGACCTCTATTGGTTCTTATTGGAACCAAATTTCCCTTTCTTTGAACTTTGGAAGTGGTTATCTTCACGCTTCCTTTTTCCGTCAATCTCAGCTTGGATTGACCTCAATCTCACTTCATCTTGAGTTAATGAGAGAGATAGATCCACAGCGGATCTGAAAGTTGTGGGTTTGGAAGCTTTCACCATTCCTTTAATCTCAGGTGCCAAACCACCAATGAAACGCGCAATACAATTGGGATCGGGGATAATCTGGTAAGGAACTAATCTAGACATGGAGTTATGGTCGGAGATGTACTTCTAACAGTCCATGTTCTTTATGGTAAGAGTCAAGAATTCAGACTCTACCTTCTCAACCTCATGTGGAGGGCAGTAGGTTTCTTTGATTAGGTCCACAAACTTGGACCAACCCATACTATACAGCGAGACTGTTGATACATGATGTCTATTTTCTAGGTCTTGGATCGAGTCTGTGTGATTAGGCTTGAAAGTGTTAGATTTTAAATGTATTTATGGTTTAAAGGCACAAGTTTGGCCGAACTTGTATGAAGATAGGACAAGTTCGCCCAAACTTGTCCTGACAATTCCTCAGTTCGAGCGAACTTGCAAGCCTATATATATATATATATGTCTTGGGTCTTTCACATTTGTAACTTTGCATTCTCGACGGCGAAGCTCTGTCTATTTGGATTTTCGATGTAATATGATATTGGACTAATAAACAGACAATTTAAACAGTAAATCTTGTGTATTCGATTAACAATTCACGTAATTTCCGCTTACGATGAATTTAGATACAAATTAGGTTCCTAAGCAGTGGAGGAGCGATCCTAACAAGTGGTATCAGAGCCATGGATACCTAATTTGCTGAGATCTACACAAGACATTCTCTATTTCTACCCATTTCTTTCATTTTTCTACAGTTTTTCTCAAAAATGATGAACCTATGGTTAAAAATGGCTAAAATTTGAATATGTCACATAAAATCACCTAAATACAAACCCTTGAAAGTTTCAGAAACAAATTCAATCGATTTCATGTGAAAATGTCAAAAGACCATGTTTGATAAACTTACTTCGCTCGAACATGGACTACAAGTCCGCTCGAAGTTGGCTTAAAGTCATCATTTTTGTTGATTTTAAACAACTTCGCGTGAAGTTGTTTTTTCAAAGAATTTTGATCAAGTTCGCCCGAACTGGTCAAAATTTTGTTGAAATTTCGAGTTCGCCCAAACTTGACAAAACTTGAAAATTTTTCTAAAAATCATCACAAGTTCGCCCGAACTTGTTATTAAGTGAGATTTTTGAAAATTTTCATACAAGTTCGCCCGAACTTGTCAAAACTGAATCTGAAAATTGTTTTCTGCATATATTCGCCAAAACTTGTCTGTTTGCTAATCAATCTTCAAGTGTTTTTGAACGTGTTTTAGTTAAAATCTTCAGTCTGAAAAAATGGATGATTTCCATAACGCCTTTGCTTCAACAGTGGCTTCTACATCAAATGCGAACGCAAATGCAAACGCGGTGAACCAGATGAATCTGGATAATGAGATGGGAACTTCAATTAAGCCGCCAAAGTTGATGAGCATGGATGAATTTGAAGGGTGGAAAGAAAAGTTCGTGAACTGG
This sequence comes from Scalesia atractyloides, assembly GCA_947069175.1. Classification (NCBI taxonomy): domain Eukaryota; kingdom Viridiplantae; phylum Streptophyta; class Magnoliopsida; order Asterales; family Asteraceae; genus Scalesia; species Scalesia atractyloides. Next base: position 50,135,180 of record CAMTDV010000010.1, on the reverse strand, counting down.
GTTCAAGCAAATCACTTCTTTAGTTGGGTTGCTGTTCAAACTGGATATACATGGCCAAAGGATGAACATGATCAAGATCTTTCGTTGGTAAAGTTTACACCAGAACTTAAAGATGTGTATGTGGCAGAAAAGAAGATGATAAGTCTAATATAGCAATTAGTGAAAGAAGACATCTTGATCTTGCTACCTGAATGCAAGACGCCACAGATGTTGTGGAATGCATTATGTGCAAAATATCTTGGAAGTGCTGAGATGATTAAAAGCAAGAAGGCTTTAATCAAGAAAGAGTTTGATATTTTCACGATGATCAAAGGCGAAACCATGAAACAGATGATCGATAGATATTGTCATTTGATGGTTAAGATGCGAAGACATGATATTCATAAAACTGATGAAGAGACGATTGGTAAATTGGCTGATGCACTTCCTCAGGGGGAGTGGATGACCTACTTAATGGTATTGAAGAATGGTCAGAGTTGGAGGCATTACAACTTATCAGATTTCATTGACAAGTTGGAGGGACATGAAATGGAGATGCTAAAAATGGCCAAATCAAAGAATGCAAATGTTGTGAAAGACGTGGGTCTGTACTACCGAGGAGATGTTCAGGAGATTTCGAGTCTGAAAATTCAAACAGCGTTTAGTGCAAATATGAATTCTTCAAATCATTCGTTCCAAAGTCAACCAAACACTCAATCATACCTGAGTTATGATCAGAGTCCTCCGAACACAGGATATTCGAGTGCTAGTTCAAATTCTCCGTTCCAGAATCAACCTAATCAGACAACTCAGACAAATCATTCTAGTTCTGATCCAAATGTATTTCAGTGCAACATTGCGATCAATCTGAAAAATGTTTTCTCTGAACAAATGGCCAAACAACATATAGCACTTCTTGCAACTGTGCTTGAATCATATGAAAGTTTAGTTGCGGGAAAGATCAGAAATCCAGAGATGACTATTGAGGATTACGATCAGGTTGATGAAGAGGAGTTAGAACTGGTGGATATAAAATGGAGCTTAGCATCGATTATCAGAAGAGTCACAAAGTTTATCGCGCTTACTGGAAGAGACATTGGAAATTCAAGCAATAAGCTTGGATTTGATAAATCAAAAGTAACGTGCTTCAAATGCAGACAAAAGGGGCATTTCAAACGCGAGTGCACAAATCAAGAAGCAAGCGGCAATCAAAGCCCTTTTGGCAACAACAATGACTATTACAAGAAAGCGTTGCAGTACAAGCCATACCCAAAGAGAACTATAGTTGAAGTTCAAGACGATTCGTCAAAAACAAATGAAAAGGCTTTAATTGTTGCACATGCGGATGAAGGGTTTGATTGGAATAAATATATTTCCAAGAAAACTGGTGTCGCGTTGATGGCAGAGATCGTGGAAGAACCAGAGTCAACAGTTGATGATGCAGCTCTTGAGAATGCAATCTTAGAAGAGTATTTGCAAAGAACAGAAGAAGAGGAGATGATCTATCATGAGATAAAGATGAAGAATATTATTCCTCCTAACCTTCAATCTAGTTTTGCAGGTTGCTTTGGTGCTACGACTGAGGAGCAAGTGTTTGAAGAAAAGGAATCGGAAATCAAAGAAATCATTGATGTGACAAAGGAGATGAATGAAGAAAACCTCACAAAGATTACTGGCAAAGCAAGGATGGCCAATTTGAAAGAGGTAGGTCAAGAGGTAAAGGTGATTGAGAAAGAAGTTGTGAAAGTGCAAATTGTGGAGGTTGAAAAACCTTGCACAAAGTGCACAAAACCTTGCGAGCAATGTGCTGAGAAATCCCTAATCATAAGCGAATTGGTTGTGCATAATGAAAATTTTATATACGATTATCGCACAATGAAGGAAGCTTATGATAAGATGAAAGGCACTTATAGCAATGTTGAAAAAGCTAACTTAGAACAAGGTACCACAATAAGAATGTTAAAAGCAACGGTAATTGAAAAACAAGAAGCAATTAATCTGTACATTAATACCATTGCTGAAACAAAACATGAGCTTCAAGAAATGAAAATTGAAACTGAACGAGTAAGACAGTTGTTGCTCAGTTACACAACGAACGCTTATGTCATCGATCATATTCTTCCAACAATTCCGTCAGAAGAAAATGATGTGAAACCAAAAGGTAAGAAGCGTGGAGATTATAGCAATGTTCCACCTCCATTGTGCGCAGCTTACTGCCGCAAGAAAGTGGAAGGGATTGAGAAGGCACTTAACGTAACACTTTTATCAGAAACAAATGATAAGTTGCCTAAGAACATTGATGTAATCTACACGACATCTAATGATGACAGTGAATCAGTAGTGAAAAATGTGGTTGAAAATGTTTTGGGAAATTATTCTGATGATGGCAGCTTTGAAAGCGCCGATTCGAGTTTAAATAGTTCTGAAACACAATCTGAAAATGAAGATACTTCATCGGAAAATAGCCTAAGTGATGATCCTAACATTGTAATATACAAAGTTAAGGACTCTGATAGACTAAATTTTGATGATAGTTTTCCGATTCGGAATGTGAAAGAAGATCAGATTGATAAACTATTCAAACTTGTTGAAGTGTCGTCTGATGATCTAGAGAAGAATAAAAAGAAATTTTACTCAAAACCAAAGAGAAATTATAACAACTACCGAAGGAATGGTGGTGATTTTCCTGAGAATAGGAGAGCGGGTTTGGGTTTGGAAGTAGAAGATGAACCATAAAAGAAACAAAAGTCACAATTTCACGAATATAAGAATAAAAACATGAAATTCGTGTTTGGGACAAACACGGTTCAGGAAGAGAATTCTATTGGAAAGCAATCGAACGATGAGTTTAAGAAGGAAAAAGAACTTCGTGATAAGGCTAAACCCACAAGTGGAGTAAAACCCACGAGTGGACATTCTGCTGATACTCGGACTTGCTTCAAATGCAATGAAGTAAGTCACATTGCACGCAAGTGTCCGAAATCAAAGCCTATGTATCAACGAAGAAAGAAAACTTCAGATGATGAGAAACTTAAGCAGCCAGAGATTGTGAAATCAATCACGATCTTAAAACGAAATAATGAATCTAATATTGAAGTGAAACCTAAAATTGAATCTAAATTTGAGAAATCAATTTTTGAAAAGGGTGAAACTTCTAAATCAAATGAGAACAAAGATTCAAATTTTTACATTAAGAAAGCTCGAATGAAATCTCAATCATGGGTTGCAAAGAAAACATCATCATCATCTAAAAGTACAAAGACAACTACTGCATCAGTCAAGAATGAAAATGTCAATGACATAAAGACTGATCAGAAGTTACCGAATGTTGATTTGCAAGTTCCTACTTATGACATTCCGATTCCACCCAAGACCAGAAAGGCTTGGGTTTCCCTCTTTAAATAAGTTCTTTGCATGTGCAGGGGCTCCCAAGATCCATCTTGTCAAAGTGGATTATGGATAGCGGAGCTTCACGTCACATGACTAGGATGCGTGCCTTACTCTTCGATATTAAAGCAATCAATGGAGGGTACGTGGGATTCGCGGGTAATCAAGGAGGTAGAATCGTTGCAGAAGGAAAGCTATCAAATGGTGTGGTGTCATTTGATAAGGTCAACTATATTGCTGAGCTGGAGAACAATCTTCTTAGTATTTCTCAGATTTGTGATAAGCAATTTACCACTTACTTCAATGACAAGGAGTGCATGATCATTAAACCGGGTTTTAAAATTCCAGAAGAGTGGATTCTCATACGTGCTCCTCCTGAGAATGAACTTTATGTGCTGGATATGAGCATTGCTACAACTACTTCAAAGTCGGCTCAATGTTTCATAACAAAGGCCACAAAGAAGGAATCAATTCTTTGCCACAGAAAGATGGGTCATATACACCTCAGAATGATGAATCATCTGGTTCACAATGATTTAGTTGAAGGAGTGAATCTTAGAGCTTTCACATGACTGATAATTGTCTGGAATGCAAGAAAGGAAATCGGATTAAAAAGTCTCATCCAAGCTCGAAAGACTGCGTATGGATCTCTTCGGTCCAGTGAATGTGAAGAGTATATCTGGAGATCTTTATTGTCTTGTCGTCACCGATGATTATTCAATATTTTCATGGGATCTTACACAAATTCAGTGCTCCATACACTCCGCAACAAAATGGAGTGGCTGAAAGGAAGAACCGAACGTTAATAGAAACTACAAGACCTATGCTTGCAGATTCAAAGCTTCCTGTCAGTTTCTGGAGTGAAGCAGTCGCAGTAGCATGCTATACATTGAACAGAGTCTTGATGGTCAAACCTACCAAGAAGACTTGCTTTGAATTGCTAAACCGAAGGAAACCCAATCTGAAGTATTTAGAATTGTTTGGTGCACCTTGTACAGTTCTTGATTCAGAAGGAAAGTTTGGTGCCAAAACGATAGACGGTTTCTTTGTCAGCTACGCAAGTCCACTCAAGAGAGTATATCTTCCAAGTTTGAGAAGAGTGGTAGAAGCACAGCACGTCGACTGTTTTCACTATACAACTCAATCTGAAGTATTTAGAACCGTTTGGTGCACCTTATACAGTTCTTGATTCAGAAGGAAAGTTTGGTGCCAAAATGATAGACGGTTTCTTTGTCGGCTACGCAAGTCCACTCAAGAGAGTATATCTTCCAAGTTTGAGAAGAGTGGTAGAAGCACAGCACGTCGACTGTTTTCACTATACAACTCCAATTCAAAGGGCAGGCGATGCTTGATTGTTCAATTATAGTGAATTGTGGAAATCATTTGATTTGCCAGAAGAGCTTCTGAAGAAGATAATGCATTGTTATATTATTTACATCAGTCGGCTAACTAAGAGCAGATTATCAGACCAATAGTGGTTAATCAACCAACTGTTGGATCATCTTCTTCTGGTGAAGGTCCAAGAAGTAGCGGTGTTCAAGAAACACATGTTGAACAAGTGACACCGGCTACAGAACCAGTAAATGCTATAGAAGAACCTAATCTTTCTCAAGCACATAATTCCGATTCTGATGAGGCTCTGACATTTGATGATGATGGAGAATCTTCTTCTGACGAAGAATCTGAGCAGATCACAAGTATGTTGAATCAATCTGTTGGCCCAAGTACTCGAAATGAAGCGTCTTCTAGTGCTCCTGCAGTTGAATCAATGGTTGTTCCGAATATTGCTACAGGAAAGTTGGTATGAATCAATGGTGATACCGAGATCTTATTCATACCAACCATCGGATTCCATAATTGGTGAATTACAAGCTGGTGTTAGAACGAGAGGCCAGATCAATAAAGCTTTGAGTTGTTTTTACACTAAAATAGCTCCAGTTCAAGATTATTGTACTTATCAGTGTTTCATATCCCAGATTGAGCCAAAGAATGTTTCTGAAGCTTTAGGAGATGAGAATTGGGTACTTGCAATGCAAGAAGAATTATTACAGTTCGAAAAGCTGGGGGTGTGGAAACTTGTTGACCATCCGGAGAATCAAAAGGCGATAAATACTAAATGGGTCTTCAAGAGCAAGCGCGATGATCATGGAGTGATAGTGCGAAACAAAGCTCGGCTCGTTGTCAAAGGATTCCATCAACAAGAAGGAATTGATTATACCGAGGTATATGCACCAGTAGCACGATTGGAGTCAATTCGTATTTTCCTTGCATTCGCTGCTTGGAAAGGATTTAAAGTGTATCAATTAGAGAAATCAGCTTTTCTATACGGTAAGCTACGTGAGAAAGTGTATGTCGGCCAACCATCGGGTTTTGTCGATCCATAGAACAAAAAGAAAGCCTATCTTCTAGATAAAGCATTGTACGGTTTGCATCAGGCCCCGAGAGCCTGGTACGAGACGTTATCTCAACATCTTGTTGGCAACGGATTTATTTGAGGAACAGTGGATAGTACACTATTTACCAGAGAAGTTGGAAGTCATCTGATTATCGTACAAATTTATGTGGATGACATCATTTTTGGTTCAACAAATGACGATCTTTGCAAAGAATTTGAAACTATCATGAAGAAGAAATTCGAGATGAGCTCTATGGGTGAAATGAAATTCTTCCTCGGATTGCAAGTTGATTAGTTGCCAGACGGTATTTTTATCCACCAAACCAAGTATGTTCATGATATCTTGAAGAAGTTTGTGATGGATAGCACGAAGACGTTATCTACTCATCTGGCACTCAATCATGGAATTTGCATTGATGAAACTGGAACCAAAGTTGATGATACTCTTTACAGATCGATGATAGGATCACTCATGTATCTGACGGCATCTCGCCCGGATGTAATGTATCCTACCTGCCTTTGTGCATGTTATCAGTCAAGTCCCAGAATATCTCACATGCAGATCGTGAATCAAATTTTCAGATACTTGAAGGGATGTCCAAGCACCGGCTTGTGGTACCTGAAGAATGGCAACTTCAATCTGACGGGATATGCTGACTCTGATTTCGGTGTTGACAAACTGAACGCAAAGTCTACGACGGCCGGTTGCCAGTTCTTCGGAACTCGATTAGTAACCTGGCAGTGCAAGAAACAAACCACGGTCGATCTCTCTACTTGTGAGGCTGAGTATATCTCGGCTTTCAGCTGTTGTTCACAACTTTTGCGGATCCAACAACACATGAAAGACTATGGATTGCAATTTCTTAACACTTCATTATATGTAGACAATAAGGCAGCAATCGACATAACTAAAAATCCAGTTCATCACTCTCGAACAAAACATATCAAGATTCGTTACCACTTTATTCATGATTGCTACGAAAAAATATTGGTACGAATTGAGAAAATCCACACCGATGAACAAAAAGCTGATTTTTATACCAAACCTTTCAGTCTTTCACGGTCTAAATACTTAATGAGACTTAATAGTATAAAAAATCTTTTGACAGGTGCGGAAGCAGAGGTTGAATATGGATCGGACGACGAGTTCTCGTGATCCTCATTGGTTTGTTATCTCTTTAGATTAGATTTCGTTAAAAAACTAAACTCCAAAATATATTTTTGATTTTAGGGGGAGATATGATAGCAGAAAATACAAAAACATATGAAAAACCAAAAAGTACAAAAACATGAAAAAGACAAAAAGAATTTTGTGTCAAAAAGGAAATGATAGTACATCAGTGGACTATCACAGTATGCTAAGGATTTGTAAAGTTTAAAAAGTTTAAACAAGTCTTACTGTGGATGTGTCGATAGGCTTTACACGTTCAGTAGATTGTTTCCGGGATATAAACTAAATTTTACAACTGCTTAAACTTGTGGATTAATATCTCTCGGATATATGGACTTAGTACTCTGAAATTTCGTTTAAGAGATTGCCTGAATCTGAGATACGAAGTCTTTATAGATGATTGATATATGGGGTATTATACAAGTTCTTCTGATTTTGTGTAAGCAATGGCCTAGAACTTCTATAATGCTTTTGCTAAAAACCCTTAAACTGCAGCAAAATTGAAAGAATCGAAAGATCTAATCAATTGCAGTGCTTAAAAGATTCCATTTTTGGAACACACCTTAAAGTCGAGCCTTCATCTCTTTGTCGATACTGTGGTATTAACCTGAGCTCTCAAGGCTTCGCATAACCCATATACAGATATCAATTACGCTATACTCACCTGTAAGATGAAATCTAGGGAATCTTGATACGGGGGTATATTCTGAGATGGGAACCATAGTTGAGTCAAGTTTCATAATTCTAACTAAGATGTCTTGGAACAATTGAGAAATGCGTCGACGTTTAAGTGGACAAATATATCGAAAATCTAGGAAAACAAGTTTTGAACTTAAAGTCATCAAAAGGTCAACGGTACTGGTGATACGTCTCAATCAACTAATATGATCCTTAGACACGAATTCACAAAAATATGTCTGTAAATATGTTTGTACATAGTTTACTTGATTTCAGATTTAAACCCAAAAAGATTTTCAGTGTGTTTTAGCATAAACTTTCGAAAATACAAAAAGATTTTGTTTCTACATTGTTTTCAACAGCCAATGATGGAAAGCGGATCTTCAGAGTTCGGAATGGTGCAAGTTGTTGGAAATCTTGATGACAACGGGTTGAGAGCAAATCTGTAAAATCAAAATACATGAAAAACGATGAAAAGTTCATTAATTTGAAACTTTAATTTGAAGAAAAACATCAGTTTGTTCATAACGGGTGAAACCGAGGTCATTAACTTAGACTCGGCAGACAAATCGGTTAACCAAGGTCATTAACTTGGACTTGGTCAACTGAGTGGATTTTTATATCTGGTAAACATGTGAAAGTTCAGGGTTAAAAGTGAAAAAATTGAAAAAGTTTGAAATTAAGCCTTGAACAAGTTCGGCCGAAGTTGTTATCAATATAATGTTACAAGATTTGATAACTTCGGGCGAAGTTGTTTAATAAGAATTGGTGTTTGAGAGTCAAGTTCGCCCGAACTTGACTAAGTATAAATAATCAAGTTCGCTGAAAAGTTCATTTCATCTAATCTTAAGACTTCGAGCGAACTTGAGCGTTCTTAGAGAGATTTGTGATTTTGCAAAGAATACGCCGTTATACTGCCCAAATTGAGACCTATTCTAAGTGATTGGCACACTTAGTAATATGGCTGAGGTATAAATTGCATGGATCATCCATAAAATTGATGTGTATGAACTGTTTTGAACCGAACTGTTAAAATATAGTAGATCTAGGGTTGTTTTGATTGAATTGAACGCTAAAATTTGTTTGTAAACATGTTAAAAACATAAAGAACCATAAAATTGAACTATTGGATTGGTGTTGATGTTGCAGGTTTTGTTGGGGAAGATGACAAGTTCGCCCGAACTTGTTGAAGTTGTTTTGAGACAACTTCGCGCGAAGTTGTCATCATACTGAATAAATTTTGAATATTCAACAAGTTCGCCGAACTTGTTGTATTTTTTTCAAAAAATGTAAATCAAAACAAGTTCGCCGAACTTGTTTGAAACCTAAAAGAAATGTAAATGTCACATGTTCGAGCGAAGTTGGTTTTAAAATTGTAATGTTTGTGGTGTATCAAGTTCGCCTGAACTTGATGTTTGTAATTGTTAATCTTTGACAAAATTTGCTAAGTGTTTGATTTCTCTGTTCCGCAAAATATCTAGCTTTCGTTTTCTAAGTTCCACAACACCAGTATCTCGCTCGAAGAAAAGATATATCCCTCGTTGGCAGCATTTTCGAAGATTCTAGAGTTTATGGGAAGAATTCTGATTACCAAGGCTATTACAGACAAGCACGTCGTTTATCGATCGCATGTCTACTTTTTCTGGAATTCTGCAACGTTCAATGAAGAAACAAATGTGATTACTTCGATGGTTTGAGTAGGAAATGAAGATAAAGAGATTAAAGTGTTTGAAGTTGATATACGAAGGGTTCTAGAATTCAACGACGATACTGATGATCCGATTAGCTTCTAGGAAAGAATGGTGAAAGGTTGTTTCTATAGGATGGAGTATAAAGGGCATGCAAATGAGCCAACTTTGAAGAAAGGCGGTGTTCCTCTACCGTATAAGTTTCTTATTCACGCCATTATTCATGCTTTCAGCCACAGGAAAGCTGGTTTAGACGACATTCAAGATTATATGGCCTGCATGGTTACAGCATTGGTGCTCAACAAGAAGTTTAACTTTTCAAAAGTGATTTTCAAGTTCATGTTGAAGAATATGAGCAAAGACAGACTGGGGATGTATCCAAGGTTCGTTCAGATGCTGATAGACGAAAAATTCAAAGACATTGCAAAAGATCCGAACGATATTCTTTATCTGAGCCACATGGATGAAACAACTTTGAAGAAGCTTAAGATATATCAGAAGCAAGATTCTGCTCCTATTGCTAAACATGTATTTAGTGCTATCGTCAAAGCTGATTATATCTCACCACCTGAAAATAAATGGAGGAAGGATGGTAGTGGAGACGATAAGGACGAAGTTAAGTTGCTAAAGACATTCATGGAGAAAAGAGGAGATTGGTATATCAAGAAAGTGGTTGTTGTTGAGAAGCTGAAACGAAAAAGGGTGTCTAAGAAGGTTGAAACCATGTTGATAGATGAGCCTGATGTTAATCTAGAGAATCCTCAGAATGTTGAAGGATCAAGTGCTGCAGTCAACGATGAAAGTCAAGAAGTTGAAACTGGTACAGCAGGTGGAAAACATGATGATGTTACTTCAGCGACTTCTGATAAAGATGGTGAATCATCAGAAGATTCTGCTGACATTCGATAGAAAGAAGCAGAGAAAGAAAAAGAAGAAGAACGATTGAAAAAGCGCGGTGAAGATCTGTACATATCGTTTGCGGATGAGGCTTCTGACGAAGATAGACCAAAGAAGAAAACAAAGCGCTCTAAATCATAGGCTGGAGATTCAAAAAAACTACTGGTTCTCCTAGCACTAGAGGAAAGAAAAAGCCTTAGAGTCGTAGGTACTTGAGTCAGAAAAAGAGGAAAGCAGCTACACAAGGACCTCCTATTTCTAGTTTGTAAGATATTCCTATTGTTGAAACACAGGTGCCACCAAGGAATGCAACTCAAGAACCACCAATTGTTATTGAAGTACCAGTTCAGAGTACACCTCAATCAACGCCAAAGTCTGCTACAAAGGGTACTCCAAAAGTGACCATCCAAGATCAAAGCAATCTACTCCACAAAGCGCTAGAGCTAAAGAGTTTAAAGATGCTTTCGACGAAGATAGACCAAAGAAGAAAACAAAGCGCTCTAAATCATAGGCTGGAGATTCAAAGAAAACTACTGGTTCTCCTAGCACTAGAGGAAAGAAAAAGCCAGAGTCGCAGGTACTTGAGTCAGAAAAAGAGGAAAGCAGCTACACAAGAACCTCCTATTTCTAGTTTGTAAGATATTCCTATTGTTGAAACACAGGTGCCACCAAGGAATGCAACTCAAGAACCACCAATTGTTATTGAAGTACCAGTTCAGAGTACACCTCAATCAACGCCAAAGTCTGCTACAAAGGGTACTCCAAAAGTGACCATCCAAGATCAAAGCAATCTACTCCACAAAGCGCTAGAGCTAAAGAGTTTAAAGATGCTTTCGGCGATATTCCAGATAATGTTACACATCCTGTTAAACCTGAAGATCTTTCGAATTGGTTTGAAGATACTCCAGTTGATACGTTAGAGAAAAGAATCAAAGCTTTGGAAGATAAACTCAAACAGAATGAAGTTGAAAAAGACGCTCTGGAGAATAAAGTAAAGCAGAGTATGGTCGAAAAAGAAATTCTGCAAGACAAAGTTAAATTTCTCGAAGATGACAGAGGGTATATGAAAGCGATGGTTGATAGTCTCAGTGCTGCAAATGAAAAATTGGAGAAAGAGATTGCTGAACTTCGAACTCAAAGAGATCAAAATGATAGAAGGTTTGCCAGGCTACAAAAAGTGTTAACTAATAGCTTGGGAATTGATTTCAGAGTAAAATATGAAAGACTCGATCTGCAAGAAGCCAAAGTAAAGCTGAACAAGAATTAGCAGAACAGTGAAAGGGTAAAGGGATTGTTGATAGTATTCCTAAACCAACAGAGGAGCCTGTGATTGAAAAGACTGTTGAAGCAGAAAAAGCTCCAGAATCTGAGATCGTTCCTGAAGATGTTGCAATTGTTGAATCTCAGGAAGCTGAAAAGCATGATGAATCGATCAAAACATCCGAGTTAGGGAAAGATGACGATGAGGAAGATGATGATAAAGACGACGACCCTGCAGATGATGATACGAAAGATGATTCAGATCACGATGATGGTGATGATGATGGTCAGGGTGGCGTTGGTCTAAAGATTAATTCTGCTAAAGTTCATACTGGTTTTGATTTTGAGTCCTTAATAAACGATGATGTAAATATGGAGGATGATCAGAGTAAGGGGGAGCATACAGAGCAGACATGGACTCAAGATGTTGATGTTTATGACACAATAGTTGCTATGCCTGTTGCTGATGTTCATGAAAAACCTTTGATGATTATGTTAGATCCGAATATTGAAGAGGGGGAATTCATTCACGACTACACGAATGAGGAGTTGGCTAAAATGTTCGAAGTTGATGCTGATTCGTTCGAATTTGATTTTGAAGAAGAATTGGTGAATATAAAAACGTTTGAACCAAAGGAGTCTGTCTACAAGCGTGTATCAGAAGCAGATGATTATGATCGGGTTATCTTTGAAGAATCTTCTGATGATGAAGCTGAGAAGTATACTGGTATCAATACTGACAGTTTTCCAACGATTGAAGAAATCATGAGTTAGATTGATGTGAATTTGTTAAAGCAAAAGATTGACGAAGTGGTGAAAGAAGGAAATATCCCTAAACGTTATACTAAAGAACAGATTACTGAAGCGAAGAAGTCGTGGTTTAAAGAGATGCCTAAAGAAAGAAAGTTCAAGCGACCACTGGCGTTCTTTACTCGAGATAAAGATAAATCTCTTGGTGATATTCTGAGTTGGGGGTGGATTAGAGAACTTGATGTTTATGCCAGAAAGAGCGAGTTCGGAGTTCAATACTTCAAACATCTTGCTGATATAAAGACGTTACCATTTTGGGATGTTGAAGAGTTAGCGCAAACGAGAAACATCAGTCAGATTAAATTTAACGAACAACGGCTATGGAGGGTTATCAAGTTTGAAGCTTCTAGAGGTTTTGAATTATGGAAGCCGTTTATTCCGAAACGCAGAATCAAGATTGATAAGAAAACGGGTGTTAAAGATGTTACTTTGGTGATGAAAAGGCCAAGAGTGATGAAGAACATGCCACTAAAACCTATTGAAAAAGATTTTCATCCTTATTTCTTGTGGTGACAAACGGATCCTGAAACAAGCGAAGCAACGATGGTGTTACGGGCTGACGAAACATGGGATTTCACTAAAGAATTAGATCCGGAATGCATCGAACGTAGAAGGATTTGGGGGTTATGGCGAACTGTACGTATACTAGACCCGATGTGGCTAGTTAATTATTCAAGAGAAGATGTGAAATGTTTGTTTTTCAACAAGACCTGTTTTGATAAACGTGAAGAAGTCCAAGCAAAACAATACCAAGGTGTGATCAATGTATGCTATGCACATGGTATTAACTCTGGTCATATGTGGGAATCAAGATGGAGAGAGTTAGAAAGGGAAGAGTTCTTGAAAGAGGAAAAGCGTCTCGAGAAGATACATGAAAGGGGTAGAGAGGCAAGGCTCAGAAGATTTCAGTTCATGAAGTGGGCACCTCCTACTGACCAAACGCCCATTCCTAAACAAGAAAGAAGACGGAAGCCGTACAAGAACTTCTTTGGAAGAGGTTGAAGATTGAAGACTGATCAAGACTCCGACAATATCCAAGGGGGAGTTTGTTGATACAGGATGTCTATTGTCTAGGTCTTGGATCGAGTCTGTGTGATCAGGGCTTGAAAGTGTTAGATTTTGAATGTATTTATGTTGTAAAGGCACAACTTCGGCTGAACTTGTGTGAAGACAGGACAAGTTCGCCCGAACTTGTCCTGGCAATTCCTCAGTTCGAGCGAACTTTCAAGCCTATATATATATACGTCTTGGGTCTTTCACATTTGTAACTTTGCATTCTCGACGGTGAAGCTCTATCTGTTTGGATTCTCGATGTAATATGATTTTGGACTAATAAACAGAAAATTTAAACAGTAAATCTTGTGTATTCGATTAACAATTCACGTAATTTCCGCTTACGATGACTTTAGATACAAATTAGGTTCCTAAGCAGTGGAGAAGCGATCCTAACAGAGACCTTCCCTGTTGATTAAACCATGGAATTCTACCTTATCACAACTGCCATTTTTAACTGCCAATAATTTAGCTTGCAATATAATTTTGGCTTCAAACCATCCAGAAGATTTATCGATTTGTCACAGATCAGTTAAAGATTGACTTAAACATCGAAATGAACATTTTGAACATTGTGAAGAAATTTAAAAGATAATCAAAATTTCATAAAAATAAATTACAATACATGTCCAACGATGGACTTTTGGAGGAGATCATAATGCAATGTCCATATAGGACTTTTGGAAACTTAAACTGCAAATGAAAGATAATAATATAAATTCCTCATTCATCTCTATTTCCTTTCACAATTTTGGATAGTTTGTTGAAGATCTTGCTTGTCCTTCGTTCATGCTTTTATGCTTGTCGTTGGATACTGATATCCATAATTAGGATATCAAGAATTTGGATATGTAGGAGGAAAAGGGGATGGGTAAAGAGCATTATGAATAATCTCCTTCATGTAGGGATCGTAAGAGAGTGCTGTATAAGAATAATCCGTAGCGGTGGTATAAGAGGTGTTATATCCGGTCGACTTTGGATATATGGGAATTGGGTTATCATAGCCCATAGGTGGTTGTGGTGGCTCAATAATAGGAGCAGGGTTAGAGAGTCCACCCATTTGGGGGTCCTCAAGTATGGTTGGATAAGTTGGGGGTAGTGGTGGAAGTGATCCAGACGATTGTCCAGCACGTACTCACATTCGTGCGCCAACACGAGGCTTCCTCGGTTGCGGTGGTGGTTGTTGCTGCTCCATTTGCACATCTCTTGTGGAGGTGGCAGAGTTTGAGGAGGTGGATAAGGAGGTGTTTGAGGTTGATGTTCGGGGGTATGGTAGAAAGTAAATTGGTTGAAATATTGGTCCCACTTGTCAGGACCTTGGTAAGGTGAACCTGCGTATGATGTAGTGTCGCTAGATAGCTCTATGGGATGTACGTTTGTTCTAGATGGCGGCATCTCCGGGTCAGAGTCGTTATCGAGTTGATTTTGGCTAGATTCGGGTGAGCTTATGTAAAGTCCTGGGTTGAATGAATCATGATGTGAGTGGGAGCAGGAATTATGAGAATGGTGCGAATGAGAGGATGATGCGAGACTAAGTGTCTAGCGGGTTGCGATGAATGTGATTCACTCGAATGTTGGGAAGGTTCCGAGTGATGTGAGGGTGATGGTAGTAGTTGTGACGGTCCTCCCCTCATGGGACCTTTTTCTGTTCCATGTCTTCTGGGTGGTATAGTTTTATGGGATGTACGTTCGTTCCAGATGGCGGCATCTCTAGGTCAGAGTCGTTATCGAGTTGATTTTGGCTAGATTGGGGAGAGTTTATGTAAAGGCCTGGGTGGAATGAATAATGATGTGAGTGGGAGCGGGAATGATGAGAATGGTGCGAATGAGAGGAATGATGCGAGACTAGTGTCTAGCGGGTTGTGATGAATGTAATTCACTCGAATGTTGGGATGGTTCCGAGTGATGTGAGGGTGATGGTAGTAGTTGTGACGGTCCTCTCCTCATGGGACCTTTTCCTGTTCCACGTCTTCTGGGTGGCATAGTTTTCCTATCAAATATTAAAATCAAATAACTAAATAGATATGAGTGGCCTTAGGTTAATACCTAGACTCGGAAAAGTCTAAGGAATATGCATATGTGATATTTGAGCTTAGACACAAAAGGCTCTGATACCAAAATGTCTCACCCTGATTTCTTGATGGGCCCGGACTTGGGGTTTATGTGTGAGGATTGATAATAGGTATTCAAATATAGCACAATGGAAGTCTTGGGACTATAAATTAATATTACAAAGTACAATCGTCCAAAAGTTCAAAAATAATTATATGGACTGAAAGTACTAAAAAGACCCACAAGTGGATCAGAAATAATTAAAAGGAAACTTTAGACTACTAGGCTTTACGTGGAGTCGCAAATTCCATTATGCTTAGACCGAGTAGCTCTAGCCTATTTCGTACTTGCTAATTAACCTACGCTTAGTCTTTTGAAAATACGTCAGTTTTCACTAATATATACAGTTAACCACCACGTTTTGAAAATCTTTTCAAAATCATTTATACCATTTGGTATATCATTTTATAAATAAACTTGGGACAAAGTGATATATCTTGTTACTAGTTTTTAAATGCTTGTCAATACATATGCGGGTCAAAACTAAACTTCGATACATGATTAGCCGACACGCCACATTTTCAATAAAAATATAATATTGCA
Source organism: Scalesia atractyloides (assembly GCA_947069175.1). Lineage (NCBI taxonomy): Eukaryota > Viridiplantae > Streptophyta > Magnoliopsida > Asterales > Asteraceae > Scalesia > Scalesia atractyloides. Next base: position 50,119,207 of record CAMTDV010000010.1, on the reverse strand, counting down.
TTAGCGTCTGTCAGGTGTATGCCTACACTCCGTGCTTTGGGCGTGGCCACTTGCAATTAAGTGAGCCGAGGATATCCAGGACACAGTCACATTAACCCCCAGTGTTTAAGTTATCAAGCAAAACGGATTTAAACAGGTTATTTAAATTTTAAGCATCATTCGCCCATGATTTAATACCCGACCAAGCAGCTAGTGTCGTATCCCAAGCCCCTATATAGAAAATAGGCTAAGAGTATTAACCTAAGATTATCTTTACAAATCAAAGATGTTTTAAGCACAACCGTTAATCAAAACAACTAATACAAGCGCATAAGACTTGGACCATTAGAATGTTATCGGGTCTTACTCAAGTCACAAGACTTGGACCGGTTAACTTTTAATAAAGTACAGTTCTCTAGATTAAACAGAAACAGGATAGAATGTGGTTTATAACTTTACGAGTATGAGGACTTGTATAATATGGGTCAAATAACCAAAGGTTGCTGATTAGAACTGATTTGGAAAGGTTTTGACTCGATTCGGCCAACTTATATAAACTATGCTATATAAGCTAACCGTACGCGCATAGGCGGCATCGGGTGGCCGAATGGGTTTATGGTAAGTCCAACATGCCGAAACATGTTTATAATAATGTTACATCAGTTTCAAACTCAGATTACATATTTGTTATGTTTCAAAGTCAATTTATGCTCAAAAAGGGCGTTTTAGGCATAATATGTGGACTTTGCATAAAACCCGACAAATGATATGATCAGAAGGTATAACCTCTAGGGGTTAATCCCTACAATAATATGATCATATTACAACTTCGAATCAGTATCTAAACTATCTTAAACGGGTCAGAATCGAAAGTCAAAGTAGAAGTCAAACTGTTTGACTTTCGGTTGCGAACCGAGCTCTAAGTAGAAGTCAATAAATTCAGGTTTCGATATGTAGAAGTTCATTTAATGTTAATTACGAAAATCTGTGTTTTTTACTTTTATTTACTGAAACTTTGACCCGTCATTTGACCAACTTAACGTGATCTTCAGAAGGTTTACGATCACATAGCCATATGTTTAATTCGAACATTGACTTGACCGAAGTGGTAATAACCGAAAGTCAAAGAAAAAGTCAATTTGCTTGACTTTCGGCTAATAAATAGCCTATAAATGAAAAGAGACTAAGTTAGAACACTTACAAGTTTTCAAGTAAGACTAAGCTTCAAGTAGGAGGCCTCTGTAAGCAGAAGCAATCTTCAAAGATGAGAGAAAGAAAGAAAGGTGCAAGCTCAAGTGAGGCATGAACTAGGCTACTTATAGTTGATTTCAAGCCCTCAATTCTTGCCAAGTGTGATTAGAGATGCTAAGGAGGTGATTAGTGTCATCTCACATGTCCAAAGTAGGAGAAATGGTGGTAAAATCGCGAGTATGATGGCAGAAAGTGCAGGCTGCAGCTGCCAGCACATGTGGTCTGCCAGCGATGGCCTTACGGACCTTCAGTGCGCCCACTGATTTACCCGTAAGGCTTAAGGCTTGTGGTCCATAAGGGATGTCCAGAAGCCAAAATAATTTTGACATCTTGTCATGTTTGATCCCTCAACTTCCATAAGTTTACGTATTTGGTCACTCTCGTCCAACTTACCGGGATTATTTGAGGGTTATCAAACACGTGTTGCCATATTATTCGCTATAATTTTCTGAGGTATCACAGGGGGCTAAGATGGATGGAAAAATAGTGAGGAACACCACGCCAATATTAAACGATGAAAGAATGGTGGATGATGGAGCAGGAACTCTCACATGTATAACACATGGTCTATGCAAAAAAGAAATTAGTCAATTTTGACAAACCAAGGTATCGCCCTACATTGATGATACTTTTCTAGCTAGTAACAAACTATCATATACGCTTGTTTATTTGCTATGATTAATAGACACGTATCGCATCTAGGGGTGCTAAACGGGTCGTGTTCGTGTGTTGGCGGGTTCAGCCTGACCCGAACCCGAACCCGAACCCAAAAATCGTATTATCAATATGAACCTGTATCGGAATATTCGCAGGCTAACCTGAACCCAACCCGTTCAACCTGAATTTTTTTTCTTAACAAATTAATATATTAATATTAACATCTACTACAAAAAAACACTCAAATTTATATAACTAAATTACATTAAAACCATAAAATCTCAAATCAATTTCCCCTTTTTAAGTTATAATTATAGCATTAAATACATACACGGTTTAATTTATGACATAAATTATACTGTAAAAAATTTTAATATAATAGAAATGGGCTAAACGGGTCAACCGGTCGGGTTGACCGGAACCTGACCCGTTTAGTTAAACGGGGTCAACCTGAAACTGACTCAAACCAGTTTAACTAAACCCAAACACGTGAATTTCGTGCTAGATTCGTGTCGTATTTTCAGGTCGTATCAGAAACTCATACCTCTTGTGCCATCTACTTTGTATAAAAGGTTAAAGTTTATAATAATTCTTAAAATATTACAAAAAAAATAAAATAAAAATTGATCGCACACAATCGTTCTTTCGATCCAAACAACCTGTTTTGTCGACCGGAAACCCCGCCTGCCCCACAAAATCGTAGCCCACAGCAAAACCCGAGTATCCAAGTTCCCGTTGCTACACCTGAGTTTGCAGCGACACATCTTTTCTAACGGGCATGTTGTATCCAAGATTTCCTTACGACACTTCCCCGTTGCAAGTTATAGTACCAAACATCCCTCACCAACAACAACTTCCTATGTCCCAACCAGGGACCACACCCGATATTGTTTCAGAAACACAACCGCAAAATTTAGGAGGGGTGGGGGGGGGGGGGGTTGAACGGTCGGCTCCAAAGGTTAAAAAGAGAAGCCACAAGAGAAAGGACCCATTGGAAAAGCTCCAAAGCGGAAGTCAGGTTACTCAAAATTGGACAACTGATGAAGAAGTGGTTTTTTATTAAATCTTGGATTTTTTTTGTATCGTAGGATTTGATGAACGGTACATATTTTTTTCGTTTTATAAAGAAGATATATATATATATATATATATATATATATATATATATATATATATATATATATATATATATATATATAAGAATCACGCGCTTCAACGGTATGTTCCACAAAGCCAAAGATGACAAAAAAACGGCGATAATGATGGCGACTTCATGACGAGAGCGTTGAGTGAATACAAAGAATAAGAAGGCCACGAGTTTGCATTTATTGATTCGTGGCAGGTGGCACGTCACCATAACAAATAGGCGAACATACTGCTAGTGAGCTAGTCTTCAAAAAGTAGCAAAACAAGCTCGTCTACTTGTTCCGATGCTCATAACGAAATTTATCTCAACTTAAGTGACGATAATGTCGAAGTTGAACGAGTCGCCCACCAGGTAGAGATAAATCCAAAAAGAGGCCATCAAAATCATCAAGTGCCAATATGGATTACACCGAAAGTACATCCGAGCTTATGGAACGTATTAGTACGTTTAACAATATTCAATAAGAAAAGCTCGAGGAAAAACTAATTATACGTGCGCTATCTAAAGAAAAAATATATATGAGAAAGGAGAAAAAATGGCCAAAGAAAAACGAGAAAACTTGAAGTTCCTCACTATGAAAATCGATCATGTAACCAGACCAAAATGACAATTGTACGAGAACATGAAAAAACACATTTGGAAAAAATATAATATTTAGTTTTAAACATTTTTAGTGTGTTTTAATTTGTTTTTTATTTTCCTTTTTTGGATTTCTTTTTATTTTATATTTAATTTATTATTTCTTAAACAAATGATACTATTTTAATTAATAAAAATGCCTTTTTATTTAATTGTTTTGTTTTTTTAAATAATATGAATATGAATTAATAAATTATTTAATTAAAAAATACGGGGCTTTTTTTTTTGTTACCTTGACCACTCAATGCTTTTTGTGATGTGAGGACAAAACTCACATGATCTAGCTGGCTTGTTTGTGGCAGGGTGAGGGCTTTACGCTTGCCCTCCTCATGACTCCTTGTCTCTTACGAGCATCTTTAACGAGGATCATCTTTACAAGTTTGGAATCCAAACTTCATTTCCAAACACACATCATCGGTGGAGGCGATTGACTTTGCTCGTCCAGTTTGGTGTCCCAAACATGTCATGTCCGGTTTGAGTTAGTGGGACCGCAAAGAAGTGATGATGTGATATGAATGTTTGAAATGATTTAGTATAAAAAATAATTGTAATGGTTGAGGTTTAGAACGATATGGCGAATGACAGGACGGGTTTGAATTTTGCACATTTTACCACTGTTGCTCGTGCTCATAAAAAAGCACCAACAAAGTGCATTTGTTCACATTTCGACTCCAATCATATCTTCCCACCAACCCACCACAACCGCCGCCGTCGCCACCACCACCCAAACCCACCACCATGCAAGCCTCACTACTCTCCACACTGTCTAACCACACCACCATTCTCCCACCCACATATTTCCGAACCCACCACACCCAAACCCATAAACCCTACTCACTCTCCGTCCGAGCCACCACCGAAACCACCACCCCATCACCACCCCTAACCAATACCACCACCACAACAGACCCATCTCAAAAACTCAACAAATACAGCTCCAGAATCACCGAACCCAAGTCACAGGGCGCAGCTCAAGCTGTCCTGTACGGTGTGGGTCTGTCAGATGATGATTTACATAAGCCCCAAATTGGGATTTCATCTGTTTGGTATGAGGGTAACACTTGTAACATGCATTTGTTGAACCTTTCTGAGGCTGTGAAAGAAGGGGTTCAAGAAGCTGGGATGATTGGGTTCAGGTTTAATACCATTGGTGTTAGTGATGCCATTTCTATGGGGACTAGAGGCATGTGTTATAGTCTTCAGTCTAGAGATTTGATTGCTGATAGTATTGAGACTGTTATGTCTGCTCAATGGTATGATGGGAATATTTCTATTCCTGGGTGTGATAAGAATGTAAGGTTTAATATTTTATTAATATGTAGTTGGTATGATTATTTAATTATTGGTATGGTTTTGTTATGAATGTTTCTAGCTTTATGTTTTGAGGAAGTTTGCTTTTGGTTGTTGAAATTAGACTCTTTTGTTTCAATTGTAGCTTGATTCATGTATGTTTTACTGGCTGTTTGGCAGCTTCTGAATGGTTAAGTGCTGAACCAGTTTGAGGTCTGAACCAGTAAGAGGTCTGATCCATTACGAGCGAGTATAATGCTTAACTGTTCAGAGACAAATGTCTGACCAATTCAGATTAGATGTCTTAACCATTCAGGAAGACTCAGTATAATGCTTAACCATTCAGAGGCAAATGTCTTAACCATTCAGACATCTACTAGCGAAACAAACAGTCTGAACCATTAAGTGCTGAACCATTAAGAGGTCTAACCCATTAAGAGTCTATTTAAGAGGTAAACAAAAAGCCCCTAGTTGAGAGGATGAACATATTTTGGTTTGAATCTAACTCGTTTAATAAACAGGTCGTTCTAGTTGACTTGTTTAACTAAACTGGTCAACCTGTATAATTAGATTGGTCGATCTACTAATTTGTGTATCCTGTATTTTGCTACCCATCAACAGGTTAACAAGTTCACAACTTGATTATTACCCGTCAACCCATTTGACACGTTTAGATAAATGGGTTAAACCAGTCTTGTTTGGGTTACACAGTTTTAAGTTCGTGCGCGCTAGGTTGCTGTTTTTGATACAAATAAATATGTGTCGTGTTTGGGTCTTTGACTCGCCAACCTGACACGATTTACAACCCTAAATTAGAAATAAAGTTGTAAAGAATGTTTGCTCTACTTTTTTTTTTCTTATAGTTAGTTTATGTCAGCACATATTTCTGTTAGTTAATCATGATTAATCTGCTTAAACTTTTGCATTATCAGATGCCAGGTACGATAATGGCAATGGGGCGTTTGAACCGGCCAAGCATAATGATATACGGTGGAACCATTAAGGTTTTGAACCATTCTCTTTTGTTAACTTTCAACGGTATAATTTCGTTTGGTTAACTAATTAGTGTTTATTTGTGCAGCCCGGTCACTTTGAAGGCCATACATTCGACATAGTATCTGCTTTCCAGGTACATTTCTTATACTTTTTAATTTTCAGAAACTAAAATTATATTGTTTTCTAAATTCTACCTCGGTTGCAGGTTTATGGAGAATATGTAAGCGGTTCCATCAACGATGATCAACGAATAAACGTTCTTAAAAATTCGTGCCCGGGGGCAGGGGCATGTGGCGGAATGTATACCGCAAATACCATGGCTTCTGCCATTGAAGCAATGGGAATGTCACTTCCATACAGGTACACAATTTTGTCCGTTCTAATTTTTTACTTTTTCGAGTTTTACTTGTTGCCTTATTGATTGATCTATGATCTGTTTTACTTTTCTTAAAGCTCGTCAACACCTGCCGAAGATCCATTAAAGTTGGACGAATGCCGTTTAGCTGGAAAATACCTTCTTGATTTGATTAAAATGGATTTGAAGCCAAAGGATATCATAACTCAAAAATCTTTGCGTAACGCGATGGTTACAGTTATGGCCCTTGGTGGGTCCACGAATGCGGTTTTACACTTGATCGCCATAGCAAGGTGGGTGGCTCGTAGTGTTGGACTTGAACTTGTGAGATAATTAATTTAATTTTGTATCGAAAATATTTAAACGTATGTTGTTTTATAGGTCGGTTGGCTTGAGTTTGACTCTTGATGATTTTCAAAAAGTCAGTGATGAGATACCGTTTCTTGCGGATCTTAAGCCTAGTGGGAAATATGTCATGGAAGACGTACATAAGGTCTAAATAATTATGTGCTAAATGTATAAATATGAACAAAAAACTATGTTACTAACAATTAATATATATATTTTTTTTTGAGTTGGTTTAGATTGGAGGAACACCTGCAGTTCTACGCTACCTTTTAGAGCTCGGGTATTTAGACGGAGATTGTATTACCAGTAAGAATGATATACTGTAGATGTATTTTACATTTTTATACGTCAGCAGCATTTTAATTATATTTTTGATATTTTTCAGTCACTGGGAAGACTCTTGCCGAAAATGCGAAACTTTTCCCTTCTTTGTCCGAAGGGCAGGTGCTTCTTGTTTTTATTTTTCCCCTAGCTTTCAAATTACAAATTTAAGCTCATTATAATTCTTTTATATTTCTCAGCAAATTATAAGACCACCAACAAACCCCATAAAGGAAACCGGTCACATTCAGATATTATATGGAAATCTTGCACCGAATGGTTCTGTGGCGAAGATCACAGGAAAAGAAGGGTTGTATTTCTCTGGTACTTTTTTTCACACGATTTTGAAGTTTCGTTCTCTTGACTTCAGTTTTGGGGCGTAATTTCTGATTTTGTTGAAAACCTTCTTTAGGTCCCGCACTCGTGTTTGAGGGGGAGGAGTCCATGATTGCAGCTATCTCCGAGGACCCGTCAAGTTTTAAGGTATATGTTGACCACATTATTCTTTCAGGCAGCAAAAAAGGAGCCGGGTTTTGATTTTGAAAAGTGGTCAATAATGATAAACGCTAGGGGATGGATCATGAGAAAACTCATTTAAATGAGAAAACTAGAAAACTCCAAAAAAAGCTTAAAAAACACACCAATTTCCTTCTTTTTTTTAAAACATTTTTTGGCTGTAAATCTACATTTTCAAAATACAAAAAAATTAGTATTACACATGTGTACCACTACAAAAAAACCCCCCGAAAAACTTAACTAAGTTATTTGTAAGCAGTGTTTATGGAGTTGCTTTTATAGTATTTTCACACGTTTTATCCGGTTTTCACTTTTATAAATCTGTTTCAGGGGAAGGTAGTTGTTATTAGAGGTGAAGGGCCTAAAGGGGGACCTGGCATGTCCGAAATGCTGACACCAACAAGCGCGATAATGGGAGCTGGTCTCGGAAAGGTACATTTTTATTTTTTATGTGTGAAACCGTTAAAATTTTAAATTTCTCTTTATCGGGTTTGGTTCAATAGTCAAAACGGCGTAAGACACGATAATTGTCTTTTTTTTCATCTTGCAGGAAGTTGCGTTGTTGACTGATGGAAGATTTTCAGGTGGTTCACATGGATATGTTGTTGGACACATATGCCCCGAAGCACAGGTCTTGAAAATAAAGAACCAACTGAACAAGAGTTGATGCATCAAACATGTGTTTAATTTGGATTTCAATGTGTTTGCAGGAAGGTGGTCCGATTGGACTAATCGAGAATGGAGATATGATCACCATCGACATCACCAAGAGAAGAATGGATGTTGATTTAACCGACAAAGAGCTTGAGGAGCGAAGAAAGACATGGACCGCCCCTGCATACAAGGCCAACAGAGGTGTTCTTTACAAGGTATGTATCAAATAAAAGTCAATAATGAGTTTGACTAACTTTCACAATCTTCTTTAATGCAAAGAAAGAAATATAAGACACCCCACATATGTGTGCACACACATGTATCAAAATGGTGAATTTAAAATGTTGACCTGAAAAGTCAAAGGGTAATGTTTGTTCTTCTGTAATCTAAAGTTATTTTACGAATTCCCAGTACATCAAGAACGTGCAATCTGCTTCGAATGGATGTGTAACTGATGAGTAGCCAGAGTGAGTCAAGATTATTAGACGTATAGAGAACGAGCAAAAGCTTGAATGGTGATGGCACACGACCACAATTTTGTCACTGCAGATTCTTAGTGTATCTTTATGAGCTTCTGTTTAATCTTTATACCATCTAGTTTTTCTTTTGCTTTTTATTGGCTTGTACCAATGCTTATATTATGCAAGATGCTTGGTAATTGGACATTAGCAAATATGATTATCCAATATTTTCGCGGTATGATATTGTTTTGGTAATTATGCGGGAGAGAAGATTATAGTTTGCCAAAACGGGTTGGTAAGTTATAGATGGAATGTGAAAGTTGACGGTTTGGGGATTGAATACATGCAATATATAATTTTGTTGGTTTAAAAAGGTTTGCAGCCTAGCGGTACCAACATGTGGAGAAGATGTGTCGGATACGTATTGTAGCTAGAACCAAAAGTCGGATACGTATTGTATATGTTCGGTAAATACCGGTATGATATGGTACTGTAAAAAGTCCCGAACCGATACTGTACCATTAGGGGTGGCAATCATGCCGTGTTGGGGGATTGATCGGTTGTGGATTGGCAAGCCGGACCAGACCCGTATTATTAATTTAAAATCTATCTTGGTACCATAGAACTCGTTAGTTTCCGCATCAACAAGAATGACTAGACCTTCCATTTTAATAGTGAAGTCGCCTGTTAAGTCTAACCCTTGAGGAATTATTACTTTGTGGAATGTGGAATGAGACATTTTGAACTACATTTGGGTTAAATTGGTTTGGATTTCCAAGTGTCTCACATACAGATCTTGCAACGAAAATTAGATTCGTTTCCAACAAATTTTTTCTAATCGTAAATAGAAATTTTTTTTTCTTACATGTGGATTGCTGAGGGGTGTTTGCATGTTTCTTTGACGTTGTGATAATCGGAGTATTGGAGTCACATAAAAAATTAAGGTAGCGTTCGTTTCGCGAAATGTAATGAAATCTTGATTGAATTGGAGTGTTGATTTCATTTTTTATTTTGTTGTTCTAACAAAAAAAATGAATTATAACTGAACAACATAACATTCCAATTCCATCCAGATTTCATTCTATTATGTGAAACAAATAAGGTTGTAAACAAGCTGAGCTAAGCTCAGCTCGAAAAAAAGTTTGAAATGAGTCAAGCTTAAACGAGTTCAAGCCTGAGCTTCACTTATCGAGCTCGAGCCGCCTTGCGAGCCTAAATGAGTCCATTACTTATATATTTTTTTTTAACTTGTATATTAGATATATATAAATTATAATAGTTAGTATTTTAAATATTATATAAAACTAACTATATTATATATAAATATATTATGTTATATATAATTTATATAACATAACATTTGTAATTAATATAAATTAAATTAGCCTAGCTTGAGCTTGGAAAACTACCTACTAGTCAAGCTCGGGCTTTCATAAGTTAAATGAGCTCGAGTTTGGGGCTCGGTTCGTTTGTTTGCACCCCTAGAAACGAACATATCTAAATTCCAAATCAAATTTAATTCCTGCGCAAATTCCAATTCCACTTCCACTAAATTTCCCGAAACACAAAGACTACCTAAGATTCTTTAATATATTTATGTTCAATGAAAAAATAAAAGATTTTTTTTTGTGAAAAAAAGGGATACACGATTACATAATAGAACTTAAAATTAGGTTGATTTAGGAGGTATTTATCTAACAATCACTTGCAAATCGACTCTCTCTTTACGACCATTAGTATAGCTTGAATGCCTATCAATATGAATGAAACCGATTAGTGAAACAAGGATTGATAAGAGTTTTAAAATCGATATCTACATAAACTCAACTCTCTCTTTACCGACCATTAGTATAGTTGATTGTATGCTTCACACAAATACCTTCTTGACACAATTTTGGTTCTCGTTGTGTAAGATGTTCAACCAGGGAGGGAGGGAGGGGGGATCTAGTCACCATGAGCTCAAATCCAATGATCTGATCCGACGTACCACCCATCCGACGTGAGAATAAGTATTGTTCTTCTAGAGAGCAATGTATATGTTAAATTAAACAAAGGCAACAGAGATAATTCATGTTGCAACATTTTAGTTGTGTTATAAAAGTTGTTACTTGTTTTGTTATTGTTGTTATAACTGACAAGGGTATTAAGTGTATAAGTAGGAAAGTTTGAGGGCTTCTGTGTGTATCGCAAAGGTAATATTTCAAGAAAGAGGAAACATGAAGGGCCAGAGTGTAAATTCGTATTTACAATGTATAAAAGAGATTTTTATCTCTTGTGTGTTCAGTTCATCATCTAGATTGTTCTCTCTTCTCTCTCACATAGTTTGTACGATTAGGGTTTGTTCTATGTCTGTATCCTTTGTAAGATCACTTGTGATATGTTGATCTCGTGTGAGATCTTGAGGTTTGTATGTTGATTAGATCAACTGGTGATTATCAGTTGATCATTTGTTTTTGTAATACAGATCTCACAGTTTGTGAGATCTAGGGTTTGGTGGATGATTTTTGGTTTGGGAAAATAATAAAAGTTTTGTCACCGTTTTTGTCGCTATTTATTTGTTATATGTTTTTTTGATACCTTTTTACATGGTATCAGAGCTAATATTAGCTCTTGTGTCTTGATTCTGGTGTTTCCGCTGTGTGATATAGAGGTTTTATGTGTATGAACTATTTTGATAGTTTCTTGGAGTGTGTGCAGGTATAGATCATGGTTGATCTGTGCGGATCTGGTAGTGACGTAACCCTAATTAGGGTTTGTGGTCTTGTAGAGGAGGAGATCTCTGTTATCGGAGTTGAAGGCTGTATTATTCTCTGAACCCTAGAAGGTTCAGGGCAAACTAACCGGTTTGTTTTTTGTTTGCTTCTTGAATCTATCTTATAGCCCTAGAAGGTCATAAATAGATCAACTTGGAGGGAGTTAAACACTGTTGTGAGATTTTCCTGATCTCTTCTCTTTGTTTCTTGTATTTGTAGTAATTCATTGCACTACATGTTGAGTCTAGGCATTACAGTTACTGGACTAGTCGGGTCGACACTTGATTGAGTCTGTCTGTGTGGTTTGTTTATTGTTGTTTTTTGATTGATTGTTGTCTGCAACTGTATTATGCTTGTGCAGGCACCTATAGAGTGATGAACCTGGAATCTGGCATCTGATACAGTCTTGCGTTGGTTCTTTATTGATTGGTTTATATTGATTAAGCTGTTGTCTGTGCTGTTTGTTATTGACTGATATTATGGGAGATACACCTAGTCCTTCTCAAACTTTGATAAGTAAGTTAGACATTGGTGATCCATTGTATCTTCATCCTAGTTACTCTAGTTCTTTGACCATTGTTAGTGTTAAGTTGAAAGGAACGGAAAACTATTCAGTTTGGTCTAGTTCAATGAAGTTAGCTTTAGAAGCCAAAAAAAAGTTTGGATTAATTGATGGTAGTTGTAAAAGGTTAGAAGATAATGATGTGCATGCTAGTCAATGGGATAGATGTAATCTGTTGTGTTAACTTGGCTTTTAAACTCTGTGTCTGAGGAACTGTTTCTGGGACAAGTTTTTTTCTAAGTATGTCTCAGAGGTATGGGATGATTTAAAGGAAACCTATGACAAGATAGATGGTTCTGTGGTTTATGATCTGTATAAAAAAAATAAATTGTATTTCACAAAATGGTAGTTCAGTTGCTGATTATTATAATAGGTTAACTACTATGTGGAAGCAGTTTGATGCCATGCTCAAAATGCCCACTTGTTCTTGTAAAGCAGCAAAGATTATAATGATTTTTTTGCCTTAATAAAATTGATGCAATTTTTAATGGGACTAGATGATATCTACCAACCAGTAAGAACAAATATTTTAACCAGAGAATCATTTCCATCTGTCAAGGTAGCCTTTTCTGTGGTTTCTAGGGAGGAATCACATAGATTGTCAAGTGGAGGTTCTAAGAGTCAGAATGTGTCTTTTGTGTCAAAACCTAGTCACACTTATGATCCAAAGAAAGGATTGAACAGAGGTCCTAATCCAAATTTGAAATGTACTCATTGTAACATGTTAGGACATACTATTGATAGATGCTTTGAGATCATTGGATATCCTCCAGGTTTTAAGAAAAGAGTTAGTGGTAGTCAGTCTAATAGAACTAATTTTGCTGTTAATAATAGTAAGTCTAATACTCTAAATGGGTCACCTGCTAGTCTACCTGGTTTGCCTTTTACTTCTGATCAGATTACCAAGTTGTTGAATCTAGTTGGTGAGAAAAGTGGATTTGATTCTCAGAGTTCTAATGTAGGAGGTGAGTGTCTTAATGTTTCAAACTTTTCAAATTGTTCTAGTCTGGTCAATTTTGTTAGTTGTTCAAGTTCATTTAGTTTTACTAGTAGTGTTAGGTGGATTGTTGACGGGCAAGTCAACATATGGTTAAAAGTGATAAGAATATGATTAATGTAGTGGATGTATCTAAATTTAACATAACTGTAGGTCATCCTAATGGAACAAGTGTTAAGGTTTTGAAAATTGGAGATTTAAAACTAACTGATGATATTCTATTAAAAGATGTTTTTTATATTCCTAATTACTGTGTGAACTTTTTTTATGTGTATAAGCTGGCTAAGGATAATCATATATCTGTTATTTTTAATGATAATAGTTGTGTATTATAGGATTCCAGTTCAAAGGGAATCCTAATGAGTGGTAGTCAGGATAGTGGTCTTTACTTTGTAGGAAATTGTGGTAATAATGCTAATACTTGTTTCAATAGTTATGTGAAGTCTTATACTTGGCATAGTAGGCTAGAACACTCTTCAGATCAGGTTATAACTGTGTTGAAACAAAATCTTAATATCAGCTCTAGTGATCATGGTCCCTGTGATGTGTGTCACAGGGCAAAGTCTGTTAGAGATTCTTTTCCTTTGAGTGAACACAAGTCAAAGTCTGTTGGAGATTTAATTCACTTAGATCTTTAGGGTCCTTACAAAGTAACAAGCTATGATGGTTTTAAATATTTTCTAACTATTGTAGATGACTATTCTACGGCAGTTTGGTGTTATTTTTTTACTAACAAAACTGAAGTGTTTGAAAACTTAAAAGACTTTTATGAACTTGTGTTAACTCAATTTAAGAAAAGGATTAAAGTTTTTCAAAGTGATAATGGTACTGAGTTTATTAACAGTCACATGAATAGTTTTTGTAAAACAAAAGGGATTTTACACCAGACCTCATGTTCCTATACACCACAACAGAATGGTGTGATGGAGAGGAAACATAGGCACCTTCTAAACACAGGGTGGTCTACCTTTGATATTTTGGACAGATTGTGTGCTAACTGCTCTATATCTTATTAATAGGTTACCATCTTATGTGTTGAATGGTAGGAGTCCTTTTGAAATGATGTTTGGGTGTCTATGTTTTAGCACTGTTTTACATGAAACTGATAAGTTTGCATTTCATGCTGATAAGTGTGTGTTTCTTGGTTATTCAAGTGTTAAGAAGGGATATAAACTGTGGAGTTTAGATAGCAAGAAAATGTTTTTTTTTTACAGAGACGTTAAGTTCTATGAAAATTTTTTGTCCTTTTAAATTGAAATCATTTGATGATCAAACACACAGTTTTGATAAAAATTTAAATCATGTAAAATTTTTTGATAGCATTTCACCTGAAGCTTCTAACACACCCAATGATGAGGAGGGGACAAATGGTGCTCAAGATCCTATTAGTGATGATAAGCAGCCATTGTCACCCTCTACATCAGCCCCTACTTCTGATGTTGTAGCAGGTCAATGATCAGATCAAGTGAGTAGTAGTAGACAGGATAACAAGGGGGGAGCAGAGGACACTTTAGGATCACATGTTGAGACCATCCGGTCTGAGGGTAGTCAAAATGTTAGAAGGTCTTCTAGGAGTGTATCTGTACCTAAAAAATTTGAGGATTTTGTTGTTGAAGGGATGGTTAGGTATGGTATAGTTACTTCATCGAATAAAACTGTTGAGCCTACTACATATAATGAAGCTGTTAAAAAAGAAAGATGGGTAGAGGCTATGAACAATGAGATGGAAGCCCTTTATAGAAACAATACCTTGGTTGTAGTAGATCTTCCTAAGGGTAGAAAGCCTATAGGGTGCAAGTGGGTCTACAAAATAAAATATAGGGCCAATGGAGAAGCAGAAAGGTATAAGGCCAGGTTAGTGGCCAAGGGTTTTAATCAAAGAGAGGGTATTGACTTTGGTGAAACTTTTTCACCTGTTGCAAAGATGGTTACAGTTAGGATTGTTTTAAAACTAGCTGTTAATAACAATTGGCCTTTATACCAAATGGACATAAATAATGCCTTTCTATATGGTACATTAACTAAGGATGTTTATATGACCTTACCTCAAGGTTATGATACAAACAATAGTACCAAAGTGTGTAAGTTAGTGAAGTCATTGTATGGACTTAAACAAGCTCCAAGACAGTGGAATGAGAAGTTAACAGTTGTGTTAACTTCAATGGGGTTTGTTCAAAATGTTTGTGACTATTCTTTGTTTGTATTATCCAAACAGGATATATTTGTTGTTCTGTTGGTCTATGTAGATGATATAGTTGTGACTGGTAATAACAAAGTTGAGATAGAAAAGGTTAAACACAGTTTTAAAGAAAATTTCAAATAAAAGATCTTGGTTTGCTAAGGTACTTTTTAGGAATAGAAGTGTTATATTCTAATGGTTGCATTTGTTTGTCCAAAGAAAATATTGCTTGGAGTTGCTGAATGAGTTTGGCTATTTGGGTTGTAAACCAGTTGCAACCCCAAGAGAGCAAAGTTTTCTTGTTACAAATAAGTGCAATAAAGAATCAAAAAACTTGGAAAATATAAATGGTTTTCAAAGACTGATTGGAAAGTTAATATACTTGTCATTAACTAGACCTGATATAAGTTATACAGTACAGTTTCAATCCAATATATGCATAGTCCCAATCTGTCTCATCTTGATATAGCCTTAAGGTTGTTAAGATACTTAAAGTTGTCTCCTGGGAATGGTATAAGTTTCAAAAGAACAAATAGTATGGGTCTGTCAGGTTTGTTGACTCTGACTGAGCTAAATCTCTTAAGACTAGAAGGTCTGTTACTGGGTTTGGTATATTTCTGGGTAATACACTTGTTTCTTGGAAAAGCAAAAAACAAAGTGTACTATCCAGGTCTACGGCAGAAGCTGAGTATAGAGCAATGTGCTCAATTACCTGCGAGATTATATGGATCATGAATGTGTTGTCTGAACTAAACATTGAGTATACTTTGCCAGTTAAACTGTTTTGTGATAATAAGTCTGCTATCTCTATATCTCAAAATCCAGTATTTCATGAACGAATAAAACATTTCAAGATAGATCTGCATTTTTTAAAGGAAAAAATTAGTGCAGGAGTTATTGAACCTTAAAAGGTTCATACAGATATACAGATAGCAGATATCTTTACAAATGGTTTGACTACAAGTCAACATCAAACTCTTTATGAGAGTCTTGGAATGTATGACATGTTTGCCACATGAATTACAGGGGCATGTTAAATTAAACAAAGGCAACAGAGATAATTCATGTTGCAACATTTTAGTTGTGTTATAAAAGTTGTTACTTGTTTTGTTATTATTGTTATAACTGACAAGGGTATTAAGTGTATAGGTAGGAAAGTTTAGGGCTTCTGTGTGTATCGTACAGGTAATATTTCAAGAAAGAGGAAACATGAAGGGCCAGAGTGTAAATTCGTATTTACAGTGTATAAAAGAGATTTTTATCTCTAGTGTGTTCAGTTCATCATCTAGATTGTTCTCTCTTCTCTCTCACATAGTTTGTATGATTAGGGTTTGTTCTATTGCTGTATCCTTTGTAAGATCGCTTGTGATCTGTTAATCTCATGTGAGATCTTGAGGTTTGTATGTTGATTAGATCAACTGGTGATTATCAGTTGATCATTTGTTTTTGTATTACGTTTGGTGGGTGATTTTTGGTTTGGGAAAATAATAAAAGTTTTATCACCGTTTTTGTCGCTATTTATTTGTTCTGTGTTGTTTTGATACCTTTTTACAGTATAGATTGAGAGTAAGAAGAGTAGGATCGGATCCCTAAACCTTTGGAGAAGTGTGATATTTATAGCCGAGAGATTGGAGAAGAAGGGATTCTGATTGGACGAGGTGTCGCTGTCAAGGAATATCCATTCGGTCTCCTCTGTCGTGGCAGTTAGTGCCCGCAAAGGTAAGAGCATGTCTGCGTGTCGTGATTTACTACACGTCGCTTTCTAGATCTACTTCTCGTCTGGTCTGCCATCAACCCTTTAGTGGAGGTTAAGGGGGGAGATGAAATGGCGCATCCTAATTGGCCACACATTGCTGTCATCTGTACCTTTTATCCCCTGCACAATGGCACATCATGGGGATCTTCTGGTACAGTAGCTGGTGGTCATTGATTGGCTGCAAGTCCCTTTCACCTTATACTATATGTCCCCTTCGTGTATCGCGCCCATGGGAGTAGCCCGTGGTGGATTTTTGCGATCAACTGACTTTTTTTGGATCAAGTATAGGTATGGTGTTGGACCCGTGGGAGCTTAGTCGCAACCCTCAGAACGTTGAGGACCACACCTCTTCATGTGGTTATGTTTATTATAGACTTGATTTTTGTCTGTTTCTTTATTATAGACATCATTGTCTTGTTTTACAAGATTTCTTTGAGACTAAGCCTTCATAATCTTCTTTCGAGTCGACTCCACTTGTATCTCGCATGTATGATCCTTTTTGAGTTTCACTTACGATTTGGTGTGAAAAGTGAGCGATGGTTGGTGTAAAGTTTTTAGGGTTTGCTTTGTGTTTGTGAAGGAGATAAATGGTGGCGTGATATATAAATGGGGGAAAAAGGAAAGGATTGGAGAAAAGATAGATCTACCCTTCTGTGACATGCACATGATCTCATTTAATGTTTAAAATAAACTGAGTTAGTGCCAAAGGACATGACATGTAACATTTGAAAGCATAAGAACAAAACTCATCAATTTTTAAGACAAATGACATGCAGTGAAATTTGGTATAAAGATAAAGGATAAAATTTGTAATTTACTCGTAATCAAACTAGCCCACTTGTAAGAGGTAATGCCTCTTAAAGAGGAAGAGTTTAGGATTATTATTGGTATATAAAGTAGTAACCTTAGCCGTTAAAAAAGATTGATTGTCGTCGGAAATACATAGGAACTTCCAAAGATAGGTTTTCGATGTCCACAAAACCATTTGTAGCACATCCGTCTCGATTTCCTTGTCCTCACATCTTACTTAGCTCTATAGCAGACTATATTTGCGGTGAACAAATTTGCCAATGACTTGCAACCTTGTGTGAACCACCATCATTGCCAACTACTCTTAATAGTGGTGACCTCTACCATTGTAGACAAATTGAAAGATCCACACTTAAAAGATCCACACATCTTCACAATCACAATTAAAAATTCCACACTAGGTTAACGACAATCCTTCGATCACCATGGCTAACTACATCCTCATTCGAGTTCTTTCGTCCCCTGTCAACATTGACTCGACAATAAGGTAGCACTCGATGTTAGCCCTTAATTGTGTGATTAAGTTTGATTACAAGTATAAGGGTCTTAGTGTATATTATGTAAAGTTTGTTTAGTATGTGCTTACTTAGTGTGAAACTATTGGGGTTTATTGTGTCATAAGTAAACCTTGTAACTACCCATCCCGACATGTCATATAATTATAAATATGAATCGGTGCCTGTAAACATTTTCTTGTGCCAGGAAGTTAGTATATATGAGGGTTGATGTAAATTTCTAAGTGTGTCTTATTCAATTAATTTAACTTTCGTTAAGGGTTAATCCCTCGTTCTGCTTGCTCTTTAATCTTGTTGTTGATTGAATGGGTGATCCCTGGGTCTTACACTTGTACTATCCATGTATAGGATACCACAATGCTGGAGTTATGGAACACACAAAAGACTACAATTTATTAAAAGCTTATATCCTATATTGAAGTATAAAGGCCTATAATTAGGCAAAATTACAACATAGAAAAATTACAAACTAGGCTAAGAAATAAACACATATATTCGGTAACAAACTAAGCTAAAGACTCGCTTCTACATCTGATTTCTTCTTGCTTGACTGACAACTTCCAATGGCCACACACACATACTTTGAATTATCCATCGAAAAATACAATAGGTTTATTAAATGTGAAATAAAGTAGGTGAAAATAACCTCATTTAAAGGCGTGATTGTAGTCATGAAAATGAAAGTTTTTGTAAATGAAATGTGACAACCATTTCGATCCCATAAAACTAAAAATTGCAGCAATTCAAGTGTATTTCTTTCGGGCAACTGGTACGATCATCTGACTTCTTCTTGCTTGACCTGACAACTTCCAATGGCCAGAAACACATACTTCCAATTATCCATCGACAAATACAACATGTTTATTAAATGTGATATAAAGTAGGTGAAAATAACCTCATTTAAAGGCTGATTGTAGTCATGAAAATGAAAATTTTTGTGAATGAAATGTGACAACCATTTCGATCCCATAAAACACAAAAAAACAACAATTACAAGTGTATTTCTTGCGGCAACTGGTACGATCCTTGTTTGGACTTTATTTGTCTAAGTCTTGTTGATCAAGTTTGAAAGAAAAGACATAGGTTAGAAGTGTATTTAGTTATTAATATAGTTATGATGTATTAGGAACACATGGTATTGTATTGGGGTTAGTTGTGTCACAAAACAAAGTTGGAAACCTACATATGAAGGGATGCGACATATCTATTCAGATGGCGCCAAACAGAAGCAGGCACATCGTTTGGAGGAAAGGCTCACCATGAATCATCAAGAGACGCGATGTTTGGGTGGTGCCTGTTCAGTATGTACAACTAGGATTAGGGTTTTAGTTTGTTTTTTGTACCTTGAAACAACCAGAACAAGAGTAATTTTTTAAGAACCTAAACTTTCTGTTGTTTTCAGAGATGTTGCAGGAGAGAAAGCTCTTTTTAAGGTGAGCGAAATATGCAAGTATTCAAATAAAACTCTCAACTACATAAGAGAATGCATGAATAAGAAGCAAGTGAAACTCAAAATCAAAGGACGTGACAAACCAAAGCTTAGAAAAGATATTGAAGAGATCAGAGAAGAATGGATTGCAGCAAGGAATCTTTACAAAGCAATGTACAAGGAATGCAACAAGCCAATACCTTACTAGAAGAGTTTGAAGCATGATGATCTCTAACGTTACAACATTTAATGTCTTTGAAAAACAATTTCAATTTGTCTTGTTCTGAACAATCATTCTGTTACATTCTGTTTATCTTAAGATCATGTTTTTGATTTTTTTTGTTATGAGTAGTTATATTTCATACAACACTTAGGGGGAAATTGTTAGCAGAAAGATGAACATAATCTTCAAAAGATATCAGAAAGAGATAACAAGCAAAAAAGGATGACCAGAAAAGACCAATTTGACAAGTCTGATGATGAATCTGATAATTATCATCAGAATCTGAATCTGGTGAATTCTGTTCATCAGAAATATGATGAATCAACTTGTCAAAGAGATAAGGTTCTGCAATAACATTAAAGTAGCAAGTGGACTTTGGTTGGATTCAATGAATATGCCAAAAAACTACTTTATGCATACAAGTGCATGAATAAACAATTGTTTATTCATTTCAAACATTCTCTATAAATAGAGAACCCAACCCAGAAGGGAGAATGAGTTAAGCCAAAAATTCATTACATACAACAAAAACTCCACTACCCTACAAAATTCTTAAAGTATTCGTTTGTAATAGCGAATAACCTCACAATCACCTTGTAGTTTTTCTCAAAGTGATATAAACTTGAAAATTATGTAGTTGTGTTACTTGAAAGTTTGATTTCTATTTCCACACATTATTTTCATACTTGTTGAAATCAATTGCCAAATTTAGAAAAGAGCATTGTTATCTGGGACCAACACATCCAACAATGCAACCTGATTATGTTTTGGGTAGAAGTTACGGGCGGGAGTAGGTGCAACCATATATGTGGAAACACATCAGTGAATCAAAATTGTTATAAGACTTATAATTTTAAACACTTAGTACAAATTCTTAGTTCTGAAAATCCGGAACAATACAACATGAATTGGAAATTCAGAACTAAGTTCAATCCATTCTCCTGAAAAGGAAAAATCCGGAACAATTATATTAGGATCAATAACCTAGAAGAACTTGATAACTCAATATCTCATAGTACGTAGCAAACTAATGGTCCGGAATAGTCTTCTCTGGGTTATTGAAGGTATTCCGAATAAAACTTATACTCTAGAAAAACTGTACCCCAGAAGAACTAATAGTCCGGAATAGAGTCTTTTTCCGGAACACTATCAGTACTCAGGAATAAACCACAAATCCAGAATCCATAGTCCGGAATTACTTCATCGATTACTAATATCCTTCCGAATTATCGATAGACCTGGAATTTTGGTCAAGAAGAATCAAAGGAACGTTGGAAACGTTTTTTGGAAAGGAGTTTAAGGGTTTTTGATCTTTGAACTTAGAAAAGTGATGTGAAATCTGGAAGGTTTAAATCCTTTATACCCACAAAGTAGTTTGGAAGGCATATCAAAAAATCCGGCATACTTCAAAACTTTTAAACTCAGAACCACAAATCCGGAACTAATCCTTTTGTAAACTTATTTCGGAGTACCCAAAATCCAAAGCCCCTTTATATTCAATTAAAAAATTTTATAGGTTGCTCAAAAACCCGGAACCAATTCCCTTTTAATTATTAATGATAACAAACTGGGAACAAAATCATTATGGT
Source organism: Scalesia atractyloides (assembly GCA_947069175.1). Lineage (NCBI taxonomy): Eukaryota > Viridiplantae > Streptophyta > Magnoliopsida > Asterales > Asteraceae > Scalesia > Scalesia atractyloides. The sequence continues at coordinate 50,097,780 of CAMTDV010000010.1, read as the reverse complement.
GATTCCGCAGCACATACTTTAAAATGGTTTTCAAATATAACCTGGAAATTTTGAACAGTTTCCTACGAGGTTACAAATTCCGCACTTGTACATTTTTTGTTAACCAATATTCGTAAAAAGACTTATTTTAAGAATTGCCTCTTTGGATTCTTGAACACGTTATTAAAAAATTTTGCAACCCATCGAGTATCGTTAAAAATATAAACCCATACGTAGAAGCGAGAAACAAAATCTTTTTGGACTTTTTAGAACTTTATATTAAAAGACACCTAATATCTTTTTGTAATTTTCAATTCATAAAGGAGTAAGTAAATATGTACATACAACTTCCTTTTGTGGAAACATGCGTAAGAAGATTAGCTTATTTGTCAAAATCAAACACAGTTAGTATAATTTTAACATTTAAGCACTAAAAGATATCAACAATCCAAGATGTTTAACGATATCATAGTCCACTTAAACGTTAGCACGTTTTAAAACCCTATTTTTGAGATATGGCTATTAAGTGTATTAATAACTAAATGTAAATGTGTTCCCCACCTCAGAATATACTATGGCACCCAATTCGTACACGGGTCTAAAAGCGCATATTATAAACGTATGAACATTTAACAAAAGTTCTTTTTTACCATTCATTAACATGTAGAAACCCAACGTTTACAAGAGAAACATGGTTATTTAAAAGTTTACTAGTAGATAACATACTAACATGATAAGTCTTAAACATAACTTACAAACGTACTACTAAACTTAAACATAACTACAAAATGTTTTGACCCGTTTGAACATGAAAACACGGAAACGTGATATGCCGATGATGTGTTCATTCCAAGCTTGGCGCCACCTAACCTAACACGATGATCTACCTATAACCATACCAAACAAATTAGTTACATCATAATTAACTAACATAGAATTCAAACCTTCCGTCGAACGTTATAATAATCCTTTCATTAACATTCATTCAATCATACTTTCTAGCGGGTCTTGATATCAAATTCCTTCAATCTTCTATATCCGGTTCGAAACCAATTCCCAATTCATACATGTGTTATTCTTACATATTCGACCCGTATGCACAAATCAAAATTCCATATATTTTCATTTAAACAAATGCGAATTTATATTCTTAACATAAAAATGTAACATAAACATTGTAACTACTAGTACTTGTAAGTATAAGAACTTAACTTTGTCGTGCTTCGCTTGTGACCAAGGATGGCTCGTGTCTTCCTCTTTTATTCCTACAAATTTTTACAATCAACACACTTCCATCTAATGTCTTCATTCCTTTCTTTTCTTAACATAATTAAGTTAATTAATTATCATTTTACAAATTCTAACCACTTAGCATCATATTCACATGATATCTTTATCACATAGAAATCTTTATTCAGGGCATTTCATCAAACACTTGGTGTGCGTACCACAAACAATGCATAATGTACAAGTATTCTACGCACCTTCTTACTAGTTCATATCATGGATCACAAATCAACTAAACTCACTAGGGGTGTGCACAATTAGGTTCGGTTCAGTTATTAGCATTATCTGTAACCGTAACCGAAGTCATCGGTTAATCAGTTGGGTTCGGTTAATTTTTGGTTAATAACCAATTCAAACAGGGGCTAAAATTTTTGCTTAGAAATACATGTAATGGAGGTACAAATACATGAAATGGATGTATAAATAAATGAAATGGAGGTATAAATGCATGAAATAGAAGTTTAAATAAATGAAAATGAGGTATTATTACATGAAATGAAAGTATAACACATGAAATGGAGGTATAAAAACTAGAAATATATAAAAAATAAATGTTTCAGTTCGGTTCGGGTCGGTTAATTTCGGTTAACCGATGGTAAAAAATATCCGATAACCGACTTTCGGTTAATTCAGTTTCGGTTAATTTCGGTTTGGTTTTGTCGGTTTTTGGTTCGGTTCCGGTTAATGGTTCGGTTTCAGTTAAGGGTTCGGTTATTGCACACCCCTAAAACTCACATAACCTTCATTCTATATCAAATTTATTTAACAAATTCTCTACTACATACACATTTATACATCAATATTGAACTTAATTTTTGCACCTACATGATCATAATACTTCATCACACTACTACTACAAGTGGGATTTACTTCAATTCATCAAGATAATCAAAAGCATATTTCATCTTCTACATGATGCTTCTAACCAATATTCATGCTTTATTCCATTATATTTCACAGATTGATTACAACCCACTTCATGAATGATCATCAAATCATAAATTCAACTTACCTTATGTTGGGAACATTAAGATGATCAAGAATCACAATTCATTCATTCAATTTCTACCCTAGAACACCTTCGATTTGCTAGGTTTGTGTTGTTGTTGGAGGATAAGAGTTGTCTCCTTCTCCCTCTCTCTCTGGCTACACCCACACACTACACTTTTCATCTAAACTTTTATTTATATGTGTACTTTTCCATTTGTTATTTATTGAGGCATAACTTTAATTCTTTCTACACTAGAGTCATACTACTTAACTTAGTTAGTCAATCAACTAAAGTTACTGTATTGCATACTAAAACATTTAGAGGCACAATAAATCAATTACGCATTTTTGGGGTGTTACAAGTCCATCCCCTTAAAGAAGGGTTCATCCCCGAAACCTGTATACGTACCAAATAAGAACGGGTAGTGATCTTGCATTTCTTCTTCCAATCCCATGTAAGATCCGATCCTTTCTGATGTTGCCATTGGACCAAAACTTATCTAATGGCCTTGTTGCAAAGATGCTTCACTTTAAAATCTTTTATAGCCACTGGTCTTTAATATAATTCATTCTTTCATCCACTTCAATGTCCTCCAAAGGCACGTAAGCTGTTTCATCCGCAAGACACTTCCGTAATTGTGAAACATGAAAGGTGTTGTGATTCCATTCAGGTCATCGTTGATCGTCTTACCAAATCAATCCATTTCATTCCGAGCTGTGAGGATCACAAGAACGAAAAACTAGCTCGTATTTACATCAGTGCATAAGTCGACACGGTGTACCTCTAAGTGTTATCTCTGATCGTGACGGGTGTTTTACTTCACGTACCTAGCAAGCCGTATAGTGTTAGGCACTCGATCCGACCTCAGTACTGCGTATCAACCACAGACTGACGGTTAGTCTGAGCACACGATACAAGCGCTTGACGACATGTTGCGTTCTTGTGATATTGATTTTGGAGAAAACTAGGATACTCATTTTCCGTTTATTGAGTTTTTCATTTAATAACAGTTCACTCCAGCATTCACGTGGCTCCATTTGAAGCATTAAACAATCGATAGTGCCGATCACTTGTTTGTTGGCACGAGGTCGGTGAAGCTTAGATTACCGGACCAAAACTGATTCAAGAAACGGCTCATAAAATTCTCCAAATTCGTAACAATCTTGTAGCAGCTCGAAGTCGTAAGAAATGTTACACTGATAGACGATGTTTGAATTCAATGGTTGTTGATCGTGTACTACTGAAAGTATATCCCTGAAGGGTGTAATCGGATTTGGAAAGAAAGGCAAACTAGCACCTCGTTATGTTGATCCTTTCAAAATCCTGGAGAGAGTTGGAACAATGGCCTATAAGCTTGAGTTACCTGAAGAACTCAGCAGGATTCATCGACCTTCCATCTATCTAATTTAAAGAAGTCTATTGACAATGAAAATATGTGCAGAATGATGAGTCTATGCATTTTGTTGAAAAACCTATTGGAATTATGGTCGCGATGAGCAACAGTTGAAGTGTAGTCGGATTCCAAGAGTCAAAGTTTGTTGGGAGTCAAAACGTGAACGAGAAATTCACCTGGGAGCATGAAAACCATATGCGAGCTAAATACCCACACTTGTTTTCACAGCATTATCCAAGCAAATTTCGGGACGAAATTCTCAAAAGGAGGGGAGAGTGTAACACCCGTAAAAAACAGATCCTAGAACCCAATTGTTTTGTTAACCGGATCATAAGTAAAAACAAATGAAAAATGACAATTTCATTATTTTATATTTTTATAATTGATACTGGTTAGTTTAGTTAAAACCGGGTTAAAAACATTAATCTTATAAATAATTTTTCAGTTAGTTCCGTTTGTTTTATAAAAGAGAAAGGAAAACGAAGTTAGACTAATTAGTTGAGTGTAGTTAAGAGCTAAAGGGGCTAAAAGCGTCAAACAACCAAACTCCCACCCCGCCCACGCGCCCCACGAGCTCCCCCACCTCTAACCCCGTTTTACGGGACAGTTCGACTTCCTTGTGGTCCCAAACGACTTAGAATATCGGCGAAGTTAGATCCATACCATCTAGTCGTTCCATAACACCCCTTAACCAATCTAATCAATTTAAAATTAAACCACCATTAAAGCTCTTAGTTTTTCAAGATCAATAAAAACCTCCCCTTTTTACTTTAAAATATCTTTGGGGTGTATCATCGTGTCATAAATCCCAAATTCGTTTATCCACTAAATTAAGCATGCAAAATTCATTGTGTAAATTATGTGTTATGTGTTTAATTGTTTATTGAGATTGTATATGGTATATAGATCCAAGTTTGACCACTTTACCATGGCTATGGGTGATTGGACCCCGCAATTATCTAGTCTAGCTCCTCGTAGGTAGGCAGGGACACATGCAAGCATTAATGGTCTATTTTATTTGGTATTCATTGTTTGAGTTATTTAATTAACACATGATTTGCATGACAATTTTCAAAATAATTTATATTTATCCAAAACTAGATTTATTCATCAGCTCCTTGTTGTTGACCCAATTATTTTGCACATGGTACAAGAAATGAGGTTTGAAGATGTTTGGATTTGAAGTCACATAAGGATTGCCTTAGAATTTAATAATGGAATTTCTATGTATTTCCTTTGAACTTTGTATGCTTGGTGTGACTCCTTTATAAAATGATATGAATAATCATGAAACATTAAATATGTCATGAGCTGTGGACAATTATTACGCCCTAGTCGATAATACGCCACGGGTTAGGGTGTGGCAGGTTAAATAATTAATCACACTAAAAGAATACTAATAATATGCATAAATCGGATATTCGGAATATGGGTTTGAGCTTGAGTGGCAGACCGAATTCTTGAATATTAAATAGTTGCTAAAAGGGTTGTCATGGGATCAAAATTTCTAATATATATCAAATACTTGGTGGAAATATCCGAAGACAAAATACAAAACACAAAAGGAAAAGTAAACAACATGATTGTCGAAAATGAACCTCATTTATAGGCATGATTATAGTCATGAAAATGGAAGTTTTTGTAAATGAAATGTGATAACCATTGTGATCCTACAAAGCACAAAACTGCAGCAACTACGAGTATATTTCTTGTGGCAATCGATATCATCCCCGACTTGGTTACAACCATAATAGTCACTGAAGCAATTGAAAGCACCTGGAGAGAGATCTGGAGTACATTGAAACCTTTATATGCACCACTGCAACTGCTACAATGTACCACATGGCTCCAGTACCTAAACAAACAAATCAATTAAAAAGCAAATAAACCTTAATGTTTTTAAATATGATTCAAATAACCTGTCCATGAGTTGTTCTCTAGGAGGGGTGAGTGGAAGTGATCCTTCTAATTTGGTTCCCCAATCGATTTGACCACCAGCATATTTCTTAAGCCATTTTCTATATGCCACCACATTACTATCTGCTTTCGTTGGCACAAAACAAGCTTTTTGCCAATTTAAAGGACCTGCCTCCATCAATTTGTTCTCCTAAAAGATGCATAATCTTTTTTAATATTCTAATATAGCATTTCCAATCACAATCGCGGTTGGGATAACTAGTTTTACCTGAAGCCGAAGAAGATAAAAATCTGAATCGATTACCAAATTCTGCATAATATGGTACATCCATCTTGATACAAATGGATCCATCCAAGTGCGGAAATTTCTTGGAAAAACAGATATCAATCTACTGTTATTCGGGCTCACTGGGATGCAAAAAAAGATAAATATGTCCTTTCGATGTGGCTTTTGTGATGATATCCCCTGAATCAATTAAATTAAAGGAATGAAGTACCAAGTGGATATATATATATACTACGGCTACAAGATTTTGACACAAAAATACGACACCATTACAATGTTGGTATTGGGTTCGACCCTCCAAACTATGAACACCATGATTGGTGCATTTTAGGTACACGTAGACCTAAATTGATATTGATTAATTACTAAAATGCATTGATCGTGTATAAACATATTACTTTATCTTTAACTTGTTTCTATATATTATAGGTTTCAATTGAGAACAAATTAAAATGATACACTTTTGATACCATAATAATCAAAGTTGAAATCAAATGCAACTTCAAGATTTTATAGATTATATATGATGAACTGAATTAACTGTTGTTGAAATCCATTCTAGTGCTAAATCAAAATAAAAGTCCAAGTTGCAAATTATGTGCATTCAAAGAATTAATTCAAGGGAAATAAAAGTCAAGGTCTTCTGTTTTGGTAGCAGCTTCAAAAGATAAGGTTGGAGAACTAGTGAGATGGGCTCAAGTAATATGTTAGTCCATGCTTAATTTATTAGCATCCCACAATGAGAAAAGAAAAAAAGAGTAAGTATTTGGGCTGGGAACTAATTGAATTAAGCAACCTACATATAAGATAGCATGGATATAAAAAGGGCCTGAGACGACAATTTTCAGATGGTTGTTGGCATACTGGCAGAGAGGAGGTGCAACCTCTTGGCTGTTGCTCCTTGATCAAGGCATAAAGAGGCGAGAAGACAACATTAACAACGTCGGGTTGTTTCATTTGTAGGCACCAAGAACCAGAGATTTTTACTTAATTATATTGCATAAAGAATTTGACAGGAACAGTGTTTGATATCTTTCTTATGATGATTGGCTAATTTGTCTATTATGACAACCGGGGGTAGGGTTAGTGTTGTTACATCTATGAACTTGGTTTAAATTTATTTGTTGACATGAATGTTTGGTTAATCCTTGTCTATAATGATTGATTTGTATTGATGAAAGAATTTGTCTTTGTTGAATTTATGAACAGTTATCAGTTTTTGGTTATTAACAATCACTTACCATTAATTCTTTTATGAGACTCATGTTGTTCAAATTGATTTTCACTAAGACGACATCCTAACACATGTTCCTATATCGTTAGGTCAATATAGCCGGATTTCTTTGGCTTGTGATTATCCTTCATTACAATTGTTTATTTTGTCTATATAATTTCCACTTGGCAACTCAACTAAGCTATTCGTGTTTTGTACAACCTATAAGTCGAGGTGATCATATTTCAAAATTTTGTTTATAAATCAAATAATTTTAGTTCTAGTTCTAGTTCTAGTTTTTTTTCAATCAATCAAACCAATTGAAAAATCAGTTTTAAATTAAACTTCAGAAAAATAATCAATTGAAATGTGTAATATTAACCACGTTCTCCTTGTTGCTATAACACATGTCTTGCTCTAACTATATAGGTTAATTAGGTTTTTGCATGACTCAATCGACGTTCATCACACCACCACCTATGTAGCACTGCTACTTACAAAAGTTAAGTCCATACCTGTGTGCTATTTAGTCTTTCCTTGATTGTAAGAGTACCTTGTACAAGACAAGGGGCAACAAAGTTCCATTTACGATCTAGTTGCTCCATTGTAGTAAATCCATTTTTGTCCATTTCATGAATGATTATATCAATAGGTGAACCCCCTTCTCGATCAACCTTTACAGTGCACGTAACTTGTGTTAGGCTTGTGGTGATTATGAGGAATATGATAAGGAGCTGATTTAAGAGTTGACAGACTCTTATATGGATTAGTTGGAAAAGAAGAAATGAGGTAGAAAAGGCCCATATTTCAAACCGGCATAACTTGTGCCATGGTGGGATTACCAAGCCCACGAGTAGGGGACAAAAGGGTCTCGATGAGCAAGATCTTGTGGCAAACAAGTGACGTAGCTGTCAGACCCAATTTCCTTGATTTAAGGCTCGAGCTTCCCCATCAAGATTTTCCCACAACTTTAGCAATTTTCTTTTCTAGCTCAAAGCGCGTGAATCTTTGATTGAATCAATTTACGCATCTATATTTACATCCTTAGTTTCAGTATTTCCTTTGTAATTTTGAAAATTTTGAAAAGCTACAACATTTAGAAATCCCTATAAAAGGGCACATCATGTAATGTTTATGTAATCAGAAGTTACAATTTTTATTTGGAAAAATATCTTTATTACTTGTTTGCAATCTCTCTGGGTCAAAATAAGAGAAAGTTATTTGTTGCATAAATACTTACCTTGGCTGTGGTGCGATCCTCATTATCCCATGGTGTGCATATTGAACATGAGAAGGGTCCATGACATTCTCAGCGAGGACTTCATACCTATAATAATTTCCATCGATTTTTATAATGATTTGTAGAAAAAATTCATGTATTGAAGCAAAATGTTTCCGTATAACTGTAACTAGTACATACCCATATGGTATATCTCTGTTAAACATATGGAAGAAAAATGAAGGATCATCAAGTTCAGGGATGTATGGTGGTTTCTTGTTGGTGAGAATATCTTTGTATTGTGGATCAGTGTTGGGCCAAAACCAAACAATCCCGTTTTGCACTATGCTTGGATAAACACCAACACACGCTTTCGGGAAAGAATGAACCTACATGTATATTTAATAAGTTTATCTATGGTATTAATAAATCATCAACAACGCCCAAACCGACCAAACTGACGAAAGCGGCAGGTTTGGTTGGTTTGAAATATGTACAATCTAGTTTACCATGTATCTTTTACATTCAACATTTATTGTTTAATCTTTTTTTAGAAATATAAAGTTGTTAATCCTTAGCATTTAAAAAATTAATACAAATTTATGCTTTTCAAAATAATATATATTTTGTTTTCTAAAACCATCAAACTGCATAACAATAAAACGACATATATCATAAAAGAAAATTCTTTATAGTGTTACTTCTATAATATATAGAAGTTTAACAGCCACATTCACTTCAATTAAAGAAAATTCTTATTTTTGGATCACTAATTGATTAAAATTTTTGTAACATTAACTGAGCGAGATGGTGTGACTTTAATATTCGAGATGTAATTTTGTAATGTCGGGTTCCAGTTTCTTGCAATATATAGAAGTTTCACCATTAAAAAAAAGCAAAAACCATCAAAGTGATCTAATTTACCGGAGGACCATCAAGGGGAGCTTGAGGAATTAACTTGCAGCCACCAGATCCACCAAAACACCAGCCATGATACACACACTGCAGCCTACCCCATTGATCAATCCTTCCTTCAGAAAGTGGAGCCAATCTATGTGGACAGCGATCATCAAACACCTTCCATTGATTCGCATTCTTATCCCACCACACCACAACATCAAGACCCAACACCTTCATCCCATGGGGAGCCCTCTTGTCCAAATCACACACAGGCAAATTTATCATCTTGATCAAAGCTCCCAGTTTCGGTTTCTTCTTTCGGGTGAGGCTGCTGGTTCGGTTGAAACAGATGGAGAAATTACATTGAACTTGGTGAAGTTTGATTTTGGAAGTTGTCTTAAGTTGAGTAAGGGCGATTGGGATCTTTTCTGAGTAAAAGAAAGACTGAAAATGGGTTTGGACAAGTGATATGTGATACGTGTGGGTGGAGCAACAGTGGAGATAGTTCCTAGAGCTTCCATGTCTGGATGATTGACGAACTTTTATGGATTCACATTGTTGTTTATGTATAATAAGTTGCATGGGATCAGTGATGGTGTTTAGCCATGTGAATTGACAGGTAAGTCGTGTAACATGTGAGTTATTAGTATAGCATATCAATATACTATTTAATAGCACGTACGTACAATATTATGTTAGTTTGCACGTCTACCCATGATACTTTTTTTAAGTGTGTTTGCCAGCATTATTGGGGTCTTCATGCTTATCTCTACTTGTGATTTATCATATTTATTCTTTCAGGATTCTCTTTCTTGGAGCTTTCACTACAGGAAAAAGGAGTTTTAGCCGTGATATTTGCCGCCGGCGCTAAAGATCGCAAATGTCGCCCCTAAAAACTTTAGTGACGAAAGGTCGTCGCTAAATTGTCGGCCGACTAATGACCAGTTTTCGTTGCGAAAAATATTGCCTGTAAATTTAATCACCAATAAAACCCAGCCCTCGGATACCTCTACTAATCAACAGTTAGATTTAGTCCTTGTGTTAGCACTTCAGATTGTGAGCTTTGGCGGCAATATTCTTGATGTCACCCCTAAATATGTGGCGGCTAATGCTCATGTTTCTTGTAATGTTTCATGGCGGATGCTTAATCTTACATACACTTGTTTTCCTCTTATTAAACGAACTTAGAAACTTGCTATGCAGGTTAATTAAAAGTTTACTAAAAAATATGCATTTAAAGTATAGGACTTATGGTGTGATTATACTATTTACCAAAGTAAATAAACTAACAAGTTTGTTTTCAACTCTTTAACAAGTTTTTCAAAATTAAGTTCATCTTCCAAAATTTTGTTTCTCAGGTTTTCATTCACCTGTTTTATGTTTGCAAAGGCAATAATGCATTTGCAAGAACATAGATCTTTTAGGAACTGAGGTGATACCTTCGACGCAGCCATAAGTGCACAATCACACTCATCTTCCTCACACTCCCGCTCATCCCATGGGTCAGATAGAGTGTCTTTTTCAACATCAACAGCTTCCACTTTAACCACTGGTGTAACTTCTGGTGTACCCATGCTTCACAACAATCAAACACATCAGACTTTAACTCCTGCTCCACAGATTCACCACCCTCAACAATGGTCTCCAAAGCCATTAAACATAAATTTTCAATTTCAAAATCATTTTTGGCTATGAGATAAGAGTTTTCATCATTAAAATCCTCAGGCAAACTACTCTAATCAACAAAACCTTGTGTGAAAAAGCTTTGTTGATTGACATCTGTTGGTGTAGCAGTGGTTTGAGTAGGTTGAGTAACTTGTGGCATTTGCTGCACATGTACTTGAGGTGGTGTTTGAACATATTGAATCTGTGGTGCAGGTGTTTGAACAACAGGAACTATAGCAACAGGATGTGCAAAATGTGTAGTGTTTTACATTTGAGGAGCATAGGTATATTGGGAATACTGGACAGTGCTTTGAGGTCTATTGCCAGGATGTGTTACAATTGGTCCTGCATATTGTGATCTGCATTCTCTAGCAAAGTGACCCATCTTGTTACATTTGTAGCATTTAACTTTAGACTTATCAAACCCTACTTTCAACCCCCCATGCAATCCTGGAAATCTTCTACCAGTTCTTTTGTAGAATTTGCTTGCTCTAACACTCAAGAGTGCCAGCTGATGTAAAATGTCCATCTCTTCAAGGTCAGTGGGTTCAAAATGTTGTAAGTCATTCAATTCAAAGGATAAATTGTCAGAGGTCTGGCTTTCACAGTTTGCAGCAAAAGCAAAATTGGGTGTACTAGGATCAGAGTTGAAATTGTTTCCAGATGTTATGTCAATATAATGATCATAACTCTGATCCTTTCCATAGCTAGACCCCTCCTCATGACTATATAAAGCGGTGTTTCCCAAAGTATAGTCATCAAGCATTTTCCCTGACTCTTGCAACTTCTTTTTCTGGTTCAACTCTATCTCATAAGTGAGGAGCCGTCCATGAAGTTGTGTCAAGGTTATTTCCTTGTAACCAATAGCTGTTTTAGTGACATAAGTCACAGTCTCCCATTTCTCAGGTAAAGATCTCAAGAAACGACTATTGACAGTCGAACTGTTGGGTTAATGACTCACCCTTAACGTGGCAAAATGTTTCATACTGTTGATTCAAAACCTCTCTATTATTCTCGATCACCTCTTCAGTGCCACCGAATTGCTCTTTAAGAGCATCCCATAACTCTTTAGCACCATTACAATGAAGTAATCCCGCATAAATCTCATTGGGTAAAGCCAAAGCAACGATGCTAAAAGCCTTTGCATCCAATTCGATTTTAAGGAGATCCTGTTCAGAGTAATTTTCGAGTTTCTTAGGGACCTAGGTGTTAGGATCCTCTGTACTTGGAACCAGGGGGACATGCGGTCCAAATACAACGGATCTCCAACATACGGTTTTCTGTTGGGTGAGAATATGACCCATCCTACGTTGCCAAATAAAATATTCATTCGTTTCAACATAGGTGGTTTGAACATGGATCCAAAATTGGATTTCGGTGTGTTTTGTGCCATTTCTTTTGTTTACAACAGATTTGTGTTTTAAAAACTTTTGTAGCAATAAAACTCTGTATTCAAGTAAAACTATCAAACGAATTAGCATAAAGAGCTGATCTATTCAAATCAATTTGACTGTTAAATCAAAATCGATTGACCGGGCTCTGATACCAATTGTCAGGATCCAAGTTGGAATTGCTTGTACTTTTTGTTTCTAAGAATGGAAAATGGATTGAATTATAAAGATAAGCAGCGGAATTAATGAAAAACTTTTACTACAAGCAGTTGGTGTAACATCCGTCAAAAAACGGGTTTTCAAAACCCGCTTCGTTTATTAATCGAATCGTCAGTTTTAAATTTTCGTTGCTTATTTATGACTTATTTTAATTTTAAACGATACATAATTAATAAACAAATTAGAATTTATAAACTATAATTGTTAAAAAGTAAAAAATAAAATAATTAAAAAGAAAAACCGGCTGCCGGGATTCGAACCCGGGTCAGCCGGGAACCTCAAAGTTTTAACTCTCACACATCCAACCACTCTGCCACTTGCGCCTTTTGATGATATATCAAAACAATTAATTCAAATAACAAAACTCGATTTCAAAAATAGTCAACGACGCGCCCATTTCGCAGTCGCCGGAAATCCCGACGACTTCGCCAATTATTGTCGGTTTCTTGTGACTTAACGTGCGTATTAACACCTACATCGGTTATAATCGATGTCCAGTTCCGCGACATCATTCATAACCGCCGGAGAATAATTGACCAACGAATCAAGGCAGAAATCGGACCCAATTCATCGATATTCTTTCCTATAAATACACACCCTAGCCTCTGGTAATCTTTTCGCTCAAAATCGCACCAATTCTCGAAGCAATTTCACTCGCCGGAATTTTTCTGCCATCACCGGACTTTCGCCGGAAAACCGAGACTCACATCAACACGGTAAATACCTCGACTCTTTCTGTTTCATTCCATTGTTAGACCCTTACTAACATCAATCCATCACCCAGAATCAATCCCAGACGACGTTGCCGGATATTCTGTACTCGTCGGAAAATCGCTGGAATTTCCGAACTCACGCTGTTAATCGGTATGATCAACTAAACCTCCTGTTAATCATGGTTTAGTAACTCAATTTCATATCTAATCAATCAAAACTGTTAATTGATCCGCACAGACAAAGTTCACAAACAGAGTCGACGAATCCTTGCCGGAGTTCTGAGAAAGACATCTGATTCGGTACATTTTTCCCCAAACCCTCTCTGTCCATTGCATTTCAATCGCTGATAACTTCCGTTAATCGAATTAAACATGAAACAGTTGGTTAATCATTGTCTGTGTTCTTGAGCGAAGAAGACGAACTCGTTTATGTTTATAAGATTAATTAAAATCAATATTATGAACTGGTTAGACACACAGTCCAGCGGTGGACTGTGTGCAAACAATACACATACGTCTCGAGTTCGATTCCTATCACGACCAATTTCTAGAAATAAAAATGTTTTTTTTAAACCGAACCGGGTTAACTCACAGTAAGATGTTAAGTATAATAAAAACCGGAATATTTACCAGGTTAGACACACAGTCCAGCGGTGGACTGTGTGACAAACTAAACCACAGGTCCCGGGTTCGAGACCTGTCGAGATCACCGGTTTGATACAATTAAATCCTTTTTAAATAAATGATTTTCGGATTAAGTTAAATAGTATATAAATATAATTAAAAACAGAAATATTTCGGGTTAGACACGTAGCTCAGTTGGTAGAGCTGCGTGCACGCGTACGGGAGGTCACGGGTTCTAGTCTCACTCAGTGCAATAATATTCACGACCGAACCGGTCAACGGTCAACAGTCATGGTCAACGGGTCAAAAGTCAACATTTTTTTATTATTTTTATTTATTTATTTAATTTAAAAATCAATTAAAAATACTTAAAAATGACGTTTTTAAAGTTAGAAAATAGCCTTAAACTCACAAAAATATATCCAAAAATCCTATTAAAAATTGTTAATAAAATCCACTTATTTACCGTACCTTTTCGTTATTAATTAGGTTAGTTATTCCTCGTCAATCAATCCTCTAAACTCGTGCGCTTCAACATCATCAACCGAACGCACCCAATGTGAGTGAATCTCTACCAATTCCCCGTTTTAATCACATTTTGGGGTGTATCATGTGTCGCTATTTATTTATTTCAATTAAACACTTGTGCATTCATCATATTCATGATCAAATGTGTTACCAATATATATCTATTGTTTGTGTGGTTAATGTTTAGATTAAAGTTATCATTTTCAGTACATACATTATCATAGGCCGCCGCTCCCCATTACCTATGAGCGTGAGCTGTTCCCCATTACCTATGAGCGTGAACGAGGCGTTGCCAACATAAGATCGGCTCCGTTTGATTGAGCCTTGATCTCACATACATCATCATAGGCCGTCCGTTCCCCATTACCTATGAGCGTGAACGAGACGTTGCCAACATATACATTGTCATTCATATCATATACTCATGCAAGGTGGTTTGTGATTGTTTGTTTACATACGTTTGTTCATATATGATTATTGCACAATTTTTCCATATTAAATACAACAAAGAATCAATAACAAATGTTTTTAACAAGGTTCACTCGCCAACTTTTGTTGACCCAAAATTCCCCATTTTTACACATGATACAGGTGATCAAGTTGAAGCAAGAAACATATAGGGCGGCCTAAAGAATAAACCAGTTTAGATTTTGGATTGTTTTAGTTAATTTTTCCTTTCCTTGTATTGTATGAATTTGACTTGAAACTTTGAGATGTAATTTGAATTTAATAAATATGAAACATATTAGTAAACATCATGAGCTTTGGTGATAACCCAATTATGCCCCAACTCTTATTCCACTGCGGGTCGGGGTGTGACAGATTGGTATCAGAGCCATGACTATAGGGATATAGGATAGGTTATTAGACCCTTAGAGCCTATACTATAGTTGATTAGAATTTTTAGATTGTTTGTGTGTTACATGCAAAATTCATGATGTTTATATGCTTTATGTTTATTGTTACATTCAATGTTATGCAAGCATGTGCATAAATACATACTATTATACAATGCTTATCATGAATCATATTCTCATAACATATCATATCCATGGGAGCACACACCTCACAATTCATATGATTTTTACAACGATTTTTGTATTTTCAAATCACATTAAAGTGAGTTCTCATGACGGGCATGTAGTAACTGGAAGGGTACGAGTACCGGTAGTCGGAACGTCCTGTCTAGGCTTGGCATTCGTATAAATCCAAAATAAAGGATCAGTTTGCCTACCTGGGGACTAACGATGAGAGTACGAAGGACCTATTAGGCCAAAGCATGCTATACCAAACATCGTGTGAACTAACACCACTTTGAGTTGTCATTGTGTCTACACCTGGACACCCTCCGACCATACATCTCGCAAACATATTTCATGGTTTTCATTCGGGTGATGCGAGTGTTAAACCGCCAATACCAATGTGAATCCAACTAAGCCAATAGTCATGGGGGCCCACATGACTATACAGGCGATGGTATGGGGGACATTGGAGGCCCAAACATGAGCAAACCCAAGACATCATATGGATGTAGTGCATTATTGATGATTATGTTATTTTATTATTTTAAGCGACAGATGACACCTAAACACTCCTTAAACTCACCATCTTCCTATGTATATTCCTGTAGATGTCGGCTAGGCAGCTACGTGGAGGACGAAAGTCAGGAAGGTCAAATGAACGCTTAGCCACTCAAATTGCAAAACAAATGGCCGCGGTGCTTCCTGATATTGTAATACAAGTCCAACAAGCTCTCACCGTGAATCCTATCAACCCACCCAATCAAGAGGATCAAAACATCGACAACCCTCCCTCCAAGAAGTGCTCTTACAAACACTTCAAATCTTGCCATCCCCCAAAGTATGAAGGGACCGAAGGTGTCACCGCTCTCCTCCACTGGTTTGAGGAAATGGAAAACACCTTCCTCAATTGCGATTGTCCCGAGGATCGCAAGGTACGTTACGCAACCGGGAGATTATTTGGGGTAGCCCTGACCTGGTGGAACACCGAGAAGGGTAAGAGAGGAGTTGAAGACGCTATAGCCTTAACGTGGGAAGAGTTAAGGGAAATAATGACAAAACGCTTCTGCCCAAGAAGCGAACTCAAGAAGTTGGAAGATGAATTCCACTCGCTGAAGCAAAAGGAAGGAGACCATACTTCCTACAACAAAAGATTTCTTGAGCTGAACCAGATGGTTCCTAACTTGTTCACCCCAGTGTACCGCTTGGTTGAACACTACATTCGAGGCCTCCCCTCGAAAATTCAAGACTCAGTTCTCAGTACTTCGCCTGCAACTCTCGAAGCTGCTATGGAATTAGCCACCGAACTTACTGAGAATCGCATCAGAAACGGTAAATTCAAGAAGGAGAAAAAGAAAGCCCCCGTTGAGGTCCAAACTTCAAACCATTCCACCTCCTCCTCAAAGTTTTCTAACAAGAGGAAACGAAATACCAGAAACTTTGCTGACCCAAACAAATTTCCCTATCCCTGCTGCACCCATCACTCAAGTTGCCCCTTCACCCGCACCAGACAAAAGGCCATACTCCAGCCCCTACCCAAAATGCACCCATTGCCAATACCATCACTCCCCCGAACACCCCTGTCAATATTGCACCAACTGTGGCCATGCAGGTCACACCATCCAAAGCTGCCGCTCGCTGCAGCGAATGAACCGTAACCAACCCACAACCCAAACCCACCATCAAATAATGGGTCAAGCCCAACAACCCCTACTACTATCACCTACACAACATACGGCCCAAACCTACTACCAACCCAACTACCCCATGATGCAACCCATGCGGGCTTGCTACAACTGTGGAGACCCAAACCACTTTAGAAATACTTGTCCACGCTTAGTGAACATCATACATGCTCAAGCTCAAGCAAATCCGATGAATCAAGCTAACCAAGCTCCTCCACCTGCTAGAGGAAGAGCTTTCAACATCAACGCCAATCAAGCTAGGGCCGACAACAACGTGGTTAATGGTACGTTTCTCATCAATGGTAGTTATGCATCCATGTTATTTGATACTGGCGCGGATAAGAGTTTTGTGTCCTTAGAATTTGAACCCATCCTCAACCAAACCCGTGATAAACTCATGGAATCCATAACGGTGGAAGTAGCTGACGGAAAACCGGTCTCATTAAACTCCATTATCCGAAACTGTACTCTCACTCTAAACGATCACGATTTTCCAGTTGACCTCATTCCTATGAAGTTGGGAAGTTTTGACATTATAATCGGCATGGACTGGCTCAGCCAACATCATGCTGAAGTAGTATGCCGCGAAAAGTTCATTCGCATTCCTCTTGCAGACGGTCAAACACTTCGAATCTTTGGAGAAACCCCTTCGAAAGGACTCAAACTGATGTCATGTCTTCAAGCCCGAAAATATCTTCGCAAGAATTATGTCGCATTTCTAACTCACGTTGTCAAGAAGGGAAATAAGGAGAAGAAACTCGAAGACATACCTGTAGTGAAAGAATTCCCACAAGTCTTCCCCGACGACATCTCAGGACTTCCTCCCAAGAGAGAAGTCGAATTCCGCATTGATCTTATACCTGGCGCTACACCCGTCGCGAAGTCTCCTTATAGGTTAGCCCCATCCGAAATGCAAGAGCTGGCCAGTCAATTACAAGAGCTGACCGACAAAGGATTCATACGTCCTAGCTAATCGCCTTGGGGTGCACCTGTTATGTTTGTAAAGAAGAAAGATGGAACGTTTCGCATGTGTATCGATTACAGAGAACTCAACAAATTAACGGTCAAGAACCGCTATCCATTACCGCGCATCGACGATCTACTAGACTAACTCCAGGGTGCCACCTGTTTTTCAAAGATCGAACTTCGTTCTGGCTATCATCAACTCAGAGTACATGAAGAAGACGTCCCAAAGACCGCCTTCCGAACTCGTTATTGTCATTACGAATTCATGGTCATGCCATTTGGTCTAACCAACGCTCCAGCTGTCTTCATGGATCTAATGAATAGAGTCTGCAAACCCTATCTCGATCGTTTTGTTATAGTCTTCATCGACGACATTCTCATTTACTCAAAGTCCAAAACTGATCATGAACGACATCTTCGACTCATCCTCACACTCTTAAGAACCGAAAAGCTCTACGCTAAATTCTCCAAATGCGAATTCTGGTTAAGAGAAGTACAATTCCTTGGACATGTCGTCAATGACAAGGGAATACATGTCGACCCCTCAAAGATCAAAGCAGTACAGGAATGGCAAGCGCCACGTACCCCTACCGAAGTAAGATCATTTCTTGGTTTGGCGGGTTACTATCGCCGTTTCATTTCAAATTTCTCTCGTATCGCTGTACCACTCATGGCTTTGACACATAAAGGGAAACCCTTCATATGGGGACCTAAAATAGAAGAAGCCTTCCAAACCCTTAAGCAAAAGCTTTGTGACGCACCTATCCTCACACTCCCTGAAGGTTGCGATGACTTTGTAGTATATTGCGACGCATCAGGGCAGGGACTAGGCTGTGTATTAATGCAAAGGGGAAAAGTGATAGCCTATGCTTCTAGGCAACTCAAAACTCATGAGAAGAACTACACTACCCACGACCTAGAACTTGGAGCCGTTGTGTTCGCTCTTAAGATATGGAGACATTACCTCTATGGTACCAAGTGTGAAATTTACACTGACCACAAGAGCCTCCAACATATCTTTAACCAAAAGGAGTTGAATATGAGGCAACGAAGATGGGTCGAACTTCTTAATGAATACGACTGTGAAATTCGGTATCATCCTGGCAAAGCAAATGTGGTGGCCGATGCACTCAGTCGAAGGGGTTATGCCAACTCCATTCGTCTTCTATGTTCGCAAATCATAACCGACATCAAAGATCAAATCCGAGAAGCTCAACATGTTTCCATAACAGAATACGACATATGCAATGAGTTAACTCGTGGAGCAGAACTTAAACTTGAAACAAAATCTGACGGCATTCTGTATTATCTAGATCGCATATGGATTCCCGATCACAATAACCTTCGCGATTTCCTTATGAAAGAGGCGCACAAAACACGAAACTCTGTACATCCAGGAGCCGACAAGATGTATCTAGACCTTCGATACACCTACTGGTGGCCTGGCATGAAAAAGGATATTGCTCTTTTTGTTTCCAAGTGCCTTACCTGCTCTAAAGTAAAAGCTGAACATCAAAGACCCTCAGGACTTCTAGTCCAACCTGAAATACCTGTATGGAAGTGGGAAAACATAACCATGGACTTCATTACCGGGTTACCTCGCACTTCTGGTGGGTATGACACTATATGGGTAATCATTGATCGTCTTACAAAATCAGCTCACTTCATTCCGATTCGCGAGGACTTCAAGAATGAGAAGTTAGCTCGTATCTACATCAGCGAGATCGTAAGCCGTCATGGTGTACCGTTAAGCATTATTTCAGATCGTGATGGTCGTTTCACTTCACGAACATGGCAAGCCGTACAAGCCGCTTTGGGTACACGATTAGACCTCAGTACCGCTTATCATCCTCAAACTGATGGACAATCTGAACGCACCATCCAAACTCTTGAAGACATGCTTCGAGAATGTGTCATAGACTTCAAAGGGAATTGGGACGCTCATCTACCATTAGTTGAATTTTCGTACAACAACAGCTATCATTCAAGTATCGGCATGGCACCTTTCGAAGCGTTATATGGTCGTAAGTGCCGATCACCAATATGTTGGCACGAAATTGGAGAAGCTCAAATCACCGGTCCAGAATTAATACAGGAAACAACAGACAAGATCCATCAAATTCAAAACAATCTTCTAGCGGCACAAAGTCGTCAAAAGAGTTATGCAGACAAACGACGAAAGCCTTGGAATTTAACATTGGTGACCATGTACTTTTAAAAGTATCGCCGTGGAAGGGAGTGGTTCGTTTTGGCAAAAAAGGCAAGCTAGCACCACGCTACGTAGGACCTTTCAAGATACTCGAAAGAGTAGGACCTGTAGCATACAAGCTTGACCTACCAGAGGAACTCAACAGAATCCATCCCACATTCCACATATCGAACTTGAAGAAGTGCCTCGCCGATGAAAATCTCCATATTCCTCTTGAAGACATTCAAGTCGATGAATCTATGCATTTCATTGAAAGACCAGTAGAAATTATGGACTTCGGAGAGAAACGTTTAAGACAAAGCCGCATTCCAATTGTCAGGGTACGCTGGGAGTCGAAACGAGGACCTGAGTTTACTTGGGAACGTGAAGACTCAATGCGCGAGAAATACCCACATCTATTTCCTGTTACCACTACTACTTAAATTTCGGGACGAAATTTCTAAAAGTAGGGGATACTGTAACATCCGTCGAAAAACGGGTTTTCAAAACCCGCTTCGTTTATTAATCGAATCGTCAGTTTTAAATTTTCGTTGCTTATTTATGACTTATTTTAATTTTAAACGATACATAATTAATAAATAAATTAGAATTTATAAACTATAATTGTTAAAAAGTAAAAAATAAAATAATTAAAAAGAAAAACCGGCTGCCGGGATTCAAACCCGGGTCAGCCGGGAACCTCAAAGCTTTAACTCTCACACATCCAACCACTCCGCCACTTGCGCCTTTTGATGATATATCAAAACAATTAATTCAAATAACAAAACTCGATTTCAAAAACAGTCAACGACGCGCCCATTTCGCAGTCGCCGAAAATCCCGACGACTTCGCCAATTATTGTCGGTTTCTTGTGACTTAACGTTCGTATTAACACCTACATCGGTTATAACCGATTTCCGGTTCTTTGACCAACGAATCAAGACAGAAATCGGACCTAATTCATCGATATTCTTTCCTATAAATACACACCCTAGCCTCTGGTAATCTTTTCGCTCAAAATCGCACCAATTCTCGAAGCAATTTCACTCGCCGGAATTTTTCTGCCATCACCGGACTTTCGCCGGAAAACCGAGACTCACATCAACACGGTAAATACCTCGACTTTTTCTGTTTCATTCCATTGTTAGACCCTTACTAACATCAATCCATCACCCAGAATCAATCCCAGACGACGTTGCCGGATATTCTGTACTCGCCGGAAAATCGCTGGAATTTCCAAACTCGCGCTGTTAATCGGTATGATCAACTAAACCTCCTGTTAATCATGGTTTAGTAATTCAATTTCATATCTAATCAATCAAAACTGTTAATTGATCCGAATAGACAAAGTTCACAAACAGAGTCGACGAATCCTTGCCGGAGTTCCGAGAAAGACATCTGATTCGGTACATTTTTCCCCAAACCCTCTCTGTCCATTGCATTTCAATCGCTGATAACTTCCGTTAATCGAATTAAACATGAAACAGTTGATTAATCATTGTCTGTGTTCTTGAGCGAAGAAGACGAAGTCGTTTATGTTTATAAGATTAATTAAAATCAATATTATGAACTGGTTAGACACACAGTACAGCGGTGGACTGTGTGCAAACAATACACATACGTCTCGAGTTCGATTCCTATCACGACCCTATCCTCAGAAATAAAAATGTTTTTTTTAAACCGAACCGGGTTAACTCACAGTAAGATGTTAAGTATAATAAAAACTGGAATATTTACCAGGTTAGACACACAGTCCAGCGGTGGACTGTGTGCCAAACTAAACCACAGGTCCCGGGTTCGAGACCTGTGGAGATCACCGGTTTGATACAATTAAATCCTTTTTAAATAAATGATTTTCGGATTAAGTTAAATAGTATATAAATATAATTAAAAACAGAAATATTTCGGGTTAGACACGTAGCTCAGTTGGTAGAGCTGCGTGCACGCGTACGGGAGGTCACGGGTTCGAGTCTCACTCAGTGCAATAATATTCACGACCGAACCGGTCAACGGTCAACAGTCATGGTCAACGGTCAAAAGTCAAATTTTTTTTATTATTTTTATTTATTTATTTAATTTAAAAATCAGTTAAAAATACTTAAAAATGACGTTTTTAAAGTTAGAAAATAGCCTTAAACTCACAAAAATATATCCAAAAATCCTATTAAAAATTGTTAATAAAATCCACTTATTTACCGTACCTTTTCGTTATTAATTAGGTTAGTTATTCCTCGTCAATCAATCCTCTAAACTCGTGCGCTTCAACATCATCAACCGAACGCACCCAATGTGAGTGAATCTCTACCAATTCCCCGTTTTAATCACATTTTGGGGTGTATCATGTGTCGCTATTTATTTATTTCAATTAAACACTTGTGCATTTATCATATTCATGATCAAATGTGTTGCCAATATATATCTATTGTTTGTGTGGTTAATGTTTAGATTAAAGTTATCATTTTCAGTAAATACATTATCATAGGCCGCCGCTCCCCATTACCTATGAGCGTGAGCTGTTCCCCATTACCGATGAGCGTGAACGAGGCGTTGCCAACATAAGATCGGCTCCGTTTGATTGAGCCTTGATCTCACATACATCATCATAGGCCGTCCGTTCCCCATTACCTATGAGCGTGAACGAGACGTTGCCAACATATACATTGTCATTCATATCATATACTCATGCAAGGTGGTTTGTGATTGTTTGTTTACATACGTTTGTTCATATACGATTATTGCACAATTTTTCCATATTAAATATAACAAGGAATCAATAACAAATGTTTTTAACAAGGTTCACTCGCCAACTTTTGTTGACCCAAAATTCCCCATTTTTACACATGATACAGGTGATCAAGTTGAAGCAAGAAACATATAGGGCGGCCTAGAAGAATAAACCAGTTTAGATTTGGATTGTTTTAGTTAATTTTTCCTTTCCTTGTATTGTATGAATTTGACTTGAAACTTTGAGATGTAATTTGAATTTAATAAATATGAAACATATTAGTAAACATCATGAGCTTTGGTGATAACCCAATTATGCCCCGACTCTTATTCCGCTGCGGGTCGGGGTGTGACAGTTGGTCGTTTGTTTTCATCACCATCATGCTTTCAAGTTGATAAACTTTGCATGTGATTCAAAAACTCCCCCTTAGCCAATTACAATCATTTGATAGTAAGAAATGAAGAATATAAAGTGCGAAATGATCTTTTTCAGGAAGACAAAGTTAACTGGTTACATAGATCACCTATTTATACAAACTATCTAACCACTGAGCATCTTTTTTGACGCCATGGTTGATAGTGACTGCTAACAAAAAGTAACTAACTAAAACACTGCTCTTACTATACTATCAGTGCATAGCATTCTTACATTGGTTAAAGTAAAACTATGCTAAGCTCTGTTCTCTATCCTCTGATCTTGATTCTTCTGTCAGACCTTAGCTCCTTGAACTATCAGATGATAGGAACAGATGTTTAGGGAAAGTAATGTAAAGGTGGATCAGAGATTGTAACCTCTGATAGTTGAACCAAAGCTCGAATAGTGTATTTGGCTTTGATATCATCTGCTCCTTTGTTAGGGTTCGATCCCAACAAGAAAGGCACTCTTCACATCAAGTTTATACACTTTGAAGCCCTTAAATGATGCGAAGGCTAGGATCAAACAAATCGCTTCCAACCTTGCCACTAGTGCAAATACTTCATTGTAGTCTATCACTTCCTGTTGATTGAACCCTTTGACAACTAACCGAGCCTTGTTTCCCGTTACAATCCCTTGGTCATCTCTTTTCACTTGAATATACACTTGGTGCCAATTTCCTTCTCTCCTTCTAGCAAATCAACTAGCTCCCAAACCTTCAACTTTTTGAACTGAACTAATTCCTCTTTCATAGCTTCTACCCATGAATTTTCTTTTAGAGCCATTTGCACATTTTTCGGCACCACTTGTAAAATGAAACAACTATACAAGCACTCATTAATGATCCATGTCTTCTGTATTGAAGCATACAAACAAGATCTTTTATCACACTTCTTCTTGTCTCAACACCTGTATTAGTATCTCAAATAGTATTGTCAACTGGATGACCCATGTTTGCTCATGTTGTAGCAATGGTGTTAGCTACTAAATTGTAGCCCAGGTTGATCCAACTGCCCCTGAATATTCTAAGCCGCAAATGGATTAGTGAAGTTGTCCCCCTCAAGAGGTTCAGACTTGCTATCACTTGAATCCTTTTCTGCTGCATTGGAGGAAGTTCCCGGAGCATCTATCATCAGAATACTTGATCTAGGAATGAAGTTTCCATCTTCATCATCTCTAATGGCACTTTGAATCACACCTCATTCATCTATACTGGAAAACTCAGGAATATTAAATGAATTAAAAACACTATCATAATCATATAATATAGCTGGAACAGCCGTTGATTGTTGAGGTGTATAAGTAGTAATTTTAACATTAAACACAACCTCAATTTTACAAGTTTTTTATTGAAAATCCTTTTATTCGGTGTTCGAGGTACATACGCTAGGAAGTATCCTTCGTCAGCTACCTCACTGAATTTTTATTTATCTTTATTTTCCATAATTGTGCAAGACAATCCAAACGGTTTAAAGCCTTTCAAGTTAGGTTTCTTGTTAAACATAAGTTCATGACATGTTTTGTTAAATCGTTTAACAGATAAAACTTTATTTAGAACATAACAAGCTATATTCACAGCTTCTCCCCAGAAAAGTATTGGAAGCTTTGAATCAGATAGCAAAGTCCTAGTGTCTTCAATCAATTTCCTGTTTTTCTCTTCAAGAACTCCATTCTGTTGAGGTATACAACGAGCAGTGTATTTAAGTTCTATTCCCTTGTGAACACAATAGAGATCCGGAATCTGATTCTTGAACTCTGTGCCATTATCACTACTTATCCTCTTGATGCGTGCTTCATGGACATTCTCTAATTTTGTTAAAAGGTCTATGTCTCATCCTTTGCACCTAAAAAGAAAACCCATGAATAACGTGAGTAATCATTTGTGAGAACTAAATAGTAGTACTTTCCACCTATGCACCTTACGTTCATTGGACCGAATACATCCATGTGAAGTAATTCATAAGTGGCATATATGGAACTTACTCTTTTAGATTTATGAGGTTTCTCATGTTGTTTTCCCTTTTGACAAGGATGACATTTATCTTCCACAAAGAACCTTTGGACTGGCACCGCTTCCACTAAACCATTTTTAATTATATACTTCAATTTTTGGTAGTGGAAGTGGGTCATGCATCTGTGCCACAACAATGGCTCCGCTGCAGATGCCTTTGAAAATAAACATGCAACCACTGTCGAAGAATCCTTAGCACCCATGTCCATCACATAAGTGTCATTCATCCTCGATGCTCTCATCACTATCCAATCGTCTGGTATCACCAACCCCGGTTTCAAAACCAAAGCTTCCGACTTTGTAAAATGGACATAGTGACCCTTGTCGCTGACTTGTGACACGCTCATAAGATTGTGTTTAAGCTGCTCGAGATAGTTCACTTTGTCCATTCTGATCTTCCCATTAGTCACTTTTCCATGACCTGTAATGTGACCTCCTTTATCACCTGCAAAACTCATATAACCTCCTTCTATTGATTCAAAATCACTCAGCAATCGCACATCCCTTGTCATGCGCCTGGAGCTGCCACTATCAACATACCGCAAGTTGATAATCCTCTTTAGCAGCTCCTGCACAAACCATCAAAAGTTAGTTAGATTGGGGGACCCAAGCCTTTATGGACTTGGGTCTTCCATATTCATCAACTACAGAAACATCCATCCAATATCCATCACTCCTTATTGGAGTTTTGGATCTAGGACCTGAAATGGTGTTTGATTTCCATGAGGTCTCTGGTCCTGAGGTTTCCTATACACGTTCGGACTCTAGGACCATTGGAAATTTTGGTTTTGAAACCTTCTTTTTTGACACACATACCCTGAGTTCGATTGAACTCTCGATTGATTTCAAGAAATTTGATTTTCATAATTTCTAAAGCGATTATTATAAAAATTTCGACCACCATTATTCTAGTATCGATTTTGATATTGAATTTGACCTCTTAAATTACTTGATTGACCATTAGAATTATCATTCTTGGTAAGCTACTTCTAGGTCTCACATATCTGCCTGACGTAGATTCAAACCGAAACCTTTGTTGATTTCTTTGAAAACGAGGAACCTGGTGAGTTCCTATTTTAGCACTATCTACACCAACAACAACATCGTCTTGTTGCTTAGGAGCAGATGTCGTTGGTAAGTTAGACACTTTTTGCTCACAATCACCTTTCTTTTCTAGTGATTTTTCTCTCTTGTTCTCACTCACTGGTGCTTCACCCTTTTTGTAACTACAACAGCTAGCTACATGTCCTTTGGCATGACATTTGAAGCACAATCTTTTCGCTGAAGATTTCTTAGTTGAAGACTTAGGACTGGATCCTTTAGGTAATGATGATGATGCCTTTGAAAGACCTTGTATAGTTTGCTCATTTTTTTTATTTTTCTAAGTTTTTATTTTTAGCAAACTGTACATTTGATTCTTTTTCAATAGTAGTTGTTTCATTTTCATGTCACTTCCTTGAACAAAATTGACCATTTTAACAAAAGTTTGTGTTTTATTTTTATAAGGAGCATTTTTGTTTTCAAAACAGTTTCTCTGTTATTGTCTTTCTTGACATCAACATCATCATGTTCAGACTCATTACTATTTTCCGATATAGAATTACTAGGTGTGTTGATAGTGATTGGATCCACTACAACATGTGTAGTTGATACAAAGTCTGTTAAATCATCTTCTTCTAACAAAAAACGAATTGTCATGACTAAGAGGTGTTGGTACTTCACCGAAGCCCACACATTTCTTGTCACTACTTTTCTTCAAGCCACTGATCATATGTTTCATTACAAAAGAGGAATCTGTAAATTGATCTATTTTCTTTTGAAGTTCAACAATTTTTAGTTGTGCTTCCGACAACTCTTTACATTTTTTGAGAAATTCTTTTGTTTTATCCCTCATTGTATCATGAGCTAAGTCGATTATTTGAACTTTTTCATTTAATTTGATGGTTAAAATTCTTATTTTTGTGTCATAACCTTTAATTATCTTCAAATATAAACTCATTTCTTTTCAAAAAGAAGTTTGATTCTTTTAAGCTAGACAGATCATTTATTAGACTTAGATTACGTTTGATAATCTATCAACATCACCTTTTAATTCACTACAACTTAAACAAAATGGACTAACATGTTTAGAGTTTACCTCTCCTGTCCCTTTGCTCAAGTCAGCCATGAAAGCCGCAAAGTCAGTGGCCACCTTCTTTTCTTCAGCATCCTTCTCATTGTTTACAACTTCCTTTTCTTTGCTCTCTATCTGATCAAAATCATTCTTTTCAACTTCATTCTTCTTTTCAATCTCAGCAAACACCTCTTCTTCTACATCAACAATTGTAGCAATTTCTGCCATGAAAGCGTATGTGATATTTCCATCTTCCAAGTGAACACTCCAATCATATGAGCCATCATTCGTAGTAGTTGAGACCACTGCATTTGATTCATACTCATAGGCCCAAGTCTGAAAATAAAGACGGAAAATATAATAAAAGTTAAGTTTTATTGAATAAAATTTGTTTACATTGTCTGAAAATAAAGACGGAAAATATAATAAAAGTTAAACTATTCTTCTTGATTTTATAGTCACTAAGGCCCAAGTCCGCCCTATGTGTAGCAAGCTCGACAATTAAACATTCGCTCTTGAAACATATATGAAAATAAAGTACGTCAGCATAAAAATGCCTATGAGTAACATAGGTTTTGCGTTTAAGATTCATGGCCTAGAATGATTAAAGGAATACTTAGTTGAAAAGTGGCCATGAATACTTACAAAATGTTTTCTTTTATGAAATCATAAGAATAATCGAATGATATAAAAGAAATAATGCATGTTTAGATCATTAACCAAAATATAAGTCATGTCTCGTGTAAAAATGTCATGTCATAGATAAAAATGTCTTGTCTTGTACTTTGTTTGAAATGATATAGATAACGACACGATATGCAATATGATAAAAACACTTACATATAGGAAGTACCAGCGGCGTATCCACCATGCTTTTATCATATTACACACGTCCCGTTATTTAAATCACTTACTATAAACCAACTATCAAAAGTCTTGCTTAAACCAAAATGTCTTGTAATAAGTATGTCATGTAAACCAATGTCACGTAAACAAATGTCATGTATGAATAAAGTCTTGTATAGTCGAAATGTCTTGTCTAAAACAATGTCTTAGAATAATCAAACGTTATGTTTTATAAGACATGCTTTTATTGTCTAAAACATATATTTAGTTTGTTGGCAAACACACTCAAACCTTGTTGACAGTCAAATAGACCCTTATAAAGATAAAAGTCTATCCATTTCATCGGATTCTGTCATTCCCTAAAGTCGCTTCCAAACAAACCCGGGAAGTGGGAACGAGATTGTCAATCCTATGGTACCATTACATACTACCGGTTGGCGTGATCAATGTTAATGAATGTATTAAGTCTCCAACGTACCAATATGTCATGCACAATGTAAGCAAAAATGTCTTTGAAAACCATGTACTAGTATGCTCCGTCAACATACATAGCAAGAAATGTTGTAAATCAATGTGCTCATATGCTAAGTCAACATATGCCGCAAAAGTGTCATTGAAATCAATGTGCTAGCATGCTCAGTCAACATACATAACAAGAAATAATGTAAATCAATGTGCTCATATGCTGCAAAATGCAATGGAAATCATGTACTGTATTTACTATGTAATCAAAGCATGTATAATGTCCTGAAAACTCGAAAGTAGTCATAGGCACAATATGTTTCACCCCAAAACATTTATAAAGCGTAAAAGAGGGGAATATGTACTCACATGTGGTTGCAAAAGTATCCTTGTTCAAGAGAAAAATCAAAGCTTAGAGTCTGTGAAATCAAGCGTGTCCTAAAACGGATAACTATGTAAATATCGAGACTTGAAATCGGAGGATTTGGATAGAATGAGACCTTATAAACCAAATGAGTATTGGAACTCATATGAAATAGTTTAGTAAAGTTAAAATTCTGAGTTGGAAAGGTTCCTAAGTGCTTTTGACCCATTATGACCCGTTAAGGTAGTTTAAGCCACTTTAACGCATCATTTGCGTAATTACGTGTTCGGATGGTTAGATATGTGTTATGATAAGTCTAAATTACCAAAACATGTTTAATAATGTTATTTGATCAGATTACATGTCAAAATTTATGTTACATATGCTTATAGTTGGTTTATTTGCAAAAAAGGCATTTTGGTCATCATTGAAAATTGTAACAACTAACTATCATAACACTAATCAAATGATATGACCATAAGGTATAACCTCAGAGGGATATTCCCTATTTAACTATGGTCACAAATATGTATTTGGTTGGGTTCAAAGATCAACCAAACGGGTCGGATTCGAAAGTCAAAGCGGTGGTCAAGACCGTTCGACAAACGATCCTAAACACCCACTAAACTAAAAGAGACAAATTAGACATGTTTTGACATGTCTAATTAAGTTTATAAAAGTGTTTTGGCATCAAAACAAACTATTTTGATACCCGGAAATGGTTTTGTTATACATTGTGCATAAATCGCATTATTTGACCGAAACTTTGACTTGTCAAAATGACTAGTAAATGTGGAAATCAGTAGGCATGATGACTAAGGACTATAACCATCATGATTATGACCACATTAACAAGTTCAATTGGATTTTGTTTTGAAAAATTTATGATCAAAACTGAAAGTCAAACAGAAAGTCAAACTATTTGATTTTTAGTTCAAATATGCTAAAAGAATTAAACAAAACTTGATTGAAACACTTACAAACACTAAGGATAGCCAAGGAATAACAGAGGAAGTTCCAAAGATGGTATTTACAGTTAATTTGAAGTTATATGATCAAGACATGTGTCCATGAATCATCACAGAAGTGGATTAGTGTCCTAACACTTGTTAGAAGTAGAGAAAAGGGTGGCACGTTCATTTGGTGAGTCAATCAAGGAGTTAACCAGCTGCTGCCACATTTCTGATGTGCTGGGCACCCCTTACGGACCGTATGGTGTTTTCCCTTCGGTCCGTAAGGCCCTTGCAGGGCTAAACTTTCAAAAATGGCAGAAATGGCTCCTGAACATGTTTTTGACGCGTTTTGGCACTTTTAACACACGTTAACCTGATTTTCAAGCATCATAAGGATGAAATAATATAGGGAACTTGAAATGTGTCCAAAAATGTTCCGGGTGTCGGTTAGTTTGGTCATACGGTTGCGGTTTTCGGTTAATTACGACGAAAATCATAACGAACACGTGTAAGACCGTAAAAGTGTAACGAATGATATTTTTGCATAAAGCCAAAAACAGATCATCCAAGAAGACGATTGATTTCAAAATTGTTTTAAAACTTTGTGTTTTTGGTTTTTGGTAATCACCTAAGAATAGGTGATGGTATTGTTTTAAGATCTAAACACAAGATAACTTGTGTTAGGGTCCTAGAAAGGTTATAGTCTAGATCAAAGCAATACTAATAACCTAATTCCTATAACCATTGGCTCTTATACCAATCTTTCTATCACACCCAGACCGCGTAAAACAACAAACCGTGACGGAATCGACGGGGAGTGTCGTAACAAAATTATTGTTTCAACAACCATGGCATAATAAGTTAAGTTTTATTGAATAAAATTTGTTTACATTGTCTAAAAATAAAGACGGAAAATATAATAAAAGTTAAACTATTCTTCTTGATTTTATAGTCACTAAGGCCCAAGTCCGCTCTATGTGTAGCAAGCTCAACAATTAAACATTCGCTCTTGAAACATATGTGAAAATAAAGTACGTCAGCATAAAAATGCATGTGAGTAACATAGGTTTTGCGTTTAAGATTCATGGCCTAGAATGATTAAAGGAATACTTAGTTGAAAAGTAGCCATGAATACTTACAAAATGTTTTCTTTTATGAAATCGTAAGAATAATCGAATGATATAAAATAAATTATGCATGTTTAGATCATTAACCAAAATATAAGTCATGTCTCGTGTAAAAATGTCATGTCATAGATAAAAATGTCTTGTCTTGTACTTTGTTTGAAATGATTTAGATAACGACACGATATGCAATATGATAAAAACACTTACATATAGGAAGTACCAGCGGCGTATCCACCATGCTTTTATCATATTACACACGTCCCGTTATTTAAATCACTTACTATAAACCAACTATCAAAAGTCTTGTTTAAACCAAAGAAATGTTTGTAATAAGTATGTCATGTAAACCAATGTCACGTAAACAAATGTCATGTATGAATAAAGTCTTGTATAGTCGAAATGTCTTGTATAAAACAATGTCGTTGAATAATCAAACGTTATGTTTTATAAGACATGCTTTTATTGTCTAAAACATATATTTAGTTTGTTGGCAAATACACTCAAACCATGTTGACAGTCAAATAGATCCTTATAAAGATAAAAGTCTATCCATTTCATCGGAGTCTGTCATTCCCTAAAGTCGCTTCCAAACAAACCAGGGAAGTGGGAACGAGATTGTCAATCCTATGGTACCATTACATACTACCGGTCGGCATGATCAATGTTAATGAATGTATTAAGTCTCCAACGTACCAATATGTCATGAATAATGTAAGCAAAAATGTCTTTGAAAACCATGTACTAGTATGCTCAGTCAACATACATAGCAAGAAGGTCTTTGAAAATCATGTACTAGTATGCTCAGTCAACATACATAGCAAGAAATGTTGTAAATCAATGTGCTCATATGCTAAGTCAACATATGCCGCAAAAGTGTCATTGAAATCAATGTGCTAGCATGCTCAGTCAACATACATAGCAAGAAATAATGTAAATCAATGTGCTCATATGCTAAGTCAACATATGCTGCAAAATGCAATGGAAATCATGTACTATATGTAATATGTAATCAAAGCATGTATAATGTCTTGAAAACTCAAAAGTAGTCATAGGCACAATATGTTTCACCCCAAAACATTTATAAAGCGTAAAAGAGGGGAATATATACTCACATGTGGTTGCAAAAGTATCCTTGTTCAAGAGAAAAATCAAAGCTTAGAGTCTGTGAAATCAAGTGTGTCCTAAAACGGTGGTCAAGACCGTTCGACAAACGATCCTAAACACGCACTAAACTAAAAGTGACATATTAGACATGTTTTGACATGTTTAATTAAGTTTATAAAAGTGTTTTGGCATCAAAATAAACTATTTTGATACCCAAAAATAGTTTTGTTGTAAATTGTGCATAAATCGCATTATTGACCGAAACTTTGACTTGTCAAAATGACTAGTAAATGTGGAAATCAGTAGGCATGATGACTAAGGACTATAACCATCATGATTATGACCACATTAACAAGTTCAATTGGATTTTGTTTTGAAAAATATATGATCAAAACTGAAAGTCAAACAGAAAGTCAAACTGTTTGATTTTTAGATCAAATATGCTAAAAGAATTGAACAAAACTTGATTGAAACACTTACAAACACTAAGGATAGCCAAGGAATAACAGAGGAAGTTCCAAAGATGGTATTTATAGTTAATTTGAAGTTATATGATCAAGACAAGTGTCCATGAATCATCACTGAAGTGGATTAGTGTCCTAGCACTTGTTAGGAGCAGAGAAAAGTGTGGCACGTTCGTTTGGTGAATCAATCAAGGAGTTAATCAGCTGCTGCCACATTTCTGATGTGCTGGGCACCCCTAACGGACCGTATGGGGTTTTGTCTTACAGTTCGTAAGGCCCTTGTAGGGGCTGAAGTTTCAAAAATGACAGAAATGGCATCTGAACTTGTTTTTGACGCGTTTTGGCACTTTTAACACCCGTTGACCTGAATTTCAAGCTTCATAAGGATGAAATAACATAGGGAACTTGAAATGTGTCCAAAAATGTTCCGGTTGTTTGTTCGTTTGGTCGTACGGTTGCGGTTTTCGGTTAATTACGACGAAAATCATAACGAGCGCGTGTATGACCGTAAAAGCGTAATGAATGATATTTTTGCATTCCAATCATTAAAATATAAGATTTTAATGATTACAAAAATTTTTGGATGTGCGTACATTTTCCGGATTAAGAAATACGCCGTCATAGTTTCACGGAATTTGCAAAATAGCCCCTGAAATTGCAAAAGCATGTTTTTGCCATACGGAAGCCTTCAACACTTAATTCTAAATTATGTAAAGGTTATTTCAGGTATGTTAAGCTTGTGACCTTGTTCCGGAGTATGCGTCGCTACGAGAATCGGCAGACTTTCATAGTTTGTCGTAAATAATCCCTGTGATCGAATAAGGTTGTTTTTGACATACCAAACCCTTCAAAACTTATTTCTAAGTTATGTAAAGAATATTTAGGGTATGTTTAGCTTATGTCACTATTCTGGACTATACGTTGCGTTTAACTGGTTTCGTTTTGCGATTACACTTCCAGAAAAGGTTTGAAAGGTCAAAATCGAACAAATATTGAAAATGCACAAAAGTCATAAGTAAATACACAAATTGAAAACAACACAAGATTTCATTAATCATCAAATTGTTTGGAAGTTGTTACATGATTGAATTACACAGATGTCACAGTCTCCCCTACTTTAGGAAATTTCGTCCCGAAATTTAATTAGAGGAAACTTGTGAGAATAGATGTGGATACTTCGCCTTCATTTGATCCTCTCACTCCCAAGTAAATTCTATGCCACGATTGGATTTCCAGCGAACTTTAACAATCGGTATCCGTCTGCGTTTGAGCTTCTTGACTTCACGGTCTAGAATTTCCACAGGTTTCTCAAAAAAAAAATGCATCGTGTCATCAACACGAATTTCATCAAGAGGGATGTGGTGGTTTTCATCAGCCAAACACTTTTTCAAATTGGACACGTGGAAAGTTGGATGAACATTACCAAGTTCAAGAGGTAGCCCAAGTTTGTAGGCCACTTTACCAATTCTCTCAATGATCTTAAATGGTCCAACATATCGTGGCGCAAGTTTTCCTTTCTTCCCGAATCTTATCACACCTTTCCAATGGGATACCTTAAGGAGTACGTGATCATCGACTTGGAATTCCAAGGGATTGCATCTTTTGTCCGCATAACTCTTTTGACGGCTTCTAGCTGTCAAAAGATTTTCATGAATTTTCTTGACTTTGTTCATTATAACATGAATGAGTTCAGGTCCAGTGAATTGAGATTCACCGATCTCATTCCAACAGACAGGTGAACGACATTTTCGACCACAAAGAGCTTCGAAAGGTGCCATGTCGATGCTGGAGTGATAACTGTTGTTGTACGGGAATTCGATGAATGGTAGATGCGAATCCAAACTACTACCAAATTCGATCACAGAGGCTCTAAGCATACCCTCCAGTGTTTGGATTGTCCTTTCAGATTGTCCATCCGTTTGAGGATGATAAGTAGTGCTCAAGTTAAGCTTGGATCTCATGGCAGACTGCATGGTTCTCCAAAAATGAGATGTGAATCGAGCATCACGATCAGATATGATATCCAAAGGGACACGATGACGAGATACTATTTCATCCACATAGATCTTAGCAAGTTTGTCAGCATAAAAAATCCTCACGAATGGCTATAAAATGTGCTGACTTTGACAATCAACGACCACCCAAATGGCATCGTGACCTCTAGAAGTGCGTGGTAATTTGGTAATGAGATCCATAGCAATGTTTTCCCATTTCCAAACCGGAATCTCTGGTTGTTCAAGCAAACCAGAAGGACATTGATGTTCCGCCTTAACTTTGAGACAAGTAAGGCACTTGGAAATGCACAAAGCTATGTCTTTCTTCATACCTGGCCACCAGTACTGAGTACGAAGATCTTTGTACATTTTGCCTGCACCTGGATGAATTGAAAACGAGACTTATGAGCTTCATCCATTATCAAGGTGCGGAGATTGTTTAGACTTGGAACCCACAAATGGTTCAGATAATAAGATAGCCTATTGTCTTTAGTTTCGATTTGAAGCTCGAGATGAGGTGGTAATTCAATACCCATTTTGTTTTGTGCAACACAAGTATGTTGAGCTTCAAGAATACATGTCTGGATATCAGATCGAACTTGAACACAATGCAGCTTGACACGTTCTTTACGAATAAGAGCATCGACTACGGCATTCGCCTTACCAGGATGGTAGCGAATCTTGCAGTCATAGTCGTTCAGAAGTTCGACCCAACGTCGTTGTCTCATGTTCAGTTCTTTCTGATTGAAAATGTGCTGGAGACTTTTGTGGTCAGTGAAAAACACACATTTTGTAGCGTAAAGATAATGTCTCCAGATTTTGAGAGCGAAAACAACAGCACCCAACTCAAGATCATGAGTGGTGCAATTATTTTCGTGGATCTTCAACTGTCTCGATGCATAGGCTATAACTTTGTCTCTTTGCATTAGAACACAACCGAGGCCTAAGTTAGACGCATCACAATATACGACGAAGTCATCGTTACCCTCTGGTAAGGATAGAATATGAGCGTCACAAAGCTTTTGCTTCAAAGTCTGGAAAGCTTCTTCCTGTTTGGGTCCCAACTCAAAAGGCTTATTCTTTTGAGTTAAAGCAGTGAGGGGAACCGCAATCTTGGAGAAGTTAGCAATGAAACGACAGTAATACCCGTGAGACCCAAAAATGAACGAACCTCAGTAGGAGTAGTAGGCATACTCCAATCCCTGATTGCACTGATCTTGGCGGGATCTACGTGTATACCTTGTTCGTTGACAATGTGACCCAAAAACTAAACTTCCTTAAGCCAAAATTCACACTTGGAGAACTTGGCGTAAAGTTGCTCTTTCTTGAGAAGTTCCATCGTTAGACGAAGATGTTGTTCGTGATCGGCTCGTGTCTTGGAATAAATCAAGATGTCATCAATAAAAGCAATGATGAACTTGTCCAAATAAGGCTTACAAACCCTATTCATCAAGTCCATGAAGACAGCAGGGGCATTGGTTAAACCGAAAAGCATCACAGTGAACTCGTAATGACCGAAACGAGTGCGAAAGGCTGTCTTGGGAATGTCTTCCTCGAGTACACGAAGTTGATGATACCCAGATCGTAGATCAATCTTTGAAAAGCAAGTAGCACCCTGTAGCTGGTAAAAAAGATCATCAATGCGAGGTAGAGGATATCGATTCTT
Organism: Scalesia atractyloides; assembly: GCA_947069175.1. Classification (NCBI taxonomy): domain Eukaryota; kingdom Viridiplantae; phylum Streptophyta; class Magnoliopsida; order Asterales; family Asteraceae; genus Scalesia; species Scalesia atractyloides. The sequence goes on along the minus strand of CAMTDV010000010.1, from coordinate 50,061,354 downwards.
GATTGTGAGTTTGTTGAGCTCACGATATCGATACACATACGAAAAGACCCGTCTTTCTTTTTCACAAACAGAACTGGAGTACCCCAAGGTGAAAAGCTCGGTCGAATGAATCCTTTATCTGAAGGTTCCCGAAGTTGTTTCGATAACTCTTGCATCTTAGACGGTGCAAGACGGTATGGAGATTTGGCTATAGGATTGGCACCAGGTACAAGGTCTATACGAAACTCAACTTGTCGGACAGGAGGTAAACTCGGTAATTCTTCAGGAAACACCTCAGAATAATCCCGAACAACAGGTATATCTTAAATAGTTTTACCTTTGCCTTTCTCCTTATGTGCCAAGAAAGCCACATAATTCTTGCGTGGGTATTTTTGAGCATGAGTACAAGTCATGAATTTGAGGCTACTAACCGGTTTTTCTCCATGAACCTACAAAATTTCACCAGACGAAAGAGGTATACGAACAATCTTATCAAAACTGACCACCTCAGCATGGTATTTAGTTAACCAATCCATTCCCACTATAATGTCAAAACTCCCAAGTTGCATTGGTGTGAGGTTAATAGGAAAAAGATGGTTATTGAGGTTCAATAAACAACAAGGAATGACTGAGTCGAGTACAAGAGGTTCACCACTGGCTATTTCTACTGTCAAGGGCTTTCCTAGTTTAGTTATTGGTTTTTAAAGTAAAGTCTCAAATGTTAAGGATACAAAACTTCTATCAGCCCCCGAATCAAAAAGTATAGACGCAGGATGGTTGTTAACAAAGAACGTGCCGTTCACCACCTCGTTGTCTGCATGCGCCTCGTTTGCATTAATGTTAAACGCTCATCCACGAGCCTGGTTTGCATTTGACAACCTCGGGCAATTGTATCTGTAGTGGGTGAGATCCCCATAGTTGTAGCAAGAACCTGGTGGATAATGAGGTCATGGAGGATTGGCTGGCTGCTGAACTGGGTTTTGTACTGCTTGGTTCTGAGCAGGAGGATAGCGACAAGTGTTGGCCAGATGACCAGATCATCCACAATTTGTACAGATACGACATGGTAAATGAGGCTGGTGATGACCGTTGCACCTGTTGCACAAAAGTGTAGTGCCGGTATATTGTTTCTTGGCAGGAGGTTGAGCAGGCTGGTTAGGAGCGGTTTAATTGGGTTGTGTAGTGATAACAAAATTCTTGGAAGCCTTGCGCTTCCTAGACCTTTTCAAACCTTCAGCTTTCTTACCCTTTTTCTTCTCAGACTTATCAAACAGTTTCTTGTCACCCTTACGGTGGAGCTTACCCTTTTTGATATGCGATTCAGTGAGTGTTGCAGATAGCTCAATGGCTTGTCTAACAGTAGTAGGGTTGCTACCGGTGACAATATCCTGAACCGGGTCAGGAAGACCATCTATGTATTTTTCAATCGCCTTATCCAAAGGCGTCACCATCTCAAGGCACAATAAACTCAACTCCTCATACCTGTCAGTATACGCACGGTGCTCACCACTGTCTGGTTTCAGGTCATTGAACTCATTCTCAAGCGCCCTCTTTTCATGACGAGGGCAAAACTCTTTCATCATAAGAGCTCTGAGTTCCTCCCAAGTTTGACCCATAGCAACATCAGCACCTCTATCTCTCATCACTCTGTTCCACCACATGAGCGCTCTCTTTTCAAACACACTAGAAGCAAACTCAACTTTCCGCTCATTTGGACATTGAACATGGCGAAATGTATTCTCAAGACTCTCAAACCACTGTAGGAGCCCAGTTGCTCCCTCAGAACCACTAAACTTGAGCGGTTTAGCCGAATTAAACTGCTTAAAGTTGCACACAGCAGGTGCATTGTTGTTATTGTTAGCTTGGTTTATCTGAGTTAAGAGAGTTGGAAGCACAGCAGCAAACTGCTGAGCGTTTAGAGCCGCCTGTCGGCATCCGTATTTACGTTTCGTCAAGGAGGCATTCTATAAGAGAGAAAAACATGAGAGAAAACGAGTGAGATGAATGTTGAATAATCAAAATGAGATGAATAAATATCGACAAATTTAAGGATAGTGGTCATTCGTTCGTTTACTCAAAACAAACAAACGACACACAGTGACTAATCAAAGTATATGGGTCTTTATAATGTATCGCGAAGACATGCTTTAGCCTATAAGTGGACACTCACCCCAAGAGTTCCCAGGTAAGAGTGACTGGTCCGATTAAGTGGATTTGTACGAACACTCTAGCCTTAGACAGAAAACTCATGGTACAAGCACCCACCCTTCCAGATTGCACGTGTTCACATTAATAAGACCCAAACTTTGTCGAGATTTTGAAAACATCAAAGGCATAAAGCCAAAAACAGATCATCCAAGAAGACAATTGATTTCAAAATCGTTTTAAAATTTTGTGTTTTTGGTTTTTGGTAATCACCTAAGAATAGGTGATGGTATTGTTTTAAGATCTAAACACAAGATAACTTGTGTTAGGGTCCTAGAAAGGTTATAGTCTAGGTCAAAGCAATACTAATAACCTAATTCCCTATAACCATTGGCTCTTATACCAATCTTTCTATCACACCCCGACCGCGTAAAACAACAAACCGCGACGGAATCGACGGGGAGTGTCGTAACAGAATTATTGTTTCAACAACCATGGCATAATAAGTTAAGTTTTATTGAATAAAATTTGTCTACATTGTCTAAAAATAAAGACGGAAAATATAATAAAAGTTAAACTATTCTTCTTGATTTTATAGTCACTAAGGCCCAAGTCCGCCCTATGTGTAGCAAGCTCGACAATTAAACATTCGCTCTTGAAACATATGTGAAAATAAAGTACATCAGCATAAAAATGCCTGTGAGTAACATAGGTTTTGCATTTAAGATTCATGGCCTAGAATGATTAAAGGAATACTTAGTTGAAAAGTAGCCATGAATACTTACAAAATGTTTTCTTTTATGAAATCGTAAGAATAATCGAATGATATAAAATAAATAATGCATGTTTAGATCATTAACCAAAATATAAGTCATGTCTCGTGTAAAAATGTCATGTCATAGATAAAAATGTCTTGTCTTGTACTTTGTTTGAAATGATTTAGATAACGACACGATATGCAATATGATAAAAACACTTACATATAGGAAGTACCAGCGGCGTATCCACCATGCTTTTATCATATTACACACGTCCCGTTATTTAAATCACTTACTATAAACCAACTATCAAAAGTCTTGTTTAAACCAAAGAAATGTTTGTAATAAGTATGTCATGTAAACCAATGTCACGTACACAAATGTCATGTATGAATAAAGTCTTGTATAGTCGAAATGTCTTGTATAAAACAATGTCTTTGAATAATCAAACGTTATGTTTTATAAGACATGCTTTTATTGTCTAAATCATATATTTAGTTTGTTGGCAAACACACTCAAACCTTGTTGACAGTCAAATAGACCCTAATAAAGATAAAAGTCTATCCATTTCATCGGAGTCTGTCATTCCCTAAAGTCGCTTCCAAACAAACCCGGGAAGTGGGAACGAGATTGTCAATCCTTTGGTACCATTACATACTACCGGTCGGCGTGATCAATGTTAATGAATGTATTAAGTCTCCAACGTACCAATATGTCATGAATAATGTAAGCAAAAATGTCTTTGAAAACCATGTACTAGTATGCTCAGTCAACATACATAGCAAGAAGGTCTTTGAAAACCATGTACTAGTATGCTCAGTCAACATACATAGCAAGAAATGTTGTAAATCAATGTGCTCATATGCTAAGTCAACATATGCCACAAAAGTGTCATTGAAATCAATGTGCTAGCATGCTCAGTCAACATACATAGCAAGAAATAATGTAAATCAATGTGCTCATATGCTAAGTCAACATATGCTGCAAAATGCAATGGAAATCATGTACTATATGTACTATGTAATCAAAGCATGTATAATGTCATGAAAACTCAAAAGTAGTCATAGGCACAATATGTTTCACCCCAAAACATTTATAAAGCGTAAAAGAGGGAATATATGCTCACATGTGGTTGCAAAAGTATCCTTCAAGAGAAAAATCAAAGCTTAGAGTCTGTGAAATCAAGTGTGTCCTAAAAGGTGGTCAAGACCGTTCGACAAACGATCCTAAACACGCACTAAACTAAAAGTGACAAATTAGACATGTTTGACATGTTTAATTAAGTTTATAAAAGTGTTTTGGCATCAAAACAAACTATTTTGATACCCGGAAATGGTTTTGTTGTAAATTGTGCATAAATCGCATTATTGACCGAAACTTTGACTTGTCAAAATGACTAGTAAATGTGGAAATCAGTAGGCATGATGACTAAGGACTATAACCATCATGATTATGACCACATTAACAGGTTCAATTGGATTTTGTTTTGAACAATTTATGATCAAAACTGAAAGTCAAACAGAAAGTCAAACTGTTTGATTTTTAGATTAAATATGCTAAAAGAATTGAACAAAACTTGATTGAAACACTTATAAACACTAAGGATAGCCAAGGAATAACAGAGGAAGTTCCAAAGATGGTATTTATAGTTAATTTGAAGTTATATGATCAAGACAAGTGTCCATGAATCATCACTGAAGTGGATTAGTGTCCTAGCACTTGTTAGAAGCAGAGAAAAGCGTGGCACGTTCGTTTGGTGAGTCAATCAAGGAGTTAATCAGCTGTTGCCACATTTCTGATGTGCTGGGCACCCCTAACGGACCGTATGGGGTTTTGTCTTACAGTTCGTAAGGCCCTTGTAGGGGCTGAAGTTTCAAAAATGACAGAAATGGCATCTGAACTTGTTTTTGACGCGTTTTGGCACTTTTAACATCCGTTGACCTGAATTTCAAGCTTCATAAGGATGAAATAACATAGGGAACTTGAAATGTGTCCAAAAATGTTCCGGTTGTTTGTTCGTTTGGTCGTACGGTTGCGATTTTCGGTTAATTACGACGAAAATCATAACGAGCGCGTGTATGACCGTAAAAGCGTAATGAATGATATTTTTGCATTCCAATCATTAAAATATAAGATTTTAATGATTACAAAATTTTTTGGATGTGCGTACATTTTCCGGATTAAGAAATACGCGTAACGGCATAGTTTCACGGAATTTGCAAAATAGCCCCTGAAATTGCAAAAGCATGTTTTTTCCATACGGAAGCCTTCAACACTTAATTCTAAGTTATGTAAAGGTTATTTAAGGTATGTTAAGCTTGTGACCTTGTTCCGGAGTATGCGTCGCTACGAGAATCGGCAGACTTTCATAGTTTGTCGTAAATAGTCCCTGTGATCGAATAAGGTTGTTTTTGACATACCAAACCCTTCAAAACTTATTTCTAAGTTATGTAAAGGATATTTAGGGTATGTTTAGCTTATGTCACTATTCCGGACTATACCTTGCGTTTAACTAATTTCGTTTTGCGATTACACTTCAAGAAAAGGTTTGAAAGGTCATAATCGAACAAATATTGAAAATGCACAAAAATCATAAGTAAATACACAAATTGTAAACAACACAAAATTTCATTAATCATCAACTTGTTCGGAAGTCGTTACATGATTAAATTATACAGATGTCACAAAGCTCGTAGGATCTTAACTTTCCCACAACTTCTTCTAGTTCCATTGTCTCATACCATTGATCTCCCTTGATCATAAGTGTATAAATAGCCAAATTAGATGTGCACCCAACAACTTGTCATTTATCTCACCATCTATGTATCCATATATTCCATAATTTTAAACTTCTATAAGTAGATGATAAAATCTAATGATGACCTCCTCTAGAGACTCGTTTTTCATACATTTGGACACAACGAACTATTTCTTCAGTAAATCAACTTTATTCTTCTAGAATTCTACATTACCCCATATCTCTTTTCTAGTGCATCCCATAGCTCCTTTGAAGTAGTGTACCTTCTGAAGGTATGTTTGGTTTCATGAGGTAGAGCAATTTTGATTGCAACTAATGCTCTCTTTTTAGCTTCGTCCATTTTCTTTTCTTGATCGGTCATAGAAGCAAAAGGAGTCACACATAGTTTTCCTTCAAATTCATGAGTGGGATTAGCATACCTAACTCACATTCAAATTCTAGTATCTTGACATTCTACAATCGATTCAAATCTAGCCTTCCATTCCACACATTACGAGTGGTGGAGCAATTTAGGCGGTTTGTTTGTCGTTCCTACTTCATGATCCATTTATAAGTTGATTCAAATTTGCCATTTAACTATTGATAATAAACTGTCCAACAATCAGTTTAAGAATTGAATAAGTTTATAAGTTCTGAACACTTTAAAGTTACAAACCTTAAACACTTTAGAAATTCAGAATAATTGGTAAACCATGAACACTCTCACAAATTCTAGTCTTAAGTGTTTAAATTCGAAATAAGTGATTAACTTCAGAATACTTATGTAAATTCGGAAGAAACAGTCCCCAACACCTTAAATTCGTAATAAGTTAACTCTTCAATCTTAAATTCAGAATTATATAACTCAAGCATGTTAAATTCGGAATACTTCAGAAATCCGGAACATAGTAAATTCTGAACAGAATTTAGGATTAATCAGGAACCAGTTTAGTAGTTCGGAACAAGTGTTTAATCTGGAATTGTTTAATAGGCCATAATAATCCGCTTATTCGGAACACTTTGTATCCCAGAACCGTATTCCCTAATTTCTAAAATTTGTGTGGTTTTTGTAAATTGCAAAACTATGACTTTACTTTAATGCAAATTTACCCACAAATTTAGGAAACGCTAATGATCAAAACTCGTGACGGCAGAAAAATCTCTTCAAACAGAACTACAGAACTGAACTTATCACTGTAAATCAATCTTGAACCATACAATAAGAGCCGAATGCTCTGATACCAATTGTTGGTCCCTGTCACACATGGATCGTTACAATAATGACTAATCAACCAAGGGTCCGGAATCCCCTTAGTAAATAACACGAAAACAGAAACAAGTATTAAGAAGAAGAACACACAATTCTCAATAAACCGATCTTCTATAATTATCCAACACTAATGTTTATAATCACTCAAGGGCTCTGACCACTCTAACTCACATACTTTGTCTGAGTTTTCTCTATCTTTGTAACTCTCCCTAGAACGAGTGCCTCAAAGTTTCTCTTAAACCCTAATGCTTAAAGTTGTTTATATTACACAACCATGCAAACTGGGCTAAGCCCATATTACAATTTTCACAAACTCAGAATAACAAACACACATAATTCAGAATACCTAAACCACAGGACAATACTATGCTGAGACAATCAGAACCTTCTGACACTTTATAAAATCAGAATACACTTGAAGCCTTCATGAACTCCAAATGCTTTGTGTTGTATAACAAAGTTGGAATGTTAAACTCAGAACTTTATGATTGTCTCAAAAACTTGGAATGTATAATTCTCTTTCTTGGAATCCAAGTCTTCAAGATATCCAAAGACCAAAATCAAAGTTGTTGTCACACAAAATGCACCAACAAACTCCCCTTTGACAATAGCTTGCAAAGGTTAAACTAGTCTTCAAAATCACACAGTCTTTAGTCTTTGGTCTTTGGATAGCTTCAACTTCAACAAGAATTTTGTCATCAAAAATTACATTTTACAACCAACACAAATAGGAAGGAAATAGAAAAGGAGGTTGGTTCCCTAACTCCTTCCGATCGATTTTAGGTGAAAACCCATGACCTAAATCTGGTTTTGAGGTTAGAATACACCAAAATAAGGGTGTTATGAGTGATTCTTCTTTTAGGGTTTCTCAAACAAAATTTTTAAGTTCTTGTATTCATTTGCCGTAGAAAAGTAGGTAAATAAAATTCAATCTTAAAATCATGTCATGATTATCCTGTGGTACCTACGGATTCCATCTAACACAACACATGCATGTTAGGGTTATCAGTTTTAAGGTTTGATCTTGGTGATTGCTTGTAGGGCCGACCTGGAGGGGGGCAGGGTGGGCGACGACCCAAGGCCCAAACTCCTCTGGGCCCTAAAGTATTTTTTGAAAAATTATACATGTTTAAGGTGTGTATGTGTGTGTGTGTGTGTGTGTGTTTTGTTTCAAATTAGATAAGAAAATTGATGGGTCTTGTAGTATATATTCCGCACTTAAAGAGCTTGGATGAAACTTGACTTAAGTTCAATTCCTAAAAAGCCATTCTAGGCTCTTTAACAACCGTTTCCCCTTTTTCTTTTTCCCAATTTTGTTTTCATATTATTTAGTTTTTTTTTTGTTTTTTAGCTTAAAATTGAAAACTTTTATTATGTACCTTTTTTGTTTATTATTTAGTTAAATTAAATCTAACAAAATAATATTTGAAATGGTTTTTTTTCCTTTTTGTTATGCCAAAAACTAATGAAGTGAACACGTTTTTGGCATGTTGCGACTATACTTTTTGGGTTTTCTCTTTGGTATATTATAGTGGGTGCGTCAAAATAAACAAAGTTTTCACTCGACGCAACATAGCACGAAGGTTTGATCCCACAAATTTTTATATATTTATATATATATATATGTTTTCAAAAAGTTACATTTTAGCGACCCCTTTTTTTCATTTATTCTGTTTTCTAGTATATAAAAATGTGTAGTATTTCAAAAATATTTATCTTTTCATTAGAAATTGAATTATTGACTTTAAATTATAGTTCCCTTTTGTTTTACACGCCCGAGGCCCAAAATCTTTTGAGGAATCTCGGAGACGACCTTGATTGCTTGCGTGTTTACTCTAGTTCCAGACTGAGTCCATATTAGTCATATGTTATAGGTTGTTATGTGATTATCTACTCCTTTATGGTCATTTCTAATGGTCGGAACTAGGGGTCGGAATAATATTGGATCCAATAGTGGCTATAATGATTAGCTTACGATTGAAGCCGATAGGATAATTGTTGGCACCGGTTATAGTTTGGTCATGATGGTTTGTTGGTGCAAATTTTGTGTCCGCTGCTGTGCGAATAGTTTAGATAGTGTTCTATGCTGATAATGTAATAATTTATAAACGGTCAAAGGAACGTGTTTAGACCCATTCGTTTGAAGTGGTCAAACGAAAGGGTTATTTGTTTGATCGTGTGTGTTTGCAAGTGAAGAGGGTGTGGCTATAAATACCAACCCTTGGTCATTTGCAACATTTGAAGGTTTTAGACTTTGGAAGAGATCACCACTTGGTCTCTCCCCGGATGTATGCTCTTTCAGTATAGTTTGGCTTGCTAGTAATCAGGTCAGTTTGTAATGTTATGCTACCGAATTTATACAAGAGAGTTTTGTTTATCCGTCTCTAATCCTCCCATCTTGAGCTTAATCACACACTAATCACGGTTTCGGTCCGAAACATGAACTTACAATTGGTATCAGAGCCATGGTACCCGACTTAGTGAATCTAACCATTTGCTAAGTCACATGAGCTCTTGATTAGTGATTTTGTGGTTTTTTGTTCAAGATGTAAAAGTTGTGTAAACATGAAGAAAAACCCAGATCTGGACGGGTTTATGATGATATAAACCATACATTAGGGTCAGATTTTATGTTTCACACTAAAAGAATCAAGTTTTCATCATAAATTATCATGTTTGAGGAGTTTTTGCTCAGATCTGAAAATGAACAGTGGGTTGTGTTCTTGAAGATGATGGCGACTGTTGAAGAAACACTAGGGTTTCTTCACATCAGATCCCACGAAGAACATCTTTCAAACGAAGAATGCTTCTTCGTCAATCATGCTTCCAACGAACAACCAATCCCACGAACAACCTGTCCCATGAACAATCAGGCTTCCATCAGTTCTTCGTCGATTGAAGTCCACGAAGAACATTCTTCGCTAGATGGTTGTTCGTCGTTTGAAGTCCAACTATACGAAGAACAATCTTCGTCAAACATATTTCCACGAACAATGATCTTCGTCAGCAATGTTGTCCAACGAACAACCATGTCCAATGAACAACCTATGTCAACCCGAGTCCAACGAAGACCCAAGTCAGCGAAGAATCGTTCTTCGTAGAGACTAGGTTCTTCGTGAGAAATTGAGTTCTTTGTGGCAATTAAAGATTCTTCACAGGTGACGACTGTTGATATTGTTAGAAGGTGGTGAATGGTTCTCGCTGTTTCACGTTGGTCTGGAGTGGCAGCTATAGAATGGACGGTGGTTAATGTTGTTGTGCATCATAGAGAGAGAAACTCGGAGGCATTCGTGAAGTTTAACTGAACCAAGTTTCAACATCAAATTCGTCCGCATTCGGGAGCACGTAAGATAAGTTCGAGATGATGAAAACAAATATTTTTTTGTGTGGGGTAGTCACAGTTACCGATGCAAACGTCAAATTTGGTGACTTGACTATTATGGGCCAAAAACGCTATATTTATTTCCGCACGTGAAATTTAATTGTTAATCGGTGTTCTTAAATGTTCGGAAGTGTTTTGTTAGTTGTCATATTCTCGCATTTGGTAACGACTGAAAGAACCTGGAGTGCCAAGAAAGGTCCTAACGAGTCCACAAGGTCGAAGAGTTATGCCTATGATGGAAGTTTACGGATTAGGTGTTAGCAGAACTTTAGGGGGATACTAGTCAGATCCTACGGGGCCAGGGGACTTTCTTTATCAACTAGAATATGCAAAGAAGAAACATCTTTCATGATTTTTCGAAAAACCGAGAAAAATTAAACAAATTCTGTTTTGTGAAGCGAATTTGTTTAAGTGAAGTTGACGACAGTTCTGCTCAGAGGCGGGAATTTGTTAAGGTTTAGAGATTTTACCAAAGAAATGGGGGGATAAAAATTATTCCTATTTGTGAATTTCTTCGGTAAATTTCTAAACGCAATCACAGGTGGTAGAGTTTGTGATTTTCTGGTGGTATCAAATGGTCTGCGTGGAATGTTTTGCACAAATATATATTTGAGGATTTTAATTGATTCTCCAGCCAGCGTGAAGGGTTTTGCACGGAAACATACAGGTATATAAAGTAAACAGTAGTTTCAAAACGCTGTTCACTGAAGCCTGGGGAATCTTTATGAGAGCGGATAGTTCAAGGCTGACATGTGTGGATTCCAAATCTATCAGTTGAGGGGGAACTTGCAGGATTTGGTTTTGGGTTTGATATTCCCTTTGGGATTTTACAGGGATCTGGGTGTAATTCAATTCGTTGAGTTTGCAAACGATGTACTTGGTCAAGCTGACATCCTGAGTACTGATGTTGAAGATACGTAGTGCATTACGTGATCAACTTCACAAAGGCGAGAAAATGAGATCTGGATGTAGTTCAACTAAGCGTGCTGATTGAGCTTGCAAATGATATACTCGGTCTAGCTGACTTCCTGAGTGTTGATGCTGATGATCAAAGTGCATTACTTGGTCGATTCTACACAGATGATTTACAGAAGATAGTTCACCAGAAGACTTTACTAACGCAATATACCTTGAAATGGATTTGAGTTTTTCTTTATGACGAGGTAAAGACTTGAAGCAGTTATTACAGATTTGAAACCATATCAAATGTCAGTTGTAGTGTTGGAAGATCAGTGGAAGATCAGTCAGTGTTGCCTTGCGAGGACATTGCACAACCACAACATGGATTGGATACGCGTACCTTGAGGGGGAAATGTGATACGAGATGCTTCAAAGGTTTTGGTTGGATATGAAGACTCAAGTCAAGGATCTGCGTGCCTGGATCATCGGTCAAGGGGGAATCTGCTCGAAGAAACTGTCTTCAACAGATACTTGATTAAAGATTGATTGAAGTTGCATCTTCAGTATTCGACAGAAACGGACAAGGGGGAATTTGTTGGTGCAGATTTTGTGTCCGCTGATGAGCGAATAGTTTAGATAGTGTTCTACGCTGATAATGTAATAATTTGTAAACGGTCAAACGAACGTGTTTAGACCCGTTCGTTTGAAGTGGTCAAACGAAAAGGTTATTTGTTTGACCGTGTGTGTTTTGCAAGTGAAGAGGGAGTGGCTATAAATACCAACCCTTGGTCATTTGCAACATTTGAAGGTTTTAGACTTAGGGAGAGATCACCACTTGGTCTCTCCCCGGATGTATGCTCTTTCGGTATAGTTTGGCTTGCTAGTAATCGGGTCAGTTTGTAACGTTATGCTACCGCATTTATACAAGAGAGTTTTGTTTATCCGTCTCTAATCCTCCCATCTTGAGCTTAATCACACACTAATCACAGTTTTGGTCCGAAACATGAACTTACATGGTTCCATGCTGTTTTATACATGGGGTCTCATACATGTGGGTTAGATGCATGCTTGAGGAAGAAATCAAATAGATTTGGTTAAGTCAAACATATTGATTCTTATCAATCGATTAGTGATCATTATCAGTTGTTTGGGTTCGGTAGGTAGGTAGGTTTATGGTTTGTCGATGATGATGACAAGGTTGGGTATGAGAAACAGGATGATAGGGTATGCATTAAAACCATGATTTCGTGAGGAATTTTGGTTAGGGTTTGGCCAAGCTATGTGTGAAACCCAAGACAATCATTCAGTGTTGGTGGTGATTCTTATGTGATGTCGTTTAAAGGAGGGATCAAACGAAAAAGGATGTCGTTTGGAATCCAAACAACAAGAAGCTGGTAACGTGATGTCGTTGGCAATGAAAATGGGACAAAAGTACAAGTTCTGCCCAATTTCCAACGTGTAAAAGCACCAATAAGTTTCCAGCCACCTTCAAACAATGGATGAATGATTACAATGCTTAAAACTTCACAAAATTCATGTTTTAAGTTGTCTCCACAAGTTTTAAACAACATTTAATCAATTTTATCATTAAAAAACATCATGCTAGTGACATTTAATCCATTTTACAGCCATGAACAAGGTTAAAGGGTTTTTGTCCAAGAAAAGTCCAATAATCACCCAAAAACCACTCAAATCTCACAAATTACTTGGTTTTCAACCGGAAATCGAACCTAAAGCACTGATACCACTTTAAGGCCCAAATATTCATCTTGATGAATGACGATTTCTTGTTCTTAATGTAGGAATCCGTTCGCGTAAAATAAAAATAAAATTCTATTAGTTCGAATTACAATGCAGAAATAAACAAAGCTGTAAATTACAATACTTTTACAACTGAAATGAAGTAACTACAAGAACAGAAAAATGAAACACTGAAAGTGTTCTTGGCCGAGGATCGTGTTAGACACAGTCCCTTAAAACAAATTTCGAATCTCCTAGGAGAACTCGTTATTTTCAAGGATACAACAGCCTAAGCAGTTGCATTGTCGGGGATGACGAAACCCGAAGGTATACCTTGAAACAAGAAGAATAAGACAAAAGATTCTGGAGAGAAAGAATTGCATGTGCTGGTGGTTCTTAGTCTGTTTTCTGGAGTGGTGAAGCTGCTGCATTTATAAAGCTTCTGGGATGAAACAACAAAAGTGAATTAACTGAAGGAATTGAATTGCATTAAACGTCTTTAATGCACTTTAACTCGTCATTTAATTCTTAGTCAAGACCGTTGACTCGTCTATTTCAAATGCTGAAGTGTAACTGCTCTGTCATTGAAGTCTGGAAGCTTCTATTCGCATGCGCGCGCACATCAGACACTGTGATACGCGTGCGCCATTTTGGTTCACTTTCATGCGCGAGCCTGCTGGTCTGCATGGTCACGCCACAGAGTCACGCCATACAGGCTCACTTTGGTGCGCCATGTGCGCACACGTCAGGAGTCTGCGCGCGCCAACCCGGACTGCCTGGTCATGCGCCACTACCGTGTACCTGCGTGCCACCCATGCCACGTCATCTGTCTGCCACCTAATCCCTGCAGCCTCTATGCTGAGCCACGCGCATGCGGTTAAAAATACAAAGGCGCCAAGTGCAAATTGCGCCATCAAAGCGCCACATTGCGCCCCATCGCCCACGCGGGCGCCTTATGCGGGTTAGGGTGCTCCACACCCTTTCGCGAGTACACTTAGTGTGTGCTTCCAAGAAACAATAAGGAAGGAGTTTTCCCACTTAAATACCTCTTTAAGTTTCATCTCTTCTCCTATGTGGGACAAGGTGTTACTTTCCCATTATTTCAGCATTTAATGTTTCAAACACCAAACTTTGAGCATCGATATCTCATTCATCTTAGCTCTGTTTTGGATGCGGTTTGGTTCGTTGCGAAGCTCTTTCAACATAGAACACAACCACAAAGAAATATTTATATTTACCTCAGTTTAAAATATTTATTTGTAGTCCAAAATTAGGAAATATCCATTTCCTATATTTATGAAAAATGCTATTTTCACAAATTTCCAACACTTGATGATTTAACAAGTGCGGAATCCAACTTATAACATAAACCAAGCAATGATTTGAACAATAACATAATGATATACTCAATAAATTTCTTGTGTCGATTTTAGTAGAGTTTTGCTGCGGATTACAACATTGATGCACGCTCATACTCCCAAAACCCTACACTCAAAATGACAAACTATTGTTTGTATTGTTCTTGAGCTGAGTTTCGGAACCACAGGACCAATAAAAACAAGAAAAAAAATTAGGCTTGTTGGTGTATAATCGGTGACAACAGCTTAACAATTTAATCGTTTAGTCTTAGGATAGTTTTTAATGGGCTTAGAATTATTCGTTAGTAAGTTTATAATTGTAATGGGCTGGAAAATGGCCTTGCCAAGTCCAAAGCCCAGTAAAGAGTATAGTATACAAACATGTAGTATATAAACATGTTTTTTCATTAAGGTTTAGAGAGTCCTTCAGTTAGCTGTTACATCAAGTTTAGAGAGAGAGAGAGTGAGAGGGAGAATGTGGGGAGAGATAGAGGACGACTTTGTGAGTGTTTGTGAGGTATTGAGTATGTTGTAAACACTTGTGTTTGATAATTAATAGAATACCAGTTTGTGTAATCAAGATTTGTTGTAGTTTACCATGTATCTTTTACATTAAATAATTATTATTTAATCTTTCTTTAGAAATATAAGTCGTTAATCCTCTGCATTTAAAGAATTAATATAAATTTATGCTTTTAAAAAATGTATATATTTTCTAAAACCATCAAACTGCATAATAGTAAAACGGCGGATATCATAGTGGTTCTTCAATCATATATAGAAGTTTAACAACAACCACATTACTTCAAGAGTAAATTACAAAAATCGTCCTTTATGCTACTTATTGCAAACTGTGCTCTTTGTCTTTAAAAATTACAAAAAACATACTCGATGTATGCAAACCCTTACATGTTATGTCCTTTGGCCCTAACTCGGTTAGTTTTTATAGTTAAATATGACGAAATGGACCCCACATTAGGGTATTTTGGTCATTTAACCCTAAACACTAATATTAATAATTATAAAAATTAATAAATAAAACAATTATGTTTATAAGAAATTATATATATACACATAAACACCACAACCCAATTCTCTGTATTGTCTCTCTAATTACCCTACCACCACCACTTACCCCACCGGCCACCACGACCCATCTGCCACCCGCCGCCGCATAGCAACAACACATAGTACTAGATGCAAGAGAAAAACCCTATCAACATCACACACTACCAGACTCCACCCTCGTCACAACCCAATCGTAAAACCCACCACCGCCGAACCCAAGCTGATGCCGGAGACGCCCAATCGCAGAACCCACGGCGACGATTACGGAACACCTAATCGCAAAGCCTACAGCGGTGCTCGTGTATGGATCTGATAACAATTTTTGGATCTGATTTTATGTTATATTGTAGAAATGAGCTTTGGATCTAAGCTAAAAAAAGACGCAATTTTTATTATTTGAACACATTATTACCCAAGATCTGTGAGATTCTTCACCGAATGTGTGATAAAATGCTTCACATTTCTAGAAGAGACAAATCTTGAACTCTTTGAATTTGACTTTTTGTGTGGGTGTGTTAGGGAAGATGGGTTGCTGCTAATTTTTTAATGGGTTAGGAATTAATGGTGATGTTTTTTTATATGTATATATGAATATGAATGAGGAACTTGGGTTTTAATAAAGGGAAAGAAAGGGGTGTGAAAGAATTGATGTTTTTGTTGTTACAACGAGATGGGTCATCAGGAACAGGCTTTAGGGGCTTGATTTTACCGGCAGAGATGGACGGGAGTTGTGGGTTTCCGGTCAAATTGAATGCGAAATCGGTGTCGTCGTGTTGTTGGAAGCCGACGAGTGCGTGGATGGGGCTGGTGGGTGCGCTGTAGAAGAAGTTGGGGAAGCGGTGCGGGGAAGAAGGTGCGGTGGTGTAGGGGGTGGCCGCCGGTGAGGGTGTCATGATTTGTATCTCCATGTAGCAATTGGAACCATAGATTGTAGGTAAGGAGATGGGAATGAGGTGAAACTTTTTTTTTCTTTTATATGGATTCTTGTGGGTGGTGGTTGCAGGTGGGGTGTGTGTGGCAGGTGGGTGTTGGTGGTGGTGGTTGCAGGTGGGGTGTGGTTGTAGGTGTGTGTGATGGCAGGTGGTGTTGGAGATGATTATATTTTAAAACATAATTATTTTATTTAGAATAAAAAGACCAAAATACCCTTATGTGGAGCTGACTAGGTCAGATTTAACCATGAAAACTATAAGTGTTAAGACCAAATGACATAACTTGCAAGGGTTTGCAAACATCAAGTATGCTTTTTGTATATATTGAAGATAAAAAACACGGTTTGCAATAAGTAGTATACATAAAGGACGATTTTTGTAATTTACTCTTACTTCAATTAAAAGAAAATTCATATTTTTGGATCACAAATGGATTGAAATTTTGTGACATTAACTGGGCAAGATGGTTTGACTTTAATTTTCGATAAGTAATTGTGTAATGTGGGGTTCTCGTTTCTTGTTTGTTGGCCCGCTTTCTATATTAATATATAGAAGTTTCAGCGTTCATAAAAAAATGTAAAAGCCGTCAAACTGATCTAGTTTACCAAATGAACATCAAGTGGAGCTTGAGGAATTAACTTGCAGTCACCAGAGCCACCAAAGCACCAGCCATGGAACACCCACTGCAACCTACCCCATTGATCGATCCTTCCTTCAGAAAGTGGAGCCAATTTGTGTGGACAGCGATCATCGAACACTTTCCATTCATTCTCATTCTTATCTCACCACACCACAACATCAAGACCGAACACCTTCTTCCCAATGGGAATCATCTTGTCCAAATCAGACACAGGCATGACTGGATACCAGTGAGAAAATTCTTGATCAAAGCTTCTGGTTTTGGTTTCTGCTTCAGGTGGGGCTGCTGGTTGGGTTGAAACACATGGATAAATTACATCTGACTTAGTGAATTTGCATTTTGAAAGTTGGTTAAGTTAGGTATGGGGGATTTGGTTTTTTTTCTGAGAAAATGAAAGACTGACGATGCGTTTGGGCAAGTGGGCTCTGATACGCAACAATCGAGATAGTTCTTACAGCTTCCATGGCTGCTGATTTATCTTCTTTAAATTGAATATATGGATGTGCATGGGAGCGATTGTGTTAAGCAAGCTTTTATCCACTAAATCAGCATTATAGTTTCCACTGAATCAGCATTAATGTAATAGGTATCATGGATTATGTTTCCAATTTTAAAACAATATAATTATTTCTTGAGTTCTCAAGTTCAACTCCCACTAACATCAATTTGAAGGACATTGGTAGTGACAATAAAGTTTAGAACTAGGTCTCTCTGGAGGTCGCCAATTCGAAACTGAGCCGAATCAGGTTTTACCGCAGTGGGCCTTCGGGCGGCGGGTTTTCCCCGGAACTGGTGGCTTAGTGGCTCGGGTATGCATCCAATTCTGACCGTTATGGAGGAGGGGATGCATTTGCTCGATTGAGGGCATTCCAGGATGTTTATCCGGTGATTTAGTTAGCCGTTAAAAAAAACAATATAATTTCTTTATTTATAATACAATAGAATGAATTGAATTTCAAAGGATTTGCATGCATTATTGCATATAAATATATTAAAATCCAGCATTATTAGGTACATGTGTATGAAATTTTAAAATAATAATATTATGGTACATATTTCATGATTAACCACCTAAACTTAAACTAATGATTAACCACCTAACCAAGCCAAAACAGCTTATGCATAAAAAAATATCTTATCGGGTGATAATTGCATGAAAAAAAGTTATCAAACAACAATGTGACTAGAATTTCTAGGAATTTGCATTATAGCATACATATATTACAATCCTCTTAATCGAGCATTATTAGGTACGTGGAATGAAATTTTAAAATCATAATATTATAATATTATGATACCTTAATTAATGCTTAACCACCTAGCCAAGCCAAAACACGTTATGCTTAAAAATATATCTTATTGGGCGTAAAAATATATCTTATTGGGTGATAATTGCATGAAAAAAATATCAAACAATAACGTGAATATAATTTAGCATATAAATTTATTACAATCCTTATTAGTTTACAATCCTCTGAATCCAGCGTAATTAGGTACATGGATATGAAATTTGAAAATCATAACATTATGGTACTTTAATTAATAATTAACCACCTAACAAGCAAGAACCCTCACTTAGAATTGAAATATATTTCAATCGAATATAATGCTAAACAGGATTATAACTTGGCGAAAAAAAAGTGTAAAAAGAAAATGCTTCTATTTTAGATTTACCTTGAAAACGCGTATGGCATGATTAGTTGTGGTTTTATTGATTCTATGTTGAGTCAAATGGGATTCCCTTCTCGATGGAGGAAATGGGTTAAGGATGTCCTTTATTCTACTAGATCATCGGTTCTAGTCAACGTTCGCCCACGTTTAAGTTTCAATGCTCAAGGGATCCACTTTCTGTAATTTTATTCATGGAGGCTTTCACGTGTTTTATGGATAAGGCTACTCAAGGTAGTGTATTTGAAGGTATCTGGACTCCAAATAATGGTGCAGTACGTGGTTTCACACTTTAAGTACATGGATGACGTGCTTGTGATTGGAGAATCGTCAAATACCTACATCCTCAACCAAGCTAGAATCCTTAGGGCTTTCTTTCTAGTAAACTACGAAAAGTCGACTCACTTTAGGCTTGGAGTAGAAGATAGGTTGATGGAGGAGTGCACTAGTAAACTCCAATGTAAAGCTCAAACTCCGACATTTACCTACCTTGGGTTAGTGGTTGGTGTCAACATGAATTTATACAAAAATTGGAGCTTGGTAATCCATGTGGTTGCAAATAGGCTTTCTTTGTGGAAAGCCTCGATCCTCTCAACTGGAGGTCGGGTAACTCTCCTTAATTCGGTCCTAGATAGTTTATTGATTTATTTGCTCTCTCTTTATAAAGCTTTGTTGGGGGTTATTTATATGTTGGATGAGATTAGACAGAAGTTTCTTTAGAATTGCAATAAAGATAAAAATTGTAATAACATAGAAGGTTGTTTTTCCTCAAAATCAAGGTGGGTTATCCTTCTTGTTAAGTCGCATTTGAGATTCAAGACTTAAGGTTCTTATCTTTCGTCTAAAGTTATTAAAGCATTACATGGTGTGAAAAATCGGAATGGCTCACTTCCTTTTAAAACCGAATCAAGTTGTTTATCGGGTCACCGTCCCGTTAATTTGGACCGGGCATGAAATGAAATGTGCGCGTCAAGACCCACGGATCTCATATCGGAGCTCCATAAAGGAGTTGAAGAAGTCTTACCAGACCATGTTTTCAGTTCTCTTAATATATA
Organism: Scalesia atractyloides; assembly: GCA_947069175.1. Lineage (NCBI taxonomy): Eukaryota > Viridiplantae > Streptophyta > Magnoliopsida > Asterales > Asteraceae > Scalesia > Scalesia atractyloides. The sequence goes on along the minus strand of CAMTDV010000010.1, from coordinate 50,041,722 downwards.
ATGGAAAACATGTAAATAATACCTATTATAGTAGACATGCCAACAGATAATCCGGTGATCGATGCATTGATGTAGACATGATTTTCAGTTTGATCTATTTCCCGTTTAGGATGTAGGTTCTTGATGGTAGTACCGAGTTCTTTAGGGTTGAAGACCTTGTGAATGATGGAGAGAGAGGAGGTCGATATTGATGTTAAAGTTACGAGTGTCTAACCCAAAACCCTTTTTAGTATTCTCTTTAAATACAACCAAGGGGAAACCTAATTAGCTAATAAGGGTATATTAGTTCATCAACAAATCCCAACTAATATATTATCGGCATAATTATATTTTGATCTATATAATACACATGATTATAATCGCTACTAAATTAAACAAATATATATAATCTTACATTCTCCCACTTAGCCGAGTTATCATTTATTATGAGCCTTAGATAATCCGTCTTAACACTCATTTTAGCTTCAAACAAAGAACCGTAGCAGAGAAATACAGTCGTTGAGTTATCATTAAACTCAGGACCCCCATTAGTCATACTACTCCCTCAATTTAAAACCTAATGTACATGATCAAAATAAGTAAGCCCTTTAAATTTGATTTGTATTTATATCTATCTATCTATATGTCATTATACCGGTAGAACATATGTTAGAGACATACAAAATAAAAACTGAGGAAATTTCATTAATTAAAACATAAGTAAGTACAATATGCAATTAATAAGGTCTTTAGTAAATCCGATATTCGAAACAAGTTCTTAGAAAACTTTAAGTGGGGGACCTTTAGTCATCAGATCCGCAAGCATATTTTTAGTACTTATATACTCAATACAAAGATTATTTTCCTCTACTCATTCACGAACGAACAAATACTTTGTATCGAGACATAAACCAGCTCCAGTCAAACTGTTACTGTTCAAGATACTAACGACATCTGAGTTATCACACTAAAGATTCAATGATCTAGAAATGGAATTAAAGATTTTGAGTCTAGTGATTAGATTCTTAAGCAACATTCCATGACAGTTTGCATTATAAACAATATTATATTATTCCATCATTGTGGAAGTTGTGGTTAACAACTGTTTATGACTCTTCTATGAAATGGTTTCGCCTGCTATCATAAAGATATAGCCCGAGGTAGATTTCTTGTCATCTTTACATTTGCAAAGTAAGAATCAGAATAGCCTACCACTTCTAAATGATCACTTCTTCTACAAGTTAGTTTATAGTCTTTCCTCCCTTGCATATATCGAAGTACCTTCTTAGTCGCTTTCCAGTGATCTAGGCCAGGATTAGTTTGATAACGACCTAGGATTCTAGCACTATAAGCAATAGAATATCTTCTACCTAAAGGACAAGTAAAGTTGCCCCCACTAATCTTGAGGTAGGTGCATTGATACACTTGATTCTTTGCAAACCCTTGTTTCTTCATGACTTCATCAAACTTGAGATGCCATTGACGTGATGCTTGTTTTAACCCGTATATGGAATTCTTCAACGTACAAACTAGATGTTCTTGACCTTCAGGTTTAAAGCCTTTAGGTTGTTTCATGTACATATCTTCGTTTAAGTCTTCGTTAGGAAAGTGGTTTTAACGTCCATCTAATGCAGCTTTAAATCAAAATGAGCTACTAGGGCCATAACGATCCTTAATGAATCATTATGAGAGACAGGTGAAAACGTCTCTTGATAATCAATTCCCTCTTTTAGTGTGTAGCCCTTTGCAACCAATCTCGTTTTGTAGCGTTGAACGTTCCCATTTGGGGTCCAGTTTTGTTTTGAATATCAATCTACATCCTACGGGTTTGACACCGTTGGGTAATTCTACCAAATCCCAAACGTCATTTTTTTCATGGATTCAAGCTCATCGTTCATTGCTTCATTCCATTCAGAAGACTGATCACTGTTAATAGCTTCATCATAAGAGATAGGATAATTGAGCTTTCCAGCATCCATTTCAGCTTCAGTCAGGTAGGTAACATAATCATCCCAATTAGTAGGCCGTCTAGGCCAAGATGGCGTCCTAAGTTGATTATCGGGTTCAGCTGTCTTGGTTTTGAGTGTTTGATGTGCCTTAGTTATGAGGTATCATGGGTTCTGATTGTGGAGGTGAATTTGGAGTTCATGCGGTAACTTCAGGTGCAGTTGTTGAATTGGGTACAAGAGGAGTAAACAAAGATATAGTAATCTACAAGTCTCTTCCCCCGCATCTTGTACTTCTTACAATTCTTCGTAAGAGTTGGGACTGCTCCTACTGACCTTAAAATCCTCCAGGAACGCGACACACTTGGTTTCTATAATACGAGTGACGTGGGAAGGACAATAGAAACGATAACCCATTTATTGATCAGGATACCCGATAAATGAATAGGTAACTATTTTAGGGTCAAGTTTCCTTAGGAAAGGATTGTAAAGTTTTGCTTCTGCAATGAAGCCCCATACTTTCATATATTTAAGACTCGGTTACCTTCATGTCCAAAGTTCAGAAGGAGTTTTAGGGACAATCTTAGAATGAATTCTTTGAGTCAATGAACAACTTCTTTTAATGCTTCAGTCCAGAGGAATAATGGTAAATTAATGTTGGCTAACAACTACGGACCATGTCTATAAGGGAGGGTATGATTTATTCGTTTAGTGACATCGTTCTACTGAGGTGTACCTGGCATGGTGTATATGTTCATGATCCCTTGGCCCTTACAAACTTGTAAAATGGACCAGGAGCTTGACCAACATCAGTATGCCTTCCATAATATTCATTGCCTGTATCTGACCTCACAACTTTAATTTTACCGATCTAGTTTTTTTTCAACTTCAGCTTTGTAATCTTTAAAAGTTGTAAGTGATTCAGATTTTTCCTTAATGAGATACAAGTACATGTAACGGGAATAATTGTCAATGAAAGTGATAAACGAAGTATGTTCAGTTATGCCAGCAATGGGGTAAGGACCACTAATGTCAGTGTGAATGAGTTCTAATAAACTAGAGCTCCTAGTGGTACCTATTATTATTTGCTGATATCATTTTACCTTTAAGGAATTTGACCCATGTTACAAAGTCAGTGAAATCGAGAGGTGGTAAGACTTCATCTTTTACGAGTCGAGCTAATCCTTCTCCTGAAATGTGGCGTAAACGTTGATGCCACAACATGGATGAAATCTCGAAGTCTCATTTATGTTTCATCTTTGTTATTAATTCATTAATATTATATGAAAACAAATATTTGGAAAAATCATCATATAGTTCTAATCTATAAAAACACCATCCAGAATGCCAATACCATACACGACTAAATCATAAAGAATAGAGAGTTTACAATGACCATGAGAAACAATAAAACCGTCTATGTCTAACTTCGGTCCTGATACATGGTTCCGAGTAACCTCAGGAACACATAAGGTATCATAAGTTTAATGCATAAATCAGTTTTCATAAATAATTTTAATGTTCCCACAACCTTCATTTTTAGTTCCTTATCATTCCCCATTTTTAGTGTTCTTTTGATTCTTCTCAGCCTCCGGATTATAAGGAATCCCTGAGTAGAATTGGTACATGAACCATAGAACTAGAATCAAACCACCAAGAATTAGCAGGAACATTTAAATTATAGGTGGAATGCCACAGTTAGGAGCTTGTCTTTCGAGACAGCAAAGTTATCACCAATTAATGGTGGAATGCCACAATTAGGAGCTACAAGTGGAAATTTAGATGAGAGATTTAAGATGCTAAACTAGACGTCTTATGTGATCTAAGGGGATGTTATACTAAGGCAGACCTAAGTTATGACCATTATAATTATGAAGTTGTGATATGTCTATTACTAACTTCAAAACCAGAGACTAGGCATTTTTTAAAATTTTACTTAAATAAAGACAAATCACCTTTGGGCAGAAGCGTAATCACTTAAGCATGTGTGCAATATAATTGTGACAGATCACCTTTGGGCAAAAGTGTGACATTTAACTTAGTTATGCACGGTTAGATATGCAAGAGATGAATGAATCCAATCACCTTTGGGCAGAATTGAGACATACATGTTTTAAGGCATAAATAATGTAGCTTATCATTATACTTGAACAATAAGATAGATGTCTCAAATCACCTTTGGACAGAATTGAAACATCAAAAGCTCATTCAAGTACACCGGCTTTCGATATTGCATGGAATCAGAAAGCAAATCCCCTTAATTAACTGAAAGTTGTAAATGTGCTGGGAGAGGGCTGGAAACAGAAGATGAATCATGAAAAGGAAACTCCTCAAGAAGATCATGAGCAAACTTTCCTTGAGTTAGAATAATATTGGAGGATTCTTGTGTAACTTCGATACCCAAGAAATAGTTAAGAAAGCCTAAATCTTTTATCTGATATGTTGAATGTAAGAAGCTCTTCAATGTGGTTATTTCATCAACGTTATTGTCGGTTAACAAGATATCATCAACATACACAGCAACATAAACCACAGAAGAACCCATATGTTTAGAAAAAAAAAGAATGATCATTTGAAGATCGAACATAACTTTCCATACCATTGATGGGAAGCCTGCTTTAAACCATAAAGAGATTTTTGTAGCTTCAAAACATGAGATGAATTAGATAAAGTCATGCCTAGGGGAAGAAGCATATAAATGTCCTCATCAAGATCCCCATGAAGAAAAGCATTATTTACATCTAATTGATAAAGATTCCAGTTCATCTTAGCAGCAATAGCAATTAAGCTATGAATAGTGGTCATTTTGACAACTGGTGAAAAAGTTTCATTGTAATCAATTCCTGCTTGTTGAGTGTCACCACGAACAACAAGACGAGCTTTACATCTTTCCATTGTGCCATCAGCTTTGTATTTAACTTTGTATACCCACTTGCATTTAATAGCCTTTTTACCTTCAGGAAGAGGCATAAAAACCCATATTTGATTTGCTTCAAGAGCATCAAATTCATTTTGCATAGCCTCTTGCCATATAGGATGAAGAACTGCCTCTTTATAGGAATAGGGTTCACGAATATGATCAAGATTTTACAGAAATTGTTGATTTGCAGAGGACAAATTAGACACTCTGGCATTATTAGCAACTGAATAAACAATGGCGATGGTATGATGACAAGAATCAGGAAGAGATATATGAGTAAAATTGCATTGATACTCTTGCAAATAAGGAGGAGGAATATGTGGACGAGCTGACCTTCAAATAGGAGGTGGTGGAGGAGGAGTAGGAATAATGTTGGATGGAATAGTATGTGTGGGAGATGGATGAGAAGGAAATTGATTATTAATATTGGGTTCATTGAGAGATGAAGAATAAGAAGGAAAGGAATGATCTGACGTATTAAATAGATTCTGGATATCATCAATAGTGGGAAAAAGAAAAGATGAATTTGAGGTTTTAATGTAGACAAAATGAGTATAAAGATTATAAACATTTTAAGCCTTTTTACCAATCGAATATCCTATGAAAACACAATGAAAAGCTCTTGAGGAAAATTTATCTCTTCCTCTATTGAGAGTAGAAAACATCCAAAACTCTTAAGATGAGAATAAGTGGGAGGTTTGTTAAACAACATTTCAAATGGAGTTTTACCACCAAGAAGTTTAGATGAAAAAATGTTAATAAGATGAGTTGTTGTCAAAACACATTCTCCCCAGAATATTAAAGGCAGTTTCGACTGAAATAATAAGGCTCTTAAGGTTTCTAGCAAATGCTTGTGTTTTCTTTCAACAACCCCATTTTGTTGAGGGGTTGCAACACAACCGGTTTGATGTAAAATTCCTTTTGTCAAGAAAAACGTGGTTTATGTCCAGATCCAAGTTCCAAAGCATTACAAGACCTAATGCATTTGATATTGGTTTGAAATTGAGTATGAACCATCTCAATAAAACCTTGGAGAACTAGAAAAGCACTGCTTTTGGTGGTAAGGTGAGACTAAGTTATTCTACTATAGTCATCTACAATGGTTACAAAATAATTGTAACCATTATATGTTGATGTTTTGTAAGTTCCCCAAATACTCTTGATGGTGTTCATTTACCAACAATAGTTTATTTAATATAATAGTAATATAGACATATATATATATATATATATATGTATATATATGAAACCGGAATTTGGAAAGTGGGTTGGAGCCTGAGTACTAGAATGACAAAATTAGAGGGTTTGCACTGGATCAACATTTTCAAAATATTATACATACGTGGGGAAGAAATGGACAACAAAAGTATAAGTAAAAACCAACAAAACACAAGGAAGATATTACAACATCATGGTTAAAAATCAACCTCATTTAAAGGCGTGGTTATAGTCATGAAAATGGAACGTTTTGTAAATGAAACGTGACAACCATACTGATCCCGCAAAACACAAAATTGCAGCAAGTGCAAGTGTGTTTCTTGCGGCAACTGGTATTATCCCCAGTTTGGTTGCAGCCATAATAGCCACTGAAGCAACTGAAAACACCTAAAGAGAGATCTTCAGTGCCTTAAAACCTTTATATGCCCAATTGCAACTACTATAGTTCACCACATGGCTCCAGTACCTAAGCAAACAAAATAGTTAAAAAGCAAATACACCTTAATGTGGCTTTAAGTTGTTGGGAATAATTCGAAATTGCTTTGATAAATCTGAAGTCATGTAATCACTATTAGATCAAAGAATTGGAGTGGCTACCAATCATTGATCGGATAAAATCAGAAAAATTCTTGATTTTTGTATGGCAATTTTTGATTGAGAGTCAATAAAAAATTTTGATTGTTTTGGCAGTTTTCGTTGGGAGCGTATATGCAGTTTTCACAAACTGCAGGCAGTTAACCACCTTTAGTCCCTTAAGTTTCCAAAAGTGCATATTTAGCCCGAAATTCAGCTCGACCCCAGCCAGGGGCTCTACCCCTTGGACCTCGCCAGGGTCTGCCGCCCCTTGGACCCTGCTCCCAGGAACGCTGCCCCTGGACCCCCGCCAAGGGGGTGCTGCCCCCTTGGATCCCCCGTTAGTCCCGATGACATTCAAATAAGCATGCACTCTTATTTGAACGTCACACGCAATCTCAAATTACACTAAAATATCCAACATACCTCCCCCATTTTAGTCTAATCAAGAATTATCTAACTTGTTCACAGCAATCAAACAAACTAATGCATAAATAAATGTCGTGACGATTGAATTTCATATTAGTATATTACACATTCCAGATATTCGAATTTAAGGGTCTCTCTAAGGATTGAACCCTTAATATCCATACTGAATACATGAAGATAATATACACATTAGTTTACATATATAGATCTAACTTGACACTATCTTTTACTACCCTATGTCCCTATCCTTCATAAGCATATCAAAGCCAAGTCCAAGTTTCTTGAAGCAGCTAAACTTCATGCTCATATAGGTAGCTCTTTTACTCTTGCACCTGCAAATGTAATTTTTCAAAAGAGCTATTAAGAAGATATACCTCAACCTTACTTAACTTACAGATCTAAACACATACCTTTGGGATAATTTTAATGTTGTGTTCCAAACTCTAGATGTTAAGCTTTCCACATTGAATTCTGCACCTAACGTCATATTAGGTGGGAATTGGGTATCTTAACATGAGAGTTTTCAGATGGACTTTAACCCTAATCCCACAGCTGATCCTTTCACGAGATCTCTAGTTAACCCTTTGGTTAAGTGATCAGCTAAGTTATGTTGAGTTCTCACATACTCAACCGAAATCGCACCATGCATGATGAGCTCACGAACCATGCTATGTCTCACACCTAAGTGTCTTGACTTGCCATTATACACTTGACTATACGCCTTAGCCAGTGTAGCTTCACTATCACACCTTATAGAAATGGGAGCCATTGGTTTTGGCCACAATGGAATCTCATAAATCAAGTTTCTTAGCCACTCAGCTTTTTTGCCAGCTGCGGCTAATGCTACAAACTCATACTCCATTGTTGAATCAGTTATGCAAGTTTGTTTCTTTGAAGCCCAAGAAATGGCACCTCCCCCAAGTAGGAATACCCAACCACTTGTGGAAGAATGATCTTCCTTATTGTTTATCCAACTTGCATCTGAATATCCTTCAATCACCGAAGGAAATCCAATGTAAGTTAGACCATAATCCATGGTTCCTTTCAAGTATTTGAATACTCGACCTAGTGCTTGCCAGTGATGAGTACTAGGATTTCTAGTAAACCTACTAAGTTTTCCAACAGCATACGCTATATCTGGTCTGATGCAGATCATAGCGTACATAAGTGATCCAATCGCTCTTGAGTACTCAAGTGGAGATACTGCAATGCCTTTATTAGGTAATAGCTTCAGACTAGGATCAACAGGAGTACTTGCGGGAGAACAATCCTTGAAATTGAACTTGTTCAAGATCTTCTCAATATAGTGTGATTGAGAGATTGAAATGCCCATGTTCTCACGTTTCATTTTAATACCTAAAATCACCTCAGCCTCCCCCATATCTTTCATAGCAAACATAGATGATCAAAATTCTTTTGTTCTATTGACTTGATCTTGGTTAGTGCCAAAAATCAACATATCATCTACATACAAACAGATCAAGACTCCATTTCCAGAAGCATTAAACTTGCTATAAACACATTTATCTGCTTGGTTTAAAGCAAAACCATTAGACAATACAATCTCATCAAACTTTTGATGCCACTGTTTGGGTGCTTGCTTCAAACCATAAAGAGATTTAATTAGTTTACACACCTTGTTTTCACTTCCAGGCATAACAAACCCTTCTGGCTGTTTCATGTAGATCTCCTCATCTAATTCACCATTTAGAAATGCAATTTTTACATCCATTTGCTGAATTACAAGATTATGTATAGCAGCAAGTGCTAATAATAATCTAATGGTGGATATCCTTGCTACAGGAGCATATGTATCAAAGAAGTCAATACCATCCTTTTGTCTAAACCCTTGGATTACTAATCTGGCTTTGAACTTATCAATAGTACCATCCACCTTCATCTTCCTCTTGAAGATCCATTTACTTCCCAATGGTTTACAACCAGGAGGTAAATCCACCAATTTCCAAGTGTTATTTTGCAAAATAGAGTCCATTTCATCTTGGATGGCTTCTTTCCAAAATGAAACATCCCTTGAAGCCATTGCTTCACTATATGTCTTTGGATCCTCATCAACATTGAAACAATATTGATATTGAAAATTAATATCAATTCTAGATCCTTCAACTAAGTACAGTTGAAAATCGTCACCATAACACTTGGCCTTTCTTTCTTTTGAACTCCTTCTTGGTTTAGTGCTAGTTGAAGGCATAATTTCTTTTCCACTAGAAATCTGGAGAAAAGGATTCATATCCTTTGGCCTAGGTATAGATGTGAATCTTTCTTCATCATATTCTACATTTCCACTTCTTGCCTCAATAACCGTATGTACTGAAACGTGATCATTTGGTTCTATTACATAGAACCTATGAGTAAATGAGTGCTCAGCATATCCAATGAAAATGCATTCTATACATGTTTCCCCTAAGTTTCTTATCTTAGGATCATTGAGCCTAACCACGGCTCTACAACCCCAAACTCTTAGTTTTTGCAACTCGGGTGGCTTTTTATACCAAAGCTCAAAAGGGGTTGTTTTGTTCCTTTTATTAGGAACCCGGTTTAACAAATAACAGGCTGTTAACAAAGCCTCTCCCCAAAACCCATTATTTAAACCCGAATGGGACAGCATGGTATTAACCATCTCTTTTAGCGTCCTATTCTTCCTTTCCGCCACACCATTTTGTTCCGGTGTGTAAGGAGCTGTGGTAAGGTGTATTATTCCAGTTGATTGGAAATATTCCAGATCAAAATACTCACCACCTCATTCCGTATGTAGAGTTTTGATCAATTCACTTTGATGAAGCTCTACTTCTTGTTTATAGATTTTAAACTTTTCCAAAGCTTCATCTTTTGCATGTAACAAGTAAACGTAACAGAACCTAGTAGCATCATCTATAAAGGTTACAACATACTTCTTGTTACCTAATGATGGTGTACCATGAAAATCACATAGATCACTATGTATCAAATCTAACAATTTACTTTCTATAGTAACATGTTGCAAGAATGGTTTTCTAGTTATTTTATTCAACTTGCAGATATGGCACTTTTCATTTGTTAAATTAACTGCCGGAATTAAGCTCATCTTAGACATTTCCATAAGTCGTTTATAATGTACATGTCCTAATCTAGCATGCCATAATTCAGATTTTGACGAATTTACACTAGATGACGAATCAATCATACAAACAGAATTATCACTAAACGACACTTCTAGATTTAACATAGTCATACCATTACATAAATAACCAAATCCGATAAAAGAACCATGTCTTGACAAGATATACTTGTCACATTCTAACACTTGTTTGTACCCGCAATTATTTAATACGATACCGGATAACAAGTTTTTCTGAATGCTGGGTACATACAATATATTACTTAAACTTAGAGTTTTTCCAGAAGTAAATACTAGTACTACACTTCCAATTCCGTGGATTGGCTCGGTTGCAACATTTCCCATCTTTAAAACAGATCCATCTTCAATTAATGTAAGGTCCTTGAACCATCTTCGATCCTTACATACGTGACTTGTTGCTCCCGAGTCATACCACCAAGCAACAGAATCATCCTGCACATAAAATACTTCAGAAATTAGTGAAACATAATTCACAACCGAATTATAGTTAAAGTTTAATTTCTGACCTTGTTGCTTTGGATCCTTAGAGGATCCACCAGTGCCAGCTTCATTCTTGGCTTTACCAACACGACAATCTCTCTTGAAGTGTCCTGGTTTACCACACTTCCAACAGCCTTGATCATTGGTCTGTTTTGCATACTTCACAGCCTTGTTCTTCTTGTTAAACCCACTTTAATACTTTCTTTTGTTGTTTCCCTTGTTAGAATTTTTGAGACTAGGACCACTTTCTTCCACCATGTTAACAGAAGACCCACCAACGTGTTTGTCTTTGTTAATATTTTCCATGGCCCGACAAGACTCCTCAATTCGAAAACAACTTCCAAGTTCAACCAGATTCATTTCCTCCTTCTTATGTTTTAAAGTATGTTTAAAATCTTTCCATGAAGGAGGAAGTTTATCAATGATAGATGGAACATAAATAGCTTCATCCATCTTTAAACCATGTTGTTCGAATTGACCAAGAATTCTTAGACATTCATTGTATTGTTCCATGATGGGTCTACCATCAACCATTTTATAATTCATAAAATCACTGACCAAGAATTTCTTACTAGATGTGTCTTCAGCCATGTATTTGGCCTCTAGTAATTCCTACAGTTCTTTTGCAGATTCAACATTTTGATAAATATCGAAAAGAGAGTCACACATACCATTCATAATATGCCCACGACAGATGTAATCAGCATTCAACCACTTTCCACGCTTCCTAGTTTGTTCCAGCGGTTCATCCACCACTTCCTCGGGCATCGGGGTACTCAGAACGTACACCACTTTCAAAGTTATCAGCAGAAAATGCATCTTCTTTTGCCAGCGACGAAAGTCTTGCCCTTCAAACTTGTCCAATTTCGTAAATTTGTTCGTCATAGCCTTCGAAGATTCACCACCGCTTGTCATCTTCACTGAAATTGTTTGATCTTTGTTGGGAATAATTCGAAATTGCTTGGATAAATCTGAAGTCGTGTAATCACTATCAGATCAAACAATTGGAGTGGCTACCAATCTTTGATCGGATAAAATCAGAAAAATTCTAGATTTTTGTATGGCAATTTTTGATTGAGAGTCAATAAAAAATTTTGATTATTTTGGCAGTTTTCGTTGGGAGCGTATATGCAGTTTTCACAAACTGCAGGCAGTTTTTATTTCACCTTTAGTCCCTTAAGTTTCCAAAAGTGCATATTTAGCCCGAAATTCAATTTCTGATGCATATTTAGCCCGAAATTCAATTTCTGATGCTCGACCCCAGCCATGGGCTCTGCCCACCCTGCTCCCAGGAGCGCTGCCCCCGGACCCCTGCCAAGGGGTCGCTGCCCCCTTGGATCCCCCGTTAGTCCCGATGACATTCAAATAAGCGTGCACTCTTATTTGAACGTCACACGCAATCTCAAATTACACTAAAATATCCAACATAAGTTTCTGCAAATAACCTGTCCAATAATTGTTCTCTAGAAGGGATGAGTGGGAGAGCTCCATTAAACTTGTTTCCCCAATCAAATTGACCACCTGCATATTTCTTTAGCCACTTTCTAAATTGCACCACATTAGCATCTGCTTTGGCTGGCACAAAACTGACTTTCTGCCAATTTGAAGGACCTGCCTCCCGCAATTTCTCCTCCTAAAAGTTGCATAATCTTTCAGAAATTTGAATACAAAAATTTGAATTTGAATCACAGTCAGGGTTTACCTGAAAGCGAAGAAGATTCAAATCTGAATCAACTAGCAAATTCTGGATCATATGGTTCCTCCATTTGGAGTAAAATACATTTACCCACAAGTGTCTAGGAATAATTGTTATCAGTCTACTATTACCCGGGCTCACTGGAATACATAAAAAGATCAAAACGTCCTGTTCAGGTGGCTTTTGTCCTAATTTTCCCTGAATCAATCAATTCCAAGGAATAAAGTTACATTTAAGAAGTGAAGTTTATATATGAGGTGTACAAAGTTAATTAGTTTATACCTGTGTGTAGTTTTGGAGATTAATTTTAAAAGTATGCGGTGAAACAAAGCTCCATTTACAATCTTGCTGGTTGGTTGTAGCATAACCATCTTTGTTTGAAAATTCTATTTTCATATCAATAGGTATACCCCCTTCGATCAACCTTAACAGTGCAGGAAACTTGTGTTAGGTGTTTATAAAGTATAGGAGAAAGTTATTTGATTGCATATATACTTATCTGGGCTCTTTTGTCGGAATGATCCCAATATGTGCATACTGGACATGAGAAGGGTCCATGAGATTTTCAATCACTACTTCATAACCTGCTGGTATATCTCTGTAGTATGTTTGGAAGGCATATGAAGGACGCGCAAGTTCAGGGATGTATGGTGGTTTCTTCTTAGTGAGGATATCTTTGTATTGTGGATCCGTGTTGGGCCAAAACCAAACAATTCCATATTGCATGGTGCTTGGATAAACACCAACACACGCTTTCGGGAAAGAGTGAACCTGCAGGTATATTTGTTAATTTTATCAGCAAACCCACGATATAAAAATGTATGAAATGTTGGAATGAAGATCATAAGTGATCTAATTTAACGGAGGACCATCAAGGGGAGCTTGAGGAATTAACTTGCAGCCACCAGATCCACCAAAACACCAGCCATGATACACACACTGCAGCCTACCGCATTGATCAATCCTTCCTTCAGAAAGTGGAGCCAATCTATGTGGACAGCGATCATCAAACACCTTCCATTGATTCGCATTCTTATCCCACCACACCACAACATCAAGACCCAACACCTTCATCCCATGGGGAGCCCTCTTGTCCAAATCACACACAGGCATGAGTGGATACCAGTGAGAAAACCAGTCGAATTTATCATCTTGATCAAAGCTCCCAGTTTCGGTTTCTTCTTCGGGTGAGGCTGCTGGTTCGGTTGAAACAGATGGAGAAATTACATTGAACTTGGTGAAGTTTGATTTTGGAAGTTGTCTTAAGTTGAGTAAGGGCGATTAGGATCTTTTCTGAGTAAAAGAAAGACTGAAAATGGGTTTGGACAAGTGATATGTGATACGTGTGGGTGGAGCAACAGTGGAGATAGTTCCTAGAGCTTCCAAGTCTGGATGATTGACGAACTTTTATGGATTCACATTGTTGTATATGTATAATAAGTTGCATGGGATCAGTGATGGTGTTTAGCCATGTGAATTGACAGGTAAGTCGTGTAACATGTTAGTTATTAGTATAGCATATCAATATGAGTAAATTGCACAAAACGTCCTTTAAGTTTTACCAATCTTGCTGGTTTCAGCCTTAATCTTTAAAAGTTGCCAAAACCAGCCTTTAAGATTAATTTTGTTGCAGGTTTCATCCTTTATCACTAACCCAGTTACTAATCCATGTTAAATGGCCTCACATGCATAGCATGTGAGGGTAAAACCGTCTTTTCATCTCTCTTACCTTAATAAAACTATAATTAAACATTAAATAAATAAAAAGAATAATCATTATCGACTTATATTAGGGTTTTAGGGTTTGCAATTGAGTTTCTGATCCACAATTTTCTTTCTTCAGATTCCAAATCAATGGAAGAACCCAACAACACCACCATCACGAGCCAAAAATCAACACAAGAGTTAGCAATTGAGGGGCAAAAATATCTAGAAGATACAATAGAATCAGCATTTCAGATTCTATCCTCGATGAACGATGAACTCTGTAACCCTCATTTCTGGTCCACTTCATCTCCACCAAACGGCCATCATCACGCGCCAAACAACGGCGATGCCACGTCATCTGACACCACACATCAGTCTGAGACCGGTGGCGGAGCTCTCGATGAAGCTCGTATCCGGCACAGGTCGTCTGTTGCCACACATCAGGTTTCATTCTTGATGTGTTCCAAAGCCCTAGCTTTACTTTGCTCCCTTGGGCATCATCAAAGCTCTGTTAGACCACCATCTTCAACCCCAAATCGTAACCAGCACCCATGGATCGTCATTAAACTTTTGCCGGACCACCATCTTCAACCCCCAGATCTGAACCACCATTTTTCAACCCCCATACGACCCAAAAATCGAAACCACCAACCATACGACCCCCCACCACCATCTCACCTCCCCATTATCCCATTCACATCGATCACACTTTCTCTCTCTAAATTCACACCTACCCATTTCATCTCTCCACCAACAATCTCACCTAACCCTCCCAAAATCCTAGCAACCCTCAAAATACCATCTGTACGCACCGTTTCTCTGGAACACGGTTTCGAGATGCTCCAACCGTTCGGCGACTTGGGTGAGGTCGTTTGCCCGGACCTTGTAGCCAGCGCCGGCGAGGAGGTGGTCCATCTGGTCCGGTGGTTGCGGTGGTGGTGGCTTGGTGGAGCTGGAACACGGTGATGAAGAGGAGTTTGAAGAATTGTAAGGAGTAGGACCCATGTAGAAGTGAAGGGGAATATGTTGTACATGAATATTGTAGATTGAATTGGAGATACGGTGGATATAGAGAGATATAGAGATATAGAGAGAGAGTATAGAGAGTATAGAGAGAGAGTGGTGAGTGAAACAGAGAAACGGTGCAGGTCTGTGTAAGAGAGAGAGAGAGTGGTGAGTGAAATAGAGAGTATAGAGAGAGAAAGTGGAGAGAGAGAGATGAAAAGACGGTTTTACCCTCACATGCTATGCATGTGAGGCCATTTAACATGGATTAGTAACTGGGTTAGTGATAAAGGATGAAACCTGCAACAAAATTAATCTTAAAGGCTGGTTTTGGCAACTTTTAAAGATTAAGGCTGAAACCAGCAAGATTGGTGAAACTTAAAGGACGTTTTGTACAGTTTACTCTATCAATATACTATTTAATACTTATTGTATATAGTACTTATTCCTGTTACTTCATTTATTATTTTTATATTAACTTTTAGCATTATTTTATTATACATTCATTTATTATTATTATATTAAGCTTTTAGTATTCTTTGTTTATACATATGTATATAATTTTTATATAATTAATAACATGTTTATTTTATTGGCATTTTGATGTGAATTTTTTTCGTGTGGTTGACACCAGTGTACGATCACGATTTGCTTAAATTACGACGTACGTTTACGCCATTTTATTTTGATGTTTAGAGCCGAGTCGCAAAAATTACGAATGGAACACATGTAAATATTATATTGGTTAATGTTACAACCTTTTTTGGTTTACTTTATCCTTTATCATGGTGTGCAATCCCGATCGAACCCTCACCGCATCCCTGCCATATCGCCATTTAGAATAAAGGCTGCATGGTCTATATTAAGCCCTCAATACACCATACGCCATGTAAAAATTTTAATCTCTTTTTTTATTCAACCAATTATAGTTAAAGCTAACTTTTAACTCTATACATGTTTATTGTAGTTGTTTAGATTAAAGCCTAAATGTTCTAATAGGAATCAATTGAAACACCTGATAACAAACACAATCTCGTCATCATCCCCCACGACTCCGCCGAGAAGCGCGGCTCAAATACTAGTTTTAAACATAACAAATAATACGATATCTTAAATTGTCTACTATCTTTTAAAACCACCACATGGTATCATGTATCAATGATTTTTTATTGCAAATAAAATAAGGCTGCATGGTACGGTTTGGAGCCTCTAGTGACTTCATTGTGTCACCTCATCTCCATATCACCAATAGAGCCCCCTATCTAAAAACCAATTTACTGGATAAAGCCTCCTTTTCATCAATAACCCCCCCCCCCTTCAGACACACATCTTGTTATTGCCCACCATTGGAACCACGACCATTCAATAGAGTTCCCTCAATAGCGTCCATGGTATGGTTTGGGGGCGTTATTGATGAAAAAGTTGTTGAGGTGGCATGGAGGTGGCGCCCATACCATGTAGTCTAATCGTTATACTTTTTAACAACAATATTTATTGAAAGCAAATGATACCTTTACACAAAACATAAACACAAACACATCCATACCACAACTACAAGATGTGCGACAGACTCATAAGGAAGATTAGATCTTGCTATCCGTTACTCTTCAATTTTTTAAGATGGCTAAAATACCCTTGAATAGCTTCAATATGGTAGTTGTAACTTCAAAACTTAGGTGATGTGCAACAGATAGCGATGCTCAAACGGGTAGGTTGGATAATGGACTCAAAACGGGAAGTAGGTTGGATAATGGACTCAAAACGGGAAAATTTTGTAAGTGTTGACACAAGTCAGGTCAGTTTGGGTTGACCCATAGACTTTTTAGCCCATTGTTATAGAATTTTATAAACAACTAATATGTTCAAGTATGATTCAAAAACATACTATAAAGAAATCATATCATTTCTTAAAAAAAAGTCAAGAGATTACAGGCATTATTATGATACACTTCGTTTGACATCCAACCCATTTGACCCGATTTACTTTTGCTATATATATATTTTTTTACAAATTAGCCGTAAACTCTGCATGAATAGGAGTTGATTCTAAACATCCTATCCTACCTCTATTCAACTTGCAATCCCAGAAGTTGGATAGCTCACCCATTGCTTTATCTGATATACAAACATCCCATCCTTCCTCTGTTTAACTTGCAATCCCAGAAAGTAGGATAGCTCACCCATTGCACTCATTTCAAACTTGCTCTTCATCTCCAGCTCGAACTCATGACACATGTTTTTAATCAGATGACCCAAAAATCATGTCATCCACATACACCTGTACTAGTAGAAAATCTTCCTTCTTTCACTTGATAAAAAGTGAATTGTCAATCTAACTACTTTCAAATCCATTTTTTAAAATATGAGTCGATAGTGTCTCATACCACGCGTTGGGTGCCTGATGCAATCCATACAGTGCTTTATCCAGTTTATACACTCTATCTGGATAGTCTGGATCATTTACCCGAGCCTTGTTTCCCGTTACAATCCCTTGGTCATCTCTTTTGCACTTGAATGCACACTTGGTGCCAATTTCCTTCTCTCATTCTAGCAAATCAGCTAGCTCCCAAACCTTCAACTTTTTTAACTGAGCTAAGTCCTCTTGCATAGCTTCTACTCATGAATTGTCTTTCAGAGCCATTTGCACATTTTTCGGCACCACTTGGGAAATGAAACAACTATACAAGCACTCATTAATGATCCCAAACTTTTGTATTGAAGCATACAAACAAGATCCTTCTATCACACTTCTTCTTGTCTTAACAAGTGCATTAGTATCTCTAATAATATTGTCAACTGGATGATCCATGTTTGCTCGTGTTGTAGAAATGGTGTCAACTACTAAATTTTCGCCCATGTTTGATCCAACTTGCCCTTGAATATTCTGTTCTGCAAACGGATTAGTAAAGTCCTCCCCCTCAAGAGGTTCAGACTTGCTATCACTTGAATCCTATTCTGCTGCATTGGAGGAAGTTCCCGGAGCATCTATCATCGGAATACTTGATCTAGGCATGAAGTTTCCATCTTCATCATCTCTAATCTCACTTTGAATCACACCTCATTCATCTATATTGGAAAACTCAGGAATATTAAATGAATTAAAAACACTGTGATAATCATATAATATAGCTGGACCAGCCATTGATTGTTGAGGTGTATAAGTAGTAATTTCAACGTTAAACACAACCTCAATTTCACCGGTTTTTTGATTGAAAATCCTTTTTTTTTCGGTATTCCAGGTATATAACCTAGGAAGTATCATTCATCAGCTACCTCACCAAGTTTTTATTTATCTTTATTTTCCATAATTGTGCAGGGCAATCCAAACGGTTCAAAGCCTTTCAAGTTAGGTTTCTTGTTAAACATAAGTTCATGACATGTTTTGTTAAATCGTTTAACAGATAAAACTTTATTTATAACACAACAAGCTG
Organism: Scalesia atractyloides; assembly: GCA_947069175.1. NCBI lineage: Eukaryota > Viridiplantae > Streptophyta > Magnoliopsida > Asterales > Asteraceae > Scalesia > Scalesia atractyloides. Next base: position 50,023,202 of record CAMTDV010000010.1, on the reverse strand, counting down.
TATTCACAACTTCTCCCCAGAAAAGTATTGGAAGCTTTGAATCAGATAGCATAGTCCTAGTGGCTTTAATCAATGTCCTGTTTTTCTTTTCAGGAACTCCATTCTGTTGAGGTATACAACGAGCAGTGTGTGATGTTCTATTCCCTTGCAAAGACAATAAAGATCCGGAATCTGATTCTTGAACTTTGTGCCATTATCACTCCTTATCCTCTTGATGCGTGCTTCATGGACATCCTCTAATTTCGTTAAAAGGTCTATCCCCAGCTGTCTCATCCTTTGTACCTAAAAAGAAAACCCATGAACAACGTGAGTAATCATTTGTGAGAACTAAATAGTAGTACTTTCCACCTATGCACCTTATGTTCACTGGACCGAATTAATCCATGTGAAGTATTTCATAAGTGGCATCTATGGAACTTACTGTTTTTAGATTTATGAGGTTTCTTATGTTGTTTTCCCTTTTGACAAGGAATACATTTATCTTCCAAAAAGAACTTCTGAACTGGTACCCCTTCCACTAAACCATTTTTAATTATATAATTCATGTTTTGGTAGTGGAAGTGGGTCATGCGTCTGTGCCACAACATTGGCTCCACTGCAGATGCTTTTGATAATAATGCATCCATTGTTGAAGAATCCTTAGCACCCATGTCCATGACATAAGTGTCATTCCTCCTTGGTGCTCTCATCACTATCTAACCGTCTAGTATCACCAACCACGGTTTCAAAACCAAAGCTTCTGACTTTGTAAAATGGACCGACTTACCCTTGTTGCTGACTTGTGACATGCTCATAAGATTGTGTTTAAGCTGCTCAAGATAGTTCACTTTTTCCATTCTCATCTTCCCGTTGGTCACTTTTATATGACCTGTAATGTGACCTCCTTTATCACTTGCAAAACTCACATAACCTCCATCTATTGATTCAAAATCACTCAACAATCACGCATCCCTTGTCATGTGCTTGGAGCAGCCACTATCAACATACCACAAGTTGATAATCCTCCTTAGCAGCTCCTACACAAACCATAAAAACATAGTTAGATTGGGGACCCAAGCCTTTATGGTCTTGGGTTTTCCAAATTCATCAACTACAGAAACATCCATCCAATATCCATCACTCCTTACTAGAGTCTTGGATCTAGGACATGTTGATGGAAATGGTGTTTGATTTCCACGAGGTCTCTGGTCTTGAGGTTTCTTATACACATTTGGACTCTGTTACCATTAGAAATTTTGATTTTGAAACCTTCTTTTTTGACACACGTACCTTGATTTCGATTGATTCCAAGAATTTTGATTGTCATAATTTCTAAAGCGATTGTTGTAAAAATTTCAACCACCATTATTCCATTATTCCAATATCTTAATATTGAACTTGACCTCTTAAATTACTTGATTGACCATTAGAATTATTCATTCTTGGTAAGCTACTTCTAGGTCTCACATATCTGCCTGACGTAGATTCAGACACATATCTGCTTGACGTAGATTCAGGCTGAAACTTTTGTTGATTTCTTTGCAAATATGGAACCTGGTGAGTTCCTGTTTCAGCACTATCTACACCAACAACAACACTGTCTTGTTGCTTAGGAGCAAATGTCGTTGGTGAATTAGACACTTTTTGCTCACAATCACCTTTCTTTTCTAGTGATTTTTCTCTATTGTTCTCACTCACTGGTGCTTCACCCTTTTGTGAGTATAATAGCTTGCTACATGTCCTTTGGCATGACATTTGAAGTACAATCTTTTCGCTGAAGATTTCTTAGTTGTAGACTTTGGACTGGATCCTTCAGGTAATGATGATGATGCCTTGGAAGGACCTTGTTTAGTTTACTCAAATTTTTTTTCTATGTTTTACTTTTAGCAAACTGTACGTTTGATTCTTTTTCATCAGTAGTTGTTTCATTTTCATGTCACTTCCTTGAACAAACTTGACCTTTTTAACAAAAGTTGTGTTTTTATTTTTAGAAGGAGCATTTTTGTTTTCAAAATAGTTCCTCTGTTATTGTCTTTCTTGACATCAACATCATCATGTTTAGACTCATTACAATTTTCCGATATAGAATTACTAGTGTGTTGATAGTGATTGGATCCACTACAACAGGTGTAGTTGATACAATGTCTGTTAAGTCATCTTCTTCTAGCAAAAAACGAATTGTCATGACTAATAGGTGTTGGTACTTCACCAAAGCCCACACATTTCTTATCACTACTTTTCTTCATGCCACCGATCATATGTTTCATTACAAAAGAGGAATCTCTAAATTGATCTACTTTCTTTTGAAGTTCAACAATTTTTAGTTGTGCTTCCGACAACTCTTTACATTTTTTGAGAAATTTCTTTTGTTTTCTCCCTCATTGTATCATGAGCTAAGTCGATTATTTGAACCTTTTCATTTATTTTGCTGGTTAAAATTCTTATTTTTGTGTCATAACCTTTAATTATCTTCAAATATAAACTCATTTCTTTTCAAAAAGAAGTTCGACTCTTTTAAGCTAGACAGATCATTTACTAGACTTAGATTACGTTTGATAATCTATCAACATCACCTTTTAATTCACTACAACTTCAGCAAAATGGACTAACAGGTTTAGAATTTACCTCCCCTGTCGCTTTGCTCAAGTCAGCCATGAAGCAACAAAGTCAATGGCCACCTTCATTTCTTCAGCATCCTTCTCTTCATTGAAATTATCTCATTGTCTACAACTTCCTCTTCTCTGCTCATTGTTCGATCAACATCATTCTTTTCTACTTCATTCTTCTTTTCAATCTCTGCATACACCTCTTCTTCTGCATCAACAACTGTAGCAATTTCGGCCATGAAAGCCTATGTGATATTTCCATCATCTTCCAAGTGAACACTCCAATCATATAAGCTATCAATCGCAGTAGTTGAGACCACTGCATTTGATCACTATAGCTAATGAAGTTTCTATTTGTCGAGGTCTGAACATGTGTATTTTGGAAAATGGAAGTATGTTGTGTCTCTCCCTTATGTCTTTGACATTTCCCGCAAAATGTCCAAGATGCTAACAATTATAACATCTGACTTTGGATTTATCAAATCTAACCTTCTTCCCTATGAACATCCTGCATGTTCTATTCATGAATCTCCTGGCCCTAATCGATATCATTGCCATTTTCCATTGAATATCCATTTCATCCGCATCATCTGGGACAATCTGCTCATAATCTTCATGCAGCGCTGCAAGATCTGTAATCTTTCCTTGAATGTAGTTTTGAGAGGAAGCTACAACGAGGCAAGCAAAGATTGATGTTCTTCTATTGATTTCACACTCATAGGCATGGATTTCGGTATTCTGTTATTTTCCACACACTGTTTGCTTTTTTCAACTGCTGATCCTCCCGAAGATGCAACAAACCATACTTCACCATCAACATCAGTCATGACTTTAGCTATTACATGCTCATCAGACAAGAATGTTGTTGCATTATCACTCGAAGCATTGATAGAAGATGAAGAGGGCACTCCGTAATACATCCCTGGATCTTGTACCTGATCAAACCCTGTTTCCTTTCTCTTCATATTAAGCTCATAGGATCTTAACTTTCCCACAACTTCTTTTAGTTCCACTGTCTCAAACCATTGACGAAACTTGATCATAAGTGTATAAATTGTCACACTCCAACCGATGGCGGAAACATCAAGGCGGGACGAAATAGATTGCTCATTGCTCATAAAACTAACAGTGACAATAATTAATTAAACCGGATTTCATTTCATACTTAAATTTTCATACATTGCAAGAGAAATTCAAATAAAACCATATAAATGACAAATTTTGATACAATAATGATAAACCTAACGTTTATGTGTGTATCTAGTCTCGACGCTACTTCATTTTCATAGCATCATCTTCATCAACCTGTAACATGTTTTAAAATACAAGTTCAATGCAAAAGCAAAGGCGAGTATACAAGTTTGAGCATAGCATACGTATATGCATAAGTTTAAACAAATCCACATGACAACTAAGTTTACATACGAGCTATACTGTCACACCCCGACCCGCAGCGGAAATGGTAATCGGGGCATGATTGGGTTTTCATCAAAGCTCATGACATTTACTATAAAGTTTCATATTTATTATTTCTTTTTAAAAAAGAACATTACAATAAACATACAAGTACAACATGTTCAATTACATATTTCATGACTTCATTATTTTTCTTCTAAGGCAATTTCCTATGTGTTCCTTGCTTCAATCTGTCCAACTTATAATGTGTAAAATAGGGTTTTGGGTCAACAAAAAGTTGGCGAATGAATCTTATGTAAACATTTGAAAGGATTAGTTATGTTGGTTATTTGAATAAAATTGTGCATAACCAAATATGAATAAACGTAAATGTAAATTTAATCACAAAACACATAATATCAATAAATGCACAAACACACACACCAAATGAATGATTTTGAGGAACGCGATGTTCAACTCGTCTCCCACGAGGAACTGATGGGCCTAATGAATGATTTTGAGGCACGCGATGTTCAACCCGTCTCCAACGGGGAACTGATGGGCCTAATGAATTGATTTGCACGCAACTTGACTAAATGTAAACACACATTACAACAAACAATATTTACATTATAAGTTTAGATCATATAATGGTAATAGCACGAGTTTGAATAAGCGAAATAATTAAAGCGACACATGATACACCCCAAAACATGAATAAAAAGGGGAATTTGTAAGGATTCACTCACAGTGGTTGCGTTTCTTGGATTGACGATGAATGCGCACGAATTCGGATTTAACCACCAGAGAAACTAACCTAAATAATAACATAATAACTCGATAAATAAATAAACTTTTATTTGAGATTAATATTTTTAATTAGTGTTCTTAATGGGATTGTTAGATTTATTTTTGTGAGTTTAAGGAAATTTTCTAACTTAAAAAAAATATTATTTTTAAGTGTTTTTAATTGATTTTTAAATAAAATAAATAAATAAAAAGAAAATAAAAATTTTGACTTTTTGACCGTTGACCGTTGACCGGTTGGACTGTGTTTAATTATGCGCTGAGTGAGGTTCGAACTCGTGACCTCCCGTACGCGTGCACGCAGCTCTACCAACTGAGCTACGTGTCTAACCCGAAATATTTCTGATTTTAATTATATTTTTATACTATTTGGATTATTCAGAATTTTATTTAATTAAAAAGGTTTTTAAACTAATCGAACCGGTGTGAGAGTCTGGACTCGAACCCGCGACGTGCTTTATGTTATTGCACACAGTCCACCACTGGACTGTGTGTCTAACCCGGTTATTATTCCGGTTTTTATTATATTTATACACTTCTCACGTGCATCAGGATTTGGTTTTTATAAAAAGAGTATGATATTTCAGTGGATCGGAGCACAGCAGACTCGAACCGGACTCATCCTGCCACTATAGCCTTGTGTTGCACACAGCCCGACCAACTGGGCTGTGTGACTAACCCGAATGATAAGTGATTTTTATTTCTCTTATATACTTACTGTCAAGTTTCATATTTGGGTTTTATAAAAAGGTTTGAATATTGTGATGAATCAAAACAAGAACAGAGTCGAACCCAAGACTTTGATTTAAATTTGCACACAGCCCACCACTGGACTGTGTGTCTAACCTGGTTTTATAACCGGTTTTATTTATACATATACACTATATAAACTTCATCTTCTTCCTGTTTAATCTCAGATCGAACACAGATTTGTTAAACATTTGATTTCACTGCTCTGTTGTTTTAGAGTTTGAACAAATAAATCGAATAAAACTGACAAAAAGATTAAGAATGCATACCGAACACAACGGCCCGGTTTTCCGGTGACTAACTCCGGCGGCTGAAAGAAATTCCGGCGAAGTTCAACTTGCAACAGAGGCTCTAATAGAAGTTTGAGGTGAGTGCGGTGCTTTCTGTCTGAGCTCTAGAAGTCTTATTTTAGAGTAAGGCAAGGAAATGAAATGGGTTCGGTTTTCCGGTGACCAATTCCGGCGAAATTGGAAATCTCCGGCGACGAGTTTCTGAGCACTTCAACTACGAAAAAGTGTGCGGTCTTGAACGAAAGGATTCCCGGAAGGTTGAGGGGGGTATTTATAGGGTAGAACAGGATGCATTTAGTCTGAATTTTGTCTTGATTCATGGTCAAAACTTTTCCGGTGGTTACGACTGGAATTGGGGGTTAGACATCGGTTATAACCGATGTCGAAGTTATTTCACGCGTTTAGTCAAAGATTAACGGTCGTGATTTGCGAAATCGTCGGTATTTCCGGCGACTGCGGATTGGGCGCGCTGATTTCCGGATTTTGATTTCGAGTTTTAATTTAAGTATTATTTGTTTCCGTATATTAACAAAGAAGGCAAGTGGCGGAGTGGTGTGTTGTGCGTTTGTTGAAGCGGGTGACCCGAGTTCGAAACCCGGCGTCTCCTTTTATTTTTTTATTCCTTATTTATTATAAATTTTTAATTATAGATTTTAAATTCTAATTTATTTATAATTATGTATCGACTAAAATTAATTTGAGCATTAAATAAGCAACGAAAATTTTTAAATGGATATTCGAAATGAAGCGGGTTTTGGAAACCCGTTTTTTTACGGATGTTACAGTATCCCCTACTTTTAGAAATTCCGTCCTGAAATTTAAGTAGTAGTGATATGTTTGACTCAAAAGGGAGGGTGATTTTGACAATTACATACTTAGAAGAGGGTGAGAGTTTAAATCTTATTTGAGGCGGTAACGTTCCTAGCAAGGGTTGAATACCCTGCTACAGGAATCGCTTTTTGATGCCTAAAGTATAAGAATGCGGAACAAGGGTAAACAGAGTTGATTGACTAAGCATGATTTCATGCATAAGAGTTTTGAGGGAATTGATACGTGATAAGGTTATATCATAAACAAAAACTTCAACCATGACGATACTAAAACATACACGGAACTTCTCATAACCGCATGGTAATGCTTTTGATCCTTTGCCAAGAATACTTATATATAGGAAGTACCAGCGGCGTATCCACCATATTCTTGTCAAATTTCATTGGCTTTATCAGTAAATTATGATCAGTTCTATGTGACTCTAAACATAAACAAACACAACAACCAAGGCTTGAGTCTCAATTCTGAAAGGATACATGACTGAATGATGACAATACCTCTCTCGTTTGTTATGATGAAGGGGTTAGTCTATGTAAAAGTGAGACACAACCCAACTTCTTTGAATGATGAGATTGAGATATGTCGAGATGTTTGATGATATGAATGTTAAATCAATGAGTATAAAACAAAACTGAAATAGTAATTCGCATTAAGATTCTTGGGTACATAAATTTCCAATTTATAATTGAGATACGTGAAGATTGAGATAACATAAAGAAAACATAAAACTAAGCGGTTGGAGTTGAGTCTTGATTCTTGGTGAGGGAAAGCTAGTTGGGTGATATTATCTTCAACAGGATTGGCGTTGATGTTGTAAGCTCTTCCTCTTGCTGGCGGTGGAGCTCGGTTTGCTTGATTTACTTGGTTAACTGGGTTTGCTTGAGCTTGGGCGTTTATGATGTTAACCAATCGAGGGCACGTGTTTCTAAAATGGGTAGGGTCGCCACAATTAAAACAAGCTCGAACATATGGAAACATGGGGTATTGGGGTTGTTGATATGTTTGGATCATGTTTTGAGTAGGGGGTGAGGTTTGGTTTTGAGAGGCGCGACAAGTCTTGATCAAATGACCATAACGTCCACAATTCGCACATAGTCGACAAGGTAAGGTAGATGGATGGTGATGAAAACAAGTGTTGCATTGAGGATGAGGTCCAACGTAAGGTTTCTTATTTGGGTAAGTTGAGTTGGGTGTTACTTGAGTGATTGGGATAGCTTGGAGGGGTACGGCTTGTGGAGCTGGTTGATTGTGTTGGGTGACAGCGAAAATTTGCCCATCTCGTTTTCTCTTAGAAGTGGGTTGAGAAGGGGATTTGGTCTGGGTTGGGTTAGAGGTTTCGGTTGATGCTTTATCCTTCTTCTTCTCCTCCGTGAAGTCTTTATTTCGTATGCGGTTTCGGTGAGCTCTCTAGCTAACTCCATTGCTGCTTCCAAAGTTGCAGGTGTGGTACTTATTACAGGGTCTTGAATTTTTGAAGGAAGACCCCGAATGTAGTGCTCGATCATTCGGTAGAGGGGAGTGAACAAGTTGGGGACCATTTGATTTAACTCAAGGAATCTCTTGTTGTATGTGGTGTGGTCGCCCTCCTTTTGTTTCAAAGAATAGAACTCATCCTCTAATTTCTTGATTTCGCTTCTTGGACAGAAACTTCTTGTCATGATCTCCCTCAATTCTTCCCAAGTCAAAGTCATAGCATTCTCAGTACCTCGCTTGGCCTTCTCTGTATTCCACCATGTAAGTGCTACTCCAAACAAACGACCGGTAGCATATCGCACCCTGCGATCATCGGGACAGTCGCAATTGAGAAAAGTGTTTTCCATCCCCTCAAACCAATGGAGGAGAGCGGTGACACCTTCAGTACCTTCGTATTTTGGAGGATCGCAGGATTTGAAATGCTTGAAGGTGCATTTAGTGGCTTTTGGGGAGGATTGATAGTGTTTTGATCTTCTTGGTGGATTGGGTTGACGGGATTAGCGGTAAGGGCCTGTTGTACTTGAATTACGATGTTGGGTATTACGGCAGCCATTTGTTGAGCGATTTGGACAGCCATGCGCTCGCGGGTTTTTCCTGATCTCATTTTTCTATGAGAGAGGCTAGAAGACATCTACAAGAAACACGTATCAAGAGTATGAGTTTGACGTTTTAGGGATCATGTGTCGTATTTAGGAATGAACATTCATAAATAAATGAAGAATAATAAATTTACTACATCCATATGATGTCTTGGGCTTTGCTCGTAATTGGGCCTTGCATGCCGCCATACTTCACCTTCGTAATCATGTGGGCCCCCATGATTACCGGGTCTTTCATATGGTTCGCATGTGTTAGCCTGGTAACGTACACTAAAACCCGGAGAAAATTGTGAAATATGAATGTAACGTATGAAATTCGGAGTGCATCCAGGTGTGGACACGGTGACACCTCAAAGTGGGGTTAGTTCGAATGACGTTTGGTGTGGCATGCTTTGGCCTAATAGGTCCTTCGTACTCTCATCGTTAGTCCCAGGTAGGCAAACTGGTCCGTTATATTGGATTTATACGAATGCCAACCTAGACAGGACGTTCCGACTACCGGTACTTGTACCCTTACAGTTACTACATGCCCGTCATAGAACTCACTTTGATGAGATTGAAAAATGAAAATTTTGACAAAGTCTTGAATAAATGAAATATGAGGATGATTTGAATATGTGAACATTGAAATTGCGTGATGAATGTATATGTAAGCATGTTATGTTTTGACAATAAGTATAACTCATTAAATATCACACAATATGATAGTGGAAGTGTTTGCATGCATTTGTGTGTGTAATAAATATGAAACAAATAAACATCATGAGTTTGCATGTAACCACATAAACAATTAAAATCTAATCAACTATAGTATAGGCTCTAACGGTCTAATAACCTATCCTATATCCCTATAGTCAAAAGCTCTTATACAATCTGTCACACCCCGACCCGCAGTGGAAATGGTGATCGGGGCATGATTGGGTTTTCATCAAAGCTCATGACATTTACTATAAAGTTTCATATTTATTATTTCTTTTTAAAGAAGAACATGACAATAAACATACAAGTACAACATGTTCAATTACATATTTCATGACTTCATTATTTTTCTTCTAAGGCAATTTCCTATGTGTTCCTTGCTTCAACCTGTCCAACTGTATCATGTGTAAAATAGGGTTTTGGGTCAACAAAAAGTTGGCGAGTGAATCTTATGTAAACATTTGAAAGGATTAGTTATGTTGGTTATTTGAATAAAATTGTGCATAACCAAATATGAATAAACGTAAATGTAAATTTAATCACAAAACACATAATATCAATAAATGCACAAACACACACACCAAATGAATGATTTTGAGGCACGCGATGTTCAACTCGTCTCCCACGAGGAACTGATGGGCCTAACGAATGATTTTGAGGCACGCGATTTTCAACCCGTCTCCAACGGGGAACTGATGGGCCTAATGAATTGATTTGCACGCAACTTGACTAAATGTAAACACACATTACAACAAACAATATTTACGTTATAAGTTTAGATCATATAATGGTAATAGCACGAGTTTGAATAAGCGAAATAATTAAAGCGACACATGATACACCCCAAAACATGAATAAAAAGGGGAATTTGTAAGGATTCACTCACAGTGGTTGCGTTTCTTGGATTGACGATGAATGCGCACGAATTCGGATTTAACCACCAGAGAAACTAACCTAAATAATAACATAATAACTCGATAAATAAATAAACTTTTATTTGAGATTAATATTTTTAATTAGTGTTCTTAATGGGATTGTTAGATTTATTTTTGTGAGTTTAAGGAAATTTTCTAACTTAAAAAAAATATTATTTTTAAGTGTTTTTAATTGATTTTTAAATAAAATAAATAAATAAAAAGAAAATAAAAATTTTGACTTTTTGACCGTTGACCGTTGACCGGTTGGACTGTGTTTAATTATGCGCTGAGTGAGGTTCGAACTCGTGACCCTCCGTACGCGTGCACGCAGCTCTACCAACTGAGCTACGTGTCTAACCCGAAATATTTCTGATTTTAATTATATTTTTATACTATTTGGATTATTCAGAATTTTATTTAATTAAAAAGGTTTTTAAACTAATCGAACCGGTGTGAGAGTCTGGACTCGAACCCGCGACGTGCTTTATGTTATTGCACACAGTCCACCACTGGACTGTGTGTCTAACCCGGTTATTATTCCGGTTTTTATTATATTTATACACTTATCACGTGTGTCAGGATTTGGTTTTTATTAAAAGAGTATGATATTTCAGTGGATCGGAGCACAGCAGACTCGAACCGGACTCATCCTGCGACTATAGCCTTGTGTTGCACACAGCCCGACCAACTGGGCTGTGTGACTAACCCGAATGATAAGTGATTTTTATTTCTCTTATATACTTACTGTCAAGTTTCATATTTGGGTTTTATAAAAAGGTTTGAATATTGTGACGAATCGAAACAAGAACAGAGTCGAACCCGAGACCTTGATTTAAATTTGCACACAGTCCACCATTGGACTGTGTGTCTAACCTGGTTTTATAACCGGTTTTATTTATGCATATACACTCTATAAACTTCATCTTCTTCTTGTTTAATCTCAGATCGAACACAGATTTGTTAAACATTTGATTTCACTGCTCTGTTGTTTTAGAGTTTGAACAAATAAAATGAATAGAACTAACAGAAAGATTAAGAATGAATACCGAACACAGGGGCCCGGTTTTCCGGTGACTAACTCCGGCGGCTGAAAGAAATTCCGGCGAAGTTCAACTTGCAACAGAGGCTCTACCAGAAGTTTGAGGTGAGTGCGGTGCTTTCTGTCTGAGCTCTAGAAGTCTTATATTTAGAGTAAGGCAAGGAAATGAAATGGGTTCGGTTTTTCGGTGATCAATTCCGGCGAAATTGGAAATCTCCGGCAATGAGTTTCTGAGCACTTCAACTACGAAAAAGTGTGCGGTCTTGAACGAAAGGATTCCCGGAAGGTTGAGGGGGGGTATTTATAGGGTAGAACAGGATGCATTTAGTCTGAATTTTGTCTTGATTCGCGGTCAAAACTTTTCCGGCGGTTACGACTGGAATTGGGGGTTAGACATCGGTTATAACCGATATCGAAGTTATTTCACGCGTTTAGTCAAAGAAAAACGGTCGTGATTTGCGAAATCGTCGGTATTTCCGGCGACTGCGGATTGGGCGCGCTGATTTCGGGATTTTGATTTCGAGTTTTAATTTAAGTATTAGTTGTTTCCGTATATTAACAAAGAAGGCAAGTGGCGGAGCGGTGTATTGTGCGTTTGTTGAAGCGGGTGACCCGGGTTCGAAACCCGGCGTCTCCTTTTATTTTTTTATTCCTTATTTATTATATATTTTTAATTATAGATTTTAAATTCTAATTTATTTATTAATTATGTATCGATTAAAATTAATTTGAGCATTAAATAAGCAACGAAAATTTTTAACTGGATATTCGATTAATAAACGAAGCGGGTTTTGGAAACCCGTTTTTTTTACGGATGTTACATATACAAGGCATGCGATATTTCTAGTCAACCCTCTGTTTACGCAACTAGTATAGATAATTCAACATGACCACTCGTTCACGGGCGGTGCGTTACTCATATAGCGCTATACATGTCAAATTGAGGCTAAAAATAAGCTAATGACTATAGTATCACATACGTTCGGTCCTAGTATAAGCATCACATATGTATCTAAGTATTCACGTATAATGGATTGTTTTTGTGCAAGTAATAAAGCATACGTTTAATGATTTTATGATAATATAAACATGTTACACCCCAAAAGTGGTAAACATAAAAGGGGTTCGAATATACTCGGGGTTTTGCAAGCGTTCTGATTAGCAAAGTCCGTGAAGAGTTGTAAGTTGATGGAGGAACACCAAGTTATCCTACGAGAGGAAACATAAGTGTGAGTGTTGGATGTTGATGGAAGATTCGGAATTTGAAATAAAGTATAACAAAATAATATACACAAAATAATCACTAAGGCTAGCACTCGTTTTGACACTATGTGGACCCATTTGGATTTATATGATTTCATAGGTTAACACCTATTAGAATCGCAACGAGGAACTAAACACTTTGGTGTCTAACTTAGTAGCTTGACGAATAACTATTTAGTCATCATCAAGGGTTCGGTTTTTAGGGATTTTATATAGTTTATATAGTACAAGTTATATATTTATATAGTCATGTAGGAGGTGGGAGGATTAATCGTCCACTTAAGACCTCGTTTAGATTCATATAAGTCATGCATGAGGTAGGAAGATAAATTTTCCATTTAGGTACCTCTTACGTATTCACCACTACACATGTTGTCATTGACAACACGGAGGGTCAAGAATATACAATAAGAATGAAATAAAAGTATAACTAATCTAGTAAAAACATCAAGTAGTGTGTGGATTTCTATGAAGGATAGCCCAAGCTAGTCCAAATATCACACATTCAACAAGATTAACTTAGACACTACTTGTGGGTGTAATCCTAATTAAAAACAGAAAGTTTGTGAGGTTTTAACCTCTAGTTTGACATGTCTCAACCTTGTTTTTAAGCCTAACCAACCACTAGTAGTGTTGTAAGCATTCGGACATAGGTTTGAGATGAGTTAGACTTAAGTTAAACAAGTTTAACAAAGTTTGAATGAAAACATAAAGTGTTCATGAACTTTGGGCCTTATTTGGTTGATGTTCTAGCCTTGGCTTTCCATGGAAAACATGTGGATACATACCAAAGGTTGTTCCAAGTGGTAAGAAGAAAGAATGAGTGAAAACAATGAAGTATAAGTGAGGTTAATTCACTTCAGTAATTTGAGATGAATCTACCAAGTTACTGATTTCCAGCTGAGTTCTTGAGTTTTGAGAGTGAGATTAGTGAGTTTGTAAAGTGGAGGAAGTGTGGGAATGAGTTGGGTTTTATAGGAGGTGGATTAGGGTTAAGTAGGTGGTGTTTAATGCAAGAAACACATCAAACAAACACACTAATGACCAATCCATGAGCTGAAAACATCATTCTGCGGATTATGCCTTCTGGCAGGGAGTGAGAAGATTTGGGGACACGCTCGCGGCCCGCGAGTAGGTAAAAACCCAAAGTTTGGTTATTTTTGACACATTTAGCCCCTGTAGTTTGTGTTTGACGAGTTTTAGGGTGATTTATGCAACAATGGCCTAGTATAAGGTTTATTTACGTAATGTAAGCATAATAATAAGCACTAACAAGTGTGATCAAGTATATGAATCGTGTATAAGTACCGTATGCTGCATTTATGTCATGTATTTGCAAGTTTGGCACGTTCTCAAGTATCAAGCTTGAATGTTTGAATGTATATATGTATAAAATGATTACGAATAAGTATAACATGAATGAGAATAACAATATGAGTTTTCATTATGATTCAAGTCTCAGTTTACAATGATTACAAAGATTACAACAAAAGGACGAATACAAGATACAAAGGTTTCAAAAAGTAGGAATACAACACGAGCTTTCTAAGTATGAAAAGTATGAAAACGCTGGGCGTGAAAGTCTCCCCTCCTTTAGGAAATTTCGTCCCGAAATTTAGGAAGATGCAACAAAGAGATGCGGATACTTAGTCTTCATATCACTCTCGAGTTCCCAAGTAAATTCAGCGCCATGCTTACCTTCCCATCCAACCTTGACGATAGGAATTCGACTGCGCCTTAATTGTTTGATTCCTCGGTCCATGATTTCAACTGGTTTCTCCACAAAATGTAAGGTCTCATTGATTTGAATATCTTCGAGTGGAACTTGAAGTCCTTCTTCAGCTAGACACTTCTTTAGGTTTGAAACATGAAAGACAGGATGAACGTTGTTGAGCGCTTGAGGCAGATCCAGACGATATGCCACCTTCCAATCCTCTCGAGAATCTTGAAAGGACCTACATAGCGAGGAGCGAGCTTGCCTTTCTTACCAAATCGAACAACACCTTTCCAAGGGGATACCTTGAGAAGTACGTTATCACCCACGTTGAATTCCAATGGTTTGCGTCTTCTGTCGGCATAACTCTTTTGTCGGCTTCGAGCTTTGAGGAGGTTATCACGGATTTGTAAGATCTTGTACGTTGTCACTTTTATCAGTTTGGGTCCGGTGATTTGAGAGTCTCCGATCTCGTGCCAATAAATAGGCGAACGACACTTACGACCATACAATGCTTCAAATGGAGCCATTTGAATACTTGCGTGATAACTATTATTTTACGAGAATTCTACCAATGGTAAGTGCGAATCCCAGCTGCCGCCAAAATCGATTACGCATGACCGAAGCATATCCTCTAAGGTTTGGATAGTACGCTCAGTTTAACCGTCAGATTGAGGATGGAAAGCGGTGCTAAGGTTAAGACGAGTGCCAAGGGCGGATTGAAATGTTTGCCAAAGGCGGGAGGTGAAACGAGCATCGCGATCGGAAATGATGTCAACGGGAGTACCATGACGACTAATAATTTCATCCGTGTAGATACGAGCCAATTTCTCGACTTTGTAATCTTCACAAATGGCAAGGAAATGAGCAGATTTGGTCAATCGGTCAATAATAACCCATATACTGTCATGACCAGACGAAGTACGAAGAAGCTTGTTAATGAAATCCATAGCAATACTCTCCCATTTCCAGACAGGAATTTCTGGTTGTTCAAGTAAGCCAGAGGGGCGTTGATGTTCGGCTTTTACCTAGGAACAGGTAAGACACTTAGAAACGTAGAGAGCGATATCCTTTTTCATTCCAGGCCACCAATAGGATGAACGAAGACCATGGTACATCTTGTCAGCGCCAGGATGAATGGAGTATCGGGATTTGTGGGTTTCGTCCATCAGGGTGGTTTGAAGGTTAAGACGATTGGGGATCCAAATGCGATCATGGTAGTGTAGGATACCATCGGGGTTAGCTGCGAGTGGGTTCTCGACTCCACAATTTAACTCACTATCGAGGTTACCCTCATTAATGACTGAGAATTGTGCTTGGCAAATTAGCTCGTGAAGTTTTCCCAAGATTTGGTGATAACGAATACTCTTGGCATGAGTCTTACGACTAAGTGCATCGGCTACAACATTCGCCTTACCAGGGTGGTAGCGAATGTCACAGTCGTAGTTGTTTAACAATTCAACCCAACGACATTGACGCATGTTGAGTTCCTTTTGATCAAAGATATGTTGAAGGCTCTTGTGGTCGGTGAAGACCGTACACTTAGTACCATAAAGGTAGTGTCGCCAAATCTTTAATGCAAAAACAACTGCACCAAGTTCAAGGTCGTGCGTAGTATAGTTTTTCTCATGAATCTTGAGTTGTCTTGACGCGTAAGCGATAACCTTGTCCCGTTGCATAAGAACATAACCAAGACCTTGGTTTGAGGCATCACAATACACGATGAAATCGTCATTTCCATCGGGAAGTGCAAGTATAGGAGCATTACAGAGCATGTCCTTGAGGGTTTGAAAAGGCTCCTATTGCTCGGGACCCCAAACAAAAGGTTTATCTTTCTGAGTCAACGATGTTAAAGGAACGGCAATCTTGGAGAAGTTCGAGATGAAGCGAAGATAATAGCTAGCTAAACCAAGAAACGAACGAATTTCAGAAGGCAATTTAGGTGCAATCCAATTCTTCACAACTTCTATCTTTGTGGGGTCAACATGAATACCGAGTTCATTAACGGTATGACAAAGAAATTTAACCTCTTTTAGCCAAAATTCACACTTGGAGAATTTGGCATAAAGACGTTCGGTACGCAAAAGCTGAAGGATAAGTTGCAAATGTCGCCCATGTTCTTCTTTCGTTTTGGAATAGATGAGAATATCGTCGATGAATACGATTACGAAACGATCGAAGAAGGGTTTACCCATGCGGTTCATGAGATCCATAAACACTGCAGGCGCTTTAGTCAAACCAAAAGGCATGACCACGAACTCATAGTGTCCATAACGTGTGCGAAAGGCAGTCTTAGGTACATCTTCCTCGAAAACTCGAAGTTGATGGTAGCCAGAACGGAGGTCGATTTTCGAGAAACAAGTCGCACCTTGAAGTTGATCAAAGAGATCGTCAATACGAGGGAGTGGATATTGGTTCTTGACTGTAAGTTTATTGAGTTCACGATAGTCAATGCACATCCGAAAAGACCCATCTTTCTTCTTGATGAACAAAACGGGAGCGCCCCAAGGGGAAGTACTAGGGCGTATAAAGCCTTTATCAAGAAGCTCTTGAAGTTGGCTAGATAGCTCTTGCATCTCCGAGGGTGCTAAACGATAAGGAGCTTTCGGAACTGGAGTTGTGCCAGGTATGAGGTCAATACGAAAGTTAACAGATCGAGGAGGCGGAGGACCAGGAAGATCCTCTGGAAAGACATCAGGGAAATCGCAAACAACAGGAACGTCGCTCACGCTCGGGCCTTTGTCTTTCTTTTCTACAACATGGGCCAGAAAGGCAAAGTACTCCTTGCGCAAATATTTGTTTGCTTGGATACACGACATAAGCTTAAGACCCTTAGAAGGTTTCTCGCCATAGACGTGTAAGGAATCGTTGTTAGGAAGGGGAGGGCGAATGAACTTTTCCGAACAAACAACTTTGGCACGAACTCGCTTAAGCCAATCCATGCCTACTATGACATCGAAACTACCCATTTGCATAGGTAAGAGGTCGATCGAAAGCGTATGATCGTTTAGAATCAAGGAGCAATTAGAAAGGATAGAATCAACAGAGACGGTTTTACCATTTGCGACTTCGACAGCGAAAGGGTTAGGCAATTTGGAACGTACGCACTTAAGTAAAGGTTCAAATTCAGTCGAAACAAAACTTTATCAGCGCCAGTATGAAATAGACATGAAGCATAAACATGGTTAACAAGGAACGTACCAGTGATAACGTCGTTTGAACTTTGAGCCTGAGCGTTGGTGAGGGAAAATGCTCTTCGACATGCCGGTTGAGGCTGTTGCTGCTGCTGAGGCTGCTGGTTGACGTTGCGCTAAGGGCAAACGTTGGCAAGATGGTTCGGGTCACTGCACTTGAAACATGCTCGCACAGGAGCATTTTGAGGTTGGGTTTGAGGTTGAGCAGGGTTAGGCATGAGGGCTTGAGGGTGGGTGTTCTAGGGTTGCGGGAAGTTGCGACAACGGTTAGCAAAGTGCCCAAACCTTTGACATTGGACACACTTACGGCATGGGTACCAGTGTGGTGATGGCGTAAACAGGTCGTACACTAGGGTGAGACCCAGCGTAGCCCTACCTTGGCTGATCAGGGTTAGCAGGAGTGATGGCTGCAACGACTTGGATGGTTGAGGGTTCGGCGAGTAACAACCGCGCAATTTTGACTAGAAGCTATCCGCTTCTTGTTCTTGGGGTTGTTGTTTCTGGGTTTTTTGGGTGAGGGTTCAACGGTGGCAGGTTCAGCGGTGGCTGATGCGCGCTTTTCAGCGAGGTCTTCGCGGCGTTCTTGTGCTCGACCTGGTTGCTGTTAAGGCGAGCGGCCAAGTGGTAGGTTTCCTCAATGGTTGTTGGGAAGGCAGCTTCCACGAGGTTCATGAAGGAATCGGGTAGGTAGTGGACATACTTGTTGATAGCCTTTTCAGTGGTATCAACTTGGCTAGGGCACAGGATACTAAGGTGCTTGAAGCCTTGGGTTAAACCGTCATTATCATCCCCATTTTTCTTGAGGTACCAAAACTCTTTTTCTAGCTTCCTAAGCTCATGAGGAGGGCAAAACTCGTCCCTCATGATCTTCTTCAATTCGGTCCATGGTAACGCGTGGGCAGCATCATCCACTCTTGTGCTACATTCGGAGGTCCACCACTCAAGAGCCCTCGAGCGGAAAACCCTTGTGGCGTTTTGGGTGCGCAAGTCATCGGGGCAGCCACTTTGGCGAAAGTTGATCTCCATGGCTTCAAACCAAGTCAATAGAGCGTCGCGCCATTGTTACCTGTAAACTCCATAGGTTTGTAGGCAACGAATTGTTTGAAAGGAATTGTGACTTAGGCTTTTCAACCTTGGAGTCCACGGAGCCGTGTAGCGATTCGGTGTTGGATTGGACCTTGCTGACTATGTCGGGTATAACTCGGGCCATTTGGTCGGCCATTTGTTCAGCGACGAGGTTCATGAGTTCTTGCTTCGAGATAGAGTGGGAACCTTTCTTGGTCATCGGATGAGTTTGGAGAAGACATCTAGGGTTGAAATAGAAAGGAAAAGGATGAGACTTGATCATAATGTAAAAATAAGTTTTGCATGTATAAGCACGGATAGTTCACGTATGTTGCATGTATTTAACGGGTATTGAACATGTATTCAATAAGCATAATCACATATGAGTACGTATAAAGAGTATAAATTTAGTTGGTTCACGAGGATTTTATTGTTTTTGATTGCGATAAACGTGCGAATTGTGCAAAGGTTTAAAATGAATAAGGTAACAAATTTAAAATCACATAAAAATTGTGATAACATAAAAGATTGGCTCAACAAAACATAGGATTGTTCGTAAGATCTTTTTGAGTTAGGGAACATGCTTTGGCCTAATAGGTAAAATACTCTCGTCGAGAAGCGATTAATGGTATTTTACATGTCCCTAGTCAATCGAAAATTCGAGACTTTGGTGAGATTGAAAATCGAAGAACGGGACTAGTTGACAAGGTGCGGGTTTCACCCCTAACCTGACAACATTGTACCCTAAGTGTGGTTTGCTTCTTACTAAACGAGGAGCATATTCCGACTCGTTTGTAAAATCCACTAGAGTATGAAATGGAAGTTTTCCATCAAGGTGTGGATGTCACTCCTAACTTGATGGTGTAACTTCGTGAAAATCGAATACGCGGAATGAGGGATTTCACCAAAAATTGTAAGTCATTGGACCTATTTTGGTGCAAATCGTCTCTTTTGCATCACGAGTGTCTTCAAGTCTTCAAGTGTATTGCGTAAAATGTCTTAGGAAAGACATTATGTATGTAATAAGACCAAAAGATAAGGAAAGGAGCAATGATGAAGAATAAAGTTTTAAGCATTACAATAGAATGGTCAACACGGACACTTAAACTATAGACTAGGTCGAACATGGCAATTCTATCTAATTCCCTATAGTTATGGCTCTGATACCAATCTGTCACACCCCAACCGATGGCGGAAACATCAAGGCGGGACGAAATAGATTGCTCATTGCTCATAAAACTAACAGTGACAATAATTAATTAAACCGGATTTCATTTCATATTTAAATTGTCACACATTGCAAGAGAAATTCAAATACAACCATATAAATGAAAAAAATTGATACAACAATGATAAACCTAACGTCTATGTGTGTATCTAGTCTCGACGCTACTTCATTTTCATAGCATCATCTTCATCAACCTGTAACATGTTTTAAAATACGAGTTCAATGCAAAAGCAAAGGCGAGTATACAAGTTTGAGCATAGCATACGTATAAGCATAAGTTTAAACAAATCCACATGGCAACTAAGTTTACATACGAGCATATACAAGGCATGCGATATTTCTAGTCAACCCTCTGTTTACGCAACTAGTATAGATAATTCAACATGACCACTCGTTCACAGGGCGGTGCGTTACTCCTATAGCGCTATACATGTCAAATGGAGGCTAAAAATAAGCTAATGACAATAGTATCACATGCGTTCGGTCCTAGTATAAGCATCACATATGTATCAAAGTATTCATGTATAATGGATTGTTTTCATGCAAGTAATAAAGCATACGTTTAGTGATTTTATGATAATGTAAACATGTTACACCCCAAAAGTGGTAAACATAAAAGGGGGTTCAAGTATACTCACGGTTTTGCACGCGTTCCGATTAGCAATGTCCGTGAAGAGTTGTAAGTTGATGGGGGAACACCAAGTTATCCTACGTGAGGAAACATAAGTGTGAGTGTTGGATGTTGATGGAAGATTCGGAATTTGATATAAAGTATAACAAAATAATATACACAAAAATAATCACTAAGGCTAGCACTCATTTTGACACTATGTGGACCCATTTGGGTCTATATCATTTCATAGGTTAACACCTATTAGAATCGCAACGAGGAAATAAACACTTTGGTGATCCAACTAAGTAGCTTGACGAATAACTATTTAGTCATCATCAAGGGTTCGGTTTTTAGAGATTTAGTAGAAGTATATATATTACATAGTCATGTAGGAGGTGGGAGGATTAATCGTCCACTTAAGACCTCGTTTAGATTCATATAAGTCATGCAAGAGGTAGGAAGATAAATCTTCCATTTAGGTACCTCTATGGTATTCACCACTACACATGTTGTCATTGACAACACGGAGGGTCAAGAATATACAATAAGATGAAACAAAAGTATAACTAATCTAGTAAAAACATCAAGTAGTGTGTGGATTTCTATGAAGGATAGCCCAAGCTAGTCCAAATATCACACATTCAACAAGATTAACTTGGACACTACTTGTGGGTGTAACCCTAATTAAAAACAGAAAGTTTGTGAGGTTTTAACCTCTAGTTTGACATGTCTCAACCTTGTTTTTAAGCCTAACCAACCACTAGTAGTGTTGTAAGCATTCGGACATAGGTTTGAGATGAGTTAGACTTAAGTTAAACAAGTTAAACAAAGTTTGAATGAAAACAGAAAGTTTTCTTGCACTTTGGGCCTTATGGTTGATGTTCCAGTCTTGGTTTTCCATGGAAAACATGTGGATACATACCTAAGGTTGTTCCAAGTGGTAAGAAGAAAGAATGAGTGAAAAAGATGAAGTATAAGTAAGGTTAATCTCACTTCAGTAATTTGAGATGAATCTACCAAGTTACTGATTTCCAGCTGAGTTCTTGAGTGTTTGAGAGTGAGATTAGTGAGTTTGTAAAGCGGAGGAAGTGTGGGAATGAGTTGGGTTTTATAGGAGGTGGATTAGGGTTAAGTAGGTGGTGTTTAATGCAAGAAACACATAAAACAAACACACTAATGACCAATCCATGAGCTGAAAACATCATTCTGCGGATTATGCCTTCTGGCGGGGAGCGAGAAGATTTTGGGGACACGCTCGCGGCCCGCGAGTAGGTAAAAACCCAAAGTTTGTTTATTTTTGACACATTTAGCCCCTGTAGTTTGTGTTTGACGAGTTTTAGGGTGATTTGTGCAACAAAGGCCTAGTATAAGGTTTGTTTACGTAATGTAAGCATAATAAGAAGCACTAACAAGTGTGATCAAGTATATGAATCGTGTATAAGTATCGTATGCTGCATTTATGTCACGTATTTGCAAGTTTGTCACGTTCCCAAGTATCATGCATGAACGTTTGAATGTGTATATGTATAAAATGATTACGAATAAGTATAACACGAATGAGAATAACAATATGATTTTTCATTATGATTCAAGTCTCGGTTTACAATGATTACAATGGAAGGACGAATACAAGATACAAAGGTTTCCAACAATAGAAATACAACACGAGCTTTCTAAATATGGAAAGTATGAAAACGCTGGGCGTTAGATAAATACCCCATTTAGCTAGAAGTGCATCCAACAACTTGTCATTTATCTCACCATCTGTGTATCCATCTGTTCCATAATTTTGAACTTGGTGATGACCTCCTCTAGAGACTCGTTCTTCATACATTTGAACACAACGAACTATTTCTTCAGTAAATCAACTTTATTCTTCTAGACTTCTACATTACCCCATATCTAATTTCTAGTGCATCCCATAGCTCCTTTGAAGTAGTATACCATCCGAAGGTATGTTTGATTTCATGAGGTAGAGCCATTTTGATTGAAACTAATGCTTTCTTTTTAGCTTCATCCATATTCTTTCTTGATCGGTTATAGAAGCAAAAGGAGTCTCACATAGTTTTCCTTCAAATTCATGAGTGGGATTAGCATACCTATCACTTACACATATTCAAATTGTAGTATCTTGGTATTCTGCAAAGGATTCAAATCTATCCTTCCATTCCACATATTGCGAGTCGTGGAGCAATTTAGGCGGTTTGTTTGTTGTTCCTACTTCATGATCCATTTTTATAAGTTGATTCAAATTTGCCATTTAACTCATTGATAATCAATTGTCCAACAATCAGTTTTAAAATTGAATAAGGTTTAAGTTCTAAACCCTTTAAAGTTACAACCCTAAACACTTTAGAAATTCAGAGTATGGTAAACCCTGAACACTCTCACAAATTCTGGTCTTAAGTGTTTAAATTCGAAATAAGTGATCAACTTTGGAATACTTATGTAAATTCGGAATAAACAGTCCTTAACACCTTCAATTTAGAATAAGTTAACTCTTCAATCTTAAATCGGAATTAAATAACTCAAGCACATAAATTCAAAATACTTCAAAAATCAGGAACATTGTAAATTCAGAACTTAAGTTCAGAATTTAAGACTAATCAGGAACCAATTTAGTAGTTCAGAACAAGTGTTTAATCCGGAATTTTTTAATAGTCCAGAATAATCTACTAATTCGGTACACTTAGTATCCCAGAACAGTATTCCGTAATTCCTAAAATTGGTGTGGTTTTTTAAACTGCAAGACTATGACTTCACTTTAATGCAAATTTACCCACAAATTTAGGAAACGCTAATGATGAAAACTTGTGACGGTAGAAAAACCTCTTCGAGTAGAACTGAACGAACTTGTATCAGTGTAAAATCAATCTTGAACCATACAATAAGAGCCGGATGCTCTTTCTCTGATACCAATTGTAGGTCCATGTCACACATGGATCAAGACGATATTGACTAATCAACCAAGCGTGTGGAATCCCCTTAGTTAATCACACGAATACACAAACAAGTATTAAGAATAAGAACACATAATTCTCAATAAACGATCTTCTATGATTATCCAACACTAATGTTTACAATCACTCAAGAGCTCTCATCACTCTAACTCACATACTTTGTCTGAGTTTTTTCTCTCGATGTAACTCTCCCTAGAACGCCTGCCTCAAAGTGTCTCTTAAACCCTAATGCATAAAGTTGCTAGGCCCATATTACAATTATCACATACTTGGAATAACAAACACACATAATTCAGAATACCTAAACCACAAAACAATACTATGCTGAGAACTTCGAACTTTTGACACTTTATAAAATCATAATACACTTGAAGCCTTCACGAACTCGGAATGTCTTGTGTTGTATAACAAATTCAGAATGTTATAACTTCCTGTATAAACTCGGAACTTTATAATTGTCATTGAAAACTTGGAATGTATTATTCTCTTTCTTGGGATCCAAGTCTTCAAGATATCCAAAGACCAAAATCAAAGTTGTTGTCACATAAAATGCACCAACAAACACCCCCTTGACAATAGCTTGCAAAGCTTAAAGTAGTCTTCAGATTCATACAGTCTTTAGTCTTTGGTCTTTGGATAGCTTCAACTTCAACAAGAATTTTGTCAACAACATGTTACATTTTACTACCAACACAAATAGCAAGGAAATAGAAAACGAGGTTGGTTCTTTAACTCCTCCCGATCGATTTTAGGTGAGAACTCATGACCCAAATCTGGTTATGTGGTTAGAATACCCCGAAATAAGGGTGTTTATGAGTGATTCTTCTTTTAGGGTTTCTCAAACAACATTGTTAAGTTATGGCATTCATTTGCTGTAGAGAAGCAGGTAAATGAAATTCAATCATAAAATCATGGCATGGTTATCCTGTGGTACCTACTGATTCCTTCTAACACAATGCATGCATGTTAGGGTTATCAGATTTAAGGTTTGATCTTGGTAATTGCTTGTAGGGCTGACCTGGAGGTGGGCAGGGTGGGCAACGGCCCAAGCCTCAAACTCCTCTAGCCCGAAAGTATTTTTTGAAATATTATACATATTTAGGGTATGTGTATATATATATATATATATATATATATGTGTGTGTGTGTGTGTGTGTGTGTGTGTTTTGTTTCAAATAGATAATAGAAAAATGATGGGTCTAGTGGTATATACTCCACACTTAAAGAGCTAGGATGAAACTAGAATTAAGTTCAATTCCTAAAAAGCAATTCTCGGCTCTTTAACAGTCATTTCCCCTTTTTTGTTTTTCCCAATTTTGTTTTCTTATTGTTAAGTTTTTTTTAGCTTAAAATAGAAAATTTTTATTATGTACCTTTTTGTTTATTATTTAATTAAATTAAATCTAACGAAGCAATATTTGAAATGGTTTTTTCCTTTTTATTATGCCAAAAAGTTATGAAGCGAACACGTTTTTGGCATGTTATGACTATACTTTTAGGGTTTTTCTTTGTTTTACTATAGTGAGTGCGTCAAAACAAACAAAGTTTCCACTTGATGCAACACGAAGGTTTAATCCCACTAGCTTTTATATATTTTTTATTTTTATCTATATATGTTTTCAAAAAGTTACATTTTAGCGACTCCTTTTTTCATTTATTCTTATGTTTTCTAGTATATAAATGTGTAGTATTTTAGATATATATATCTTTTCATTAGAAATTGAGTTATGGACTTTAAATTACGTGCCCCGTATTTTTACACGCCCGAGGCCCAAAATTTTTTGAGGAATCTCGGAGATGGCCTTGATTGCTTGCGTGTCTGCTCTAGTTCTAGACTGAGTCCAGATTAGTCATATGTTATAGGTTGTTATGTGATTATCTACTCCATTATGGTCATATCTAATGATCGGAACTAGGTCTCGGAATGAAATTGGATCCAATGGTGGCTCTAATGATTAGCTTACAATTGAAGCCGATAGGATAATTGTTGGCACCTGTTAGTTTGGTCATGATGGTTCCATGATGTTTTAACATAGGGTCTCATACATGTGGGTTAGATGCATGCTTGAGGAAGAAATCAAATAGGTTCGGTTAAGTCAAACATATTGATTCTTATCAATCGATTGGTGATCATTATCAGTTGTTTGGGTTTGGTTGGTAGGTAGGTTTATCGTTTGTCGATGATGATGACAAGGTTGGGTATGTGAAACATGATTATAGGGTATGCATTAAACACTTATCTGCTCCAGAATCAAATAAGACACGTGCATAAATGTTATTGACAAGAAACGTACCAGTTGTAACATTCGTGTCCTTCACTGCCTCTTTTGCGGTCAATTGGAAAGCTCGAGCATTTGATTTCTTTGCCTCTCTAGGTTTAACATTTCCATCAATTGTACGCTTCGGACAACTAGTCCTTTTGTGGCCTTTCTCGCCACACCCGTAGCAGACAACATTCTTTAAGTCTTTACATTCATGAGAGTTCTGGGCAGTCTTCTTACAAATGCCATAGTGTTTCGGTTGTTGATACGTCCGACATTGTCCCCAGTTTCACCTTCCACAGGTCTTGCACTCTAGTCTATTATAATTAGACCTCTATTGGTTCTTATTGGAACCAAACTTCCCTTTCTTTGAACTTTGGAAGTGGTTATCTTCACGCTTCCTTTTTCCGTCAATCTTAGGTTGGATTGACCTTAATCTCACTCCATCTTGAGTTAGTGAGAGAGATAGTTCCACATCAGATCTGAAAGTTGTGGGATTGGAGGCTTTCACCATTCCATTAATCTCAGGTGCCAAGCCACCAATGAAACGCGGAATGCATTTGGGCTTGGGGGTAATCAGGTAAGGAACTAATCTAGACATGGAGTTATAGTCGGAGACGCACTTCTGACAGTCCATGTTCTTTTTCATGGTAAGAGTCAAGAATTCAAACTCTACCTTCTCAACCTCATGAGGAGGGCAGAAGGTTTCTTTGATTAGGTCTACAAACTTGGACCAACCCATACTATACATGCGTTCCACCTTGTCACAGCCGCCATTTTTAACTGCGAATAATTTAGCCTTGCCATATAATTTTGGCTTCAAACCATCAAGAAAATTTATCGATTTGTCGCAAATCAATTAAAGATTGAATTTAAACATCAAAATGAACATTTTGAACATTGTGAAGAAATTTAAAAGATAATCAAAATTTCATAAATTAAATTACAATACATGTCCAAAGATGGACTTTTGGAAGGAGATCATAATGCGATGTCCATATAGGACTTTTGGAAATATAAACTGCAAATGAAAGATAATAATATAAATTCCTCATTCATCTCTTTTTCCTTTCACAATTTGGACAGTTTCTTGAAGATCTTGCTTGTCCTTCGTTCATTCTTTTATGCTTGTCGTTGGATTTGCTCTGCTTGTTCCAACGCTTGATTGATAGCTTCAATAGGAGCTTGTTGTTGCGGTCGTGAAACAACCAGATACTGATATCCATAATTAGGATATCAAGAATTTGGATGTGTAGGAGGAAAAGGGGATGGGTAAAGAGCATTATGCATAATCACCTTCATGTAAGGATTGTAAGAAGGTGTTGGATAGAAAAATCCGTAGCGGTGGTATAAGAGGTATTATATCCGGTCAACTTTGGATATATGGGAATTGGGTTATCATATCCCATAGGTGGTAGTTGTGGTGGCTCAATAATAGGAGCAGGGTTGGAGGGTCCAACTATTCAGGGGTATGATAGAAAGTAAATTGGTTGAAATATTGGTCCCCCTTATCAGGACCTTGGTAAGGTGAACCTGCGTATGATGCAGTGTATATAGCTCTATGGGATGTACGTTCATTCCAGATGGCGGCATCTCCGGGTCAGAGTCGTTATCAAGTTGGTTTTGGCTAATTGGGGTGAGTTTATGCAAAGGCCTGGGTTGAATGAATCATGATGTGAGTGGGAGCGGGAATGATGAGAATGGTGCGGATGAGAGAAATGATCCGAGACTAAGTGTCTAGCGGGTTGTGATGAATGTGATTCACTCGAATGTTGGGAAGGTTCCGAGTGATGTGAGGGTGATGGTAGTAGCTGTGACGATCCTCCCCTCATGGGACCTTTTCATGTTCCACATCTTCTGCGTAGTATAGCTCTATGGGATGTACGTTCGTAGATGGCGGCATCTCCGGGTCAGAGTCGTTATCGAGTTGATTTTGGCTAGATTGGGGTGAGTTTGTGTAAAGGCCGGAGTTGAATGAATCATGGTGTGAGTGGGAGCAGGAATGATGAGAATGGTGCGAATGAGAGGAATGATGCGAGACTAAGTGTCTAACAGGTTGTGATGAATGTGATTCACTCGAATGTTGGGAAGGTTCCGAGTGATATGAGGGTGATGGTAGTAGTTGTGACGGTCTTCCCCTCATGGGACCATTTCCGGTTCCACGTATTCTGGGTGGTATATGCGATGTACGTTCGTTCCAGATGGCGGCATCTCCAGGTCAGAGTCGTTATCGAGTTGATTTTGGCTAGATTGGGGTGAGTTTATGTAAAGGCCTGGTTGGAATGAATCATGATATGAGTGGGAGCGGGAATGATGAGAATGTTGCAAATGAGAGGAATGATGCGAGACTAAGTGTCTAGCAGGTTGTGATGAATGTGATTCACTCGAATGTTGGGATGGTTCTGGGTGATGTGAGGGTGATGGTAGTAGATGTGACGGTCCTCCTCTCATGGGACCTTTTCCTATTCACGTCTTCTGGGTGGCATAGTTTTCCTCTCAATTATTAAAATCAAATAACTAAATAGATATGAGTGGCCTTAGGTTAATGCCATGACTCGGAAAAGTCTAAGGAATATGTATATGTGATATTTGAGCTTAGACACATAAGGCTAGTGTCTAATTCGCTCAAACATTGGCTCTGATACCAACATGTCAGTTTTCACTAGTACATATAGTTAACCAACACGTTTTGAAAATCTTTTCAAAATCATTTTATACCATTTGGTATATCATTTTATAAATAACTTGGGACAAAGTGATATCTCTTGTTACCAGTTTTACATGCTTGTCAATACATATGGGGCCCGAAACTAAACTTCGATACATGATTAGCCGACACGCCACAATTTCAATGAAAATATAATATACCATTAGTGTCTGTCAGGTGTATGCCTACACCCCACGCTTTGGGCGTGGCCACTTGCAATTAAGTGAGCCGATGATATCAAGGACACGGTCGCATTAACCTCAAATATTTAAGTTATCAAGCGAAATGGATTTAAATGGGTTATTTAAATTTTAAACATCATTCACCCATGATGTAATACCCGACCAAGCGGCTAGTGTCGTATCCCAAGCCCCTACATAGAAAATAGGCTAAGAGTATTAACATGAGCTTATCTTTACAAATCAAAGATGTTTTAAGCACAACCGTTAATCAAAACAACTAATACACGTGCAATCTACTAGAGGCTCCTAGTCTGGAATGGACGGAACCATGATCCATTAGAATGTTATTGGGTCTTACTCAAGTCATAAGACTTGGACCTGTTAACTTTTAAAAAATTACAGTTCGCTAGATTAAACAAAAAACAGATAGAATGTGGTTTATAACTTTACGAGTATGAGGCTCGTATAATATGGGTCAAATAACCAAACATTCTGATTAGAATTGATTTAGAATGGTTTTGACCCGATTCGGCCAACTTATATAAACTATGCTATATAAGCTAACCGTACGCGCATAGGCGGCATCGGGTAGTCCAATGGGTTTATGGTAAGTCCAATATGCCAAAACATGTTTATAATAATGTTACATCAGTTTCAAACTCAGATTACATGTTTGTTATGTTTCAAAATCAATCTATGCTCAAAAAGGGCATTTTAGGCATTATTTAGGCATAATATGTGGCCTTTGCATAAAACCCGACAAATGATATGATTAGAAGGTATAACCCCTAGGGGTTATTCCCTATAATAATATGATCATATTACAACTTCAAATCAGTATCTAAACTATCCTAAATGGGTCAGAATCGGAAGTCAAAGTAGAAATCAAACTATTTGACTTTCAGTTGCGAACCTAGCTCTAAGTAGGGAATGACGAGTTAGACATGATCTAACATGTCCTAATATGTTATATAAAGTGTCATAATGTCAAAATTTTAGGTTTCGATGTGTAGAAGTTCATTTAACGTTAATTACAAAAATATGCGTTTTTTACTTTTATTTACTGAAACTTTGACTTTGAACAACTTAATGTGACCTTCAGAAGGTGACCTCATAGGGATTAACACCTACATTATATTATGATCATGAGCCATGTTCAATTCGAACATTGACTTGACCGAAGTGGTAATAACCGAAATTCAAAGCAAAAGTCAATTTGCTTGACTTTCGGCTAATAACTAGCCTATAAATGAAAACCGACTAAGTTATATATGTGTGCACGCGCATATAATAAATGTTGAATTTATAATGAACTTGAGAAATACTGGGTTGACCTGAAAAGTCAAAGGGTAATAATTGTTCTTCTGAAATATGAATTTATTTACGAATTCTCAGTACATCAAGAACGTGCAATCCGCTTCGATGGATGTGTAACTGATGAGTAGGCAGAGTGAGTCAAGATTATTAGACGTATAGAGAACCAGCAAAAGCTTATATGGTGATGGCATACGACCTTCGTTTTGTTTCTGCGGATTCTTATCGTATCTATATTAGCTTCTGCTTAATCTTTATACAATCCAGTTTTTCTTTTGCTTTTTAATGGCTTGTACCAATATTTACATTATGCAAGATCTTGGTAATTGGACATTAGCAAATGTGATTATCCAAGATTTTCGCGATATGATATTCTTTTGGTAAGAATGCAGGAGAAAAGATAATACTTCGCAAAATAAAATTTTAAAAGTCGTAAATTTGTTGGCAAGTTATAAATCGACTCGGTTGTAAATGAGCTGATAACGGCGAGCAACATTTTTACTTGAACATCCTACTTTTAAAAGTTTTAATATAGACAACAATAGTCCTTATTAATCCTAATATATTCTATTGCACCTCCCTACCATATGAAATTTAGACATTTTCCCTTTTCACTTACGTAGCCATCTTATTACTGTTTTATTTATGTATTTGAACTTTGAACACCTATAAGACTATTGTTGTATATGTTAAAACTTTTAAAAGTAGGATGTTCAAGTAAAAATGTTGCTCGCCGTTATATTCTATTGCACCTCCCCTACCATATGAAATTTAGACATTTTTCCCTTTTCACTTACGTAGCCATCTTATTACTGTTTTATTTATGTATTTGAACTTTGAACACCTATATATTCTGCCAATGAGTAGCACACCTAGTACCATGAACTAGGAAATCTTTGAGTGTGATTTGACTTTCTAAAAAGTCAACAGAATATGTATCAAGATCCATCTTAGTACACCATAGAGCTCGTTCTTCTCCGCATCATTAAGAATGACTATAGCTTCTATTTCAACATTACAGGTCAGTGGTTCGTAGAATCCTTTGGAATTGTGATGGAAATGTAATTTAATTCCCTTAAAACTTAATGTTTGGTTAGCAAATTGGAATTAAAATATATTCCACTATTTATTGGAAAGAATCCTTCACCTCAATAATGGAATTTAACTTTCCAACGAAATATTATATAATTACCAAAAATACCTCATTTTTCATCTAATTCCATTTATAACGTTACCAACCAAACACAATATAAAACTTAAGTGAAATTAATTTCAGTTCCACCAAATTCAAATTCCTTTCAAAACAATTCCACGAACCAAACGGCCCTTAAGGGTGGAAGGGGACCCAAGGGTACTACTCTAGCCCCGGCCAATCATGCGCTGTCATTTCAATTCTACGCCCAAGTACCCTAGAATCAACTGGGGGTGGCGGCAAGTACACCTTTGAGAATCACCCTTGAGGAGTAGAGAAAATTACGTATTTCTTATTTTTAACCCGAATTACATATATACCAAACCCAAAATATAAATTACATAAAGCTAAAAGCATTATATTATATATATATATATAACAATTATGAAACATTGTTTCACTGTAGCTAATGTTTTGTAAGTTTTTTTTTCCTTTTTTATCTTTTATTTCTTTTTTTTATGTTTTACCCTCAACAATTAGGTTTGTAACTTACACTCCTTTACTTTATAAAGACTTGGTATAATATTATTTTGACTCATTTAGGTTTTGCTTGCTTATTTTTATGTACGTGAGTTAAATATAAAAAGTTTTTGTGCTTATTTTTATATATGTTTTCGGTTGGTCTACGTTTTGTCATTACGTTTTCGTGCTTACTTTTATGTATGTTTTCAGTTGGTCTACATTTTGTCATATATAATACGTTTTCACAAGACGGTATATAAGTTCGAGTTACTTTACGTTTCAACGTGCAACGCGCGGTGCCATTTTTTAACCTAAAAAACCTATGTTCTTACATGCTTTATTTATGTAAATTACGGTATAAATTCAAGTTAGTTTACGTTTTGACGTTAATTGTTCTTGGTAATGAGTCAGGTCAAATATAGTACGTTTTTGTGCTTATTTGATGTATGTTTTCAGTTGTTCTACATTTTGACGTAACTTTTATTCGGAAATGAGTCGGATATTTGACAGTACAAATTTGAGTTGCTTTAAGTTTGGACGCCACCGCAACGTGGCGGGTCAAAATGCTAGTTTAAAATACAATAGAGAACGGCTATTTTAACTTTTTTAATAATAAAATCAAATTTACCCTTTTTCTCTTTTTCAGTTTTTTGAAATTTTTTCCCCGTATATTTTAAGCCTTTTTTATTTGCCTTTCGCTACTTTCTTTTATTTTTCAACTATCAGCATGATGGCGAAACTTTGATCCATTATTGGACCATAACTCATCCCAGGGGCGGACCCTTGTGCGTCGGGTCTACGGACCCCAATGTTTTTAAAAAGACTAGTAGATTGAGTATATTAAATTGTATAAGGACCCCATAGATAGAACTAGGTGGACACCATAGAAAGAAAAGGAAAGCAGGTGTGGTGGAAAATACCTCTCTTTTCCAACAAGAGGTCATGGGTTCAATCCTTGTCTAGCACATGTTTCCTGTTTTTTTTAAATCTAGTTCAAACCTTGCTATGATCAGACCCGAATGAGGACAGACCCGAAAAATTTAACGTTTTTCGAAAAAATGGACCCAATTGAGAAAAATCCTGGGTCCGCCATTGACTCATTCTCACAATGGAGTATGAACTTGTTTTGGATTAAAACTTAAGCACTTGTTTTATACATTAAATCAAAATAATAATTTATCGCTCGCGGCATCGCTCAATGGGGGTGAGGGACGGTCTTCGTTGAAACGAAGGGTCTAAATTTTAATAATAACTAGAATTAAAAAAACTAGAATCGATTCCCCGTGTTGCGGGGTCGGTTTTTCTTAACGTGATTTGAGCGTACTTATTTTTTTAAATTGCTTATCGATTAAAAGTAGATCAACCGAAGACGTCCATTAAAATAAGCACAAAAATGTATTATATTTGACATGAATTATTTTTAAAATAAACTACATCAAAACGTCAACCATATTATATGTATACTAAATGTATATAAAAATAAGCACACAAAACTTGATGAGGCCAAAACGTCATTACGTCGAAACATAAATCAACTTGAATTTATACCGACACATAAATAAACACCAAAATGTAGATCAACTGAAAATGTCAAATAAGCACCAAAACGTAATTTTATTTGACAAGACTCATGAAATGTAAAACATTCTCGAATTTATACCGTCTAATTAAAATGTATTATATTTGACATGACTCATTTTAAAAAAAAATGGATGTCGAATCGTAAACTAACTTGAATATATACCGACACATACAAAAAATAAGCACGTAAAACTCAAGGGGTCAAAACGAAATTTTAGAAAGTTTCTAAAAAAATAAGGAGTCTAACTATCAATATTAAAAGTTAAAAGGGTAAAGTCTAGAAAAATTAAAAAAGTCAAAGGTACTATAGCAAAGTGGTCAACAAATATATATATAATAATGAGCTTTGTCGAACAGACACACATACACAGACACACACATACACACATATACATATACATATACATATACATAGACATTAATAGACCTACACAAAGTCAAATACATACAGTACATAAACTTACACGTTTATAAAATATAATAGAGTCATCCTATGGGACACCCAAATTTCTTATTTTGACACCCTTCCATGTGGGTCGCTGTCACACCCCGACCCGTAGCGGAAAAGGTGATCGGGGCATGATTGGGTTATCATCAAAGCTCATGACATTTATTATAACGTTTCATATTCATTATTACAATTTAAAGGGAAACATACAATCTTAATTTCATCATGTCCTAAACATCATTCTAGACTTCATTGTTTTCTTCTAAGGCATTTCCTATGTTTTCCTTGCTTCATCCTGTTCACCTGTATCATGTGTAAAAATGGTTTTTGGATCAACAAAAAGTTGGCGAGTGAATCCTATGAAAAGCATTTGAACAAGTTTGTTGAATTGATTATAAAATAAAGTGCACAACCACATATGAGTAAATATAGATGTAAACATATTCATAAAACACTTAATATCAGATAATGCACACACATAAAATAATAGATTGTTTTGAGGCACGCGTTGCTCAACTCGTCTCCCACGAGGAACTGATAGGCCTAATGAATGATTTGCATACAACTTGACAATATGAAATACATAACTACAAACAATATATACATTCTAAGTTTAGATCACAATATGGTATGGCACAAGTTTAAATAAACGAGTTAATTTTAGTGACACATGACACACCCCAATACGTGTAATTAAAAAGGGGAGTTGTAAGATTCACTCACATTGAGTGCGTTCGGTTGATGACGTTGAATGCGCACGAAGTTTGATTTAACCACGAGTGAAACTAACCTAGATAATAACATAATGGTTTGGTAAATAAGCGGATTTTATTAATCAACTTTAGTAGGATTATTTGATATATTTTTGTGAGTTTAAGGTTATTTTCTAACTTTAAAAATTTATTTTTAAGTATTTTTAATTGATTTTTAAATAAAATAAATAAATAAAAATAATAAAAAAATGTTGACTTTTTGACCGTTGACTTGTTGACCGTTGACCTGTTGACCGGTTTGATTGTGTTATTATGTGCGCTGAGTGAGG
Source organism: Scalesia atractyloides (assembly GCA_947069175.1). Taxonomy (NCBI): domain Eukaryota; kingdom Viridiplantae; phylum Streptophyta; class Magnoliopsida; order Asterales; family Asteraceae; genus Scalesia; species Scalesia atractyloides. Next base: position 49,988,591 of record CAMTDV010000010.1, on the reverse strand, counting down.
TTCGAACTCGTGACCTCCCGTATGCGTGCACGCAGCTCTACCAACTGAGCTACGTGTCTAACCCGAAATATTTCTGTTTTTAATTATATTTATATACTAATTGAATTAATCCGAAAATCATTTATTTTAAAAACGATTTTAATGCATGACTCGGTGCTCGCCACAGGTCTCGAACCCGAGACCTGTGGTTTAGTTTGACACACAGTCCACCGCTGGACTGTGTGTCTAACTTGGTAAATAATCTGGTTTTTATTATACTTCTATACAAACTAGATAAATTCATTTCTGCCTTATATAAAAAGTTTGATAATTGCCAGAACCGGTGCGGTAGTCTGGACTCGAACCCGCGACGTATGATTTACACGCGCACACAGTCCACCACTGGACTGTGTGTCTATCTTGGTTATTATTCCGGTTTTCATTAAACTTAAAATCTATTTGCGAGTGAATCCGGTTCAGTTTTAAAAAGGGACATTTTTATTAAGGCGAGTGTGCGTGTGACAAGAATCGAACTCGGGACGTATGCGTGTTTATTTGCACACAGTCCACCGCTGGACTGTGTGTCTAACCCGAGATATAACTTGATTTAAATTAAATATATTTATAACCGAAGACTTCATCTTCTTCGTTAAACTTAACCAGAATCGATGTCCGACTGTTTTGACAAAAATAATCAGTTTCTTTAGTAAGTTGTGATTAGATACAAGTGAGATTAATAAAAACGAGAGAGATTAGGTGTAAGATATACCGAACAGAGGTCCTCTGTTTCTCCGGCAAAATTTCCGATGATAGCAGGTTATTCCGGCGACGTGTGTCTTGCGGCAGAGGGTCTTCAGGAAGCTTGAGGTGAGTGTGGGTGGCTTCGGTATGAGCTCTAGGTGTTCTGTTTTTAGGGTAAGGCACAGAGGTGAAGGGGTTCGGTTTTCCGGCGAGTTGCAGAAATTTTCCGGCGAGTAATATTTCGTCGAGAATGGGTGTGATTGTGAGCGAAAAGTTTATCAGAAGTTAAAGGGTGTATTTATAAGGCAGAACATCGACGAATTTGGTCCGTTTACCGTCTTGATTCATCGGTTAAATATTTCTCCGGCGGTTATGACTGATGTCGCGGACTGGACATCGGTTATAACCGATGTTAAGGTTAATGCGTCGGTTAAAACAGAAGAAACCGTCCAATCTCAGCGAAATCGTCAGAATTTCCAACGACTGCAATTTGGGCGCGTCAGTTTTGAATTCGAGTTTGTGTATTTGAATTAATTGTTTCTAATAATGAACAAGGAACACCAGTGGCGCAGTGGTTGGAAGTGTGGGAGTTAAGACTTTGTTGACCATGTTGACCTGGCTGACCTGGGTTCGAATCCCGGCAGCCTGGTTTTATTTTTATTTCATTATTTTTAATACTTTTTCAAATATAACTTTTATAATCCAATATACTTATTAATTATGTATCGTTTAAAATTAATTTGGGCATTAAATACGCCACGAAATTTTTAACTGGTTGTTTGGTTAATAAACGGAGCGGGTTTGGTAAATCCGGTTTTTTACGGATGTTACAGTCGCATAGGCCCATGCGCCCCCGCATGGGGTTAGGGTTTCCCGACAAAGGCTGCAGACTGACATGTCTGCATGGAAACATGTGAACCTCGTACCCATGCGCCCCGCAGAGGCCCATGCGGGTCGCATAGGGTACCAAGAATCAGAATATAACCTCGTACACCTGTTTGACCTAAAGTTGATGTGCATGTTTGAACTCAATGCGCCCCGCAATGGCCTCTACGGGGCGCATGGACCCTCCAGAAAGGCTATAAGACCATGCATTATCGTTGGTTATCGTAATAGATTTCCAATTCCATAATAAACCTTTCAAATCACAATCACGTATATTCACATTATGTCGTGGTTTTTCGGAATATTCGGTGAGGATTCTAACGATAGTGTTGTTCAAGACTCATACGAGACCGCCATTTCTGATTCTTACGAATATTCGTTTCAGCCCAACCATTACGAGGAAGTTGTCAACCGCGTCCCTTCTCATGTCGATATTCCGCCTCTTCCAGACCTGAACTACTCACCACACAGTTATTCTGGAGGGTATTCTGGATACAACTACGGAGGTGATAATTCGTATGCAGAGGGTAACTTTCATCACGAATATGACGAGGAAAGAATTAAATGGGAAGATGACGAGAAAGAAATCAAACTGGAAGATGAGGAGGAAAAAATACACCCTATCATAGTTTCCTATGCAACTAATCAGGGTTTTGCCTCCCGTGAAGAGATGGAGGATTGGGTAGATAGGAGGGCTCGTAATCACGGCTGCATCGTTAATTGTGGAAGATCGAAGAAGAAACATGGTGAATTCGTGAGGGTGTGGATACATTGTATCCTTAGTGGTGATCGTAAGAGTGTAGACACTGTTCGAAAAACCGGTAGCAAAAAAAACTCGTTGCCCTTTTGAACTGATAGGGTTCTATAATGAAATGCTTAACGTTTAGCGGCTAGAGGTTAAGAACGAGTCACACAACCACTCTCCTCTTGAAACTTTAGAGGGGCACGCGTATGCTAGAAGACTTTCTGAGGATGAATACAGATTAGTGGAGCAGATGGCCGAGCAAGACATTCCCACACGTAACATCTGGGCAACATTAAGGAATCAGAACCCTAATAATAAGAGCATTCCAAAAGATATACATAACGTTGTTCAGAAGATTATCGTCGGGAAGAGTTTAGGAGATTCTCCGAGGAAAAAACTAGAAAACTTTCTTATTTCAAAACGTTTCACTTATGAAACTCGGGAGGATCCATCCACAAACAATCTTGAAGATATTTTCTTTGTCCATGAGCATTCCGGCCAAATGTGGCATGCATTCCCGCATGTGATCATTATTGATGCTACCTACAATATCAACCTCTACAATCTTCCATTCATTCAGGTTGTTGTATGACTTCTACAAACATGTCGTTTTCAATCGCACATGCTTTGGTATCTAAAGAGAACTGTGAAACGTATGTGTGGGTTTTAGAACAGATCAGGTCGATGTTGCAAGAGGGTATGGATCCCCGGGTCATTGTAACAGAAAGGGAACTAGCGTTGATGAACGCGTGTGATATAATATTCCCTAATGCCCACAAGTATCTATGTAGGTGGCACACTTCACAGAATATATTTAGAAATTGCAGGAATTGTTTTACCAATAAGGAGTGAAAGAATTTCTTCGCTCATTCGGGAGGTTGTGTGAGTCTGCGACCGAGGAAATATACGAGGATCAAATCGAGCGGCTTAGTCGAACACTAAATGCAGCCGGTCATGGTCGTAAGTTTTTCAACACATACATACATACATACATACATATATATATATAACATACAAATAACATGTATGTTTTTACATTTCAGATGTTTTTACTTATATGGTAAATAACTGGTTGAAACCATACCATACAAAGTTTATATCTGCGTGGACTAACCGAACAATCAACTATCATCAAACTACAACTAAGAGAGCCGAGAGCCAACATGCTGCTTTTAAAAGATACATTCAAAATAATCACAACACGTTGCTTAAACTAACGGTATTTGTCGACCAGTTACGAACAACGTGCGTTAATTTTGATGAGTTTTGAAGAAAGTAACAGAAAAGTCATGAACCACCACAAAAAATGTCAATGTTCAAGTTCCTGCTTCAAAAGGTTTCCATTTTTGCTCTTGAAAAAATATACACAAAGCTAGAAGAACGGAAGACATCAGTTATGCGAACATATGGTCATACATGTGGTTGCCAACTTTTCACGAGTTGCGGTTTGCCATGTGCTTGTCGACTTGAAAAGTTAGAAAATTCAGGTGATTTTAATACTAGTTTAACAATATATCACATTGTTTTTAAATAATCGCAAATGATTGATAGTATTCATTTACAGGGGAAGCAATCCCATTCACTTCCATTGACAAAATATGGACAAAGCTTGATCTCAAACCGGTAACGAAAAAAGTACTAGAATTTGACTTGAACGGCGAATTTGAGAAATTGAAAGAAATATTCAGGCCACACCCTACCCAAGTCAAAAAAGTATGTTTTAGAAAATGATTCAAGCGATTACACCGGGAAAATCCCAAAAAAACCCTCCTGTCGTTAAACAAAATACCCGTGGTCGACCAACCTTGAAGGTCCAAGAACAAAGAAGACAGGAGACTGCTCGTCATAGCTCATACATGTCCTCCCAACAAAGCACTTACGGGTCTCCCTCCGAAGCTCCTCGTCATAGCTCGTACACACAATCAGAAGACTTTAAAAGACCGAGCGCCGTGACAAAGCCTGTAAAGCAACGTAGTCGTTCAACTCCCACGCAACGACAATATGACCCTGAGTTTCCCTTAATCCACGGGGGTACGGATCTTTACACAATTACCAAGTATAAGAATCACATTCCTAGAATGTTTCATCCGTACGTATCCGTAATAAAGAATGTAAATCCAGATGGTCATTGTGGATTCGAGCTACAGCTTTGGGCTTAGGGTGGGAGGAAAAGGACTTCAGAGACGTAAGACGACAGTTGGTAGATGAGATGGTAAGAAACCAGAGCATGTGGTTCCCAATTTTCGAGGCGATGGAGCGTAGAAAATATAAGACCCTGTTAGACAGCATAAATTTCGACTCGTTAGAAATGGCATCATCTGAACATTGGATGGATATGCCTTATACAGGACTTCTTATTGCCGAGAGATTTGGTGCGATCGTTCATACTTTGGATACGAGGGACTCTGATACAAGTTTCCCAATTACGAAGGGTCCAGATGATGTCGTGTTCCCTCATCGATCTGTTACGGTTGTATACCTTCGTGAATCCAAACATTTTATACATGTGAAGTTGGAAGGACAGTATCCGATGCCTACTCCTACAACCGACTAGATATGTATCGTAGTCGACTAAACCCTAAAATAGATCTTAACGCTATCGATATACCCGAGTCCTCACATGAGACCTCACATGAACATTTGTAGATTTATTATTAACATTTACACTTATAAATTTTTAATGTAAATTAACAATCTAATTTTTAAATAAAAAAAATAAAAAAACAACCAATGCGCGCCGCATAGGCCTCTGCGGCGCGCATTGGTTGCTAACATAAGCCTCAGCGTTCAGCAGAGATTCATACTCTATCCAAACAAACCACAAAACACACTATCCGACATTGAAGAACAAGCCAAGAAAATCCCGCACGATCTCGTTTTCGACTTCTTACGTTATAGAGGTTAGTTTTATACCGTATTTAGTTACTTTTTTTACCGTATTGAGTTAGTTTTTTACCGTATTTAGTTACTTTTTTACCGTATTTAGATAGGATCATACCATATTTAGGTAGTTTATGCCGTGGTTAGGTAGATCTATGCCGTATTTAGGTAGATCCATGTCGTATTTAGGTAGATTTATACCGTATTTAGGTAAATATTAAAATTAATATTTTATATTAATATTTTAATCATTTTATTATTAATATTAAGATTTTAATCATTTTATTATTAAAATTAATATTTATATCATTTTATTATTAAAATGAATATTTATATCATTTTATTATTAATATTAATATTTTAATCATTTCAATGTTTTGCAGATGGAGTTTCTTATCGATGAGCCGATGGAGGATGTTGATGTCCCTAAGGCTCCTTAGGGGGGGGCGTCGTAGGAGGCGCGAGCGGCCAGAGATTGATCCGCTGGAGGATCACGAGTTTCTTGTATTTCCTCATCATGACGATTCTGCTTCCCCTTTTAGACAATGTGACAGACTACGCCGAGTCATCATTGGCGCGCACGAGTACGATTGACTGGAGTATGCTGGAGACGTTGGGTGAGACTGATCGAGCACGACGTTTTATCGGCGTGGGTACGCCGTGGGACAGACTGTTTCTCTTAGCGCACACCCCTACCTATAGGGCCATTACGATCGAGTTTCTTTCTTCATTCACATTCACCCCACGCCCAGCCGACCACCCAGAGGATGACCCGGACCACCCATTTATCGAGATCGAGTTTCGTTATGCGGTCGTCAGTTTCAGATGTGCCTCAGTGACTTTGCGGTTATATGCGGCTTATACACACCTCACGAGACTACTCAGCCCATATACACCGACGCTTTGATTAGTAGGATGAAGGGGGAGCTCCTAGGTTTTTGGTCAGTCATTGCCCCTCAGCAAGAGTATACTTGGCCTTCTGGGAAGGTCAGCCTGATAGCCGACCCCTTGTACCGGTACCTGCACCGGTGCATAGCTACGTCTATCGCCCCCCGCTTTTATAGCCAGGAAAAGGTCACCAGCGGTGACCTTTTCTTTTTGTATTTCCTGCTGGGCGCAGGCCGTGCGCGCTAGCCAGGAGTTTCGCTATGTTTTACGCTAGCGCGTACATGCGGCAGGAGCGAGCAGTATTTTACGGTGGTGCGTATATCACCATCATTGCCAGGGCCCTGCTTCCAGAGATCGATATAGATGCGGATCCACGTTGTGGTCCTGCTATCTTGCCTAGGAGGCTTGACACCCGTACCATACAGGGTATGGGTATCCTGGGTAAGATTCCGGGTGTTGGTCGCCGCTTGGTGGCCAACAGGGGGAGTTGTATGTCCCCGTCGATTTGCCGGACTAGATATCGAAGACGACCCGGTAGATCCTGTCGCTCCTGCCTCTCAGGCCGCACCTGCCGCTTAGGCCGCTGCTGCCGCACCACAGCCACCGCATCCGCCACAGTGGCCGATCCATGTTGCGCATGATATGCATAAGTTCTAACAGATGCAGATGCAGATGCTGCATAATGCACAAATGCAGTACATGATGCGATTTCAGATTGATCAGATTGCGGCGATCATGGCTCATGTGGGTATGCCACCAGATGATTTTCATATGCCGGCCCATCTACTACATCCTCAGCCGGTACCTCAGGCACCTCAAGCTCAGCATTAGGAACCTTTTTCTAGTAAAAGCCCCAATTTTTTAAGTCACCGGAAAACTCAACTTTTTGACCGGAATACTTTACATTTTCATCCCAAACCTCTTTGTAACCTTAGATCGGACCTCTAGAAAACTTTTTTCGGCCAAAAACAGTTTTCTGGTGACCGGAGACTTACAACGTTAGCGTTCTGTTAGTCAGGGTCCATTGGTGACCAATATGTCAATAGTTAGGACTGCCGGTGGTTATTTTTGAAGTTGGGACTGTTGGCGGCCAACGACGAATAGTTGAGATTATTAAATTTGAATATTCCTTTATTCTTTTTTATTTTATTTGGAGGTTACTATTATAACTACTTTTTTTCATAAGTCCCGATAACACTTTTCATCATATATAAAATAACAAATTCTTAATTATCGAAATTATTTAGTACTAAGTAACCTCAAACACTTTAACAAATATATTAGATTAAAGTTTGTGATGAACTATTAGCATGATAGAGAGGGTGAAGCCCAAGCTTTTATGTGCCTATTTGTTGAGTTCTATGTGCGTTTCAAGTGTTTATATGCATCAAATAAGATAACTACGAGTAATTGTTGTTTTGAAGGTTAAACACGTAATTCGGTGAAGTTATGACGTATAGAGATGAAGCGGAACATTCAAGAATGGTAACTGCAACTTACAGTACTATCTGGGACTGTTCGGGTGAGAAAACGACATAGAGTTGCAAGAAACATGTAAGCATAACATTCAAGGGTCGTTCGATACTTAAATGGAAGTTAAATCATGGACAAATGTGGAATAAATACGAAGAAACAAAGTTTTGGGGCCTGATTGTCATTAGTTGAAACATGTAAGCAATGAGGTAGCCATAACTAATGTACCATAACTTAACTTACGGTACATGGTTGTAGGTTACGATTAGGCTAGTCAAGAGGAAACAGAGATTAAGGACCGTAGGTTACGGTCCGGAAACAAGATAAAGGCGTGAGAAAAAGAATATAGTCGGGGAGAGTGCAATGTATAAAGAGTTGTTTTTGCTGGATAAGGGGGTGGATATGAAGTGGGATAACTTGAAGTCGATTGTGAGGGTGTTGTTGACTTTTATAATCTCGAACGTGGCTCTGCGACTTGGAGATAGAGTCACAATTAGGAAATGGGAGCTTCCGGTTCTTTACGCCATCATGACTGGGCAACCTCATCTTTCGTTCAGAAAGTTGGTAATGATGCTCATATAAAGCATGAACGCGAAAAAGAAGAAACTGATGCCTCATGCTCGCTGGAGTAGTGCGTTCCTCAAAAAGCAAGGGGGGTTGCTACCATCTGAGCACCCCGTTATTAAACCACATGCCATATTATCCATCGCCGACATGTGTAAAAGTGACCGAATTTCCTATGTGAAAACAAAACTATGGTATAAAATAAAGTACGGAGATGGGGCAAAACTGAAAGTGCTTCAGTGGGCAAACAAGCCCCACAACTGGGGGAGATAGACGATTTGGATACGAGTGATGAAGAGTTGATCCGGAGAAAAAAAGAGGCTGGAGTTAATGTTGGTGAAGGTTCGAGTCGACTGGTAGATAAACCGAGACATACGAGGTATTCTTGGGGGATTTTTTATGACGAGACGCAGGTAAGGGTGGACAATAGTAGGCCACCGGGTTTCAACAGTTGCGAGATGTCTCAACAGGCTCTGTATGATCAAGGTTCACGACAGGAAATTGATAGAGACCGTCAGCACAGGGAGTTGATGGATTATATGGCTCAAACGGATCGGTACGACATATTGAGTCCTAAATGGAGCTCAATATGAGAGCTTATGACGAGAATCAGACCTGAAGACATATGGATTACTACCAAGGGGTCCCATATGTCGAAAAAAAACCTGATGTGGATTACAGTCAGGAGTCGCGGTACCAGCCAAGTATGCCTAGACATCCGATGCCGCTGGTTCATAGGTCAATGTCGTTGTCGCGCCAGTATTCGGAGCCACATTTTCAGAGTTCGTATCCATACCAGCCACCGCCGTACGAGTGCATGTCTCAGCAGCATCAGCAGCCTTAGTCTTCATCATCATCTCAGCAGTAGGAGCCACAAAGAGGAGGCTTGGCAGATACTTTTGACATGAGTGCATTCTACGAGCACTTGGGGGGTTACTATGGTGGGCCACCGGGTCCATCATATCAGTGAAGCACTCTCTGGTTCGTTCAGGTCCGTGTGCTCATTCCTGTACTTTATTAAGACAATTTTATTTGCTTTGTTTTGGTGTGTTTAATTGTACTTGGTGGTGTTAAACTTTATTTGTTTAGGGAATGTGTTTTGTTAGTTGTGATAGGAGTTAGTCGCTCATAGGTTGTTTGGTTTGTATTCCGAGTTAGTTTTAAAAAGCACCATACATTGGGGACATTGTATCCCAAGTGTGGGGAAGTGGAAGCCCGGGAAGGGATTGACGCATAGAAGCTTGAAGAGATTAAGAGTGATTGAATCAATGAAAATTGAAAAAAATTGAAAATTTAAATTTTTTTTCATCGCCTTAAGCATACTAATTGGTCATGAATGTCACACCCCGACCCGCAGCGGAAATGGTAGTCGGGGCATGATTGGGTTTTCATCAAAGCTCATGACATTTACTATAAAGTTTCATATTTATTATTTCCCTTTAAAGAAGTTACAATAAACATTCAAACACAACATGTTCAAATACATTTTCATTCAAATTACAAACTAGAGTACAATTACAAAGGAAAACAAAACTAAACATTCATTCCAAGGCATTAACTTGTTTATTCTTCTAGGCCATCCTATGTGTTTCTTTTCTCAACCGGATCACCTGTATCATGTGTAAAAATAGGGTTTTGGGTCAACAAAAAGTTGGCGAGTGAATCCTATGAAAACATTTAAACGTGTTTATTGTATCGATTATAAAATAAAGTGCATAACCACATATGAGTAAACGTAGATGTAAATTTAATCACAAAACACATAATATTAAATAATGCACACGCACACACCAAATGATTGATTTGAGGCACGCGATGTTCAACTCGTCTCCCACGAGAAACTGATGGGCCTAATGAATGATTTTGAGGCACGTAATGTTCAACTCGTCTCCCACGAGGAACTGATGGGCCTAATGAATGATTTGCACGCAACTTGACAATATGTAAATACACATCACGACAAACAATATTTACAATATAAGTTTAGATCATATAATGGTAATAGCACCAGTTTGAATAAGCGAATTAATTTAAGCGACACACGATACACCCCAAAACATGAATAAAAAGGGGAATTTGTAAGAATTCAATCACAGTGGGTGCGTTTCTTGGATTGATGATGAATGCGCACGAATTTGGATTTAACCACGAGAGAAACTAACCTAAATAATAACATAATAATTCGATAAATAAATAAACTTTTATTTGAGATTAATATTTTTAATTAGTGTTCTTAATGGGATTGATAGATTTATTTTTGTGAGTTCAAGGAAATTTTCTAACTTCAAAAATATTATTTTTAAGTGTTTTTAATTGATTTTTAAATAAAATAAATAAATAAAAAGAAAATAAAAATTTTGACTTTTTGACCATTGACCGGTCGGACCGTGTTAATTATTTGCGCTGAGTGAGGTTCGAACTTGTGACCTCCCGTACGCGTGCACGCAGCTCTACCAACTGAGCTACGTGTCTAACCCGAAATATTCTTGATTTTTATTATACTTATATACTGATTAGAATATTTCAGAAAATAGTTAAGTTAAAAAGTTTGAAAACCAATCGAACCGGTTCCCCAATACAGATTCGAACTCGGACACACAGAGGTAGTTTGCACCCAGCCTAACCGGTTGGGCTGGGAGTCTAACCCGAATAAAACCCGCTTTTAGTTAGATATAAGAGAAATCTTGAAACTTCATCTTCTTCAAAACTAAACCCAGACATCAACATTCTGATCAAATTAAAATGTTTTGCATAAACATAATTACTTAATAACGAATGTGCAGATAGGATAATATGAGTTCGAATGATGATACCGGAAGCGGTGGTCTCTGAGAATTTCGGCATGACGACGATGACTGAGAACAACTCCGGCAATGAAAGAAATGAGTGCAAAGAGTTTCGAGAGAGTAAGTTTGATAGACTGGCGAGCTCAAATGATGAATACATCGATATATATAGTATAACTCGAATTTAATTACATTTCGGTTTCGATTTCTAAAATCATACGATTTGATCAGCTTTGATTCGAATTGAGTTAATGGGTTGGTTATAACTGATGCCCAATTGTCTGTTATGCCCAGGATGATCGCGAACTCAACGGAAAATCCAATGATTGATTAAAGATTGATTGGCGGTTTCAATCTCTGTTATACACAGCTACACACATTGCTCTCTATAAGTTTTATGCATTTCAGATATTCAACAACAGGTGTGTGTGTCTTAGTGGTGTTTGGTGTGTGTGTATGGGTGGTGAACCCGGGTTCGATCCCGGTTTGTCCCATTTCATTTTTATTGGCTTCTTTTGTTTTATTATTATTTTTTTTATTACTTATAATAATTTTTCTATCATTAATTGTAACAAAATAGGATAATTAATACTAACAAATACGTAACGAACATTAACCGAATACTTGATTAAATAACAGTGCGGGTTTTTGAGACCCGATACACACAAATGTTACAGTATCCCCTACTTTTAGGAATTTCGTCCCGAAATTTAAGTAGGTGGGATATTTGACTTGAAGGGAGGATGTTTTAAAAAATTTTTGACGATTACATAACTAGAGGAGGGTGAGAGTTTAATTCTTATTTGAGGCGGTAACGTTCCTAGTAAGGGTTGAATACCCTGCTACAGGAATCGCTTTTTGATGCCTAAAGTATAAGAATGCGGAACAAGGATAAACAGAGTTGATTGACTAAGCATGATTTTTATGCATAAGAGTTTTGAGAGAATTGATACGTTTGGAAAGATAAGGTTATATCATAAACAAAATTTCAACCATGACAACATTAAAACCTACACGGAACTTTTCATAACCGCCTGACAACGCTTTTGATCCTTTGACAAGAATACTTATATATAGGAAGTACCAACGGCGTATCCACCATATTCTTGTCAACTTTTCATTGGCTTTGTCGGTAAGTTACGATTAGTTCTATGTGACTCTAAAATCTACAAAACAAACACAACAGCCAAAGCTTGAGTCTCAATTCTGAAAGGATACATGACTGAATGATGACAGTACATCTCTCGTTTGTTAGAATGAAGGGGTTAGTCTATGTAAAAGTGAGACACAACCCAACTTCTTTAAATGATGTGATCGAGATACGTCGAAATGTATGATGATATGAATGTTAAATCAGTGAGTATAAAACAAAAACTAAAATAGTAATTCGCATTAAAATTCTTGGATACATAAATTCCCAATTTATAACTGGGATACGGAAAGATTGAGATAACATAAAGAAAACATTAAAACTAGACGGTTGGAGTTGAGTCTTGATTCTTGGTGAGGAGAAGCTAGTTGGGTGATTCGTTTGGGCCGTTATTATCTTCAACAGGATTGGTGTTGATGTTGTAAGCTCTTCCTCTTGCTGGTGATGGAGCTGGGTTTGCTTGATTTTCTTGGTTAACTGGGTTTGCTTGAGCTTGGGCGTTTATGATGTTAACCAATCGAGGGCACGTGTTTCTAAAGTGGGTAGGGTCGCCACAATTAGAACAAGCTCGAACATATGGGAACATTGGGTATTGGGGTTGTTGATATGTTTGGATCATGTTTTGAGTAGGGGGCGAAGCTTGGTTTTGAGAGGCGCGACAAGTCATGCTCAAATGACCATAACGCCCACAATTAGCACATAGTCGACAAGGTAAGGTAGATGGATGGTGATAAAAACAGGTGTTGCATGGGGGGTGAGGTCCAATGTAAGGTTTCTTATTTGGGTAAGTAGAGTTGGGTGCTACTTGAGTGATTGGGATAGCTTGGAGGGGTACAACTTGTGAAGCTGGTTGATTATGTTGGGTGACAGCGAAAATTTATCCATCTCGTTTTCTCTTAGAAGTGGGTTGAGAAGAGGATTCGGTTTGGGTGGCGTTTGAGGTTTCGGTTGGTGCTTTATCCTTCTTCTTTTCCTCTGTGAAGTCTTTATTTCGTATGCGGTTTTCGGTGAGCTATGTAGCTAACTCCATTGCTGCTTCCAAAGTTGCAGGTGTGGTACTTATTACAGGGTCTTGAATTTTGAAGGAAGACCTCGAATGTAGTGCTCGATCAAACGGTAGAGGGGAGTGAATAAGTTGGGACCATTTGATTTAACTCAAGGAATCTCTTGTTGTATGTGGTGTGGTCGCCCTCTTTTTGTTTCAAAGAATAGAACTCATCTTCCAAATTCTTGATTTCGCTTCTTGGACAGAACCGTTTTGTCATGATTTCCTTCAACTCTTCCCAGTCAAAGTCATAACATCTTCAGCACCTCGCTTGGCCTTCTCTGTATTCCACCATGTAAGTGCTACTCCAAACAAACGACCGGTAGCATATCGCACCTTGCGATCATCGGGGCAGTCACAATTGAGAAAGGTGTTCTCCATCTCCTCAAACCAATGGAGGAGAGCGGTGACACCTTCAGTCCCTTCGTATTTTGGAGGATCGCAGGATTTGAAATGCTTGAAGGTGCATTTAGTGGCTTTGGGGGGGGATTGACAATGTGTTGATCTTCTTGGTGGATTGGGTTGACGGGATTAGCGGTAAGGGCCAGTTGAACTTGAACTACGATGTTGGGTATTACGGCAGCCATTTGTTGAGCGATTTGGGCAGCCATGCACTCGCGGGATTTTCCTGATCTCATTTTTCTACGAGCGAGACTGGAAGACATCTACAAGGAATACGTATCAAGAGTATGAGTTGGACGTTTTAGGGGTCATGTGTCGTATTTAGGAATGAACATTCATAAAATAAATGAAGAATAATAAATTTACTACATCCATAGGATGTCTTGGGCTTTGCTCGTAATTGGGCCTTGCATGCCGCCATACTTCACCTTCATAATCATGTGGGCCCCCATGATTACCGGGTCTTTCATATGGTTTGCATGTGTTAGCCTGGTAACGTACACTAAAACCCGGAGAAAATCGAGAAATATGTATGTAACGTATGATATTCGGAGTGCATCCAGGTGTGGACACGGTGACACCTCAAAGTGGGGTTAGTTCGAACGACGTTTGGTGTGGCATGCTTTGGCCTAATAGGTCCTTCGTACTCTCATCGTTAGTCCCCAGGTAGGCAAACTGGTCCGTTATATTGGATTTATACGAATGCCAACCTAGACAGGACGTTCCGACTACCGGTACTTGTACCTTTACAGTTACTACATGCCCGTCGTAGAACTCACTTTGATGAGATTGAAAAACGAAAAATGTGACAAAATCTTGAATAAAGGAATATGAGGATGATTTGAATATGTGAACATTGAAATAGGCGTGATGAATGTATATGTAAGCTTGTTATGTTTGACAATAAGTATAACTCATTAAGTATCACACAAAATAATAGTGGAAGTGTTTGCATGCATTTGTGTGTGTAATAAATATGAAACAAATAAACATCACGAGTTTGCATGTAACCACATAAACAATTAAAATCTAATCAACTATAGTATAGGCTCTAAGGGTCTAATAACCTATCCTATATCCCTATAGTCAAAAGCTCTGATACCAATCTGTCACACCCCGACCCGCAGCGGAAATGGTAGTCGGGGCATGATTGGGTTTTCATCAAAGCTCATGACATTTACTATAAAGTTTCATATTTATTATTTCCCTTTAAAGAAGTTACAATAAACATTCAAACACAACATGTTCAAATACATTTTCATTCAAATTACAAACTAGAGTACAATTACAAAGGAAAACAAAACTAAACATTCATTCCAAGGCATTAACTTGTTTATTCTTCTAGGCCATCCTATGTGTTTCTTTTCTCAACCGGATCACCTGTATCATGTGTAAAAATAGGGTTTTTGGGTCAACAAAAAGTTGGCGAGTGAATCCTATGAAAACATTTAAACGTGTTTATTGTATCGATTATAAAATAAAGTGCATAACCACATATGAGTAAACGTAGATGTAAATTTAATCACAAAACACATAATATTAAATAATGCACACGCACACACCAAATGATTGATTTTGAGGCACGCGATGTTCAACTCGTCTCCCACGAGGAACTGATGGGCCTAATGAATGATTTTGAGGCACGCGATGTTCAACCGTCTCCCACGAGGAACTGATGGGCCTAATGAATGCTTTGCACGCAACTTGACAATATGTAAATACACATCACGACAAACAATATTTACAATATAAGTTTAGATCATATAATGGTAATAGCACGAGTTTGAATAAGCGAATTAATTTAAGCGACACATGATACACCCCAAAACATGAATAAAAAGGGGAATTTGTAAGAATTCACTCACAGTGGGTGCGTTTCTTGGATTGATGATGAATGCGCACGAATTTGGATTTAACCACGAGTGAAACTAACCTAAATAATAACATAATAATTCGATAAATAAATAAACTTTTATTTGAGATTAATATTTTTAGGAGTAAATTGCACAAAACATCCTTTATGTTTCCTCAAACTTGCAGGTTCCAGCCTTAATGTTTAAAAGTTGCTAAAAACAGCCTCTAAGTTTATTTTTGTTGCGGGTTCAATCCTTTACAGCTAACCACGTTATTTTCTTCAGTTAAGTTCCCTCACATGCATAACATGTGAGGGTATATTCGTCATTTTGGTTGATCATGTGAGGGAACTTAACTGAAGAAAATAACGTGGTTAGCTGTAAAGGATTGAACCCGTAACAAAAATAAACTTAAAGGTTGTTTTTAGCAACTTTTAAACATTAAGGCTGAAACCTGCAAGTTTGAGGAAACATAAAGGATGTTTTGTGCAATTTACTCTATTTTTAGTTAGTGTTCTTAATGGGATTGTTAGATTTATTTTTGTGAGTTCAAGGAAATTTTCTAACTTCAAAAATATTATTTTTAAGTGTTTTTAATTGATTTTTAAATAAAATAAATAAATAAAAAGAAAATAAAAATTTGACTTTTTGACCGTTGACCGGTCGGACCGTGCTAATTATGTGCGCTGAGTGAGGTTCGAACTTATGACCTCCCGTACGCGTGCACGCAGCTCTACCAACTGAGCTACGTGTCTAACCCGAAATATTCTTGATTTTTTATTATACTTATATACTGATTAGAATATTTCAGAAAATAGTTAAGTTAAAAAGTTTGAAAACCAATCGAACCGGTTCCCCAATACATATTCGAACTCGGACACACAGAGGTAGTTTGCACCCAGCCTAACCGGTTGGGCTGGGTGTCTAACCCGAATAAAACCCGCTTTTAGTTAGATATAAGAGAAATCTTGAAACTTCATCTTCTTCAAAACTAAACCCAGACATCAACATTCTGATCAAATTAAAATGTTTTGCATAAACATAATTACTTAATAACGAATGTGCAGATAGGATAATATGAGTTCGAATGATGATACCGGAAGCGGTGGTCTCTGAGAATTTCGGTGTGACGACGATGACTGAGAACAACTCCGGCAATGAAAGAAATGAGTGCAAAGAGTTTCGAGAGAGTAAGTTTGATAGACTGGCGAGCTCAAATGATGAATACATCGATATATATAGTATAACTCGAATTTAATTACATTTCGGTTTCGATTTCTAAAATCATACGATTTGATCAGCTTTGATTCGAATTGAGTTAATGGGTTGGTTATAACCGATGCCCAATTGTCTGTTATGCCCAGGATGATCGCGAACTCAACGGAAAATTCAATGATTGATTGAAGATTGATTGGCGGTTTCAATCTCTGTTATACACAGATACACACATTGCTCTCTATATGTTTTATGCATTTCAGATATTCAACAACAGGTGTGTGTGTGTCTTAGTGGTGTTTGGTGTGTGTGTATGGGTGGTGAACCCGGGTTCGATCCCGGTTTGTCCCATTTCATTTTTATTGGCTTCTTTTGTTTTATTATTATTTTTTTATTACTTATAATAATTTTTCTGTCATTAATTGTAACAAAATAGGATAATTAATACTAACAAATACGTAACGAACTTTAACCGAATACTTGATTAAATAACGATGCGGGTTTTTGAGACCCGATACACACAAATGTTACAATGAAAACCTAAGGTTTCAATCACTAATGGGTTCCTTACTGGTAGTAAGCTAACATAGTCCCTTGTCATGGTCGTTCCTTTAAGTTTCATGAGAGTAGGTCTAACAATTGTTTTAGATGAAAGATTGGAAAAAGATGTCTATTTAGGGCTAACATGCTTTATATTGCATATGCTACATGTCGGTAACCTATTTCCCTTTCTTGGTGAGATCTTGAGCCTGTAGAACTGATAGAATGCTTTACTTTGTGAATACATTTGTTGAGGGCAGGCCATATGTTATTCTGTGTTAGAACTTGTATGACTTAATGCATGCCAAGATTGTGTTGTTGACATGTGCACATAAATGATAAAGGCATTATGATTCTCCTTTATACCCCTTTGTGTTTGTGTTTACCCAAGCATTTCCCTTAGTAGCCCTGTTGAGCCTATACACCTTTCGTTTGTCCACCCAATGTGAATTGTGTTTAACCTACCATGAATGTCAAAGTTATTGGAAAAAAAATATATTTATAAAAAAGAAGAAAAAAGAGAAAAAGATCAAAAAGAAAGTCTTTGTGAATAAGGTTTTGGGTAGAAACCAACCCAAAAGTGTGAGTCGTTATGTTTTGAAAATAAGTTGTCATGGTTAGGTTTTTTGTTCGTTAGCCACGTAAAAACAAAAAGCCAAGAATTTCCCTACCTATAACCTAAGCCCAAAACCCAAAATTCCTTTTGATATGTGTCATGTTACATGTTGCAGTGGAGGTTTGATTGTTATACAAGCTTGTGACTGTAGAATTTCATATTTGGTTATGAGTGTATACACACTAGCACATTACACGCTAGTTCATATATTAACTGAGAGGAGCGTACATTGTGAGGGGTGTGTAGCATGTGTTGGAATCGTAAGCATGTTAGTTTTAAATAGACAAGTCTTGAGTTCTAAAGTTGCATTAATTGTTTGTCAGACTGTCAACCTCGAATGTGTTAGTCTATGGGACGGGTATGACTTGGGAACTTCAAATGTTGAACCGGTTAAGGGATTTAGAGGTGTTGTTACTGTGGTGAGTAATTTCAGGTTGTTTGCTTGAGGACAATCAAAGGTAAGTGTGGGAATGTGATGGAGAGGGTGAAGCCCGAGCTTTAATGTGCCTATTTGTTGAGTTCTATGTGGGTTTTAAGTGTTATATGCATCGAATAAGATAACTACAAGTAATTGTTGTTTTGCAGGTTAAACACGTAATTCGGTGAAGTTATGACGTATAGAAATGAAGCAGAACATTCAAGAATGGTAACTGCAGCTTACGGTACTATCTGGGACGTGTTCGGGGTGAGAAAATGACATGGAGTTGCAAGAAACATGTAAGCATAACATTCAAGGGTTGTTCGGTACTTAAATGGAAGTTGAATCATGGCCAAATGTGGAAGAAATACGAAGAAACAAAGTTTAGGGGCCTGATTGTCATTAGTTGGAAGTTGTTTGTGAAGAGAAAAAGGAGGAGGGCAAAGCCGCTATAGCCTACGGTTCAATGACTGTAGGTTACGGTTATGTATATGCAGTAATGAGGTAGCCAGAACTAATGTATCGTAACATACGGTACATGGCCATAGGTTACGGTTAGGCTAGTAAAGAGGAAACATAGATTAAGGACCGTAGCTTACGGTCCGGAAATAAGAAAAACGCGCGAGCAGATCTTTTGGGGTATATTAGGGTTTGCAAAAGTTTTAATCAGGATCTTATCATTCAAGGACGACCAAGGCACTTCTGGAGGCTCAAAGTTAAAGGCTTTTCATCAATCTTCATCATTATTTCCGCACAATCAATCATTCTAATCATGAATTCAGCAATCAATCAAGCTTTTGAAGATCTATTTGTGAGATGAGCGGCTAAAACTCTTATGGTTTCCTCTGGATGGAGGGTTTGTGTAAGTTAGAAGATTTTATGTGTTTTTGATCTTGTATGAACTCGGTGATCTATGTATCCGAAGCTTTTCACCTTTGCTTTGATTAATCGGTTGTAATCGATTGCATTTTCTTTAACTTTAATCTTTAATCATTCAATTCCCAAGAGTTCTAGTAATCGGGATATATTTGACATGGGATTAGGGTTGGTAATTGTAATTGATGATCATTTGATAACCTCCCGTTATGTATTGACCGGAGTACTTAGTCTGTGATTGTCACAATTGGTTAATTAGGTTAAACACTTATGTCTATGTGAGTGTTTTGATTAAACACATAATTGAATCTAGCTACAAACCTAAAATTCGGAGGAACCATTGTTTCTCCTAATGATTTAAACATCAATTTTAGTTCGTTAAATTTAGATCTCAATACAATCAACAACTGAGTTTTATTTTTCAGCAATAGTTAATAAATACTTAATATCATAACATTTTCCACAATCCTCATTTTGGTTCGATATCCGACTTATCCTATCTATATAGTTTAGTTGGTTTTTGCGTGTTCTTCACGACAGACATCATAGCACATGTCAGAAGATACAAAAACTTAGGTCAGGACCCGACTCGAACCGAGCCGGAAATTTTTATATTCGCTTGTATAAATTTGAAGGATCTAAAAACACTGACTTTATACAAATAAAATCCGGGATCCGCCACTGAATGTACGGAAAAAAGGTTGCTATGTTTTATAAATGTACAGTAAAAAAATTTGGGATATCCCTAAATTGTTGTTCTAGATCCGCCACCGACATGAATTATTATACTATACAAGCACAAAAAAGTTTTGAGTCACCTAGGGGAAAAGTCTGTCCCCGTCCCACTCTCACATACACTGTCAATAACTTTGCGTGAGTTGAATTTTACTAGGAATGTTTGTTTCATTATTTTATTTTTAAGCGAAATATTGCTTTAAGTCTGTTACGTTCTTTACCCGTATGGTATATCTCTGTTGAACATCTGAAAGGAAATTGAAGGATCTTCAAGTTCAGGGATGCATGGTGGTTTCTTCTTGGTGAGGATATCTTTGTATTGTGGATCAGTGTTGGGCCAAAACCATACAATTCTGTATTGCACGGTGCTTGGATAAACAGTAGCACACGCTTTCGGGAAAGAATGAACCTGCAGGAATATTTTTTGCAATTTCATCAATAAAATCAAAATACAATATACATGTATGAAACCATTGGAAAATATATCCCAAGAAGGCTAATTTACCGGAGGACTGTCACGGGGAGCTTGAGGAATAAACTTGCAGTCACCAGAGCCACCAAAACACCAGCCATGGTACACACACTGCAACCTACCCCATTGATCAATCCTTCCTTCAGAAAGTGGAGCCAATCTATGCGGACAACGATCATCAAACACCTTCCATTCATTCTGGTTCTTATCCCACCACACCACAACATCCAGGCCCATCACCTTCTTCCCACAGGGAGCCCTCTTGTCCAAATCACACACAGGCATGAGTGGATACCAGTTAGAAAACCAGTCAAATTTCTCATCTTCATCGTTGCTGCTGGTTTTTTCTTCAAATGGGGATGTTGGTTCGGTTGAAACCGATCGAGAAATGGCAGTGAACTTTGTGAATTTGGATTTTGGAAATTCGGTTAAGTTGCGAAAGGGTGATTTGAGATTTTTCTGCGTAAACGAAAGACTGAAAATGGGTTTGGACAAGTGATCTCTGATAAGTGAAGGTGGAGCTATAGACATGACAGTTCTTAGAGCTTCCATGGCAGATGGTTTATCTTTTGTGAATTTGAAGGGACTTGCATGTAGATATTGGCGATGCCTTCTGTAAATTAAATGATTGCATATAATTTCAGTGCATGGCTGATTGACAAGTAGGCCAAGTTTCCAAGCCTCTGAATCCCGCGCACATTATTGGCAAGGTCTATAGAACTGTTACTTGACTGGCAGAGCCGTCTCCGAAAACTCTAAAAATAATTTAGGCCTCGGTTGAAACACAAAATTAATAAGACTTTGGTAGTGGAGCAAAGCCTTGAACTTGAGACCTTCGTATAATCTTGATATGGTTCTTTCCACTACACCATTAACAATTTTATTCATAATAAATGAATGCATACTTTAAATATACTATTTACTATACATATAAATATAACAGTTTATAAAAATATTTCGGGCCCTTTAAAAAATTGGGTCTCGAGAGAAGGCAAGGATTTGCCGGCCCAAGAGCCGGCCCTGTTGCTTGGAGCTTTCACATTCTTAACATAACATGCAACACGGTAACATTGTTACCTTTCGTGACAAAAATATCATGGTGGTATATATCAAACATGTTACTAAAATCGGGTAGGTATATAATGACTAATTTGTCAATGACTCCGTGCGGTGTGAAATTGGCAATATTCATTTTCGATGACTTATACATTAGTATTCACTTACGTCGCAACAACAAATACTTATTTTATAAGACAACATATTTTCAAAGTAGAAAGAATAAAAACTATAAAAAATTTGAAGCAGCTATGACAACTTGTACATTTGTGCTTTGCACATTATTGCATCAAGTGGCGGACCTAGAATTGTTTTTTATTGGGTGCGAAAATTTTAAAGGTCATTTGTCTATCGTTATATATATTTGTTTTGGCCCGGGCCGGTCGGATTGGGTCGAGTCATATGAAACGATAATCAAACTAAATTTTACTTAATCAATAAAAGTACGTCAAATGTTATCATCGGTTATAATCCCGAAGAATAAACTATAGTTGTTAGGTTTGAGTTTTCTTATGTATAATAATAATTGACAAACCAAAATAATAACCTAAACTATTCAGAGTTAAGTTCCTGTGAAAATAAAATTAACGTACTAAGCTTACAAACCGAAGGAAAATGCAAAAAAATGCGGTGGCATTTTCGTAAATATTTGGCCGTAGGGTAATTATCAAAATTACTCTTTAGGATCATTTGTAAAGTGATTTTGGTCTTATAGAGTAATTTTGTAAAATGTTCTTGTAGAGTAATTTTGATCTTGTAGAGTAATTTTGTAAAATATTCTTGTAAAGTAATTTTGATTAAAAAATCTAACCCCCCCCCCCCCCCCCTCCCTCCCCCCAAAAAAATAAACCTAAAAAAGCATAACCACCCCTACCCCCTTCCAAAACTAAAAGATAAAAACTAAACCATAAAGTTAAACCCCATAAATAAATGCTACAAAATTACTTTACATGATCATTTTAAAAAAATTACTCTACAAGAATATTTTACAAAATTACTCTACAAGATCAAAATCACTCTACAAATGGTTCTGTAGAGTAATTTTGAAGACCAATATTTACGAAAATGTCATCGCGTTTTTTTTTGTTTTTCTTCAGTTTTTACGTTTTGTATGTTAAGTTTATTTGTATTTGATCTTTAGTCAAACTATTTAATATATATTAACTCACTAATAATCAATGATCTAAGCCTGTATGATAAAAATAATAAACAGCATATAAAAAAAATTAATTATATTTTATAATCCATAAAAAAACGAACAGTTTCAAAGCAATAATGAAACAAATTACTGTTTGGGCTTTTAATAAATGGGGTATTGTTTTTAGGGAAAAGGTCCACAACCATTCCCTCTGTTTAAAAAGTCAACAACACACAATTATCACTCCTTTTCAGTCTTTTCTTCTTCTCTGTTTTCAAGCCCACACCCGAAGCACTTCGCCGGACCATTTTTCACCGCCACCGGCACCAGTGATGTAGATCTGGCGAGTTCACACAGTTCCGAGAAGTTCAAAGGTTTTAAAGGGGGCGATTGAGATTTTAACATACATATAACACTAAAAGAATATTTTTTAAGGGAGCGGCCGCTCACCCACGCATATCAATAGGTCCGCCCCAGATTACACCAAACTCTTGTTTGAATGAAAATTACACGTATAATCTCATCGCAACTATATAATCAAAGTTTTGTTTTTAAAATTTTATATATTAAAAGTTATTAGAGAAAAGAAAATATAGGCTAGGAGTTGGCTACAAAGTCCAAATTTCCTAAAAAGTGTAGAAAGTCATAAAACACTATAATGTCAACCATAAAACACACCAAAAACCCAAAAATAACTTAATAAAGATTACTAAAACATCATATATGTGGGTTCTGTGTTGTGTTTTGGATGATAAGCCTCTGATCATGGAATGACAAACATTATTGCGTTTTATGTTGATTATCATATTGTGTTTTATATTCATAGTTCTACAATGGTGTGTTTGAAGTTTTTATGGACTTTTAGGGTTTGAATATGATGTTTTAGTAATCTCAACTCTGTTATTTGTGGGTTTTAGATGTGTTATATGGCTAAAATTATAGTGTTTTATGACTTTTTACACTTTTTAGGAAATTTAAACTTTGTAGCCGAACCCTACCCAGAAAATATATCTAGCGTCAAGAATCGTCATAAAAGTCGTTAAAACCGAAAAAAAATTACATGTAACGTTATATTGTAAATTTAGTTAAACTTTATGGAACTATATGATAAGTTTAAATTAAATTCATATTTAATCAACATGTTTGACTTCTACATTGCGACGGGAGATTGAGCCCAAACAATAAAGCCATTGCAGTTAAGTTGTTGCTTTCTTTAAGATTAAAGGTTTGAACCCACCAACGTCGGATTGATATAAAAATTTGCTATTAAAAGATAAATTACTTGGAGTCCTTCATTTCACATATTGCATAATGAACAATACCTATGCGAAAGAACTGGCCACAATTACAATATTGAATTTCATAAATGTATGTATAAAAACTAGGTTTTAATATAACTTATTACTAGTTTAAGATCCCGTGTGTTATACGGACGGTATAAATAAAATATTTTTTATAAATCTATTAATTTAATAAATTACACATAAATGCAGATTCTACTATACGCGTAATTGGCTCCCGAGTTATGATTATTAACATATATTAAAACGCCCACCCTTTAACACGAAGTGACTTCTTATTCACAAATAGATACAAAAAATCACAGGTCGTTTTATATAATATATTTTGCTTTATTTAATATATAGTATAATTCATTTTATAATACTATGAAAGGATGCATTAAATATGAAAAATGTTAAATTACAATATACAAGTTTTTTATTCTTTATTTCTGTTGTATATGCGATTTGAAGTCTTGAATATAAGACTTTCAAATCTAAATATACTAAATGTTTTTACCTCTGCCCATTGATCACGAACGTCATTGGTAATTACAATATATAAGTAATAAACATATAAGCAATCTATAAATCTCTAAATATTTCTTTGTATCCTATATTTTTCGTCTTATTTGTAATATTTTTTATCTTTGTATAATATTAGTAACTTAACTTTGTGTCTTCATTTTATTCTTTTTACTGTCACTGTCATTAGAAAAAAATGATTCTTTTATGTACAAACCATCTTTAATAGAGATTATGTTTGAGTTTTATTAACAATCATTGACTAAACATCAAGTTGTTATTTATTTATAAGTTATGTGAACATTTTAAATAGAAATGATTTGAAGTTATCATTCAAGATTTCATTAAATAATAATAATAATAATAATAATAATAATAATAATAAATAATACACAAAAGGTTATAATTATTAAATTAATTTAGGCTAAATTGCACTTTTCATCCTTTATGTTTCAATGTTTCGACAGGCGTAGTCCTTTAACTTTAAAAATTACACTGTATGTCCTTTATGTTTGCAATCATTAACGGGCGGTGTCCTTTCAGCTAAACCCAGTTAACTTTTTATGTTAAAAACCCCTCACGTGTAACTTTGTAAAACTCCTTAACAGCAGGGACCATATATGCAATACTCACCTATCTCTGGTCTTCTTCTCCGGTGGTAATTTCGGTGGCCCCGTTTCTGGTAATTCCGGCGGCCCTGTTATACACACACAGACAACACATAATCTGGTCTCCTTCTCCGGTAAAGCACCATCGCCCAACTCCAGTTTCTCCTCATGCCTAACAAACACCCCTTCCTTCTCCACCAACACCGTCGCCACAATCCGCTTATACTCACCTCCAGCCACGATATACGCCACTAGAGCCGCCTGCACCGGTATCATACTCTGGTTACTGCAACTCTGTTGTATTACCCACCTAACCTCTGCCACCATTAGCCACCACCACACCCACCTCAACCATCGTTATCACTGGCCACCTACAACCACCTGCCAGACATAAACCCAAGGAACAACACACCCCATCAAAACCACCACCATCTCGCCTTCAATATCCGCCCATCACCACCTACCACACCTCAACCACTCTACAACCACGACCACCTCACCTGCAACGACCGACAGTCACCCAACCTCCGGTTTCAATTTGTTGTCTAGGGTTTGTAAGAGTAAGATGTCAATTTAGCCCCGTAAACAGTGTCTTCAACGATGGTTGATTTAGATTCTAGGGTGTGGTCGCGGGCAATTATAAAGAGTGACGGGAGTGGTTGCCCGCCGATGATGGCCTGAGAATTTGAGCATTGCACATATGGTCCCTGTTGTTAAGGAGTTTAACAAAGTTACACGTGAGGGGTTTTAACAAAAAAAAGTTAACTGGGTTTAGCTGAAAGGACATCGCTCGTTAATGAGTGCAAACATAAAGGAAATACAATGTAATTTATAAAGTTAAAGGACTGCGTCTGTCGAAACATTGAAACATAAAGGACGAAAAGTGCAATTTAGCCATTAATTTATTCAAACAAAAAAAGAAGGCAATGTAAACTATTACCATTTTTGAAGATAATTAAAAACTTTAATTATTTTAGAACTTGAATGCGTTAAATATATACTACAATATTTAAAAATCAGTTATAATTTTAGTTACAATTACAGATTATATTTTAGAAGGTCTGTATTTTATTGAGTGTTTTAAGAATGGCAACTTCAAAAAGGAAAAAAAATATGACAGTTATAACGAAATTGCATTTACAATTTAGTTACAGAAAGAACTTTATATAAAGAAGAACACGATCTCGTAATTAAAGTAAAAAATCTCATAAACATAAAAAATGATTTGATTAACTTTAAAAAGAAAAGGTAACTAAAATTTCAATGATACATCAAAATGCAAAAACATTTTTAATTATTTAATATAAAAATACGTATGAAATCGTTAATTGATTAAGAATTATAGAAATTTTGATAAAAAATAAATTTATATAATTTTGAATAAACTATTGACAGATATATATTGAATGGAAAGAATATTATTATATGTCAATAAATCAAAGGATACAACTGAACCTTTAAAATAGCATCGAAGTTTTCTTTGGAAATGTTATAGTAACAAAATATTGAAAAATTTAATGGATCAACAAATACATAGTTAAAAATCGGTGTAAAATAACTAATCATATGCAGGCTTCTGCAAATAATTTTTGATGAAAAAAAAACTATTATAAAAGATAACATAGGAAAGTGGATATACCTTAAAAAGATGACAAATCCATAATATTTTCTGTAAGTAATTTCTTTAAAAGGAAATAGTCTGCACAAAAAGGAAAGTCTGATTTCTTTAAAATTTGTGACAAAAATAAGTGAAACAAAAACCTTGTGTTTTCCCTTCTAAAACAAAATAATAATGATTAAAACAATGTCACGTGGCAATTAATAGTTTAAGTGATTGACATGTGGCTTAAGATGGTTTTGATTTATTATAATTTATAGATGGTAAAAATACTTTGTATGTATGATATGAACACATTTTTATTTTCTTTCTAGAATTTCCTAATATGTCTCAAATGTTATATATATATATATATATAAGGATGGTGTTTTAAATTTTAGGTATAATGTTTTATATTCTTTTCGCATGGTATTATTATATAAAAACACCAAGTATAACAACTTAAAACACAACTAAAAATATTCTATGCATGAAATCCAAAACACCATGCAAAATACTAAATTAGTGTGTTTTGAATCAAATGCCTATAATGCATATTATTGTGTTATAAATTGTTGTGTTTGAAGTATTTCTATATTATACCACATCCAAAGAATATAAAACACCATACCTAAAATTTAAAACACCATGCTTAAATAGATTTCTTACACTTTGTACGAAAATGTCATTTTTCCACTAACCTTACCCTATATATATATATATATACACACATATATGGTGGGTTTATTATAAAAAGGGTTTTTGTGATAAGTGTAAGAAGTATTTTAAACCGTTTAATCTTGTAGTTAATGGTTGATTTCAAAAAAAGTTTAAAATGTAAATTATATTTTTTTATTAGTTTGGCTATATTAGGGGTAATAGTGTCTTTTTGTTTAAATAAAGAAATTGCCATCAACCTCCATGCACATGTAGGTTCCTCCACCCACCTCGTTTTTTTTAAACGTCAATAACTTTTTATAAATATTTTTTTTAAAAATACACTATAATAACGAGCATTTTTTATCTTTAAGATGAGTACCATATTGCTACACTTATATAAAGAAAAAAATTATGTTTCAACCAGATGTTTTAATGGTGTTTTGTTTATGTTCATAGGTGTTTTAGTTGCATTGTGATTCAAGGCGTGATGTTTTAAACATCTAGAAACATTATATTGTGATTCAAGTTAGGGTGTTTTAACATATGAAATCTGGTAACATTCTATTATAATTCATGTCATGGCGTTTTAACATCGGGAATTACTATCATCCCTAGATGGTGTTAAAACACGATGACTTAAATAGTAATACAATCATTCCAGATGTTAAAACACCATGATTGTATTACGTTTCAAGTGTGTGGTGTTTTTGGAATCTGTATGGTGTTTTATGCCTGTAAAATAACAAAAAGCATTCCAGATGTTAAAGCAACATGATCAGTTATTGATACGTAAAAAATTATCCCCTAAAATAACTCCTAATGCGGTTACAATCTATTTTATAATTAAATTGAGTTTTAAAGTTAATTATCTTATTACCCTTAATACATAAAATTAAATATGCCACGTGTTGTTTCCATAATATTTCTAACATTTCTCATAAATTTCATCCTTTTTACAGGAACTTGAATATATACATATATATATATATATATATATATATATATATATGGGATGATGATGATATAGAGAAAACCCCTTTGAGTTCAAGAAAGTCAATCTCCATCATCCGTAAAAACATCTTTGGTTGAAATTGGATGTTACAAAAAAACAGCTTTTCTTAGTATGATAAAATTGACAAAAATAAATGTAACAATTTTTTGCTTTTTCACTTTTTTATCTGACACAAAAAATGTAACAGGTTTTGTCTTTTACACTATTTTTTTTTCTATACAACATTTAACATATTTTTTTACATGCTCTACACATTGAAAACTCGTAAAAACTAAGTTCGACAATGTTACACTTCGTAAAACCTGCAAAAATCTACTGTTGAAAACAAAAAAAAAGTGTAAAGTTATATATATGTAACAGATTAAAAAGGTGTAGCATATACTCTTTCTCTCTCCTGACAAAAACTGTTACGTGTGAGAACTCTGAAAAGGATGTAACACGTAATAACATGTGGTTCATTATTGAGTTTCTTGAGTTTTTTTTGAATTCGTATCGATTTTTCCTCTATACTTGCCCTGTATATATAGGGAAAACATGAGAAAAATAGATATAAATGAGAAAACAAAAAAAAAAAACCTATAAAACAACAAAAAAAAAAAACCCTAAAAATCACACCAGTTGCTTTTACAATTTTTTTTTATTAAAAATCATTATTTTTAATTTATAATAATAAAAACTTATTTAAAAAAATTAATACGCATGTGCATTATATGTATGTATATGTTGCACATGCAATTTAGCCTTAGTGTTTAGCTTTTATGTTTAGTTTAACTTTTATGGTTAGGTTTTTAGGTGGGGTAGGAGGTTTAGGTTTTTGGGTGGTGGCGGTGTGGGGGTGGGTTAGGGTGTTTTTCGTATTAACGCACATGTCTAGTACTTATTTTTTTTTATTTTTTATAAATTAAAAATCGTGAATTTTAGAACTAAAAATTAGGAAAAGAAATTGGTGTTTTTTTAGGCCTTTTTAGGAAGTTTTTTGGTTTTCTTATTTAAACTAACTTTCTCATGATCCATCCCCTATACACACACACACATGTTGCGTTGAATTTTTAACATGTTAAATAAATGATTCCCTAGTTCCCCGTTTAACCCTCCACTACACACACACATACACAAAGTTAGGATCGTGTGAGAAACACTAGGTTAATTGAGAAACTTGAGAAAATTCTGGACTACACATTTTACTAAGCAATAATGCATATATATATATATATATTGCAAAAAAAAATGCAAATTTGTTTTTGGAAAAAAAACGAAGTCTTTTCTATTTGGGATTTTTTAGGATATATATACATTTTGATATTGTCAATCTTTTAACTATACATTATGTATATGTTTGATTAAAATTGAACACACGTATATAATTTTGGTTTTAACTTTAGGGTTTAGTTTTAGTGTTTAACATTAGTATTTAGGGTTTAGTATCAGTTTTTAGGGCTTACTTTTTTGATTTTAGCATAGAGTTTAGAATATGGGTTTAGGGTATAATTTTATGGTTTACAAATTTTGATTAGTGTTCGACGAGTCGGTTCCAATGCTGTTAAAATGAGTTCAATTGGAGTTCGTTTGTCCCGGTTTTCTTCACTTTTTAGGTTAAGGACATATATTTTTCATGATATACACATATGTATAGTTTATAAATTGACTATATACATATGTGTATAATTCAAAATTTGACAATATACATATATGTATATATTCTAAAAAACGTGTAACTAGAAGTAAAAAAAATATTAATAACTTATGACTTAGGGAAAATATGTGGTCCAAAATATGTTTCTAGAGTTTTTCAAATAGGATAAATTTCTCATAGAATCCTACCGTATATATTTAAAAGAATTGCATGTATGCAATAAATGCGTGACATTTGTGTAAATAGTACACTTACGATATATGTGTGTGTATATATATGTATGTATTATTAAACATATGTAACCTTTTTCTATATATGTATATACACACACATTAGAAGGGTGTCCGTTTGATGTATTAGGCTGATCCGTGTGGGGGACGTCCCTTGTGCAGCGCCGCGCCTGCACACTGCCCCTTCGGGGTGTCCCGGTCCTCTCCGTCTCCATCTCAATGCTTAACACGGGCCTCATTTCAAATCTCTATCACACACATATACATGCATACATGCACACAAACCCTGCTATTTCAAACTTTCTATATTTGGAAAGTTTATGTTGTAATTCCATTATTAGAAACTTTTGTAATCTTTGTATTCATCTTCCGTTGTAATCTTTATTCCGAGACTTGAATCATAATGAAACACGTGTCCTATTTTGTCTTGTCAAACTCGTTTATGTTCTTCTTATGCTACTTGATCCACAAATACGCGTAAACACTTGATATACTTGCAATATGTAACATACATGTTTGATACGGAGACTATACGCAATATTTATACTTAATCTTATTCAATTTATACATATGGAACCTTTGAAACTTGTTATATATGCTTAGAAACCTTTAATTGCTCATAAAATAGCAAGTTATAACCTTTAAGTATGTTGTCAAATAATAAAAAAAAGGTTTGGCTCCTGACCAAGCCTTACGGACTGCAAGGATCCCCCCTTACAGTCCGTAAGGGGGTCTGACGGAGGAACTTTTGAATCAGCCGCGATTTTGCACGAATCCACACGCTTAACTCTCACCCAATGGCCTCAAAACACCATTAAATCACCCACCAACCTAACCTAACTCTTCCCTTATAAAACCCAAGTGTCTTCCAAGCATTTCACACTTTTCTAATCCTCCATATCACTCTCAAATCATCCATAATCAGCTGCTAATTGCAAGTTCGAACAAATTCTTCACCTTTCACAAAAGTGAGCATAACTCACTCAAATCTTATTCGTTTTGCTCCATTCGTTTTCCCACTTGCT
Organism: Scalesia atractyloides; assembly: GCA_947069175.1. Lineage (NCBI taxonomy): Eukaryota > Viridiplantae > Streptophyta > Magnoliopsida > Asterales > Asteraceae > Scalesia > Scalesia atractyloides. Next base: position 49,957,564 of record CAMTDV010000010.1, on the reverse strand, counting down.
TAGATTAACCTTAGGAACATTTCCATTGGTTTTCCATGGAAAACCAGGCTCTGGAATGTCAAGAGGCTCCAAAGTGGATTGTTCGTCTCTGTTTTCATCTAAACTTGTTTAAACTTTGTCAAACTTGAGTTATCTCATCTCAAACCTATGTCCTAATGCTTACAACCTCACCTATGGTTTGTTAGGCTTAAAAACAAGGTTGAGACATGCTAAATCAGAGAATAAAACCTCACAAATATTCTGTTTTGATTAGGGTTTACACCCACAAGTAGCGTTCAAGTTAATCTTGATGAATGTGTGATGTATGGATTGGCTTGGGCTATCCTAAATAAGAATCCACACACTACTTGATGATTTCTCATCACTATCCCAATGTGATTTGCTAGAATAAAGTAACACAACCCCGTCTAGCCTTCGACTTGTGTTGACGTCGGCTCACCGGGTTGTAGCTTACTTGACTACTTGGTATAGTGATAACCATGTATTCCATTTCTTGTTATTATTTATCTTGTAAGTTCATGACCCTACTTGTGCTCTTAACACAAGTGTAGAGGTGAACCTTTGAGGTGCCTAAATGGGAGCTTGTTCTTCCTACCTCATGCATGAAATCTATGACTCAAAGAGGTGCCTAAATGGAGACTTTGATCTTCTACCTCATACTTGACTTATATGGACACTATATAATCTACATATGTCTATACCTAAGTAACAAGACTTAATACTAAATTAAATAGTTACTTGTTAAGAAACATGTTACATCATCTATGACCATGCACTTGTTACTACATGGATCTTTGAATCCATGGAAACACACCAAACCCTTGAGGTTTCAATAGTGTCAAGAATAAGTGTTATGAGTACAAGATGATTATTTTTATAAGACTATTTTCACGTTATTTTAAATTCCGAATCTATAATCTTCCTTAAACTCCCAACACTCATACGTCTTTGTTACTTCTTGTAGAAGGCAAGGTGCTCCAAGATAATCAACCAAACACTCTCGGATTCAAGTCGGATAAGCTTGCAAAACCGTGAGTATACTCGATCTCATTTCTTATTTTAAACACTTTGGGTGTAACATGTACATTATACAAATCACACCATGAAACTAGTTTACACACTTACTCTGTCCGCTAACGACATGATGCATGTTATTATACTTGATTATCGCATGCTATGTTAGACTTGTGTTATATGCTCATTGCCTACCTTAACAAATATAGCGCTATAGGAGTAACGCACCACCCGTAAACTTGTGGTTTTGTTAAGTATACTATATTGCACCCCTTTTGTTTCGATGACTTGGGTAAACACGATTGCGTTAGACTTTGGATTGACATATAAAAATCACATGTTTAGTATGCCGTAACAACTATATGCCATGATTACCATGTTGGATATGAGTCAATTTTTTCACTATTATTCTATGTAACAAACTTGTATGCTCGCCAACTTTTTTGTTGATATATATTAATATAATACATGTTGCAGGAAACTAAGTTGATGCCGTTGAAGAAACATGTTAGGGTGGATTAGATACACACCTAGTTTTAACTTAATGTATTTCGTTCATGTTGTATTGTCATTTAGAACTTGTTGTACTTTCCCTTTTTGAACCATTGTAACCTCAATTTAGTATCAATAAAAATTTGAATTATTAAATATTGTCGGAAAGTAGTATTACGACGTTTTGAGCAATTTGTTCGTCTCATCCTGATGTTTCCACCATCGGTTGGGGTGTGACAGATTGGTATCAGAGCCATAACTATAATGAATTAGGAAAATTGCCATGCTCTTGACCTAGTCTATAGTTTAAGTGTCCGATTTTGACCATTCCTTATTCATTCTTAAAATGTTAATTCTTCCTACCTTGCTCCTATCTCTTCTTTTGTCTTAAACATACAATGTGTCTTTCCTAAGACGCTTACACAAATTACACAATTGAAGACACTCTTATTACATCAATGAGATGATTTGCACCAAGATAGGCCCAATGGCCCGCAATTTTTGGTGAAATCCCTGAATCCGCGTTTGCAATTTTGCACGAAGTTACGCCATCAAGTTAGGAGTGATATCCACATCTTGATGGATAACTTCCATTTCAAACTCTAGTGGACCCTTTCCAATGAGTCGGAATTCAATCCTTGTTTGGTAAGTACCAACCACGTTTAGGGTACGATGTTATCAAGTTAGGGGTGAAACCTGCACCTTGTTAACTAGTCCCATTCCTCGATTTTCAATCTCGCCAAAGTCTCGAATTTTCGATCGACTAGGGACATGTAGTAAAGGGTGAATACCGTTAGTCGCTTCTCGATGAGGGTATTCTACCTATTAGGCCAAAGCATGTTTCCCTAACTCGAAATGATTTTCGACCCACTTTGGAACGTTTCTCTACCCGACACATTCCAATGTTTTATTGAGCCTATCTTTTATGTTTAATCAATTTCAATTTGTTTTATACTTTGAGCGTTTGTAACTTCGTTTTAATCACACAATTTGCACTTTCCTCGCAATCTCAAACAATAATAATCCTTCGTGAACAAACTAAATTTACACTCTTTTATGTCAACATTTGTGATTATACAATATGATTTCTTATTTTTCCTATGTAAACTAATTGAAACTATGTGCTACATGTTACATGTTAAATTATGCAAATGTCTTTTCTCAAAACATTATGATCAAGTCTCATCTTTTATCATCAACCTTATAGATGTCTTCTAACCGTTTCTCCAACTCTAAGAGGAACTCCATGTCGAACTCAAGCAAGAAGATGCTTGCGTTCATGGCCAAGCAAATGGCTCAAGTGATCCCCGACATTGTGAGCAAGGTTACCGCTAACACCCCCAACTCATCGGTCGACTCTAAAGCCACCCAACCTAAGCCAACCACTTTCCGCTACAAACACTTTGTTTCTTGCAACCCTAGGCCATTTACTAGCAATGATGGGGTCACCGCAATGCTCGAGTGGCTCGAGAGCATTGAGGTGACATTCATCAACAGTGATTGTCCCAAGCATTTGAAAACCTGAAGCGCAACGGTCGTCTTCCAAACACGAGCACTTGAGTGGTGGACGAACGAGTGCAACATTCGCTCCAACGAAGAAGCCTATGCCCTCCCTTGGCCCGAGGTTAGGGAAATGATGATGACGGAATTCTGTCCTCTGCACGAGCAAGAAAGGCTTGAGGACGAGTTCTGGCACCCCCGACAAGTGGCTAACGATAACCATGCGTACACCACCCGCTTCAAACAGTTAAGCATCATCGTTCCCCACCTTGTGAACACACCCGAACGTGCGATCAGGAAGTACCTCAACGGTCTTCCTCCCGCCATTCGCGATGCCATTCAAGCCTCAAGACCCGACAACATAGAGCTATGTTATTGTTTAGCCGCTGGAATATACGATAACCGCGTACGAGGTAAGTTATCCAAAACCCCTGTCTCCTCCAAATCAGTCAACCAAGCTACTACCGAACCCAATGAACCCAAGTCTCGGCCGCGAAACAACAATGTTAATAAACGAAAATTTCAAAACCAGAGTTGCAACGCCATCACACCGGCCGCAAACCCAAATTCCCCACAAGAACCCGCAAGAAAACCGTATGTTGGGAATCATCCTAAGTGTACCATATGCCACCACCATCACCCAGCCAACATCTCATGCCGCCATTGCACCAATTGCAATCGGTTTGGGCATGTAACCGCTGCTTGCCGAAGTGGTCCTGTACCACAAGGCAACCAAAACCAGCACAACCCCAAAACCAAAACCGTCAGAACCCCGCCAACAACGTCCGATCTTGCTTCAAGTGCGGTGATCCAAATCCCCTTCGCCCCCAATGTCCCCAGATCAACCAAGAGCAACAACAACAAGCTCCACGTGGTCGCGCTTTCAACATCAACGCAAACCAGGCACAACACGACAATGAAGTCGTGAACGGTACGTTCCTTGTCAATGGCTTATATGCTTATTTACTATTTGATACTGGTGCGGATAAAAGTTTTGTATCTGTAGAATTTGAACCAATGTTAAAATGTGCACGTTCTAAGCTTCCAAAATCTTTCACTGTCGAAGTTGCCAATGGAAAGTCTATCACCGTTGACTCGGTTCTCCGTGATTGCTTTCTCACCCTCAATAATCATGTGTTCTCTATCAATCTCATACCTATGCAATTGGGTAGTTTCGATATAATAGTAAGTATGGATTGGCTTCGTAAGAACCATGCTGAAATCGCTTGTCACGAAAAGTTTGTTCGATTGCCCCTTCCGTTCGGTGACACTTTGCACGTCTATGGAGAAAGGCCCTCGAAAGGTCTCAAACTCATGTCATGCACCCAAGCGAACAAGTACTTACGTAAGGAGTACTTTGCCTTTTTAGACCACATTGTGGAAGACAAGGGAAAGGGAAAGGGCGTAAGTGATGTCCCAGTGGTGTGTGATTTTCCCGACGTTTTCCCCAAAGACCTTCCTGGTCCTCCTCCTCCTCGTTCAGTTGACTTTCGTACCGATCTCATTCCTGGTGCAACGCCTGTTGCTAAATCTCCTTATCGCGTAGCACCCTCAGAAATGCAAGAGCTATCTAGCCAACTTGAAGATCTTCTTGATAAAGGCTTTATACGCCCTAGTACTTCTCCTTGGGGCGCTCCCGTTTTATTCATCAAGAAGCAGGATGGCTCGTTTCGGATGTGTATCGATTATCGCGAGCTCAACAAACTCACCATCAAAAACCGTTATCCTCTTCCTCGCATCGATGACCTTTTTAATCAACTCCAAGGTGCAACTTGCTTTTCCAAGATCGATCTTCGTTATGCTTGCCATGAACTTCGAGTCCTCGAAGAGATATTCCAAAAACCGCCTTTCATATTGAAGAAACTACAGATCAACCAGACCAGAATCTGGTTAGATCTAGGGTTGTAGTCTCTGCATAAAAGGGTTAATCATTCGTTTCATTTGATGATGATGGTCACAACTAGATTCCCGACTAAACCTGCAAAACAGAATGTCGTCAGCCTCATCATGGGGAGAAAGGGGTTCTCTCCGTGACCACCCTCCGACGTGATAATAAGTATAGGTAGTCGGAAATAGTTAAAGTGAAGTAAGAGAGAGAGTAAGTGAGAGTGAATACCTTTTCTTTGTCTCCAAGATACTTATTTATAGCCGGATTTAGGCGCCAAAATAGAGAGAGAAAGAGATTTCACGGTGTTAAGATCCACCGTCAACTCATCAACTTGTTCTTCAAGTCACACGGATCGTGGTAAGATCAACGGTTGGGGAATTGCCACGTGGCTGGCGATGATGAGCCTGTGCCTTTTACAAAATCATGCCATCATCGTGACTCTCGAGAATGTGCCAGATCACGCCACGTGCAATTCTGTTGTTACCATTTGTACCTCTGCACGATTGTGCATTAATAGCTTCTAGAAGATATACAGCTGCAATCCTCTTATTGTTTGCCACGTGTACTTTCTGTTATAATAGAAAAGATTCTTTTTGTTTCTGCACCTCATCTCGTGCACAGATGCCATCTAGCCAAGGAAAATGTTCAAGGTTAACTATTTCCTTGCGCCAGTCTGTGCAAGGTAGTTAAATGATCTTTTTCCTCCTTAGATGACCGGCGCAGAGATTTATAATGCCCCTTTGTGGTATTATAATCTGCGCAAGGTTTTTTTGAGAGTAAAATGATTACTCTGGAAATTCACTCAAGGTTAACTATGTTCCTTGCGCGAGCCCGTGCAAGGTAGTTAAATGATTCTCTCCTTTTTAGGTGACCGGCGTAGGGTTTTATGAAGCCCTTCTTTTGTACCATAGTCTGTGTAATGTTTGCTTGGTATATATAAATGGGTATGGTCTCTTGCTTGGCGCAAGAATTTGGGACCATACCCCTTCAAGTCCCCCCAGTCCAGTGTTGCTCCTATGCGCAAGTAGTAAGTAGGTGGAGCACTAGACTAAATAAAAATTGTAATGTTTGCTGTATTCTTGTAAATAGTTTCGTTGCACTGAAGGAAAGGACAAACTTCATTAAGGAAACCTTCTGGCTAAGGAAAGACAATTTTGAAGTTTGAAAAAGCTTATCATTGTGTCAGGGTTTGGTCAAGAGCACGTGACGAAGTGACGTTTGACGTACTGTATAACTGCTGTCGGCACGTTTACTGCAGGCATTTATTGCGATGCCTATATATATATATATATATTCACCATTTGTGCCATACCTTCTTTGTGCTTTTTTCAGGATCTAAGTTTGAATTGATTGCTATTTTTGTTTCATGTAATGGAAAATGATTGAAAACAGAAAATAAATTCAGCGGATTAATGGAAAACTTTTACAACAATCAATCAGTCGTTTGTTTTCATCACCATCATGCTTTCAAGTAATTAAACTATTGCATGTGATTCACAAACTCCCCTTAGCCCAATAACGATCGTTTGATAGGAAGAAATGAAGAAGATATGCGAAATTGATCTTTTTAAGAAGACAAGTGTTAACTGTTACATTGAGCACCTATTTATACTAAATGTTTAACCACTGATCGTCTTACAATGACGTCAGGGTTGATAGTGACAACTAACAAACGTAACTAACTACAAACACTGCTTAGACTAAACTATCAGTGCATAGCACTGTTACATTGATTAAGCTAATTCTAAACTAAGCACTGCTGGCTATCCTCTGTTCTTGTGATCTTCTATCAGCGGTTGGGAGTTTCTTCTATCAGAGGATAGGAAGCAATGAGTTTAATGAAAGCAGTAGATACTCATCAGCGGTTTAGAACCTCTAATGGTTGGATCAAAGCTTGGATGGTATGTTTTGACTTTGTATCATCTGTTCCTTTCGAAAGGTTCAATCCCAACAATCTCCCCTGGAACAGATGATGCCAAAAACACCTTATTCTTGATCTTTATTCCTCAGAAAGAATACTCTTATTTGACCCTTGAATTGCAGTTCAAAGTTAAGAGATTCTAAGTCATCAGCATCCTTCTCAAGCTCTAAACTTAGTAGTTCGTGGAAGTCTTCTACTGTAAACCCATAAGCAGCTTCCATGGATAGTTTAGTGGCTTTACCATCAGACTTGAGCAGAGTCAATTCGTGGGTGTCTTTATTGACCTTCCACTTTAAAAATTTTGGGTCTGAAGGCTTTCTTGAAGGAGCCTTTATTGCTGAGGTTAGAAAAGGAGCTATTCTTGTCAGATCTTCTGCCAACTTGGTACTTCTATCATTTGTTGGATATTCCATCATATTTTTGATACCTTCTTTGATGAATACTTCTTAAAACTCTCTGTCAACCTTCTCAGACATCTCCTCTTGCCTTTTTCGCTTTAGCAAGGCAAGTGTGGATTGGGCAGATGTTGAGCTGGGCTTTTTAGAAAGTTGGGCTTTGAGAGCAACATCTTCTTTGGTATAATCAGGTTTAGGAGGCATTGATGGATCCCTTTTCCTTCTGGCTTCCAGCATCTTGTAGGTATCCAACAATCTTAGCTTTCCCCATCTCATTACCTGGTTCTTTGACCCATAATGATTTTGAATTAGCTCTTCTTTCATTCTTCTAAGCTTCAAGGTCTTTTCAGGTACATTCTTTTTGTATTTGTTCCAATCTGGGCATGTAGGTTTGTTGTGAGGATCTTCTAGTTGTTCTTCTATTCTTGCATTTTCTTCTTGAAGTTCACTCACAGACCAATCTTTGAACTGTGCCCTAGTTGCAACATATTTCTTGCTTTCCATGATGTGATTACCTTTCTTTCAAAAACTTATCTGCTTCAGAAATCTTAATTGATAGATTCTTTAAAAATCTTTCCAGTGATTTGACTTTGCTCAGCTGAAACTAGAGTTGGTTCTGCACTTCTCTATCACTTTTGCCTTTAGACAACTTCTTAGCAATATCCTCGGCCTGCCTTTCTTTGAGTTCCAGATACTTATCAATGTTTGCAGGCTTTGGATATCCTGGAAGAGATGGGAAATATCTTTTGTCTGGATCTTCTTCAGCGTAGAAAGATATGATTTCTTTCTTAACTGCAGGCAAATCAAGAGGAAACTTTATAACTGCAGGAACCACTTCTTTTGAAGGAGCAGATGTTGTAGTTGGGGAAGCAGAGGTTAGGTTTAACATTGGTGCAGATGCAAGAGGCATAGGAGCAGGGATCTTTTCTTCATTTATGACCTTTGTAACCTTCCTCCTCTTAAAACTGATTGATGGTGACGATGGATGGCTTGGAATTCTGGGTGGTGTTGGTAGTTGTTGTGTGGAAGTGGGAAAGGTGAGGATGGCAGTGGTTGTGATAACATCTGATACAACCTCTGCTGTGTCAACAGATATTGGCATAATAGTTGCTGTAACATCTGTTGGGGGTGGATATGGGAGTTGTGTGAGAAGATATGGTTGATTTTGTGATGACAGAGGTTTTTGTGGTTGGATTAGTAGCAACTTTAGTTTTGAGAGGTGTGGATTCTGGTTGTCTTGCTTTTGTAGAAGATCTCCTCTTTGTTGAGGTACCAATCTCTCCCTTTTCTAACTGCTGATCAATCTTTTTCTCAACCAGCACCTTGCCTTCATCAAACACAGTCTTCTTATGAGACATCTTTGCCCTTGCCAAAATATCTTCAGTTGTGTCAGGTTTCTTGGAGCCATCTGGCTTAGGGATATTCACTGTAGGCCTTGCCTTAGCATCATCTATCTTCAACTTTTCTTTTTCCAAAGGTTTCTCCCCCTTTTTGGCTTCATCTGGACTAACAAAAATAACATTTAGAGGAGATTTACCAGTGGTGGTGAGCAAGTGGGCTTTGATTGCCTTGATGTCTGCAGCAGTATCATTGTATCTTGCATCAACCATATTCCTGAGTTCCATCATCTGATGATTATGTTTTTGCTCCAGGAAATGTTTCTCTTGTTGAAAGATTGGATTTATTGCAGATTTGAGCTCAGCAGTGGTTGGAACAGGGGATTGACTCTGAATAGTGATCAACTGTTTCAAAAGATCTTTAATTTCATCAACAGTGGTTTCAACATTGGTAACCCTCTTCATCAATTCTTGGTATTTTAGATCATCACCTAACTTAATAGGATCATCTGAACTCCTACCAGATGTGGTAGTTGTATCTAAGATATCATGAGCATGTGGTTTTCCACTTGCTTCAATCTTAGATGCCCCTTTGTCTTGGTTCTGGTACTTCCTACTGAAACAGAGGTTACCTTAGTAGCCTCAGTAGTGGTTTCCTTCAACAAGGACTTAGCTATGTAACCACTATCCAATTGAGAACTTGGGAGTTCAGCAATGTAGTGGCTGCCTTTGTTGAACTATCACCAAGGGTTACATGTAACCTAAGGGATGTAGCCTTTTCATTTGCTGATGGGCTAGCAATTAGAAATAAGTCAGGCCCAGCTTCTTGTTGAAGTATATTCTCATTGATGAGTTGGTGAGAAGTGTTGGATAATGTCTTCTCAATATCTATTGCATTCAGCAAGGGTAACATTGTAGGTGGAAGTGATGTCATTGGTGAGTGTGGCTGTGTAGAAAGCGACATTGCCCTGGGAGAGGGACTGTGGAAGATAGAACCAAGTGATCCTAGAGCTTTATAATTGGGTGTCCCTGTGCCTACAACCTGATCCTTTTGTGAGGATGAAGGAGGAGTTTCAAAGCTGGTTTGAGATCTTTCTACCATCTGCTGTAAAGAAGTAGCAGCAGCGGTTTGTGACGTTGGTGCTGTCATTGTGTTAACCTCTGGGATCTTATCTTCCAGAGGACCCTTTTTGGGTTTGGTGGGTTTTCTGGATGCTCTGGATGGTTTCTTTTTGGAGATTTTAGGTGTGGGTTTCAGGGCAGCGGTTGTGATGCCCTGATCACCTAGACCAGTAGCCTCAGCAGCCGAAGGTTGAGCTTGAACATTATGTTCTTGTAAAATAGGCTCAGCCTCCTCTGCTTCTGTTTTGGAAACTTTGTCTTGATTTGTTATGCGGGTAAATGTTTCATGATTGAGGTCGCCAGGATTGGTTACGACGCCTTGTTTACTTGCATATGATTTTATCTAATCTTGCAAGTAAACACTCAAAAATCTCGGATGTATCAAAAAAGCTTTTCTTTTGGGAATATTATTAAAGTTGTTTACAAGATCATGGAACAGCACCTGGGATAGGTTAAAATCAGAATCGGTTAGTATTGCAAATCCCAGATACTGGATGTTCAATGGAATCTCGTTGAAAGCAGTTGTCTTTGCAGAGACACATGTAAGTAAAGTGTGGAAAAAGAAAGGAAATGATATGGATGTTGCATATCATTTAACATGAAAACTTAGGAGATAGATTGTGGGCTTATTTTCAAACGTGTGCCACCAACTTTTGAAGTGATGGAATAGGGCACACCATCAGCGGATGAGTTCACTTTAGCATTCGCCCAAAATTCTCTTAATGAGTCGATGTAAACTGGGGCTTTTACTTCCAACATGTGCTTAAATTTTGATTCTTTCAGAATCCGTATCATTGGATGATAGGGAGTGTTTGCGCCAGTTTCATCGAGAATAGCAGTGTAGTTATGTGGTGTTTTGATGGTTAGGATAAATGGGGGTTGTTCTTGTAACAACTCCGATTTTCGTTGTTATCTTTTCTTTTATATATCGATTGTATCTATCCTTTGTAAATCTCGAGATTCGTTTATAAGAAAAGGTTATGTTAATTAAATTGTGTTGAGTTACAGTTATATTGCATCTAATCGCTTATTAAATCGCATCGCTAATCTCATCGCATCGCAACTCGCAGTTAATTATAGGGTTTTATGTTAGTTATGTGTTATGTATGTTTGTGGTTATGATTACGCTCGCTATCGCATCTCACTCGCACACTCGAATCGCTAAATCACACTATTATATCAATTATAACGCTTAAAGAAGTAATTAATACGAACCGAATCACCAAACGAACACTTAACGCGAAATCAGCAAACGAAACTTGGTCACCAGGCCAAGTTCCGCCGAACTTGACTCCCACAAGTTCGCCCGAACTTGATTGAGACACAAGAACCCCCCTTCATTTGTCCCCAAGTTCGCTCGAACTTGTACAGGTATGTACAAGTTCGGCCGAACATAACTAATTCCTTCTGAAAACCTAGCAAGTTCGCCCGAACTTGCAAGAATTTCATGCAAGTACGACCGAACTTGACTCCTCAGCTCTCCATTTTTGCCTTCACCTATAAATACTCAGCCCCATTCTCTCATTTTGGGACTAATGACGTATGTTTCGTTCACTTTTGAATGGAACGAGGCGTTGTCAAAGCTAGATCTCAGATCCGAAAGCACAAGGACGAAATCGTCACTTTACACAAGCTGGACTAACCCAAACGAACCTTCAAGTTCGTCCGGATTAGCCCGATTTTCAGTAAAATGGCTAAGTTCGCTCCAAAAGACCTCTCCGGCCTAAGCTTTACTCAGTGGCTTAAGGTTGGAGGGATGGACACTCGATTTCCTCAGCAAACTTGTCATCCACTTTATGAAATCCCACAAGTTCGCCCGAACTTGTCGAGTTTCCTAGAGAAACTTACAAGTTCGCCCGAACTTGACTCACAACCCAGCAGACTAGTACAAGTTACTGCTCAACCCAAACTTAACCGTTTCAGCAAATCAGAAGACTGATGCACTTCTGTTCGTTTACATGCTGATCTGGCGCTCTCCGCAACTCTTCTCAGATCCCTCATCTCACCTAAAACGCACCGACTGTGAGTATACTTGACCCGTTTTCGCTTTAATGCACTATTTGGGTGTTACATACGTTCCTATATCAAAAACACCTCACAAATCAAACTGTTTATCACACGCGAATAATCTGATTATGTATGCTCAATACGTGGTACTAGAAACATGTGACTAGGACTTATTTCCGTTAACTTGCCTCCTTAGCTAGTATGGTACTATAGTGTGGCTAACACCCGACAGGGTCTAGTTAGGATGGACGCGCAAGCCTTCTCACGGTAGTTAGCATGAGAAATAACCCTATGTTTATCTGTGTGATGTGTTTTGGTGTATCATGATATGTAATTGGACTCTTTCGCGAACGGTTTCTCTATTACGCTAGTATACAAAAACCTATATGCTCACCTTTACTTAATTGTATTGACTTGTATTTTAACGTATGTAACAGGTTGATGAGTTAGCTTATCGGAAGCATTGGATAGCCGAGCTTAGTTGTTTTAGTTTAGAATGGTTTGTAATAAAATCTAGGGGATATCGAACCTTATTGTTTTATGAGAAAGTTATGTATTTCGTGACATTGTTGATGACGTATTGTTTAGTAGTATGGGATATTAGACGTTAAAATATTGTCGAATGAATAGTGTTATGGAAATTTCTCGTGAGACAATCTGGTCGCCTAGTGCCACTAACCCCGATGTTTCCGCCATCAGTTGGGTGTGACAGATTGGTATCAGAGCAAGCCCATAACCTTAGGATTATAGGTAGAATTGCCATGATTCGACTTAGTAGCATGTTTAAGTACCCGATTGACCGATCTTTGACTTAAATGTTAAACTACTTGCCATAAATTCTTAAATGTGCCTTTCCTAAGGCTAACACAAAATACACGGTTGGAAACGCCCGTATCACACAAAACGAGTGATCAAGTCGAGATTAGGTGTGAAAACCGAGAACTCTCGATGAGATCATTCACTTCGCGCAATCTCTATCGCAGGAGATACCCTCGTTGAGTTAGGAGTGATATCCAAACCTCGACGAAAATCTCCATTTCTATCTAGTGGAACGCCCGATGTGATCGGTGCGCGTAGCCACAACTAGGAACGACGTTGCTAAGTTAGGGGTGAAACCCGCATCTTAGTAACAAATTCCACCTCTCGACTTTCAATCTCACCAAAGTGTCGATTAATCCAATGGTTTGGAACACATATTAACTGGAAGGGTGAACGTCGTTAGCCGCTTGCAGTGAGAGCATTTATCTATTAGCCCAAAGCATGGGTCCAAATGCAAAGGGTAGTCGAACCACTTTGGGTAGTCAACGTCTCAAAACCCCGGACACTCCCAATTGATTTAAGCCTATATTGTCGATTTACGCATCATCGAGTTTATTATTATTTATGTGTTTAAAATTTTGAGAATTTTCGCTTTATTCGGGTTCTCGCTTTATTTATTTCTCGCATTATCGATTTCTCTCTTTACGCTCCATAAACGCATGCACTAATCGCACAACACCCGTAATCTAGAACGCTAAATTAATACACCAACAAAACTAATCGCTTAACTCGCTTACGCCTCTGAGGACATGTGTGCCTCATGCGCGGTATCACTCGATTATATATATCGCTTATATCTCGCTATTATATCGCATCTCCAACGCGCTACGCTTTACTTATAAGAAGGTGAATACGTGCAAAGTATATGCTTATATGAATTATGTGCTTATGTGCTTACGTGCGTATGTGCCTACGTGTTTATGTGCCTACGTGTTTATATGATTTTGTGTCTTGTATGAATAATAATAATAATAATAAATACTTAAACATAACTCTATTATTATCGAATCTCATCTAATCTAAATCCTTCGTGTAGATGTCTTCAATGGGATCGCACACCAGAAGGAATCTCCAGCGTAGCAACGCCGACAAGCGTATCGCTACAATGGTAGCCAAGGAAATTGCTAAGGTCATCCCGTAAATCGTCTCGGAAATTCATGCTGTGAGCAGTAACTCATCGGTCGACTCGAAAGCTGAAAACCCCAAGTCACGATTCAGCTTCAAAAATTCAAGGCTTGTGCACCTCTCACCTTCACGGGCAACGACCGACCGACTGCGATGTTCCATTGGTTTGACGCCATTGAGGTCACCTTAGGCAAAGTGGATGCCCCGATGACCTTCGCACGGTGAACGCTACCGGAGTCTTCCAATCCCGTGCTCTGGACTGGTGGACCGCCGAAAGAAATAGGCGCGGTAATGATGAAGCCTATAATCTGTCTTGGGAGGAACTCAAGGAAGTGATGATGAAGGAGTTCTGTCCTCCACACGAGATTCAGAAGCTCTAGAATGAGCTTAGGAGGAACTCAAGGAAGTGATGATGAAGGAGTTTTGGATTTACCGCTCGATTTAAAATTTTGAGCATCATCTGTCTAGCCAAGTTGATACTACTGAGAAAGCTATCAACAAGTATATCCGTGCTCTACCCGAATGTGTCGAGAATTATGTGAAAGTTGCTCGTACTACAACCATCGAGGAAACCTACATGCTCGCCGCTGAGATCAATGATCAGCGAGTTCAAAATGGGTACTTCAAGAACTCTGTAAAAGTTGCCAATCAAGCTGTCACCGAACCAACTGCTGCTATCGAACCACCCAGTGACCAGAAAGGGAAAGCGTCAGGGACGCAAAAGAGGAAACCCTAGCAAGAACTACGCCGCTGCTACACCGCTCAACTATCAGCCTTATCAGGCTCCTGCTCAGGACGCACCCCCAGCTAAATGTGCGTACACCGGTCCTCACCCACTGTGCCCTAAGTGCACATACCATCATGTGGTGGGTGGAAACCGCCGTTTTTGCACAAACTGCAATATCTACGGCCACTTTACTGTCAGTTGCGGTACCGGCCCTCGCCAACCTGCTCCTCAAGCTCCAGCACTGCCAGCTCCTTAGCGTACTCCCCAGAACAACCAACAACAACAAGCAGCTCCAAAAGCACATGTGTGTTACGTGTGTGGTGATCTGAACCACTTTGCAAATGTCTGCCCAAACCGTACCATCAAGCAAGAGCCGCAGCAACAGCAGCCCCAACAGCAGCCACCACCGCAGCCTCAGCAGCAACAACAAGCTGCACGTGGAAGAGCTTTCAACCTAAATCACCGTCAGGCCCAGAATGACAACAATGTTGTCAACGGTACGTTCCTCGTTAATGGTATTTATGCTTCGTGTTTATTTGATACTGGTGCCGATAATTGTTTTGTATCGTTAGAATTCGAAAAGGTTTTAAAATCTAAACGCGCTAAACTCCCAAAGACTTTCGATGTGGAAGTCACCACCAGAAAATCCGTCACCTCCGTCCTACGTGGTTGTTCTCTCGATCTCAACAACCATGTCTTCTCGATCAATCTCATAACTATGCAGTTAGGCAGCTTCGATATCATAGTCGGTATGGATTTTCTTCGTGAAAACCATGCTGAAGTTGTATGCTTTGATAAAATGATTCGCTTCCCTCTCCCTATCGGTGATCAACTTCATGTTTATGGTGAAACTCCCTCAAAGAAGTTGATGCTTTTGTCATGTACCCGAGCACATAAATGCTTGCAAAAGCGATGTGTTACATTCCTCGCCCATATCGTGAACCAGGAGAAAGCAAAGAAGACTTTCAAAGATGTTCCCGTTGTTTGTGAATTTCCTAAAGTCTTTCCCGACGACTTGCCCGGTTTACCCCCTACTCGCGATGTTGAATTCCGTATCGATTTAGTTCCCGGTGCTACTCCAGTTGCTAAAGCTCCTTATCGTCTCGCACCATCCGAAATGCGCGAGCTATCAAGCCAACTTCAAGAGCTTTTGATAAAGGTTTCATACGCCCGAGCACTTCGCCGTGGGGCGCACCCGTTCTTTTTGTTAAAAAGTAAGATGGGACGTTACGAATGTGCATCGATTATCGTGAACTTAACAAACTCACAATAAAGAACCGCTATCCTCTTCCTCGAATCGACGACTTATTTGATCAGCTTCAAGGTGCTACTTGTTTTTCTAAGATCGATTTACGTTCCGGCTATCACCAGTTACGCGTGTTGCATGAAGATATTCCGAAAACCGCCTTTCGTACTCGATATGGCCATTTCGAATTCGTGGTCATGCCTTTTGGTCTTACAAATGCACCCGCGGTCTTCATGGATTTGATGAACCATGTATGTAAAGCTTTCTTAGATCGTTTCGTCATTGTTCTCATCGATGATATCCTTATCTATTCGAAGTCGAGAGACGAACACGCGCGCCATCTTTGTTTAGTCCTCGAACTTCTTCAAGGAAATCGCCTTTATGCTAAGTTCTCCAAATGTGAATTCTGGCTCGAAGAAGTCCAATTTCTCAGCCACATCGTTAATAGTCAAGGAATTCACATCGACCCTGCAAAGAACGAAGCCGTCAAGAGTTGGATTACACCGAAGAATGCATCCGAAATCCGTTCATTTCTTTGATTGGCGGGTTACTACCGTCGATTCATCGCCGATTTCTCGAAAATCACCGTTCCGCTTACCGCTTTAACTCATAAAGACAAACCTTTTGTTTGGGATTCCAAGGCAAGAGGAAGCTTTTCAAACCCTCAAGTGTATGCTATGCAACGCTCTGTCCTCGCCCTACCCGATGGAAATGACGATTTCGTTGTTTACTGCGATGCCTCAAACCTTGGTCTTGGTTGTGTTCGCATGCAACGAGACAAGGTTATCGCGTATGCGTCTCGACAACTCAAGATCCACGAGAAGAACTACACAACCCACGATCTCGAACTCGGTGCAGTTGTTTTTGCATTGAAGATATGGCGACACTACCTTTACGGTATTAAGTGTACGCTCTTCACCGACCATAAGAGCTTACAACATATCTTCAATCAAAAGGAACTGAATATGCGCCAACGCCGATGGGTTGAACTTCTCAACGATTACGATTGCGAGATACACTATCATCTCGGCAAAGCAAACGTCGTCGTCGATGCTCTAAGCCGACGAAGCTATGTATATAGTGTTCGTGACTCCCAAGCTTTGAATGATCTAGAAATCATGATTCACTCCGCTCAATTCGCCTGTTTTAACGAGAATACTTTGGAGGAAGAATGAAATGTGGTACCGAAACTCAACTCGTTGTTAAACCTAATGGTATTTACTACTATCTCGATCGCGTTTGGATTCCTACCCGTGACAATCTTCATGAATTGCTAATGACCGAAGCTCATAAATCTCGATATTCCATTCATCCCGGAGCCGACAAGATGTACCAGGACCTTCGTCCTAAGTACTGCTGGTCGGGCATGAAAAAGGATATCGCCGTGTACGTTTCAAATTGCTTAACCTGCTCGAAGGTTAAAGCCGAGCATCAAAGGCCCTCTGGCTTACTTGAACAACCCGAAATCCTGATGTGGAAATGAGAGAGTATAGCTATGGACTTTATTACGAAACTTCCCCGCACTTCATCCGGTCACGATAGCATTTGGGTTATCGTTGATCGTCTTACTAAATTCGTGCACTTTATTGCTATACGAGAAGACTTTAAGGTCGAACGGTTAGCCCGAATCTATACCCGACGAAGTTATACGTCGACATGGGACGCCTCGTGACATCATCTCTGACCGAGACGGTCGTTTTACCTCGCGTCTCTGGGAGACTTTTCAATCCACTCTTGGTACTACTCTCAATCTCAGTACAGCTTTTCACCCGCAAACCGACGGTCAGACTGAGCGCATGATTCGCACCCTCGAAGATATGCTTCGTGCGTGCATCATAGATTTCGGTGGTAATTGGGATACGCATTTACCTTTAATCGAGTTCTCGTACAGTAATAGTTATCATGCCAGCATTCAAATGGCTCCTTTTGAGGCGCTGTATGGAAAAAATGTCGATCACCTATTGCATGGCACGAGATCGGAGAAGCACAAATCACCGGTCCCGAGCTAATTCAAGAAACGACAGACAAAATCCTCCAGATCAGAGACAATCTCTTGAAAGGTCGGAGTCGTCAAAAGAGTTATGCCGATAAACGCCGCAAGCCCCTACAGTTCGAAGTGGGAGATCACGTTCTCCTAAAGGTTGCACCTTGGAAGGAAGTGATCCGCTTCGGGAAGAAGGGAAAGCTAGCTCCTCGATACGTTGGTCCCTTTAAGATTCTGGAAAGGATCGGTAAAGTAGCCTATCGTCTCGAACTACCGGCGGAACTTAACAACGTTCATCCGACTTTCCATGTGTCTAACCTCAAGAAATGCCTAGCCGAAGAAAATCTCCATGTATCTCTCGAAGATCTAACAATCAACGAGACTCTCCATTTCGTGGAAAAGCCTGTCGAGATCATGGACCGAGAAACCAAGAAACTACGGCGCTCTCACATCCCTATCGTGAAGGTCCGATGGGAGGGCAAACGCGGCGCCGTGTTCACTTGGGAATTGGAAAGTGACATGAAGGCCAAATACCCGCACCTCTTTGTTACGGCCACTACTTAAATTTCGGGACGAAATTTCCTAAAGTAGGGAGACTGTAACAACTCCGATTTTCGTTGTTATCTTTTCTTTTATATATCGATTGTATCTATCCTTTGTAAATCTCGAGATTCGTTTATAAGAAAAGTTTATGTTAATTAAATTATGTTGAATTACAGTTATATCGCATCTAATCGCTTATGAAATCGCATTGCTAATCTCATTGCATCGCAACTCGCAGTTAATTATAGGGTTTTATGTTAGTTATGTGTTATGTATGTTTGTGGTTATGATTACGCTCGCTATCGCATCTCTCTCGCACACTCGAATCGCTAAATCGCACTATTATATAAATTATAACGCTTAATATAACTAATTAATACGAACCGAATCACCAAACGAACACTTAACGCGAAATCAGCAAACAAAACTTGGTCACTAGGCCAAGTTCGGTCGAACTTGACTACAACAAGTTCGCCCGAACTTGACTACTACAAGTTCACCCGAACTTGCCTGAGACACAAGAACCCTTCATTTGTCCCCAAGTTCGCTCGAACTTGTACAGGTATGTACAAGTTCGGCCGAACTTAACTAATTCCTTCTGAAAACCTAGCAAGTTCGCTCGAACTTGCATGAATTTCATGCAAGTTCGACCGAACTTGACTCCCCAGCTCTCCATTTTTGCCTTCACCTATAAATACTCAGCCCCATTCTCTCATTTGAACTTGCTGCAACTTCGCCCAGAGCTTCCGAAACCCGAAACCCGAAACCCTCTGTTTTCTAAGTAAGAATCAACCTGATTTCAACTACAATGATGTTCAACTAAGATTTACATTGTTTTTCAACGATTTTGTACAAGGCATTGCCTTCGTTTTCATCAAATCTCTTCTGTTTACGAAAATCTTCATCTTTTTCTATCAAAACTTCTGCTACCACTCAGATCTAGGCTAGATCTGAGCAAAACCTTTTAAATCATTGATTTTTACACCATTTTCGGACTAATGACGTATGTTACGTTCACTTTTGAGTGGAACGAGGCGTTATCAAAGCTATATCTCAGATCCGGAAGCACAAGGACGAAATCGTCACTTTAGACAAGCTGGACTAACCCGTACGAACCTTCAAGTTCGCCCGGATTAGCCCGAGTTTCAGTAAAATTGCTAAGTTCGCTCCAAAAGACCTCTCCGGCCTAAGCTTTACTCAGTGGCTTAAGGTTGGAGGGATGGACACTCGATTTCCTCAGCAAACAACGCGAAAACGCAAGATTTTGGACCCGAAAACATCAAGTCGCTCGAGATTGCACTGATTTTTGACAACACAGTAAGCCAAGTTCGGCCGAACTTGAGTGAAAATGGCCAACAATTCATCAGGAAACCCTCAAGTTCGCTCGAACTTGCAAAGTTTCTCAGGAAACTTCACAAGTTCGGCCGAACTTGTCATCCACTTTATGAAATCCCACAAGTTCGCCCGAACTTGTCAAGTTTCCTAGAGAAACTTACAAGTTCGCCCGAACTTGACTCACAACCCAGCAGACTAGTACAAGTTCGGCCGAACTTGGCTACTGCTCAACCCAAACTTAACCGCTTCAGCAAATCGGAAGACTGATGCACTTCTGTTTGTTTACAGGTTAATCCGGCGCTCTCCGCAACTCTTCTCGGATCCCTCATCTCACCTAAAACGCACTGACGGTGAGTATACTTGACCCGTTTTTGCTTTAATGCACTATTTGGGTGTTACATACGTTCCTATATCAAAATCACCTCACAAATCAAACTGTTTATCACACGCGAATAATCTGATTATGTATGCTAAATACGTAATACTAGAAACATGTGACTAGGACTTATTTTCGTTAACTTGCCTCCTTAGCTAGTATGGTACTATAGTGTGGCTAACACCCGACGGGGTCTAGTTAGGATGGACGCGCAAGCCTTCTCACGGTAGTTAGCATGATAAATAAGCCTATGTTTATCTGTGTGATGTGTTTTGGTGCATCGTGATATGTAATTGGACAATTTCGCGAACGGTTTCTCTATTACGCTAGTATTACAAAAACCTGTATGCTCACCTTTACTTAATTGTAATGACTTGTATTTTAACGTATGTAACAGGTTGATGAGTTGGCTTATCGGATGCATTGGATAGCCGAGCTTAGTTGTTTTAGTTTATTTTGTTTTGTTTAGAATGGTTTGTAATAAAATCTAGGGGATATTGAATCTTATTGTTTTATGAGAAAGTTATGTATTTCGTGACATTGTTGATGACGTATTGTTTAATAGTATGGGATATTAGACATTATAATATTGTTGAATGAATAGTGTTGGGAAATTTATCGTGAGACAATCCGGTCGCCTAGTGCCACTAACCCCGATGTTTCCGCCATCGGTTGGGGTGTGAAAGTTCTTGTGTCAATTTCTTCTTCGATTCTGTTTTAGGAGCCATGATTTTGGAAGATTTTTTAGAGAAGGGCTTTGAAAAATTTGAAATCGCACAAGAAAAGTGAAACCTCTGTTTGGGGATAGAACAAGGTTTTATAGAAAAGTGCACTTGACGTGGCGTCTGATGCAACATCTGTCGAATAACATCTGTCCACGTGTAACCTCTGTTTGACAATGGAAAACAGTTGTTTGGCTAACCACTGTTAGAGCAAAACTACCCGTGGTTGTGATCAATTTAAATACTATCAAAGGTTTGCATCAGTGGATAGATTTTTCTAAACAATAGTATTTTTGTGCTGTCGGAGCTTTGAATAGACTTTAAGGATTTATTGAAAAATTCAATTTTAACTATTTTTAAGGATGAATTTCTGATTTTCTAAAAACATTTTATTGCTATTTACACATGGATCACAAGAAAAATTGTTTTTTTAATTCATGTTTAGCATTCCAAGCATTGATATCAAACTGTCAAATGTGGAAGCATCAAGTGCTTTTGTCAACACATCTGCTAGTTGATCCTTGGTATGGACATGTTGTAAAGAAATAAGACCTTTTTCATAGCAATCCCTCACAAAGTGATGTCTGATGTCAATGTGCTTGGTGGTGGAATGTGAAACTGGATTTTTGATGATGTTTTCTGCTGCTTGACTATCAATTTTGAGAGGAGTCCTCAAGGCAGTCACACCAAAATCCAGAAGTTGATTTTGAAGCCACAAAATTTGAGCAGTGCAACTTGCAGCAGTTATATATTCTGCTTCAGCAGTGGATGTGGATACTGCAACTTGCTTTTTGCTTTGCCAAGATATTAGGCAATCTCCTAGGAATTGGGCTCCCCCAGATGTGGACTTTCTTGTTGTTTTACATCCAGCAAAGTCACCATCAAAATATCCTGCAAGCTCAATGTTACCATTAGCTGGATACCAAATACCAAGTGTGGGAGCACCTTTTATGTATCTGAATATCCTTTTTACAGCAATAAGATCTGATTTTCTTGGCATTGACTGTGATCTGGCACAGACACATGTAGCAAACATGATGTATGGCCTTGATGCAGTTAGGTACATTAAAGACCCAATCATGCTTCTATACAATGTTTGATCAACAAGGTCATCTCTGCCATCTACAGTGACTAGCTTGGATGTCGCCATGGGTGTGCTACAAGGTTTACAATCATCCATATCAAATTTCTTAAATAGTTCTTTCACATACTTATTTTGATGAATGAAAGTGCCTTTTTGCATCTCTTTGACTTGTAAACCAAGAAAACATTGCAACTCACCCATTGCACTCATCTCAAACTCTGCTGCCATGAGTTTCTGAACTCTTCACACATGGCAGTGCATGTGGATCCAAAAATGATGTCATCCACATAAATATGGATAAGCATCAAATCTTTTCCTTTCCATTTTAAAAATAGGTTTTTCTCAATCCTACCTCTAGTAAAACCAATGGATAAGAGAAAAGTGGATAGAGTATCATACTAAGCTCTTGGTGCTTGTTTTGACCATACAGTGCTTTGTTTAACCATGTAAACATGATCAGGATGAAAGTGATCCTCAAATCCAGGAGGTTGACAAACATATACTTCTTTCTTGATCTTTCCATACAGGAATGCACTTTTGATGTCCATTTTATACACCTTGATGTTGTGGTTAGCAGCAAAAGCTAAGAACAAACGAATGGCTTCTAACCTTGCTAATGGAGCAAAAGTTTCATCTTAGTCAATCCCTTCTTCCTGTATGTAGCCTTGAACCACGAGCCTTGCTTTATTCTTGACAACAATACCCCTTTCATCAGCTTTGTTCTTGAAGACCCACTTTGTGCCGATGGGACTCACATCTTTTGGCGGTGGTACAAGTTCCCATACTTGTTGTCTTTGAACTGTAGGAGCTCTTCTTGCATGGCCTCTACCCAGCTGTTGTCTTTCAGTGTCTTTTGGTACTTGACAGGCTGTGTGAGTGATAGAAAACCAGCAAAAAGACAAATGTTTTGGGCTTGGCTTTTTGTGAGGACACCCTCATTGACGTTGCCAATAACTTGATCCAATGGATGGCTTTTGAGGAAAATCAAATCACCTTGATATGGAACAATGGCATTCTAAGGAGAAGCTTGCAAATGTGTATCATCTGAGCTAACCTCTGCTGGTGAATTTGATGGTCCAGCCTCTGATTGAAATGGTGGTGGAGGAATTGGTGGTATGGATGTGAAAGTGGGTTGATTTTTTTCCATTTGTTGTGGACTTTTATCAACAGATGTTTGGTATTGAGAGCTGGCACAGGTTTGAGTATTAACCACTATTGACCTGGCAGAGCTTTCACCACTGCTACTAACATCTGCTCCTCTGCCTGATGGATAGATTTTGAAATTTGGAAGAATGCAATCATATCCTTGCTCTTGAAATAATGATTGCGGGTACCTGCAGGGTTAGTCTTGACAGACACATCTTCAAATGTAAATTTAGACAAATCAAACAATTCAGCAGGTCCATTTGCTGGGGTTTTTAAAGATGAGAGTTCATTGAACTTCACATTTAGAGTTTCCTCAACACACTTGGTCCTAGAGTTAAAAACTCTGTAGGCTTTGGCAGTGGTTGAGTATCCCAAAAAATAACCACAATCAACTTTGGCTGCAAACTTGGATATTGAATACTTGATGTTTAAAATGAAGCATGGGCAGCCAAAGACTTTGAAATAAGAGATCAGAGGTTTGATTTTGTAAAGCAATTCATAGGCAGTCTTTTGATGCCTAGGGTTTATCAAAACTCTATTCTGGACATAGCAAGCAGTGTCTACAGCCTCTGCCTAAAAGGACATGGGTAAACCTGAGTCTGCAAGCATGGTCCTGGCTGTTTCAATTTAAGTTCTGTTTTTCCTTTGAACAACCCCATTTTGTTCTGGAGTTCTAGGGATGCTGTATTATCTAACAATCCCTTTTGACTCACAAAAGGCATCCAACTCCTTGTTCCTAACCCTGTCCCATTATCACTCCTAAAAATTTTTACAGGAAGATCAAATTGCTTTTCAACTTATTTGACAAAGTTTTGCAAAATGTTTGTTGTTTCATCCTTAGGGTGTAAAAAGAAAGTCCATGTGAAACTAGAAAAATCATCAACTATCACCAGACAATATGTTTTGTGTTTTAAGCTCATGATTTTGACAGGTCCAAACAAGTCCATATGAAGCAACTGTAGACACTGACTTGTTTTAGACTCCTCAATTGACTTGTAAGAGCTTTTATGTTGTTTACCTTTTAAACAGGAAACACAAGGCTTTTCACAAGTATATTGTTTTTGGGGCAAACCTCTAACCAGACTTTGTTTTGACAGAGTGGAGGTGGTTTTTAGATTTGTGTGCCCTAGCCTTTTATGCCATAGCTCTGTCTCTTTGCTTTAGGCAACTGAGAACAAGCATGCATTTGACACAGGGTTATCCTTTACCATAACAACCACATACACATTTCCTACTCTATGAGCAGTCATCTGTGCTTTGCTATCTGCAATGATTTGATCAATCTTTTTGACAACCTATGGCCCTACTATTTGGCAAGTTTTCTTTGTGAAAAAGGAACCATACCCCTTATCACTCATCTGTGAAACACTTAAGAGATTGAATTTTAGATTGTCAATGAGATTCATATTTTCAAACTTGAGTTTTCCTGCTGAGACACATACTGACCTTAACACCTTCCCTTTTGAATTATTTCCAAAAGATATATCACCCCTCCATGAGCTTTAAAATCTCTG
Source organism: Scalesia atractyloides (assembly GCA_947069175.1). Classification (NCBI taxonomy): domain Eukaryota; kingdom Viridiplantae; phylum Streptophyta; class Magnoliopsida; order Asterales; family Asteraceae; genus Scalesia; species Scalesia atractyloides. The sequence goes on along the minus strand of CAMTDV010000010.1, from coordinate 49,933,267 downwards.
AGCAGGGCTTTACATCTTGTCATGTGCCTGGAGTCTCCACTAACTACATACCAAAGACTGTCAAGACAAGGAAGCTCCCTTCACATGTTTTGAAATAATTAGTTCAGGTGGGTCTCCAAAGCCAAAATGGAGATGATCCAGACTCAAGTTCAGATTGATGAGCAATGGTTGGATCAGGCTTTTGTAACCACTGCTATAAGCTACTTCCTATCAACTATTGGTAACCATGAGGATGCCTATTTACCCTTGGCTTAGAAGGCTTTTTGTAAGTCTCATAAGTCATAGGCACCTTTTGGTAATTAGGCTGGCTTTTCCCTCTTGGAAACTGGTTTGATGGAGGTGCATCTGTTACTTAAATTTCTCTACGAACAGAGGTTTGATTTAAAGGTTTGGTGACAGATGTTTCAATTGATTCAAACCTCTGCTTGGATTTATTTCCAGCAGAGCTTGAAAATTCTCTTTCTAGAGCTTTTTCTATAATCTCTTTTACCTTTTGATGATAGGTTTTGAGATAGACACACTCTTGAGTTGGATGATTTGTTTTGTTGCAGATGGTGCATCTAGGAGATTTAGGTATAACACAGGTTTTGTTTATGTCATTAGCGTTCAAAAGAAAACAGTCTGCCATTTCATGATTTCTCTTTTCATAAAATTCACAAAACAAGTGTTTAACCTTTTCTTTTCTTTTCATATCAGACTTTTTGAGAGCAGATGGTGTAACCTTTGCTGGCAAGTCCTTGATAGGGATCACCAGTGCTTTTATACCATCAAGAGTTGAAAAGTCCATTGGCTTGAAGTTTTCCAAAATATCACATTCATCTGACCAGGTTGGTTTAAACTGATATTTTCTTTTTCTTTTGGTGAAACCTCTGGTTTTTCAAGAACAAATCTGTTTCCTTCTTTATCAGTGATTTTAATTTCTTCACCAGCCAAGTTTGTGGGGACTATTTCAACAAGCTCAGAGTCAATTTTTGCAGCATTTTCACAAGTATGGTCATATTCCCTAAAGCCTATACCAAACTTTATGTTGCTATTGACTTGAGTATCAAGCATAAGCTCATAAGCTTTGCAAGACTCTACCCATTTTTCACAAGTGATCTGGGTAGATTCTAGCTCCTGTTTGCAAACTTGATATTTTTCTACCATAGTTGGAGCTGATCTTAGGTTATGCTTGATTCATGTCTTGGGCTACTCATTTCAGAATCTTTTTCACTTAACTTTGTTTTTAACTCTTTAACAAGTTTTCAAAATTAAGTTCATCTTCTAAAATTTTGTTTCTCATGTTTTCATTCACCTGTTTTATGTTTGCAAAAACAATAATGCATTTTTCAGAACATAGATCTTTCAGGATCTGAGGTGATACCTTCGAAGCAGCCATAAGAGCACAGTCACACTCTTCTTCACACACCTTTGTGTCCCATGGGTCAGATGACGATGATTACCATAAGTCTATTGTCTTCAAGTAGCAAGCTGTTGCTGAAGGGAAGATACCTTGGTTAGTGACTTTAAAGTGTCATGACCTGTTGGGGGCAGCTATGTGTAGCTAGAGCACCGCTGGCTGTCTGCGTTGAGATCTTATCAGAAACCGTCCAAGTGGAGCTGTTGGATATATATGTCCGGTTCGATAAGTCAACGCTACGGACCGAGTCTTGACCCGTAAGAGTTACACCGTGGGTGACGAACTTAAATCCACTTAACTAGTTTAACTGGTAATTACGAACAATATGCGAAACGGATCATAATTATATTTATGATCATGAGCGGGATTATATTATTGTTGCGGGTATTAACTGAGAGACGTGTACATGTACCGGGTGAGACGGGTATACTCATCTCGCCACTTGTCACACATGCACCCACGCTACGCCACTTGTCACGCATGCACACTTGCATCGCCACTTGTCGCGCATGCATAACCTCTTCACCATTTGTCATGCATGCAAGGAACCTTGGCCACTTGTCGTACATGCATGTGCATGTCCGACACTTGGCAAACATGCGTGAACCTCCATGTCCTATATAAACGAATGTTGGGTCTTGCATTTGTGAGGTTAGAGAAATGGAAGAACTTGCACAAAATACTCTCAAATACCCACAACCATAATCACCGCCACCGCTGTCGCCGGCCATAGCCGAGCCACTCCATCGCTGCCGGCCAAAACTGACGCCGCTGCCGCTATCGCCGTCACCGGCCACCGCCATCGCCGGTCAGCCGTCGCCGCTACCCGGGGTTATCCCCGCGTTCCGTTTGTTCGTTCACTAGCATGAGTTCGTTGAACCTCGGTATCTCGACCGGTTTAGTCATTAACCGAGGTATATCTTTATCATCGGTAGTTAGATGTTATTATCACTGTGCTCGTATTTGCATGTAACCGGATCATGTCGAGTTTCGTTTATTGTTGATCACTTGTTTATTTTTCCGTTGCGTTTTATTAATTAACTCGCTTAATTAATTTACCATTATTTATTGAACCGGGTTTTTGATAAATAAAATTTTAACCGATCACCATGGAAACCCAACAGGGTCTACAAGATTTTCAACCAGGACTTCGTACCTATATCAATTATCACCATCTTGATCGACAAAACCCATGATTTTCTATGATAATATATTTGAAACAAATGGTTAAATTATGCAATATGTTGGTGTACGTCTATTACTACATTCATACCCGTATGGTATATCTCTGGTGAACATGACGGTTCTTTCAAAATATGAAGGATCGTCAAGTTCAGGGATGTATGTTGGTTTCTTCTTGGTTATGATATCTTTGTATTTTGGATCAGTGCTGGGCCATAACCAAACAACTCCGTTTTGTGTTGTACTTGGATAAATACCAACACACGCTTTTGGGAAGAATGAACCTGCGAGTATCATATCGTTAATATCATTGTATAACAAAGTATGGAATTGTTGGAAAGAAGACCAGAAGTGATCTAATTTACCGCAGGACCGTCAAGAGGAGCTTGAGGAATTAATTTGCAGTCACCCGAGCCACCAAAGCACCAGCCATGGTACACACACTGCAACCTACCCCATTGATCAATCCTCCCTTCAGAAAGTGGAGCCAATCTGTGTGGACACCGATCATCGAACACTTTCCATGCATTCTCGTTCTTATCCCACCACAACACAACATCCAGACCCATCGCCTTTATCCCACGGGGAGCTCTTGTCCAAATCAGCCACCGGAGAAAAGTGCATACCAGTGAGAAAACCAGTCAAATTTCTCATCTTGATGATCAAGGTTTACGGTGTCGGTTTCTGCTTTGGGTTGGGTTGAAACGGAAGGAGAAATGGCATTGGACTTATTGAGTTTGGTTTTTGGAAATCGGGTTAAGCTGGATTTTTTATGAGTAAATGGAATAGTGAAAATTGGTTTGGAAAAGTGGGTTGTGATAAGTGAAGGTAGAGCAACAGTCGAGAGACTTCTTACACCTTCCATGGCGGGTCTTTGAGACTAGGATTTGCATTATTGGACATATATACAAGTCCCATGATTATGTTTAGTGGTACACCACTTTTACAGTCCACTACATAGAGCATTATTGGCTTTAGATTTGTAACTTTTTTGGAGGATATACGTAACCATTTAGCCGTTATTATGGGACATATCCTCTAAACTGTATTTTTTGCGGAGAATCTTTGTGTTAGGCCATCGTACTCTCCAAATAGTAGAGCACTGGTGCCTCACTCCGGTTAGACTATGTTATCTTAACTGGGTTCACGTTGGTTTTAAAGTTTGGCTTGGGCGTTTCCCAAGAAACCATACCGCCGACTGCCACTTGACAGACGTTGTGCCATCACAAGAGCTGAACACTCTCTGCGTAACACACGGTGGGGCGAAACCGTTCCAATGTGATTAATTAGATTCCACAATATTAATTTGCAACCATATAAGTTTTGAAACTGTATTAAATAAGTAGTGTTCTCATCTTTACTTCACATGGTAACGAATGTCAGAAAGAATACATACATATGATTATATGAAATTATAAACTTATAAGACAATCTCCGATGCAATGCAAGATGAAAATTCTTGTAAAATATTTTGCCACATCATCTCAATATTCAGTCACTCTCTTTCTTATTTTTTTTTTCTTCATTTAAGAACTCACTACTCACAAACCTTATTATCACTCCACAAATGCATACACTTAGCCAACAACATTTCTACCCTCTCTCTACACTCTCTCTCTCTCTTCCACTCATCATCCATGTCACAAATACACCTCAAACGCATTGTATTGGGTTTGGTCTAATATCTAATGTATTTTAAAAGAAGGGAGTAAGATCAAATACAAACCACATGTCATCCAAAAATTTTATGAACCGTTTAAAAAGTGTGATGCGGCATCCAACCAATTATAGAGAAACGATAAAATAATAACCTTAACAATATCAATCATATTGAATTCTCTATAATTATGCTAACGAGCAATCAGTTATATTTATAGATCCTCCTTTTATTTTCAACATAATGATATAATTCTAAAAAAAAAAGTGCTCATATAATTCTTAGAGCTTCCATGATTTATCTTCTGTGAATTGAATTTAGGGATTTGCATGACTGCATATAAATACAAGCATGTGATAAGGGATTGCTTCTTTCTTTAACATAAAAGCGGATATCATATAGAACAGCCAAAAGGCTAACTAAGACAAGATTAAATAGCACAACACACTACCCATCTATAGCATCTATACCTCCTTTTAACAATCTCTCCATATCAATATTTTTCGTTTTAGCTCTGCTTCTCAACCGTAAAAAAGGTTTATTCTTTTATTTCTTCTATTAGATTTGTATTGGTCATTTGGTCTTATGTACTCCATTGAAGATTTTATCGTTTCTGCTTATCCAAATCTTCCAAAAAGTAGCCACCATAACACAAGTCATCGTTTTCTTCTTTCTTTTTGTGGTCTTTATAGATTCCACGTGCATAATTTGTATTATTGAATATAAATAGTAAAATACAACCATTTGAGCGACTCTGAGGGATTCTGGTTAATGCATCACTCCAAGATCACCATATAAAGCATTATTGGCATGGGCTCTAGCTTTGCACTTAACTCATTTATTATTATTATTATTATTATTATTATTATTATTATTATTATTATTATTATTATTATTATTATTATTATTATTATTATTAGTATTATTATTATTATTATTATTATTATTATTATTATTATTATTATTATTATTTGTTTTGAGAATTTTGGTTTTTCTATCTTAACTTTTAACATGTGATTGTTTTATAAAATTCTAAATTTGTCAGTTGCGACTTGTCTATTTATATCTACTTTTGATAAAAAAAAATTCAAAATCAAGTTGTGAACTTGTGATTAATAATGTATAAGTAGGCAATCTTATGTTTTGTTTGTTTGTTTATATAAAGTCAGATCGGTTATCCTTTTCTTCTAAAATCTTTTTTTTATAAAATTGAACGGGTGAAATATAATTGACTTTTTTTTGTTCTTTACTCTGAGGATCAAAACCCATATCGTCCTAACAACTTCAGCTTTGGTACAGTATTTTTTTATATAATTCGTTATAAATTTCATTAAAATGAACCGAACTTTACCATGCGAACAATATGTGCACCAGACCAATACAACTATTCTTTTATAGGTTTCGGTCGAGTTTAGCATATTTGGTTTTCTCTTTTGGTTGTTATAGCATGTAACAAACCAAACAGAAGCCGGCCAAGTTCCCACAGCATAGCAAAGCAGAACTGATTCAATGCTGAAACCAAAGTTGTATTAAAAATAAAATGTATTTTGTATTTTAGTTTGTATCTTAGGCTATAGTGAGTACTGTTAACAAAGCGGTGGTCTGACGAACCTATATATATATAGTGTAAAGATAATATACAAATAATTCCTAACATATAACATAATCTTAACTTGAGAAATTTGTAAAGTTTATTTTTGAATTTTTTCCCATTACTTAAGTATATTGTTTCATTGAAAAATGTAAAAAAATGTGAATTTACGCATTAGAGTAATTATGTAATTACGGTAGAACAATTAATTCTACAATATTGGTAGAGTAATTAGTTCTACAATATTTGTAGAGTAACTATAATTACTCTAGAGTAATTACATAATTATTCTAATAGCGTAAATACACAAAAAAAAATAGATTTCAAGACTAAAATACGATATTAATAAGATTTGGGACAAAAATTTCAAAAATAAAAAACAATCCCTCCTTCACTTCCCACATTAAGCCAATTTGTATGTCAAGACCCATTTGTACAATAACTTCCCTCCTTCACTTCCCACGGTGGCGAAGACAATTTGCAAAGCGGTACCCGTTTTCCGGCTAGTTTACATATATTGTATAGTACTTTTGTTTGTAGAAATTAATCGCACATTGGTTTAGCCATTTGGTCGGTATAGGTGTTGTTCGTTACGATACAAGTAATATAAACCCGACTCATTATTGTTATGAGCGTTTTAAGTTTATCTCTCTTGTTATATATATATATAATATGCATATTAGAAGGTATGATTGGTCATTTGGCACATTTTTAAAAAGTACAAGACCTGGAAGCATGTTGTACAAGGATTTGATGGACAAAATCTTGAAACTTTTATTAGTCACTAAAAAAACACATGATCAGGGTTTCTCCACACATTTTGTCCTTTTGCTCCATCATATATTTTGGCTCTGGTTTTGAATTTTGAAATAAGGTTTTGGCTCCACAAAAGCTAGGCAATGTTAGAGCATTTACATCCTTAGAATCAAATTATATAAAGTATATAAAGTGGTTATGAGTAGAGGAGAGAGAAAATGTTAGTGTTTATCTATATATTTGGGGGAAACTGTTCACTCTATATTTTTTTAATATATATTGAAAGTGATTATGAGTGAAGAGAGAGAAAATAATAATAAAGGTATAAAAATATTATTTAATTGAAAAGAAAAGAGAAAAAATATTTATTTTTAGTGAAAATATATTGATATAGAAGTTGTTTTTTAGTGGGATATATGTATATTTTTGGTGGATTGGATATGAATGCTCTTACTTTGCACCGCCCATTCTCTTTCTCTCTCTCTCAGTGGCCAGTCCTCCATTTTTCACCTCCATTACTTCCTTAATTTGCCTTCCACCGCTTCATTTTTGTTGAGATCTTGAGTTCCCAATTAGTCATTCTTGCTCGATTTCGGTTCTGATTTATAATTTTCACCTTCTGATGGTTCTGTTCTTGTTGATGTTGGCTCAGATCTAGGGTTTCTTCATTCGAAAAATGGTTCTTAGATCCAGATGCCTTTTGGTGATTCACCGTATGGTTCGAAAACCCGAACCCTGGTTTGCTCATCTTTTTCTTGTTTGTGGATATGGTGGTTCATGTGTCTCAACAACTGATGTTTTTCCCCTATGGCCATCTAACACTTTATTCCACTGTTTGGCGAGGGTATGGAGATCTGTACCCGTGAATGAATGGTAAAGGATATATGTTACTCTTTAACAAGTCTTGGAACTTAATAATTTGCTGTTAGTCACTTTCATCCCTCCGAATTAGCTGCTGGAGACTTGTAAGTATTCTTCCACTATCTTGTTAATATTCAAATTTCATGACTCTATGACAATCTTAGGGTATGTGGGATTAAGCATGACAAACTGCCATTCGTTGTTAGGGGCTACAATGGAATGAACAATCGGAAAGAGATGAAAAGTTGCGTCGAACTGGGTTCTCATCTGAGTTTTAAGGTTAAGCTTTTGAGTTTTCTTTTGTTTAACAAAATTCTTCAAGTTAGGCTATACCATAAGTGATTTTAATTGTAGTGTGAATGTGACTTTTTGCATTGTCTGTCCTGATTTATGAACAATTTGGTTGTTTTTTATTAGGAAAAAATGGCTGGAAACACACCTGCAACAGCTGCTGAAAAGAAAAAAAGATAAGAGACTGATGTCTTGGTCTCCTGTTAGTTGCATTATATAAAACAAGCAATGGGCTGACGCGTTACTCTGCGAGATCCGACCTAACTATTTTGCTAGGTATAGTTTTGTCATTGCTACATCAATTTGGAAATCAAAAGCATAAGTTTGATTTATCAGATACTATATAGCACTTGTATATTTATAATCTTATCAAGTTCATGTTTTAAACTTAAAGATGTTATTTTGTGTATTTTGTACAGGATTTATCAATGAGGAACGTACCTGAGCCCTGAAGCAGACACTCTTGGTTGTGGGGAAATGTTAAGAAAAGCCGTCTTATACAGGGAAGCCTATGCTCTATAACATAATGAAACACTAAATCAGGTAATTTTAGGTTTAAAGATTATTTAGTTGTATATTTTTTCGGCATAAGGATCAGTTATTGCATTAGAATGGTAAATCAGAGTTAGAGCCAATGCATGTGTGCAGGAAAAGCTTCGAAAATTAAGTTGAGTTTTGCATCCACTTAGAAATATCCACATTATAATAGTAAGTCTTCTCTTTCCTTGTTATTATATCATGAGATGAAACTTTGGTTTATGATAATTTAACTAAGCTCGACAAACCTACTCTGCTTATATGTGTTTTTTTAACTTGAAGCATAAGCATGTTATGCATGTACCTTCTAACCATCTATAGCTTCGGCTTACATTACTAATGACAGAATAATGAGGTTGTAAAGTGTTGTATGATAACATATATTATGATATGTTAATTGCTTTTGCTTTCTTGAGCTTTTAGTTATGCTGATGTAAGTGGAGAAGGAAATGATGTGTACAAATCTCTAAGTTCACTCATTATTCAATATGGCGGATCATTGTCTGAGAAAACCATAAATATTAGTCATTTGGCTGGTTGTGCCTTTTCTTCCTTGTGGGATGTCTTAGTTGTGCATTTTTTTTTTCTAAGAATGGTGCATTCATGGTTTAACTTTATCTTTTTGAATTATAATTGCTTAGGTCAAATATATTGGGTAGTTCAAGGTGTCAAAATGAATAGAGGGCATATCCATATCAGATATAATCATGAGAATAGTCAAAGTTTACAACAATTATGTGATGAACAATTTGGATCGAGGCTATTCAAGAAGGGACATTGGTGTCAGCAATGTGTGAGTATGTATACTCTTATAAAAGTTCCATGTGCATCTTGTATTCTAAGTTGTATTCTTGTGTTCTTTTAGCTTAAAATTTGAGTTTGTATATGTTATAATCTACAGGAAAAGAGGTTGAGACTGAACATGAGTTTGAAGAAGTATAAGAAAAGTGAAGAAACAACAAGAAAAGGTGGAAGAGAAGGTATGCCTACTTTTTCCTCACAAGATCCATGGTTTTGGTATGTTTGTCGAAATAGTTCTTTGTTTTTAATGTTGTATTGCAGTTCAGCACAGTGGTAAAACCTGTCTGATGTATTAAAATAATTTTCCCTATTTATTGATTAAAAAGCAAAAAAAAAAGCATGGGTTTTGATAAAAGAATAAATCTTTGTATGCAAAATCATCATGGAGTTCTTCAAATTCAATTAAATCTGATGGTTTTTATGTTTTGGAGTATCTCTTGAAGATTTTGCAGAGATGTATTCATAATATTATTTTATTTTTTCTTTTTTTTTTGTTATTTTATTAATTGAAAAGTGAAAAACAAACATGGGGTTCAATAAAATAATCAATTTGTGTATACAAATCCTCATGGTTTCTTCGAATTAGATGGGTTCAAAGTCGCATGGAGTCTTTATTTAATACATACAACTTTCTAAGCCGTTTTTGGTTAAAGGTTAGAATGCTACTGTAATAACAACGTTTATAATCATACCTGTAGGTGAACTCCAAGACTATTTCAACATGACAACAAGAAACTTTGATCTTGAAAGATACTTAGGAAGGTGGTATGAAGTTGCCTCACTTAAACGTGGATTTGTTGGTCAATGTCAAGAGGATTGCTACTGCACCCACACCTGAGGGTAATTTTTGAAATTAAATAGTTTTTATAGTGGTGACAAATTGAGCATGCTGGGTAATGGGTAAAAGGGTTTTTTTTTTTTTTTTTTTTTCCTGAATCACCTATTGAGTGGGGTTGACATTAAACACTTTCAACCTAAAGTTCTGCCATTAAACATCTAAAGTTTGTCTGTACCCAAACCAGCTGTAATCAACACGTTATTGGTTCTGAGTTTTTAGTTTTACTAGCAATTTTGATAAAAACAGGTTACGTAACTTGTTTTTTTAGTGCTGATTAATTAAATTTAATTAATTGTTTGTGCAGGTAGCCGAGGGGCTTTGGTTTTGTGCAGTTACAAATCTCACTAATGCGGCATAAGCAAATATCAGATGGATGGTCTTGAAAAAGCTGATAGGTGTTTTTGCTGAGGAAAATCGAAGGAAACCAACTGATATGCAACTAGGAGAGCGAGGTAAGTTATTGAGTTGGAAAACTAAGATATTGGGTCAAAAGGGTTTTGAGTTGCATCTGTTACTACAATAGTTAAGTACTTCATCAGAATTGAACTTGGATAATTCTCAACTTTTTGACTAAAGTGACCCTGTCGTAAGTTGGTCGAAATTGCCTTCTTTTTTATTTGCTTATGTCATCAATTCTTGCAGAGTGTATATATTGGCAGGTATGGTGTTGATATAATGCCAATTCAATAAAAATGATACGCTAAATGTTGTTTCAGAGGTGGTGGCAGATATAATGACCACAAGCGATCACCTACATGTCACTACTCCCGCTCTCCATCGCCATGCCATGGCCGATAACCGCTCTGCAGGCGTGAGTATCCAAGTCCTGAAAGAGTGAAACTGCCGGCAGCGAGCAAAGGTCCTGATCCACACGACTACTAGAGATGGACATTTGGTACCGGGTATATTCGGTACCGGTATTTACGGGTAAAACACCGATAAGTACCAGTACCGGTTCGGTACCGAACGGGTACCGTGCTTATCCCTAGCGACTACTCTAGAGGCAAACCAGACATGGATGCTTTTGTTAGCCCCTGGGCCAGCACCTGAGTGATTTAGTTACCAAAAGGACTGCTGTGTTTTTAGAATTTCATGTTTTAGCTCTTTTCTGGTGTTGGTAGTGGACCTTTGTTTTGGTACTTTGAACCAATATATCATGGTTGTGCAATTGCTAATGTCTTAAGACTTAAAGACTTCAAGTCAGGAGCATCTTTGTTTGTAGTTTTGATTCAGGTTTCATCTTGAAAATGTGGCAAACACTACGGTCTTACTTTCATAATTGATACAACAACATCCCAGCTTGGTGGAAATATCTGTTTCCATACAAATAATTGTTGCCCACATTTTTAATATTACAGAGAAGGTAAAGCTGGAAATAAGATACGTACAGATGCATGTTAGTATTGTAAAGTAAATATGATGTTTTATTATATTAATATGTAATACTGGATTTTGGATGTAGAACTTTCTAAATAATGTACTGTGATGATTTAAAGTAAGTAACTATTAAAAATTTATAATGTTAAATACGTTGATAAAAATTTTAATCTTCATAGTAAACGCAATTTGCTTTGCAGCTTCTCCTTGTCATTTAGTTTTAGTTGGTTTATTGCAATATTTACTAATATTTGAAGTATAAATCTGCTGATATAAAAAAAATTAAGTTTTAAACTATTAGCATATTTTATAATCCCAACTAGAATAAGCACCCGCGTTGCGATGGAGTGTAAAACCATATCAACTAGCACAAATGCCACACAGCTGTCAGCGGCAACCAATGCTAAAGTTGTTGCGTTTTAAAACGAAGAGATAGACCGAAACATAGAACATATAAGAAATAACTAAGTCTATCAATGACTCACGTGTTGTGACGAACCTATCAAATGAAAAACAATAGACGTAAAAACCTTGAATTATACATGGACGTTGTGCCGTGTTAACTCGCAAATTATGAACAAAACGTAAAAACGTTGAACCACATAAGCACGTTGCTCCGTGATAACTCGCAAAATTTAGTGCGAAACATAAACTGAAAAATTGCGAAAGATAAAAAGTAGAATAGTTGTGAAGTTAAATTGTAAAAAAATAATAATTTTGGTTTTAAAGTGAACAAAATCAATTTTGTAAGGTTAAATTTGCAATAAATAAAATGACTTGTGTTAAAAAGTAAAATTCTATTTTCTATTTTTTTTTTTTTTGAAAACCACCCGATGCATATGACATAACAGCATACACATACAAATGTTACTAAATAATAGTATATAAATTATTTCAGGAATCGTAATTTAGTATTATATTGTTTCAACTCTGCAACGTAGGTAACTGTGCAAGGTTGGCTTAGGCGCGAGGCGCATCCCCGGTTTAAAATTTATGAAAGTGAAAAATTCATTCAATCTTTTCTTTAGAAAAAATAATTTTATAACTTATTGGGTCAAAATAATTTTACAACATATTGGATCCAATTAATCTTATTTGGATCCATATCATTATCCAAACATCCATCATTCCATCTTATATAATTACAACTCATGGTCAAATCTGTAACTATAATACAACGGTATTTGAGGTGCTATCTTGTCCCCGTGTGGTATGTATCTCTCAAATTCCCATACAGACTTTAAAATTTGTTTGAAATACATATACATATGGTGATTATTTTTAAAAATTAAAGTTTGGTTAAATTTTGTTAGTATTAAACTAGAAGAGGGTTTTATGGTAAAAGAAGATGTGTATGTGTTTGAATAAAATATATTAAATTAGAATTAACGGAAAATGACACAAATGAAAAACTAAAAGAAAACGTGTAGAATGCTATAAATTATTTACCCCGCCGTATCGCGCGGGTTCATCACTAGTATATATATATATATATATATATATATATATATATATATATGGTAAGGTTCATGTAAGAACAGCGAGAACCACCTTTATTGCAAAATAAAATCTAAAAAAAATTCAAAAAAACACTCAATTTTTTTTTAATATTAAAAAAATCACTACATTTCGTTTCAAAGAAAAAAAACTTTTTTTTCGATTAGCAGTTATCCATGCACATGTGCATATGTATCATAACTTCGACAAATCATAGTACAGTATCAGTAGTAGACAATTGCACTTTAATTTACAATACCATCCGTAATACACAAATTTTTACATTACCAATATTCAAAATGCACATGTGCATCATTATGTATAATCATTATATAACGTGTTTTATTACAAAAAGTTTATGGTTTTGAATGATGAAGTAGGCCCATATACATGTTTTTTGGTTAGTTATATCAAGTTGTTGATGATTTGGTTATAGTTATCACTTACTTAATAATGTAATATGTTGATTGGATGGCATAAATTGTGTTGATATACATGTAATAAAGTGAAAATATTGGTATTGGTATTGTATTATAGATGGTAGAAGGTAATGGTATTGTATTATGGATAGTAGGAGGTAATGGAAGTGTATTATGGATGGTATGATAGATGAAAGAGAAAATGTATTCAAAGTAGTGTACCAAAACACCTTATTTCATGTTAATACATATAGATGCACATGTGCATTCCTAATATTAGTAACGTAAAAAGTAGTGTAGTACACATGGTAGTGCAAATAAAAGTACAATTGTCTTATATTTGTAACGTATTACGGAATTTGTCGAAGACACGATACATATGCACATGTGCAAGGTAGTGTATTATGGATTGTATGATAGATGAAAGAAAAAGTATATTCAAAGTAGTGTACCAAAACACCTTATTTTATGTTGATACATATAGATACACATGTGCATTTCTAATATTATTAACGTAAAAAGTAGTGTATTACACGTGGTAGTGTAAATTAAAGTACAATTGTCCAATGTTTGTAATGTATTACATTGTCAAAGAAATGATAAAAATGCACATGTGCATTAATAACTGTCACTCAAATTTTTTTAATTTTTTTTATTGTTGACGAAATATGGCAATTTTTCCCAAAAAAAATAAAAATAAATATTTTTTTGGGTGTTTTTGAGATTTTTTTCATGCATTTTTGGTTGAGTTCACTGGTTCTCGCAATAAAGGATAAAAATCTAAAAAACATAATCTTTTAAAAAAATTTATACAAAAATCGCCGTTTTTCGTCAATTTTTTTTGTTGGTGACGAAAACAAGCGATTTTTGCATGAAAATATAAAAAAAAGTTTATGTTTTTTTTAGTTTTTTTAGTTTTTAGGGTGGGGGTTTAGGTTTTTTTTTGGTTTAGCATTATGGTTGGGAGGGGGGTTAGGTTTTTTTCGGTTTTGGATGGTGGTGAAGCGGGTTTACTTTTGTGTTCACATTGGTTCTCGCGTTTCTCACAATAAAGGTTGTTCTCGCATGGATCCTACCCTACATATATTTATATATAGGGTAGGGTTCATGCGAGAACCGCGAGAACCCCCTTTATTGCAAAATAAAATCTAAAAAAAAAATTAAAAAAAGCACTTAATTATTTTAATAATTTTTTTTTAAAAATCGCAATATTTCGTTTAAAAAAAACCTTTTTTTTCTTCATGTAACATGTGCATACGGATCATAACTTCAACAAATTCCATAATACAATATCAGTAGTAGACAATTACACTTTAATTTACAATACCATCCGTAATACACTACTTTTACATTATCAATATTTAAAATTCACATGTGCATCATTATGTATAACCTTATATAACGTGTATTCGTACAAAAAAGGTTGTGATTTTGAATGATGAAGTAGGCCCAATATAAATGTTTTTGGTTAGTTATATCTAGTGGTTGATGGTTCGGTTATAGTTGTCACTTTATGATGTAATATATTGATTGGATGTTATAAATTGTGTTGATATACATGTAATAAAGTGAAAATATTGGTATTGGTATTGTATTATAGATGGTAGGAGTTAATGGTATTGTACTATGGTTAGTAGGAGGTAATGGAAGTGTATTATTGATTGTACGATAGATGAAAGAGAAAGTGTATTCAAAGCAGTGTACCAAAACTCCTTATTTCATGTTAAAACATATAGATGCACATGTTCATTTCTAATATTCGTAACGTAAAACGTAGTGTATTACACATGGTAGTGTAAATGAAAGTAAAGTTGTCCAATGTTTGTAATGTATTACGAAATTTGTTAAAGAAATGATAAAAATGCACTTGTGCATGAATAACTGTTACTCAATTTTTTTTTATTTTTTTTATTGTTGACGAAATATGGCGATTTTTCCAAGAAAAAAAATTAAAAATAAATATTTTTTTGGGTGTTTTTTAGATTTTTTATGTATGTTTTGTTGTGTTCACACTGGTTCTCGCAAAAATGGGTAAAATTCTAAAAAACGTAATTTAAAAAAAATAGTTTTTATACAAAAATCGCCGGTTTTTGTTAAAAAAAAGTTTTTTTTGTTGGTGACGAAAACAGACGATTTTGCATGAAAATATTAAAAAAAAAGTTTATGTTTTTTAGTTTTTTTTTAGGTTTTTAGTGTGGGGGAAGGGGGGTTTGGGTTTTTCTTTTAGGTTTTTTGGGGTTTAGCATTTTTCGGTTTTGGATGGTGGTGTAGCGGGTTTACTTTTGTGTTCACATTGATTCTCGCGTTTCTCACAATAAAGGTTGTTCTCGCATGGATCCTACCCTACATATATTTATATATAGGGTAGGGTTCATGCGAGAACTGCGAGAACCACCTTTATTGCAAAATAAAATCTAAAAAAATAAAAAATCACTCAATTTTTTTAAATATTTTTTAAAAAAAATCGCTATATTTCGTTTAAATATTTTTTCTTCTTCTAGTAACATGTGCATGTGGATTATAACTTCGACAAATTCCATACTACAATATAGTAGTAGACAATTACACTTTAATTTACAATACCATCCGTAATACACTACTTTTACATTACCAATATTCAAAATTCACATGTGTATCATTATGTATAACCATTATATAACGTGTTTTCGTACAAAAAGGCTATGATTTTGAATGATGAAGTATGCCCATATAAATGTTTTTTGGTTAGTTATATCTAGTGGTTAATGGTTCGGTTACAGTTGTCACTTTATGATGTAATATGTTGATTGGATGTTATAAATTGTGTTGATATACATGTAATAAAGTGAAAATATTGGTATTGGTATTGTATTATAGATGGTAGGAGTAATGGTATTTTATTATGGATGGTAGGAGGTAATGGAAGTGTATTATGAATGGTATGATAGATGAAAGAGAAAGTGTATTCAAATAGTGTAACAAAACACTTTATTTTATGTTGATATATATAGATACACATGTGCATTTCTAATATTGGTACGTAAAAAGTAGTGTATTACACGTGGTAGTGTAAGTGAAAGTTCAATTGTCCAATGTTTGTAATGTATTACGGAATTTGTCAAAGAAATAATAAAAATGCACTTGTGCATGAATAACTGTTACTCAAAAAATTTTTTTAATTCTTTTATTGTTGACGAAATACAACGATTTTTCCAAAAAAGAAATTTAGGTGTTTTTTAGAATTTTTTTAGTATTTTTTGTTGAGTTCACACTGAAAGGGTAAAAATCTAAAAAACGTAATCTTTTAAAAATATTTTTATACAAAAATCGCCGGTTTTCGTCAAAAAATGATTTTTTTTTGTTGGTGACGAAAACAAGCGATTTTTGCATGAAAATATAAAAAAAAAGTTTATGTTTTTTTAGTTTTTTTAGGTTTTTAAGGTGGGGTGGGGTGGGGGGGGGGGGTTGGGTTTTTGTTTAGGTTTTTGGGGGTTTAGCATTATGGTTGGGAGGGGGGTTAGGTTTTTTTTGGTTTTGGATGTTGGTGTAGCGGGTTTACTTTTGTGTTCACATTGGTCTCTCGCGTTTCTCACAATAAAGGTTGTTCTCGCATGGATCCTACCCTACATATATTTATATATAGGGTAGGGTTCATGCGAGAACCGCGAGAACCCCCTTTATTGCAAAATAAAATCTAAAAAAAAAATTAAAAAAAGCACTTAATTATTTTAATAATTTTTTTTTTAAATCGCAATATTTCGTTTAAAAAAAACCTTTTTTTTCTTCATGTAACATGTGCATACGGATCATAACTTCGACAAATTCCGTAATACAATATCAGTAGTAGACAATTACACTTTAATTTACAATACCATCCGTAATACACTACTTTTACATTATCAATATTTAAAATTCACATGTGCATCATTATGTATAACCTTATATAACGTGTATTCGTACAAAAAATGTTGTGATTTTGAATGATGAAGTAGGCCCATATAAATGTTTTTTGTTAGTTATATCTAGTGGTTGATGATTCGGTTATAGTTGCCACTTTATGATGTAATATATTGATTGGATGTTATAAATTGTGTTGATATACATGTAATAAAGTGAAAATATTGGTATTGGTATTGTATTATAGATGGTAGGAGTTAATGGTATTGTACTATGGTTAGTAGGAGGTAATGGAAGTGTATTATTGATTGTACGATAGATGAAAGAGAAAGTGTATTCAAAGCAGTGTACCAAAACACCTTATTTCATGTTAAAACATATAGATGCACATGTTCATTTCTAATATTCGTAACGTAAAACGTAGTGTATTACACATGGTAGTGTAAATGAAAGTAAAGTTGTCCAATGTTTGTAATGTATTACGAAATTTGTTAAAGAAATGATAAAAATGCACTTGTGCATGAATAACTGTTACTCAATTTTTTTTTATTTTTTTTATTGTTGACGAAATATGGCGATTTTTCCAAGAAAAAAATTAAAAATAAATATTTTTTGGGTGTTTTTTAGATTTTTTATGTATGTTTTGTTGTGTTCACACTGGTTCTCGCAAAAATGGGTAAAAATCTAAAAAACGTAATTTAAAAAAAATAGTTTTTATACAAAAATCGCCGGTTTTTATTAAAAAAAAGTTTTTTTTTGTTGGTGACGAAAACAGACGATTTTGCATGAAAATATTAAAAAAAAAGTTTATGTTTTTTAGTTTTTTTTAGGTTTTTAGTGTGGGGGAAGGGGGGTTTGGGTTTTTCTTTTAGGTTTTTTGGGGTTTAGCATTTTTCGGTTTTGGATGGTGGTGTAGCGGGTTTACTTTTGTGTTCACATTGATTCTCGCGTTTCTCACAATAAAGGTTGTTCTCGCATGGATCCTACCCTACATATATTTATATATAGGGTAGGGTTCATGCGAGAACTGCGAGAACCACCTTTATTGCAAAATAAAATCTAAAAAAATAAAAATCACTCAATTTTTTTAAATATTTTTTAAAAAAAATCGCTATATTTCGTTTAAATATTTTTTTCTTCTTCTAGTAACATGTGCATGTGGATTATAACTTCGACAAATTCCATACTACAATATAGTAGTAGACAATTACACTTTAATTTACAATACCATCCGTAATACACTACTTTTACATTACCAATATTCAAAATTCACATGTGTATCATTATGTATAACCATTATATAACGTGTTTTCGTACAAAAAGGCTGTGATTTTGAATGATGAAGTATGCCCATATAAATGTTTTTTGGTTAGTTATATCTAGTGGTTAATGGTTCGGTTACAGTTGTCACTTTATGATGTAATATGTTGATTGGATGTTATAAATTGTGTTGATATACATGTAATAAAGTGAAAATATTAGTATTGGTATTGTATTATAGATGGTATGAGGTAATGGTATTTTATTATGGATGGTAGGAGGTAATGGAAGTGTATTATGGATGGTATGATAGATGAAAGAGAATGTGTATTCAAATAGTGTAACAAAACACTTTATTTTATGTTGATACATATAGATACACATGTGCATTTCTAATATTGGTACGTAAAAAGTAGTGTATTACACGTGTTAGTGTAAATGAAAGTTCAATTGTCCAATGTTTGTAATGTATTACGGAATTTGTCAAAGAAATAATAAAAATGCACTTGTGCATGAATAACTGTTACTCAAAATTTTTTTTTAATTCTTTTATTGTTGACGAAATACAACGATTTTTCCATAAAAGAAATTTAGGTGTTTTTTTAGAATTTTTTTATGTATTTTTTGTTGAGTTCACACTGAAAGGGTAAAAATCTAAAAAACGTAATTTTTTAAAAATATTTTTATACAAAAATCGCCGGTTTTCGTCAAAAATGATTTTTTTTTGTTGGTGACGAAAACAAGCGATTTTTGCATGAAAATATAAAAAAAAAGTTTATGTTTTTTTAGTTTTTTTTTAGGTTTTTAAGGTGGGGTGGGGGTGGGGGGGGGGGGGGTTGGGTTTTTGTTTAGATTTTTGGGGGTTTAGCATTATGGTTGGGAGGGGGGGGGGTTAGGTTTTTTTCGGTTTTGGATGTTGGTGTAGCGGGTTTACTTTTGTGTTCACATTGGTTCTCGCGTTTCTCACAATAAAGGTTGTTCTCGCATGTATCCTACCCTACATATATTTATATATTGGGTAGGGTTCATGCAGAACTGCGAGAACCACCATTATTGTAAAATAAAATCGAAAAAAATAAAAAAGCACTCAATTTTTTTAATATTTAAAAAAAATCGCTATATTTCGTTTAAAAAAAATAAAACTTTTTTTTTCTTCGAGTAACATGTGCACATGGATCATAACATCGACAAATTTCGTAATACAATATCAGTAGTAGACAATTACACTTTAATTTACAATACCATCCGTAATACACTACTTTTTACATTACCAATATACAAAATTCACATGTGCATCGTTATGTATAACCATTATATAACGTGTTTTCGTACAAAAAGGTTGTGATTTTGAATGATGAAGTAGGCTCATATAAATGTTTTTTGGTTAGTTATATCTAGTGGTTGATGGTTCGGTTATAGTTGTCGCTTTATGATATAATATGTTGATTGGATGTTATAAATTGTTTTGATATACATGTAATAAAGTGAAAATATTGGTATTGGTATTGTATTATAGATGGTAGGAGGTAATGGTATTGTATTATGGATACTATGAGGTAATGAAAGTGTATTATGGATGGTATGATAGAGAAAAGAGAAAGTGTATTCAAATAGTGTACCAAAACACCTTATTTTATGTTGTTACATATAGATACATATGTGCATTTCTAATATTGGTAACGTAAAAAGTAGTGTATTACACGTAGTAGTGTAAATGAAAGTACAATTGTCCAATGTTTGTAATGTATTACGGAATTTGTCAAAGAAATGATAAAAATGCACTTGTGCATGAATAACTGTTACTCAATTTTTTTTAATTTTTTTATTGTTGACGAAATATGACGATTTTTCCAAAAAAAAATTTAAAAATAAATATTTTTTGGGTGTTTTTTAGATTTTTTATGTATTTTTGGTTGTGTTCACACTGGTTCTCGCAATAAAGGGTAAAAATCTAAAAAACGTAATTTTTTTAAAATATTTTTTATACAAAAAATCGCCGGTTTTTGTAAGACCCATACTTCTACTTAACAGTTTTCATATTGGTTTCGAGTATAAATGTGTATTTACGATTACACATACATTTGAAAAATGCGGGTTTGTTAAAACATTTAAAAATTTAAAACATTTCAACATTATGTTTATGAGTTCGTCATTTAAAATGACGACGAATTACCGTGCGGAAGCTTGTATCTTGATTGTGTTCGGTTCTTCGTTGAGCTTGTTCGTCATTCGGTACTTCAAAATATACCTACATTTAATCAATTCCGGATGCTAAAACGAACAAGAAAAACAACATTTATTAACTTTTTTATTTTTAGGGGCGTCGCCACGCGCGACGGGGGGCGTCGCGCTACGCCACGGCCCCTTTTTGACAGAAAGTTGTTTTGGCTGGTGCTGCATATTCCCAGCTCTACCAACTCGAACTTGTTATGCACGAAAACTTGCATAACTTTCAAAATACATATCCGTTTTACGATCCATTTCTTTCTACATGATCGTAATGTAGTTCTCCATCACATGGAGTTAAAATCCGACATCCGGATTAACAAAATTTGAGATTTTTAAGCCTTTGGCTTAATATATATATTTACTAAATTTTGACTCGTTCATGTATTTATCAAACAAAGATGTTTGTTTGATCCCAATTTCTCGTGAACCTTATAATTTCAGTATTATCTATTATCCTAGGTTCAATTCACGACTTTATATATACTCTTACACCCGTTTTTACTTAGATGCTTATTTTGACCCGTTAAGGGGTATTTAAGCATCTTTCCGCATAATTCACTTACATTCGCTTCTAGCATTATATTACCACATTACTTTAACAAATAATCTTCCATCACAACTATAATTGTGGTGGATTTTAATGTGGTGACTATCTGTTTCGAGTTTTATCTTTCGGATTACTAATTTACGACAAAACGCATTTTAAAGCATTTGACTCACCAGAATAATACCTTTCACTTTTATATTTGTCCTAAGTGTTTAATTTATCAAATAACTTATTTCTAAACAACCCATAAGGGTCGTTTGTCCGATTTACCTGTCAAGGGCGTTTTGGTCAACTTTAGTCCCTCATTTTACGATGAAGGACTTTTACTAGATATTTAACCAAAATTGCTCGTTTAGCTATAGTCTTATTATGCGTACCTGGATCGGGTCATGGCATTGACCTGTTTAAATACTTTCACTATTAATTACTAGATAATAGCAACGCGAACCATATCTTATTTCCCTGTGATCACAAAACTCAACAAGCGATCATCAATTATTATTGTCAAATGGTGTTAACACCATTTGACCCATTTAGTTGAAATAACCATTTATCTTTTGAGATGGTATTTAATTACCATCTCACCTCATTAACCTATTCCGGTTTACTCCATTCGTTCATATTTCTCAAAGGTCGTTTCTTATTTTGTTTGACCCGTTATGACTTACGCCATGTGGTGTCTTTTCGAATCTTTTTATCTATCCGTCAACTCATGTCCGGATTAATATTTACCACTTTTACCTGTCACGGTTTATACCACAACGTTATATTTCAAAATTCCTTGTTTGTTCTTCAACACATGACTAATTTACCGTTTTACCCTTTTTACCATTAATTATGGTTTCCCACCATTTTCGCTTGTTTCCGACTCATATTATTTCACGTCGGAACACCATTTTTCTATTATGAAATTTACCTTATTCAATATTCAATACACACAAGTAGGTAATTTATAAAGGGGTGTAAACTTCACTTACCTTGCATCCAAACTACGCTTTTTCCTTCATACTTGATTCGTTTGACCCGCTTCCTTCCTAAGCTTCCACCTAGCTTGTCAAGCGTCAAACTATCATATAATATTCACAAAGTGATTAGATTAGTCATTGTAAATCATGACCTTCACACCTTATGAACCTTTATACCAGTTTTACTTATTGAACTCTATCATAGGTCGGTTTGACTTTTTGAAAGTCAATCGTTTATTTACTTATATTTATGCACAATTTGGTTCAAATCAACATCATGTTTAGAACCCGTATTATTCCATATCACACGTAATTAGTCAAATTAGCCAATTACTTGTTTCTTTCGTAATTTCTACATATCCTCATTTGTTTAGGGATTTTAACAAACACCTTGCGGGCAAGATTTTTATACTACTCTTTTCTAGTTCATTACTAACTTTTAACCAAGTTTATATTATCAAAATCAAGCCCTTGGTCTAGTATTCATGATCTATATCACTATCTTGCATCATAACTTCAGTTTTCTCATAACTACACATACAAAATCATGTGTTCATCACAATGACATAAAACCCACTTAGCACATATATGGGTGCTCATCAATTGCATAGTTTTCAACCCTGAATCATCAAACTTTCAACTAGGGTTTACTCCTAGACACGGCTTCAACATAACAACACTTATACATTCAACATTCAAGCATGAATTTCAATTATGAGTGTTTATCAAGATTTCAAGATATCACCAAATTACAAAATTTGACATACCTTTTGATCTCCTAGCTTAGGTGATCAATAATTTGCATTCATGCATCGATCAGGTCTCAAATTGACCTTCAATTTTGGGTTTGAACTTGAACAAGGGTTTCACCCCCTTGTTCCTTCTCCTGGCCGTACGCGCGCACACACACACACACACACTTAGTGTGTGTTGTGTTTTTATTATTAGTTTTTATTAAAACTAATTTTACCCACTTGTTCATATTAGTCCCTCATGTTTCGTTTTGATCAAATGAAGCTACAACTCATACTTTATCACTTAATTACATATTACTAACTAGGTTTATTATTCCTAGTTAACTTAGTGGGTTCAGGGAGTTGTAGCCCGTTTTATTTTATGCCTCGTTAACTCGGGCCTCTTATAAACTTTGTTTTCTCGAAGCGTTTATTCTTCTTTTTAATTAACATTAGGATTATTTATTTGAATCCTAATATTTACCGGGTTAATTTTTACCACTAACAGTATTTCACCCGTTCATTACTATTAACATGGTTTGACTACCAAACCCGTTTTCGGGGTGTTATAGTTTTCGTCAAAAAAAAGTTTTTTTGTTGGTGATGAAAACAAGCGATTTTTGCATGAAAATATAAAAAAAAGTTCATGTTTTTTTAGATTTTTTTAGGTTTTTAGGGTGGGGATGTGGGGGGGGGGGGGGGGGTTGGGTTTTTTTTAGGTTTTTGGGGATTTAGCATTATGGTTGGGAGGGGGGTTACGTTTTTTTTCAGTTTTGGATGGTGGTAGCGGATTTACTTTTGTGTTCACATTGGTTCTCGCGTTTCTCACAATAAAGGTTATTCTCGCATGGATCTTACCCTACATATATTTATATATAGGGTAGGGTTCATGCGAGAACCACGAGAACCACCTTTATTGCAAAATAAAATGTTGGTGCATATGTCTATTGCCTACGTCATTATATTAGAACGAGTCTGAATGAATAGAGCTTCTGAAGACTGATCAAGACGAAGACGATATCCAAGGGGGACTCTGTTAGTACAGTATGTCTATGTCTTAGTCTTGTATCGAGTCTGTTTAGAATATGTGAGATCACGTTAAAAACGTCGTATTTATATGGTTAGGAGACCAAGTTCGCCCGGATTAGAGTTGTGAGAACAAGTTCGGCCGAACTTGTTCAAGACAAGTTCGCCAGAACTTGTCTTTCCCAAGCGAACTTGGCTGCTTATAAATAGTGGACTTGTGAACTCTCATTTAGAACTTTTGGCAAACTTGAGGCGAAGCTCTGTTGGATCCGGGACTTGAACGTTTACGAATATTGATCAATAAACTGGCATTTAATGAGTAATTCTTGTTATACGATTAACACGTCACTTAGTTTCTGCCTAATTGGACGTTAGATACAAATTCTAGGTTTCTGTGCTATAGAGGACGGTCCTATCAGAATCCTTGCATCTCCTATGTTTCATTTAATTTTTTTTGGATAGTTTAATCCTTGTATCTGCATCTCCTCCATTTTTTAATTGTTTTTGTTTGTTTGCTGTATTCTTTAACTGCATATGGCTTTATGAATTATGCCTTTCCTTTTTACTTATTTCCAACATTTTGTTTCAAAATTATTTATACAAAATCATTTAACAATTGGAGACGCAAGTTGTAATCATGGGTGCACCAAGTGCAGCTAAAATTTTTTATTCTTTTTCCTTTTGTTAGTTATTCATTAAACGCAGGTAGTTTACTTTCCAAGTTTAGCTCAAAAATGATTATTTAAATTATTGTTTGTAGTATTATTCAATATATAATTTAGGGGAGGGTTTAACTAAGAACACCTATTTTTTGTGTGAACCATGAGAACAATTCTCAGCCACTCATTTATATTCCCTTATGTTTAATTGAAAAGGTTATTTTGGTAATTATACTAATCCTCTTCTCCATTATCAAGTAAATCACGCTCAAAACCTTTTCCATCAAAATCGCACTCAAAACCTCTTCCATCAAAATCACGCATGAGGATCAACAATGGCATTTGAATATCTATCAGATTTCTTACTATTCAAATTCAGATTTTAAGTTAAAATCACGTTCAAAGATTCCAACCGCAGGTTCGATTTTAATTCAACATCAACTTAATTTGCATACCAAATTCAACATGTCTATCATCAAATCATTCAATTCTATCTATATATATATGTTTTTTTTGCCAATTCATAGCACAATAACCGAATATCTATCACAAATTTTGAACCAGAGGGTAGCATCTACTAACCCATTATAACGAAAATTTGAAATTGCTATTTTTAGGGTTTGTAGGCATTGTGAAATTGAGTGAAACCGTAGAGAAAATCGGTTTGATTGTAGTAATGTTGTAGTCTAAGTTACATAGACACTATAGATAATTGAGTGTTTGATTTCGTATACAAGGATTGGTTGTAATGGGTTTGATGATACTTCTCCTATGCCAAAATCGTATGGTATGGCCATTGATGCATAATTTGTTGTTATTTGCTTCTTCATGTTGTTTGATTGTAGTCAAATTGCATGTTATATAAGTTAATTAAATGTTGGTGTATTGCAATTAGTTGAGTTTGTCTATTTTTTAGAAATTTGTTACATGTTGTTATTATGGATGATCTAATGGCAGATGGGCTCTAATTGAGATTTTGATATTTGATCATGGTTGCAAGGCCAAAAACATGTGGGCATGCCATTAAAGTTCCTAAAGTTTTGTTTTAACTTGTCGTTGAATGCTGGTTGATGGATAGAATAATTCATATGACTTATGTGTGCTTGGTGTTGTTAGTTACTTCTTTATATGTACACATAGAATAATTCAGACTAATCCTTCTTGTCACACCCCAACCGATGGGGAATCATCGGGGTAGTGGCACTAGGCGAACCAGATTGTCTCAAGAGATTCCATAACAATTATTTAAAGATAATAAATCAACATTTAACATCCCATACTATTAAACTCATGATATCCTTAAACAATCATTACATAAACAAAATCCCTTAAACAGTAAAATCTGATCCGATCTCCCCTAGATTTATTACACTTGGAACTAAACAAAATAAAACAAAACTAAACTACGCAAGCCACATCAAAACATCCAAGCTACAAAATCCTCATCCTGTTACATACGTTAAAATACAAGTCAATACAATTAAGTAAAGGTGAGCATACAGGTTTAAGTACTACTAGCATAATCGAGAAAGAGTTTGCGAAACAATCTAATTACATATCATGATACACCAAAACACTTAACATAACATAGGCTCATTTCTCATGCTAACTACCGTGAGAAGGCTTGCGCGTCCATCCTAACTAGACCCTGTCGGGTGTAAGCCACACTACAGTACCATACTAGCTAAGGAGGTAAGTTAACGAAAATAAGTCCTAGTCACATGTTTCTAGTATCACGTATTGAGCATATATAATCAGATTATTCGCGTGTGATAAACAGTTTGATTTGTGAAGTGATTTTGATATAGGAACGTATGTAACACCCAAAAAGTGCGTTTAAGAGAAAATGGGTCAAGTATACTCACTGTGGGTGCGTTTAGGTAAGAGTTCGGGATCTGAGGAGAGTCGAGAAGAGCGCCGGATCAGCCTGCATGCACGAACGGAAGTGCATCAGTCTCCGTAAGCTGAAACGGTTAAGTTTTGGTAGGGCAGTAGCCAAGTTCGGGCGAACTTGTGTGTAAACACACAAGTTCGAACGAACTTGCTGGGTTTTGGTGGGTTTAGAGTGAAGTTCGGTCGAACTTGATGAGTTTCCTAAGAAACTTTTCAAGTTTTGGCGAACTTGTAGGAAAACCTTACTGATTTGGCAAGTTTGGTCGAACTTGTATGGTTTCCTAAGAAACCAGGAAAGTTCGGGCGAACTTGCAAGAAATTTGGTGAAGAAACACTCAAGTTCGGTCGAACTTGACCCAAATGGGTACAAGTTCGGTCGAACTTGACCTGATGAGCTGGTGATTCTCGAGCGAACTTGATGTTTTTCGGGTCAAAAATCTTGCGTTTTCGCGTCGTTTGCTGAGGAAAATCGAGTGTTCATCCCTCCAACCCTGTGCTACTGAGCAAACTTAGGTCGGAGAGGTCTTTTAGAGCTGTTTTAGCCGTTTTACAAAAGCGTTGGCTAATCCGGGCGAACTCGGGGTTCGTTCGGATTAGTCTGGCTTGTGTAAACCAACATAAACATCCTTGTGCTTCCAAATCTGGGATCTTGAATGATAGATGCTTCGTTTCATACTAGAAAATGAACAAAACATCATCAAAAGTCCGTATCTTGTGTAGAAATCAATGGTTTTCAAAGGTTTTTCTCAGATCTATCACTTACAAGCCGAGATCTTACAGATCTCGTGTTTGGGAAGTCTATACTATCGCCAAACGAACTCGTTTTGTGCAGATATAAGCTAAAAATAGAAGTTTTTGAAGAAAAAGATGAAGGTTTTCGTAAAAGAATGAGTTTTGATGAAAACGAAGGCTATGCCTTGTGCCAAAATCGTTGTAAACCTTTGTAGATCGTTGCTAAATGTTATTGCAGTGAAATCGGGTTGATTCTTACTTAGAACACGAAGGTTTCGGGTTTTGAGAGCTCTGGGCGAACTTAGCAAGTTCAAATGAGAGGGAGGAGGTTGGTACTTATAGGAGAAGGCAAAATGAGAGCTGATGGAGACCAAGTTCGGTCGAACTTGCATGAGATTCATGCAAGTTCGGTAAAACTTTCTAGATTTTCAAGAGAATTCAGTCAAGTTCGGCCGAACTTGCTGAATCTCTAAGGATTCAGACACGTTCGAGCGAACTTGAGGTTAAAAAGGAGATATTGTTTTGGCCAGTCAAGTTCGGCCGAACTTGACCCAAATGTTGGGTTTTCTTTGTTTGTTTCGCGTTAAGAGTTTGTTGGTTATTTGGTTCGCATTAGATAGTTATATTAAGCGTTAAATTAAAGCATTAAGCGTTATAATTGACATAATAGCGCGATTTAGCGATTCGAGAGTGTGAGAGCGATGCGATAGCGATTGCAAACATAACCAAAAACACACATAACACATAAATGATATAAAACTACATAAGCAATTGCGATTTGCGATGCGATGAGATTAGCGATGAGATTTAATAAGCGAGATGCGATAATAACATACAATACCATTATTAATTCACATAAACTTTATTATTAACCGAATCTCGAGATTACAAGGTAGATAAACGGGAAAACAAAATGGAAAGATAACAATCGAATTTTCGAGTTGTTACACTTCTTACTATTAAAAGATAAAAATGCAGCTGCATATGTGGCTAAAAGAAGGCATACAATGCAGCTACAAATGTCACAAAAAAGAGGCTGAAAATGCAGCTGAAAATGTGCTAAAACAGTAGATAAAAAATAACCGCAAATTTAATAAAAAGAGGCTCAAAACATGGTCGAAAATGTGCTAAAATAGAGATAAAAAGTAGCTGCAAAAGTGACAAAAAGAGATTTTTTAAAAACGTTGGAAGTAAATGTTTTCGTTTACAGGTATTTGTCTCTATTATTATTTAATCTTGTTCAAAGTTCAATTGTAATGACAAATCTGTTATAATGTAGCTGCTTAAAGAAGCCGAAAATTCTATTGTCGACAATTGAAGCTTGCTGATATTTCCTCGGTATATATTCCAATACAGGTACATTTATATGATTTTGCAACTTGTTTATAGAACCAGTTTATTACTTTCCATAATTTTGGTTTTTCAACCTACATCACCAATAATATCTTAATTTGATGTAAAGTGTGGTGGCACCCAATGCAACTTATATATTGAATATTGAAGCCATTGATGAAATAGAACTCATCTAAGAAGAAAAAGAAGGTGCTTCGAGAAGAAAATGCTAACCCATGTACTTATGACCCAAAAAATATCGATCTGAAAATGAAGGCGCTCTCTGTAGGAAGTCACAATACTCTACCACACAGGTACTTATGAATGGGTCGATCCAGGTTTTGTTTAACTTTCAACGTGTTATTTTAAAGACTAGCTTTAAAGGAAACAAGTTAAAAAGAGCCAAGTGGGTTAGAAATCTCCTAGATTAATATAGAAAATTAGACTAAAACTGTGTCGGGTCCACCTAACCCGTACAAAATTACACATGTTGACCCGTTACCTAACTCGTCCTACATGCCAATTTTTCCACTTAATCACTGTAATCAAGTTGTGATTGTTAATATGGTATTAAACAAGATTGTTTGTTTGTGTTGGTTGAGTTTAACTTACCACAACATTTTGGCACCACATATATTGATTCAAACTCGGAAAGAAGAGGCGATCATGATGCACATAGTAGTTCTTGGAGTTTTAGAGCGGTTTTTGGGATACTTATAGAGCATTATGTTGGTAATTTCCCGTTGTGGCTTTCTCCAATCCAACCTTGAATTCTTCCGGTCACCAACACATAGGTAATCAAGTTTGACACTTCATTAAATGTTTAAATTGGCATATGAGGTTCAACATTATGACATGTGGTAATGTCCTTTTTTTAGCTTGAATACTACAAAGATTTAATTGAGAAGAAGAAAGCCAGTGGAATACGCGTTGAGTTGTACACAGGTGAGCGATTGCCAAGGCTCATTAGAAATGCATAGAAGCAGAAGATACTGTTAATGGCAGTTTGGGACCTGGGTTGAGACGACAGTTAGAACTAGGTTCTGTGGAGAGTTGGAACGATGGGTATTACTGATTTCATCACGAAGACCAAGGATGTTGTTGTTGATGCATATGTCTATTGCCTACGTCATCATATAAAGTCGAGTCTGTATTTAGGAGCGAAATGTCGAAGATTATGCATGTCTAGGAACAAGTTCGCCCGAACTTGTCATGGCTAGGACAAGTTCACCCGAACTTGTCCATGCCACATTTCGAGCGAACTTGATCTCCTATCTATATATGTCTTGTGATTTCATTTGTAAGATTGAGAGATTTTGTGTATTGGACGGCGAAGCTCTGTCCAAGTGTTTCCAGGATCTGTAACGTTTGAACATTAATGAAACAGTGATTAAACAGTAACAAACTTGTCTACAATGTCGCCTATGCAAACGGATTCCGCACGTTTACCTTATGTTTGCCAAATTAGGACTAGAACGATCTGTACAACGGACCTACAATTGGTATCAGAGCAGGATTGGCCTAATTTGAAGACATTGGACATAGAACTTCACATCTTCTACTCATTTCTTTTATTTTTAACTTTTCTTGGACATTTGACGGACAAAATGGATTGATTTTCAAGTATAATACTTAAAATCCATAATAATAAAACCCTTGAAAAGATCAGAGCTTAAAACAAACGAATTCATGTAGAAAAGTTGAAAAAATCATGTTTGAAACATCATTTCGAACGAACTTGTGATCAAGTTCGCCCGAACTTGACTGGAATTATCACATTTTGTGTGATTTTTCATCAAGTTCGCCCCAACTTGACAAGTTATTCAAGAATTTTCATCAAGTTCGCCCGAACTTGACTGGTTTTTGTTGAAATTAAGAACAAGTTCGCCCGAACTTGGCTAAATTTTCTTGAAAAACATCACAAGTTCGCCCGAACTTGTTTCAAAGTGAAATTTTCTGAAAAGTTTATACAAGTTCGCCCGAACTTGTTAAGTAGCTGATTTTTATAAGCTGTTACAAGTTCGCCCGAACTTGTACAAAGGTTTCTAAAAAAAGGCATGAAAATTCAGAAAAACATCTCGGACATCATATATCGTTAGATTCGTATCGACGAGACGAGTTTAAAGCTCTAATCTGGTAAAAATAGTTTCTGAAAAATTTTAAATGTTTTTAGCAAACTGATACGTTAATATTGTCGATTAAAAATTCAAATTTTACTAAAATTGTATGTTTTCTAATCATTGTTCAAGTGTTTTTGAACGACAGATAAATTTGGAAAACGAAATGGGGCATGTGAAGCCACCAAAGTTGATGAGTATGAACAAATATGAAGACTGGAAAGTAAAATTCGAGAACTGGGTACGAGTAAATTTCTTCTACAGTTGGGTTGCTGTTCAAACTGGATTTAAATGGCCAGTTGATGAACATGGAGTTATTCTTGTAGTATCAAAGTTTACACCTAAACTGAATGATGCATATGCCCATGAGAAGAAGATGATAACCTTGTTACATCAATCGATAAATGAAGATATCTTGATTCTGCTACCAAAATGTGATACAACACAGAAGTTGTGGAATGCTCTACGTGCTAAATATTTGGATAGTGCTGAGATGATTAAGAGCAAGAAAGTTCTAATCATGAAAGAGTTTGACATCTTCACAATGCTGAAAGGCGAGTCAATGAAACAAATGATAGAGCGATTTTGTCATTTGAAAGTGCAGATGAGAAGACATGGTCTTGATAAGACAAAAGTAGAATATATTGACAAATTGGCTGATGTTCTTACGGAGGGTAAATGGACAACGTACTTAATGGTGTTAAAGGAAAGTCCAAGCTGGGAATTTTTCAAGCTTTCTACCTTCATTGACAAATTAGAGGGATATGAAGTGGAATTACTAAAGAAGTCTGATCTTGTCAGTAATCAAGGGAATGTTCAATTGAAGTGAGAAGGGAGTATAGTAGCTAAGAACTGTGAAGCACAAGTTTTAAGTACATCTGCAAACGAGCCTTCAAGTTCTAAACCAATCTGCCAAGTCTATAATGTAGATCTGACTGACTATCTGACAGATAATGTCAAACTCTTGAATAATCTTGAGAGTTTGACATTAGAAAATAAAAAATTAAAAGAAAATGAAAAGATTTTTTAAAATAGAATAAAAATTTTAGAAAATGAAAATTCTGATTTAAAAAAAATGATTTTGAAAAACAAAGTATAATAAACTCGCATCTTGAAAAATTCAGGAAATTTGAACAAGATGCTGAGATTGCTAAAAATAAAATTGATGATTTAGAAAAGAAACTGTTCTACAATCTACTGAAAAAGGTGAATGCTCAACGTAAAAACCTTCTAAGCAGAATGGAGAACGAAAACAAAAGGAAAAACAAAGTTCTAAAAATTCTAAAACTTTTCAAAAGGAAAATAAAGCTCATCGGTACGATCATCCAATCATTATAAAAATTCAAAACAATTTAAAATTCAAAATATACAAAAAAAATTGAAAATGTGTGGTGCAGGTCAGACCGCAGTTCTTCAACGTCAAATCAGAGTTATAAAAGAAGCAGGAAAGTTGGATATCACACTTCAAGTCAGTGTTATGGTTTGAGTGTATGGTATGATAAAAAGGATCGATATGATAACAGGTTGTGTCACAACTGTGGAGTAACTGGACACATTGCTAGAAAATGTTTTCAAATTAAACATAAACCTGTTCATATTGATAAGGAAAATTCTGAAGTACCAACTCAGGTTAGAAAACAATGTACATAAACTACAAACAAGGTGAAACCAGTTATTACTAAGTTTTCAAATTTTGAAACTGGTGAATCCTCGAATAGTAATGAACAAAAGGTTTCTATATTGTATTTCAAGAAAGCTTTAAAGAAAAATCAAACATGGTTGGTCAAAGGAAAGGAAGTGACATAATCAGTGAAAATTGAAAGTTTAGAGGACTTTTCAAAACTTGAGAAAGTTCTAAATAAACCTGATTGTGAAAAGTAAGTCAATTAAGGTTGAAGAAATAACACCTAAGACTGCAAAGGCTTGGGTATCACTATCCAATAAATTGTTTGAATTTTTGTGCAGGAACTTCTGAGAAGAACGCAAATTATTGAGAATGGAGTTCCATGGCACACATTGAAGACGAAGGGCCGGTTAACAAGTTTTATATAAAGGCCATTTTTACAAAATTTGAATCTCAAATAATGTTTACTTTGCAATTTTTGAAAATTTTTGGAGAAAAGTTTTCGAAAAACATGTTCCAATAACGTTTACTTGAAAATTTTACAAATTTTGAAGAAATTTTACAAATTTTTGAAGAAAATTTGAAAAATTTCATAGAACCCTCACTGTTGAACAGACAAAACTCATGGATACAAATTGTTATAAACATAAAAGTGTCAAGGTTTTTGTCATCATGAGGGGAGAGAGTTTAAAATTAAAATATGTGAAGCAGTAATGGATGACGAATTAAAGTGATTCCCATTGGTTGGTCAATGTTATTCAGAAAATCCAAAAACATATTAAATGCAAAAAGTACAGAAACATTGAAAAAGACGAAAAGAGTTTTGTGTCAAAAAGGAAATGATAGTACATCAGTGGACTATCACAGTATGCTAAGGATTTGTAAAGTTTAAAATGTTTAAACAAGTCTTACTGTGGATGTGTCGATAGGCTTTACACGTTCAGTAGATTGTTTCCGGGATATAAACTAAAATTTACAACTGCTTAATTTTGTGGATTAACATCTCTCGGATATATGGACTTAGTACTTCAAAATTTCGTTTGAGAGATTGCCTGATTCTGAGATACGAGGTCTTTATAGATGATTGATATCTGGGGTATTATACAAGTTCTTCTGATTTTCCGTAAGCAATGGCCTAGAACTTCTATAATGCTTTTGCTAAAAACCCTAAACTGCAACAAAATTGAAAGAATCGAAAGATCTAATCAATTGTAGTCAAAACATTTCAAATATGGAACACTATTTTAAGTCGAGCCTTCATCTCTTTGTCGGTACAGTGGTACTAACCTGAGCTCTCAAGGTCTCGCATTACCCAGATACAGATATCAGTTACATTATACTCACATGTAAGATAAAATCTAGGGAATCTTGATACGGGAGTATATTCTGAGATGGGAACCATAGTTAAGTCAAGTTTCATAAGTCTACCTAATATATCTTGGAACAATTGAGAAATGTGTTAAAGTTTAAGTGGAGAAACATATTGACAATCTAGGTAAATTTGTTTAAAACTTAATGTCATAAAGTGGTCAATGGTACTTGTGATTTGTCTCAAAAACTGATATGATCATTTAACACAAACTCAACAAAAATATGTCTGTAAATATTTTTGTACATAGTTAGAGTTTATATTCATTTCATAAAAAACAAAAAGATATTAATTATATTTTTTGTTTCAACCACTGATGATGAAAAGCTGATTTTCAAAGTCTAAGGTTGCTAAACAAAACCAAAAAAATTGAAAATGATCTGAAAAGTTTAAAAGTTCATTAAGTTGAAACTTACATTTGAATAAATGTGTCAGTTTAGTGTCAAAACGTTTAATCAAGATCTTTAAGTTGAACTTAATACATGAATCAGATATTCAAGGTCATTAATTTGGACTTGAATAACTGAGAGGGTTTAAAAACTGATGAGAAGATTAAAATTTGAAATGGTTGTATTTAGAGATTTCAAAGTTTGAATCTGAAATGTTTATTTGAATGTTTGAAGAACTTTGAAACAGGAAGTAGATTTTACGGGGAAGCTAGATAAAAACGTTGATTGAAGATATCAGAAAGCTCAAAGCAAGGGGGTGCATGGTGATTAAAGTTTTATCAAGACAAGCTCAAGAAAAGAGAAAAGGATTGTAGAAGATATGAAGATCAAGGAAGTTAAAGTTATTAAAGAAATAAAGATCAAGAGAATATTAAAGACTCAGGAACTTAATTGAAGAACGATGACTACGACAACATCCAAGGGGGAGTCTGTTGATGCATATGTCTGTTGCCTACGTCATCGTATAAAGTCGAGTCTGTATTTGGGAGCGAAATGTCGAAGATTATGCATGTCTAGGAACAAGTTCACCCGAAATTGTGAGTGGCTAGGACAAGTTCGCCCGAACTTGTCATGGCTAGGACAAGTTTGCCCGAACTTGTCCATGCCGCATTTCGAGCGAACTTGATCTCCTATATATATATATATGTCTTGTGATTTCATTTGTAAGATTGAGAGATTTTGTGTATTGGACGGCGAAGCCCTGTCCAAGTATTTTCAGGATCTGTAACGTTTGAACATTAATGAAACATTGATTAAACAGTAACAAACTTGTCTACAATGTCGCCTACGCAAACGGATTCCGCACGTTTACCTTAGGTTTGCCAAATTAGGACCAGAACGATCCGTACAACGGACCTACAGTTGTCGATAATCCAACGTCTGTTTGAACACACGGTTGTAAATCAAGATTCTTGGTTCAATTAGTGATTTTGATAGGAACAATACAATAAAAAATGAAGGAATAATACTCAACTACAGTTCAAGTTTATATTTTGGGTCCGAGGTTAAGCTAATTTGCACCAAAAAAGAACCCGTTAATACATCTAGACACGGAGGGGGCTCCTATCTAGTTTGTTTCTAGTTTACATCTATTAATTTGTATTACATATGTGTAAATCGTTCGTGGTTACATGTTTGTTTCTGTTTGACACATTTACATCTGAATTACACATGTGTCTGTTTTACACATGTGTAGATCTCATTTATGCTTATGTAATATGTCTTACACATGTGTAAATTGTTTATTGTCAGTTACCTGTTTCTATTTTACATATTTGCATATGAATTACACACGTGTAATTGAATATGATCACTTGTTTTTATTTTGGTTTTACATATGTGCAGTTATATTACACATGTGTAAATTTATTCTTTGTCACTTATTTTTTTTGTTTTACCCATTTACAGCTAAATTACATATGTGTAAACTGTTCACGGTCACTCATTTATTTTGTTTTACCTATGTACATTTGTATTACACATGTGTATATTTGTTCACTATCACTAATTAGCTTCTATTTTACACATTAGCATATGAATTACACATGTCTAAATTATGAATTTAACCAACACGGTGTTATGCAAAACTCTTATGTATTATATTCACAAACAAGTAGGATTTAAACCAAAATAATATTATTCAAAAATCAAAATCATAAATTGCCCAAACAAGTCATAATCCTTGAAATACGATAACCATAATAACATGAAAAGAGAAGTTATAATCCTTGATATACATTAACAATGGTAACACACAAAAAAGTCATAAGCCATAATATCATTTAGTCTTTGT
This sequence comes from Scalesia atractyloides, assembly GCA_947069175.1. NCBI lineage: Eukaryota > Viridiplantae > Streptophyta > Magnoliopsida > Asterales > Asteraceae > Scalesia > Scalesia atractyloides. The sequence continues at coordinate 49,897,457 of CAMTDV010000010.1, read as the reverse complement.
TTTTATTTTGGTCTCTCTCAAATTCCAGTGCTTTCTTAGTCACATATTCTTGGTGGATACTCTCCTTCGAACGTACAATCTTCGCATCATATTTTTTCTAAGCAAATTTATTTGTGTATTCAGTCTCTTGCTTTGCTCAATTCTGAAGCCGCAATTCAAGTTCTTCACACAACTTTCCTTGTATATTTCGATGTGGATCATCATAAACACTCCACGATCGATATTGTTTTCCTTTGTTGCCTAAGTTAGCTTTACCTTTCAGGTTTCACTATCTTCATAGCTTTCTGTTTTGCATGACCCACAGATTTCAAGTATAATATAAACATCAGTTTTTGTATCAACAAAACTATTAAACTAACTATACATATACATAAAGGATAAATGTGATCTATATGGAGCACACATTGAATCTCTTATTCACAAATCAAGTAATTAACCATCAAATAACCAATTAAAGAACAAACCATGTGCTCTTAAATGATTGCATCTACAAATAACCCTAGGTACTTAAGTTACGATCCATATGTAACCTTATCAAAGTCATCAAAACCATCATAATCATGTCACCTGCTTCTGATTACAACATAAAAAAACCACCAGACTAATTGGGGCATGGTACACAGAACAAAAAATACCACAAGATTTACAAAGATGACAGAGGGTTATTGGCCCATTTGGACCAATAATGTATAAACAACCATTTCAATTTAAATAAATTACTTATGCATGTGTAAACCTTCATATTCATGCTTATTTTTTAATTTTTTTTATGATTTACACATGTGTTATATATATGATCTACACATGTTTTAACCTTCGTATATGTGCTTTACACATGTGTAAATCTTCATATTTATGCTTGTCTTTTAAAATTTTATGAATTACACATATGTAAACCTTCATATGTATGTGTATATATATGATTTACGCATGTGTAAACCTTTATATTTATGCATATTTTTTGAAAGTATTATGATTTACACATGTGTAAACCATGATATATATGATTTACAAATGTGTAGATCTTCATATTTATTATTATTGTTTTTAAAGTTATTATGATTTACACATGTGTAAACCTTCATGAATCATGAATCAGTACTGATAGACGTCGTGCAAGTTACAAAAAGTGAATCGGTACTTATAAATAATGATATGGTAGCGTGATCGGAACTCAACCAATTCTCCCAACATACATAACTAAAAAACACATCAGTGTCCAAACAAACTTAACAATTTAGAGTCTAATTCAGTCATAGAAACTGTAACTCCATAATTATCCGTATACATAACTAAAATTAACATCAATGTCCAAAAAAATCTAACTATTTCTGAATCAAATTAAGTCATAGAAACCCCAATTCCACCAATTATCCATATACATAACTAAAAATCAAATCAACCTCAAAACAAACCTAACAATTGTATACTTAACTAACAGATTCCAAATAATCATACTTTAAACCATCAATTAGATCCAAATCCCAATAAAAAACCGTACATGAAGAAGAACAACATAAAGGTGAATCGTTTAAGAGATTGACTCTAGATTCTTCAAGTGAGTGAAATCGCATTGTTATAATTGGAAGACCGACTAAATCGAATCGTAATCGGAAGATGTTGATTCTTTGCATTCCTCTGTTCTAATCGAAAGTTTGATTCTTCTTGATTTTGAAATTGAAGGGTTTTTTTTTTTTGTTATAGAGATCGACTGAATGATTTTGATGGGTTTTTGTGTTTTGACAATAATGCTCCTTTTAGTCTTTTAATTTAAGTTTCCTTCTCATTTAAACATTTCTAATCTTAGCCCTTAATCTAGGAAAATCTATGAATGGAAATTGTTCCTAGTGTTCTCACAAAAATGGGTGTTCTTAAGATAACCCTCTCATATATATATATAGGGGATGGATCATAAGAAACCCAAAAAACTAACTAAAAAGCCAAAAAAACATATCAAAAAAATATATTTTTTGAATTTCTTTTATTAAAAATTGCTAATATTAATATATAAAAAAATTCAAAAAAAAAGTTGTACTGCATATGTGCACTAATATGGAAAAGCCTAAACCACCTAACCCACCCCCACCGACACCCCCCAAAAACCTAAAACCCCCACCCCCCAAAAACCTAAATCCATCCTCCCACCAAAAGCCTAAATCCCCACCCCCCAAAAACATAATCCCCCCACCCGCACCCCCAAAAAAACCTAAACCCCCCACCCGCACCCCCCCCCCCCCCAAAAAAAACCTAAACCCCCATTCCCCCACACCCAAAAACCTAATACTAATCCTAAATCTCCAAAAAACCTAACCCTAAAAGCTAAACTAAACTCAAAAGCTAACTTTAAACATATAATGCACATGTGCAAAATATACATATGATGCATATTTGCAGTACAAGTTTTTGTTTTTGAAAAAAAGGTTTTTTTAATAAAAAGTAGCGATTTTTAATAAAAAAATTCATCAAAATAAAAATTTTGATATGTTTTTTAGTTAGTTTTCTCATGATCCTCCATATATATATATATATATATATATATATATATATATAATATATATACATATGGTTAGGTTCAATTGTGAACCATTCTCTAATTATGAACTAAATAAACAAATCTTGACCCTTGATCATTTTGTAGATCAAAAGGGTATGATTGTAATTAGTTAATTAAATTTAATTTTCTTTAATTTCAAACTAACTAAACTATAGATTCAAAAAATCAGTTATTGCTAAGATTGGTAACGGATTCCTACAATTAAGTAACTCAATATACTATTTTCAATTCAAATTCAAAACCTTTAATAATCCAATATTCAACCTAGATCGATGTGGTGTCAATCAAGTGGAGAAAATGATCGTGAATCGAGTAAATCAAAGAAAATTCAACCATAGAGAAAAGGCCAATATGATTTATTTCATTCTTTGCTTTTTATGAAGGTTAGCGAACAGTGATTCAATCAACAGTTAGGGAAGATAGAAACTGTTATCTCTTTTTTTTTTTTTTCCTATTCCTCTTCTTTATTCCAATAATAGTTTTATTATATCATTGACTTAAAATTTAGAGTACCGTTCTAGTTAGTTCATATGAATTCTTGAAAGATGATGCAAAGAGTCTCCATTCGTTTTTCTGTCATATTCCATTTTGAATAATTTTTAAAGATCATCGATGGGGATAAGATGAGGCCACCATCACCACTGCTCGCATAATCTCATTTGATATTTGTAATTAGTTTTACTTTTGCTTCATTTTATATTTATTATTCGTGTTTTATTATTGCTAATGTACATATATATATATACGTATTATGAAACAATTAATAGTTTGGATCATGGTTCTGTTAATGTACACATTTATATGTTGAACAACCATCTTAGAAACATAATATACACATATGTACCATGCCGAACAAACATCTCATACACTTGTTATACACATACGTATGATGTTGAACAACCATATCATTAACTTTTGATTAGAGGTGTATTATGAATGTACATATGTGCACATTATGAAATAAGACATGTAAAGTTAAAGAAGATGATTAGATGGAACAATATTTGATCATGTACATATATGTACATACGTTTCTAAATTGTGAATGCTTCTAATACATATGTGTACGTGCAATTCTGCATAATTTTTCTATGGAATAATATTTTATAAATGTTTATATATATACATATATATATATATATAATTTTTTTTTTTAAATTAACAAATTAGTTAATTAATAATTGGTGAGAGAAAAAAGAGGAGAATCTAATAAAATATTTAATTGGATAGAGAATTAGTTAAAAATTACATTTATACCCTTTTCATTTATTTTCTATACTTAAATAATTACAAAACTGCCATAAATAATCAATAGTCCAAATTTGTTATTTTGTTCACATAATAACTATGGTTCACTCAGGAACCTCACCCTATGTATATATATAGGGTAAGGTTATTGTAAAAAAGACTAAAAGTATAAGAAAGGTAAGAAAAAATCTCAGCCATTAGATCTAAATTAATTGAAAAGGGTAATCAAGTAATTTTATCATTTATTTAATTAATTCAAAACCTTACATAAACCGCCACCCTAATTTATAGAAATCCCGAATAACACTGCAAACACCATTCATCACGTATATAACACCATTCAATAAGTATATAACACCATTTTAAAGATCTCAATAAAAACACTACGAATAACACTGCAACAACCATTCAGCGCATATATAACACCATTCAATAAGTATATAACACCATTCAATAATTATATAACACTATTCAACACATATATAAAACCATTCAATAAGTATATAACACAATTCAATAATTATATAACACCATGAACTGAAACAAAAAACTATTAACTGAAACATTCGATTGAACGTAATTTTTTACGTATATAAGTATAGTAATATGGTACACATATTAAAGATTAGAAAACACTCGTTATTATGGTGTAATTTTTTTTAAAAAACGAGTTACGTGTAAAAAGTTATTGGCGTTTAAAAAATAAAAGGGGAACTTGCATGTGACTTTCTAAAATTAAACATGTTAATTTTACTTTTATAAACCCTTAATCTAGAAAATTAATTATTTTAATTGTTATACTATTTACAAGATTGCTATCAAGATCTCAATTAGATTAAAGATCTAATGTTTTAGATTCTTTCTTACCCTTCTCACACTTTGGGTCTTTTTTAAGGATCCTTTACCTATATATATATATATATATATATATATATATATATGGGAGGGTTTACATGAGAACGCTAAATATCACGAGAACCGTCAGAACGAATGAGAAAACCAATCAAAAACATTTTCTTTAATACAAACCTCATTGTACTTAAAATGCAACATTAAAAAAGAATTTACAACATCAAATAATTCATTTCTTCCTTCAAAATCACCCTTATTAGATTTTTTTTACACATGTGTAAATATAACAAATTTACACATGTGTAAATGACAAACTTACACATGTGTAAAAAAATTTATTTACGAATACATGTAAATTTAAACATGTAAATTAAATTTCTAACATTATATTCGAATAACAATGATAAGTGTAAAAAGAAATTTTAAATTTGAATTGTTTTTGACCAAGTTTTCGTGGTTTTTTCATTTGTTCTCACGGTTCTCGCGATATTTAGCGTTCTCATTTAAACCCTCCCCTATACACATATCTATATAGGGCCCGTATTTCAATTGCACAAGGCCCATAGATTTTCAAGAATATTTCGAGACAGCCCTGCATTTTATCTAGCTCAATTTGACTTTTAAAAAAGTCAAACTGCCAATTGACATACATAGATACACTAACTGTACGATAAAAGTCACTTCGACATTTTATTAAACACTTGGTGGGCATCATTTTTAGGTCATCATATTAGCTTAATTTGCCAACCAATATTGTCATATTTCTTTCAACTCAACAAGTTCATACACTTATTAGTACCAAGTTAACATAAACTTTCACTTATCATAAGCTATTTCATCCTTTTGACTAATTAATCATATGTTCATCTTTCATGTCAAAAACCCATTTCTAGACATGTATGAACACCTATCCAAACCTCTAAATAATTCAAGTAACTCATACACACAAACAAGTATGATGATCATAAACACTAATATATGACATCAGTTTCATCCTACCATCAACAATACCCAATTCAAGATCACCACACTCAAGTCCCGCTTCATATAACATCCTTCAAAATGTGGAATTACATCATACATTGGGTTTGTTAGGGCTAGATGATTCAAATTCTTCAAACATGCAAGGATTACCACCTCAATTTCACCATTAATCTCGTTCCATACACACACGCACAAACACTTTATGTGTGGTTTTTAATTTTTATTTCAGCTTTTATACTTGCAACTTTCAATTGTGTTCCATTTCAGCCCCTAAGGTTTGGTTTGTTATTTAGTAGGCTAAAACCTTCTTGTTTCCACTAATAAATAAGGAATGTTTAACTAGGAAAATATTCCTAGTTGCCTAGTTCATGTTGATTATCAAACGAACATGATAATTCAATTTACTAAGTTTGGGGATGTGACAGCCCGACTTAAAATTAAGTCCCGGTCCCAGGCCTTTTATAACTTTATCTTAAAAACATTTATTCACTTTTTATTTTACATTAGATTCATTCACTTAAATTCTAATGTTTATTGGTTTAACCTTTACCACTTTTGGTATTTTATCCACTCATTCCTAGTTAATTTGGTTTAATTACCAAATTTGTTTTGGAGATGTTTATGGTTGATACCGGTTGTTTTAGGATGCTTTTGCTACTTGGGTTTTTTTGTACACCTTTTATGTGTAGTTAAAGAATTAAATACCCAAAAAACCTTTTGTTTCAAAAATAATCTCCCTTGAGTCATATTTATCGTAACAAAACAAAAAAAACATTCTAATGTAGATTTGAGCGATTTTTAAGGCATCTTTCAACATGTTTAAACTACTATTTTTGAGCGACTTTTAATTATACCGATTCTTTCAGGAACTTTTTGATATTGTATATTTGCCTTCTCTGCAGCTGGTATTATCACAACCTGATCGCTCAATGTCCTAAACCTTATCAGTTTGTTATAGATCTCGAATTCAAACAAATAGCCTAATGATGTATGGATACAAAGGAAATATAAAAAGAAGATTAATGGGAAAAATGAAACAAACAACCATTTGAAGTGAACCATCTTTCTTGATTTTTTGGCCTGGGAATTGCATCTAATTAATGTATTATTTAAAATGTGTTCCAAGATCGTTGGCTAAACTATTAGGAGATAGTCCAACTTTTCCGATTAAACCAATTGCATATACTTCTCAGAAAGCATTTACATGCGTCTAATTATGGATCTCACTCAGTTCACAGCCCAAATACAACAAAAGATATTCCAGCCTTGCACGGATGTAATTGCTAGCCCTGTACAACCATATTTGGCTGCCATTTATGTTTCCCAGCTTTAGCTTTATGTGGTTGTATAACATCTAAAATACAAACTTTTAGTCCAACTATTTCAAGTTCATTTGTAAATCTATAAATCATATTTTTCAAACATTTGGATCACTATATTAAAGAGACTACTTTTATAAACATAAGTAAAGAATGGCTCGACCACATGTTGGGTTATGGAGGATTTGACTAGAGCAGAGGATTATTCCTCTAGGCAGAGGATTGTTCCTCTAGGAAAAGGATTGGTCCTTTTTTTTCTGTCTGATGAAGATATATTATTATTATATTCAGTAACCTAATTGTACCCTATAAATACTTCTTATTCTTGTACATGTACACTTTGAGCACCTAATACAAAAGGAAGAACTAGTCGTGGAGAGTGGATGTAGGTTAGTGATATGTGCAAAATGCAACATATAAGTTACATCAAATGAGACATAAAACTAACCCTTTTCTAGTACTAATGTTGCAAAAAGCACGTTTCTTTGTTCCTTTTGAATTAACAGGACCTAATGAGCTTAAAATAACAAAAGAAGCAAATAAATTGCCAAAACCAACATAAATACAAGAAAAAGGAATAACGCGACATGCCCGACCCCATAATAAGCACCCAAAAGGCAAAAACAAAGAGACAGAAGCTGACCACGGGGCCGTGCCCAGCCAGGCATGGGGCGTGGTCAGCCCTTTCACTTAAAGATAAAGCATGCAGAAGTTTCCACGTCCACCACGGGGCCGTGCCCAGGACACCATGGTGCGTGGTCAGACTCTAAGATTTGCAGAATCTTTATAGTACGACGAAGAGTTAACCACGTGCCGTGCCCAGGAGCCACGGGGCCGTGTGGGGCCCTCTGCTGTCAGTTGCAATTAATGAAGGAAGAGGAGAAGCCGGCCACGGGCTGTGCCCACTGTACACGGGGTCGTGTTCGGGGTACTGTTCTGACTATAAATAGGGGTGCTTGGTTCACTTCAAATGCATCCCTTGGCAAACCACTTCTCTCTCACTTTGCCACCATTCCACCACCACTACAACATCAACACCCACCACCATCATCCATCTATCATCTTTAAAGTGTGTAGTAGTCTCGGGATTCAAGATTGATCGTAAGAGTTCTTGTCAAACAAAGGCCATGCTTGGCTAAATCTCTTACATCACTTGGTGAAGACAAGCCTTTAATGTATTACTTTTGATTTTTAATCTTTCGGCACTTTTTAATTGGGTATGTATCAATGACTTTAATAACTAGTTTCTTATGTTGAAAGTGAATTTTCCTAACCATTTTTTCATGATGTCATTGATTTGCTCATTCATGTCTTTATGTTTTATATAAAGCGCGTTAACTACTTGGAAGGGGGTTAGAAGGGTGGTTTGGTAAAGTTCTTGTCTCGTTCAGTGTATAGATCCTACAAGGACTTGGTTCAAGCTTACTAGGACCTCCTTCAATGCCCCACGGGTATTGGATGGTGGGGGTGCAAATAGCTTGAACCCCTCATATGTAAACTACTATTAGAACTTTAAACCAGCTTCTTGGGATTGTATCCTTGCTGACTCAAACCACTTAGCCGAGGGTAACGTCACCTTCAAAAGAGGAGCCTACTACTTTTCGCATTAATAACTTATTTAATTATCTTTCATTATTCCGACTCTTTGGGATTGTATCCCTGCTGACTCAAACCACAGGGTTGAGGGTAACGTCACCTTCAAAAGAGTCCCTACTACTTTAACTAAGATAATCTCTTAAAAAGTCCGAAAGTGTGAAAATTATCATAAGATACGTTAAAGAGGAGTTGGATCCAAGTGATTCTATCTTGTCTAATTGTATTTCATTTTATTTATATATTCATTTTTAAATTTACTTTTATGTTTAAAAACTTTTATCCAAAAATTTGTAACGTTTAGACGTTGAGGATAAACCGGTACTAAAAGCTCTTTTTTCTTTGGACTACCTCGGTATCTTACCAACACTATACTAAGCTCATGATGGTGCACTTGCCCAAGTGTGTGTTTAGTGTTAGTATAATATCGTGTTTTATAAATTTAAACTTGACTAACGCGTAAAACGAACTTAAAATAATAATAAAATCACATCGCGCTTCACGCACACCAAGTTTTTGGCATCGTTGCCGAGGACACAAGGATTTTAAGAAAGTTTAAATCGGCGGCCTAATAATTTTTAACATAATTTCTTTTTATTTTTGGGATGCTTCCAGTTTTTAACAAAATCTGCCTTTTCTGCAGACTTCAGCACGGGCCGTGCCCGCTCAGGCACTGGGCTGTGTCTAGCAACCTTATTTGCCATTGACCACGAGGCCGTGGTAAAAATATCTGACCAACATTCTTTTCGTTTTGATCGCAGAACTTAGAACTCAATCGCAGGGCCCGAAATCTCTACGCAGTGCATGATCTCCAGTTCCGATAAAGACATCAAAGAACCTCTAGACGAACCCGAACGCTTTCTACGAAAAAGACTAAAGGCCTAGAACCAAGAGAAAGTTTTGGGGAACCAACTCCCAATGGCGGACCAACGAACTTTAATGGATTACCTACGGCCAATGGTCGGTAATCTCGGAGCCGCCATCAATGCACCGAACATGGATGCTAACAACTTCGAACTCCGGTCCCATTTGATCCAAATGCTCCAAAACTTTGCCACATTCCATGGCCTACCCGATGAAGATCCCCATTTACATATTACCAACTTTTTGGAAATATGAGACACTTTCTGGATCAATGGAGCATCAAACGACGCCATTCGCCTCCGAATGTTCCCATTCTCATTAAAAGATCGAGCTAAAGCTTGGCTCAACTCCCTCCCAAGTGGATCGGTAAACACTTGGGATGAATTTGCCCAAAAGTTTCTATACAAGTATTTCCCGCCCTCTAAAACCGCTAAATTAATTACTGAAATAAACAATTATTCCCAAGAGGACGGGGAATCGTTTTATGAAACTTGGGAAAGATTCAAGGAGCTACGAAGGAAATGTCCGCATCATGGTCTCGCAATGTGGCAACAAGTATCTACTTTCTATAACGGACTATTGCCACACACGAGACAAACACTCGACTCAAGCTCCGGGGGACTTTTAGGTAATAGACGCCCAAATGAAATTTATAATCAAATTGAGGAAATTGCTCAAAACAATTTTCAATGGCACACCCCCCCCCCCCTGAGGTTCAAAGTCTGTTGCCCCGGGTGCTCACAAAGTAGATGAGAACACCTCTTTACATGCCCAAATCGAGGCCCTATCCTCAAAAATCAAAAAATTAGGAATGGCAAAAACGGCCTCGGTAGCTAGCACAGCCGTCGCCACCACCATCAGTTCCTAACTCCGATTAGGGCCCCGTTTGAAGACTTTTGCTATAGATTGCGACTAGGGTTTCGATAACCCAATAGCCATCGCCTAGGTTTACAAAATTGAAGACCATTGTTGCTAGATATCGCATCTAAGGTTCCAAAATTGAAGATTAGGTCTTTGATTTTGCACATTTTTTGCTTGATTTTGTGAAGTGCAGAGAGCAGGGTGCGCGGGAAGAAGAGGAGCACAGACCGTGTTTTTTTTTCTCTTTTCTTTTAAGGGAAAATTAGTTTTCCCTTATTTGCGAAAAGACCCCTCAACCTTTGGCAAGGATCTTATCAACCTAACAACTTAGAGAAATAGAATCGTACGGTAGTGATCAGTGTTATTTATTTCAGTTGTTTCAGTGCTGATTTTCCTTTTAGTCTATTTTTTGATTTTAGTTTTGTTTAGTCGTGTTATATGTTATCATGGCAGAAGACGGGAAGGTGCAAATCAAAAAGTTTGACGGGAAAAAGTTTGGTTGGTGGAAGATGCAGAATGAAGCACTACTTTGTTAGAAAGACTTAGATGTACTGCTCGAGGATGAAAAGCCTATAAAAAATGCCACAAGCAGATTGGGATAGGATGGATAAGAAAGCCAGAGCAGTGATAACGCTTTCTCTATTGGAGAATGTTGCATTTAATATCCAGAAGGAGACCTCAGCTAGAGGAATGATTGCATCATTATCGAACATGTATGAGAAGCCTTCTGCAACGAACAAGGTTTATCTTATTGGAGAGCTTGTGAACACCAGGATGAGGGAATGTGATTCAGTCACAGCGCACATCAATAACTTAAACTCAATCTTGTCTCGGTTGGTGTCTGTGAACATCAAGTTTGATGATGAGGTCCAAGCCCTATTGTTATTGTCCTCATTACCCGATAGTTGGTCTGGAACCGTAACTGTTGTTACAAGTTCTTCTGTGGCAACTGTGAAAATCCCGGTAAACTTTGATGGGTACAAGTCCGTGGTAACCGGACGTGATATGTGTATCGTGATATTTGTTGTAATTATGTGTGATGATACGAATTCTGGAATATGTTACACCAACTATAATAGGAGTATGTGCCAAGTAATTGCCAAAAACATTACGTTGACGCGATGCGTCACCTACATGGCAAGACAAAGTCATGAATGGATTGACGACTCTGGAAATACATATTAGTAAACATGCATGACTTGTGTGCTATGATAAACGATATCTGTTACATCTCGGGGGAATCCGAGAGCACGTCATGGTTAACATGACACTAATAAGGGCCAACAATGTGATGTTGGTGTCCTTAGCCTTGAACAACATGTTAAACGGGAACTTGACGTTTAACATCGCATTGAACAATAGACCATGATTATTAGGCCAATGGTAGGGCCCTTTAAGATTTTGAGTTCACAAAATATCTTAGTTATGTGCCTTAGACTCTGACATAAGATTTGAAACAAATCAGTGCTCTGGCATGCAAAACGAGGCAGTCCCGGTTAGGGAAACGCCTTTGCGTTAGGAGCAATGAAAGACAAACCAAACATGCAAGGAGCGGTCAATCAGGCCTAAAAACACTTAAACTAACCCAATACGAGGCTTTTATGATTAAAACGTAACCGGGCTCGGGTTTCGAGACGGTTATGCTTGATTTTTAAAACCGAGCCTTTTGACACTAAGAACGCGAAAAACAGAGTCCGTTTCGCAAATCGGGTACGCGTCTGAGACTTGAATACGAACCTAAACGCGCCGCCAAAGATAAGCATCATCTTTTAACACGAAAAGACGAAGCACGGCAAAGCGCGGGTGGGGTAGGGGCTCCCCACCTATGCCGCCCCCCATATATATTCTTCATTTTTATTCAAGTTTCCATTTATTCTTCATTTTTATTCAAGTTTCCCTCATCAAAAACCTTCCATAAACACCTAAGGACTCAGCTGATCATCCCTAAATCTCAACTAAATCAAGGTAATCTTACAAGTTCTAAGTGGTTTTGAAGCATTTTTCTTGATTAAACATGAGTTATAACCGAAAAACCATTTTTAATCCATGATTTTGGAAGCTTTAAACAAGTTTCTTGGCTGAATAAGAGCACCTTGTGAATCCGCTGGTGTTACATGGTAGCCAAGACCACAAAACTTTGCGTTTTGATATCCTAATCAACCCCTAATCGATCGAAAATGATTAACAAAGTTATTAACCGAAAAACTATGAAACAAGGCTTGATTGACATGGGTTATGGCATAGTTGGATTGTTCTTGGTATATAGGTGCTGAATATGGCTCACACTCACTTCTGGACTTGAGAAAAACTCTTGGAATCGAAGGAATCGCTAGGTATATCACCCGAAACCCGAATCTAGAATAGGCAGAATATTGTTTGGACCATAACTTGGTCCGTGGGTATTGGATTGAGCTGAAATATGGTGTGGTGATGTAGGATATTGAGAGGAAGGTCCACATAAAAGTTTAGAATTTTTGTAATTTTGTACGATTTTTGGTGAATTTTTGACTGTTAACAAAATTTGGAAAAAATCCCAAACAAAGTCAATAAATCACCCGAATTTACATTAACACTAAGGAACATATGGAAAAGGTTCTGGGAAGTTTTGGAGTCTATTGGTTGGTTTTTGATACTGATTAATAATCCGCATTTTTATGAGTTTTCGGTAGCCGGAAACGCACTGAAACGAAATCGGAAAAATCCCAAATTATTACAGGGAGTTTCTTGACATGCAACGAAGTTCCTGGAATAGCTTAAGAATTTTTGGACATCCGATGATAAACAAAGTGAATTATTCGGTTGATACTGTTTTACAAATGATTTATTTGAGAAGTTAAAATAACTTTATAAATTCCCAAAATAATTTTATTGGAATCTATAGCGCTTATTTTAACTAAATTCGGTAATTTATCGAACAACGAACCTACCGAAACTCGGAACAGACCAAAACCTATTTTGACTATAATTTGGAACACCGGAAGTATTTTGGGAGGTTCCAGGGTAAGCAGCACACTCTGGATGTGTTCCAGCACCGTTCGGGAAGATCCCCGACGGCGAAAACAGAAATTCAAATTCGGGGGACCTAGAGCCTCCAAACGTCCGGATTTCCTTAATGAATACTTAATCTTTTTTAAATAACAATGTATTGGCACTGTCTAAATCTTATTGCCGTTATCCGAACACATAAAACAACCGACTTTGGCTGGCACGCGAACCGGTGCCCGGGAGTCAGATGTGAAACTAATCATACCCTGACATCCATCACCACACTAGGATACTATATGTACAACATGGACTCAAAATATCCACTTGGACCTAAGTTATAGGTATACCGACCTAGCGACTGATATTAGTAATTACTTGTATGAGTGCTGTTAAAGCCGAACAAGCTTACATATACTCCTATTGCTACCTGTGATGCTACTATCTAGTGAGTTTTCACTTCCTCACTTTTGAATTGTTTTACTGTTTTCTGGGGACTTGCATGTTACAAAGTGTGTTAATTACACCAACTTGTGAGTGAGTTTTCACTTTCCCATTTTTGAATTATTTTACTGTTTTCTGGGGACTTGCATGTTACAAACTATGTTAATTACACCAAGTTGTGAGTGAGTGCATGTTACAAACTGTGTTAATTGCACCAACTTGTGAGTGAGTTTTCACTTCCCCACTTTTGAATTGTTATACTGTTTTCTAGGGACTTGCATGTTACAAACTGTGTCAATTACACCAACTTGTGAGTGAGTTTTCACTTCCCCACTTTTGAATTGTTTTACTGTTTTCTGGGGACTTGCATGTTACAAACTATGTTAATTACACCAACTTGTGAGTGAGTTTTCACTCCCCCACTTTTAAACTGTTTTACTGTTTTCTAGGGTGTAGGTCTGATCCTCGATGCTAAGGAACCTAAATTTGATATCTAACCTCCATAATAGCGGAAATATTACGTCGTGTTTACCAATAGACAAAATTTAATCAGTTAATCGTCAGTTTTATTGATCAAACGTTCTGGTTACAAACTGACAGAGCAAGTTCGGCCGAACATGCATTTACATGAACATCATGGGCGAACTTGGTAAAACAAACATAAATACTTCCTATACCTAGCCTATTCAGCTCTATACTATACAGACTCGATATAAGACTAAGGCATAGACATTATGCACAAACAAACTCCCCCTTGGATATCGTCTTCGTCTTTTATCAGTCTTCAAAAAACTCTGTCTTCATATAAACATTAACGCACACAACCGAAGAAGTTCTTGAACGGCTTCCTTCGTCGTTCTTGCTTTGGATCAGGCGTTTGATCAGTTGGCGGTGGTCTTTTAAAATTCGCCATTCTTAGAGAACTTTGCCTTACCGCTTTTTTCATTCTTTCTTTAATCGCCTCATTTCTGTTTTCCTCCTTTAAAAACTCAACTCTCTCCAGATCCCTCCACTTCGTTTGCCACATCTTCAAAAACAATCTTGTTGTAGAACAAGGTTTTGATATATTCTCTCGAGCAGTTCACAAGCCACATAGGATCTAGAATCCTTATCGTCCTCCATAAGCCTCTCATGCCCTGATAACCCATCACTTCAACCCGTTCCTTGGCAATATCCAGATGTTCTTCAAACTTTAGCACAATCACAGCTTCACACGTTGCTGGATCAATCTGCCACCACTTAAACAAAGGATAGAAGTCTTGTTCAATCGGCATTAGCGGTATATTTCTCATGGCTCTTGGACATTTCATTATTAACGTTATGTCCTTTTCTCCAGTTACCTTGTTTATCTTAACTCTACGACCAGGAATAAAAGGCTTCCAATAATTCCAACCTTTAACCGCTTCATACTTAATCATTTTCCACAATAACTGATCAATCGGCTTCATGTGATATGTAACATTCACCATCTGTACCAACTTTTCTACATCCCAATACGGTAATGTTTTGAAATCAGCAAGATATTTGAAGTATTGCACTCCAAACTCCCTCTTGATTGCATATACGTTAAGCTCTTTAAACCATCCCCAGCTCAAAATATCTCCCAAAGAAATGTCTTTGTCTCTGGTAAAGAATGCAAGAGGACGTCGAAACTTGCGTTCGCGTGGCATCTCTTTAAACCAAGACTTTCTCGCTTGAGCTATCTCTTCTTTGGTCATGGGCTTAGGTACTTTACCCTCTCGAACTGATTCAGCAATCCTTTCCTTCAACATATCTTCATCAAGCTGCTTGTACATCTCTTCAAAAGTAGGGAAACTATATGAATTAGAACCGACGTACTTCGCTTTCTGATCTGATTCGTCATCTGAAGACCAATCTTCCACAATTACTCGATTGTATTCATCAGCTTCAAATCGTCTTTGATATTGATAATCATTTGGCTCGAAAGGATTTACAGTCATCACATCCTCTTCAAAATCAAATTCTAATGATTCAACTTCAACTTCGATCAATCTAGCTAAATTCTCCTTCATGTAGTTATGTACATATTCACCTTCCTCCATGTTGTGTTCTAACATTAACATTAAAGGCTTCGCGGGAATATCAACAACTGGCTTTGCAAAACGATCAACATTTGCCATATTTATATCATCGTCAGTTTTCCCTTTCTACCCTGACTACCCATGACTTTTATCTTCTATTCTGTTCGATTCATCGTCCATTAGGGCAGTAAAATCAAAATTATCAGAGATTTTGGCTTCAGAAACTCTAATACCAACATTACCCTGATCATCGTCAACATCATCATCACCAACATTCCAATCCTCGTAACTTCCTTCCTCTTCATCCTCTTTATCATCTTTCTCAGCTTCTTTGTCGTCTTTTTCTTCAGAAGCAGTGATAGGATCAGAAGGCTTAACAGATTCGTCAACCTTAGGAATATCAGACTCAGAAGCTATAACAATATTTTCTTCAACAGGTTTCTCTGGAACATCAGAAGACTTAGGAGCTTCACCTTCAACCCCTTTTCCTTTTCCACTCTCAGCTAATTCTTTTTCAGCTCGTTCCTTAGCTTCCTGTTGATCTAGACGATCATATTCAACGATGAAGTCGATACCCAATGCATTAGATAACACTTTCTGCATCCTTGAGAATCTTCGATCATTTAGGACTTGAATTGACTTTAACTCTGAAATTTCTGTCTGCATTTTTTCATTAGCAACTTGCAGACTTTCGATCAATACTTTAAGATACTCTCTTTCATTCTCTAACACCTTTACCTTGTCATCCATCATTTCTTTTTCGACAGCGCTTTGATTCATCTTGTTAATAAGCTCTTCTTTTTCAATCTCATGTTGCGCTACTTTTTCTTCTAACGCCTTCACGCGCTTTTCCAGAAGTTCAACATTTGTTTCTGGTAAGAAATCATTTAGATCATGCAGACTTATTGGATCATTGTGCATATCACCAAACACATTAGGCCCTCCTGGAGTATTCGGTGTTGACTTTGGTGTTGCAGATTTTGGTGTTGACTTCCTTGGCGTAGAACTTTCAGGAACAGAAGTCAAGCAATAGGAGATTCTGTGATAGGAACTTCAACAAAGCCAGACACAAGAGGTTCTTGTGTAACTCCTGGCCTTTCAGCTTTAGCATGAATAATAACAGGAGGTTCTTGTGGAGGAGGTTCTTGTGTGACTCCTTTCTCCTGAGCACCAGAAGGTTCTTGTGGGGCTTCTGTGCTTTTCAACGATCTTTTGCGCCTCTTACTTACAGCCTTTTGCTCTTTCTTTGATTTTCTCTTTCCTTTGGTCTAAGGAGCCCCGGTAGTCTTTGTTAACGAAACAGTCGCAGACTTAACACGTTTAGATTTCTTAGGCCTATCCTCATCGGACTCTTTTTCTGCATTAGGATCAAAATCAGCATCCAGTTCTCTTTCTTTCTCTGCTCTAATCTATGCCTTAGTCTTTTCTGGCTCTTTAGTAGGAATTTCTTTATTAGAATCATCTTCATTTTCAGAAGTAGCAGATATAACATCATCTTGAGTCGTTTTCACAGTCTCTTGACTCTCAATAACACCTGCAGCACATGATCCAGCAACTGCTTCAACATTTTCAAGTTCATCCCCGTCGACGAGCATCGTTTCAACTTTCTTCGCAACACGTTTCTTTTTAGGCTTATCAGCTTCTGCCTTCAAGAACCATTCGCTCCTTGCCTTTGGTTTGAATTCCTTAAACCACTCCTTCTCAGAGTTAAGCTCTTTCTCATCATCATTGCCATCTTTTCTCCACTTGTTGTTTGGTGGCGCAATATAATTAGAATCTTTAATCGCTCCGAATACAGGCTTTGCAACAGGAGCTGAAGCTTGCTTCTGAAATTTGATTAGCTTCTTTACTGTGGTCTCATCAAGATGAACTAAGTATAAAACATCGTTCGGATCTCGTGCAATATTAGAATACTTCTCGTCAATCAACATTTGAACAAATCTTGGATATAAGCACAGTCTTGAATCTTCCATGTTTTTCGACATGTGAGTGAATCTAATTTTGAGAAGTTAAACGGCTTCTTCAGAATAAGCGTTGTTGCCATGCAAGCTATGTAATCTTGGACATCATCTAAACCGGCCTTGCGATGGCTGAATGTATGAATTATGGCATGCATCAGGAGCTTGTAGGGATTTGGCACTTCCCCTTTCTTCAGCGTCGGCTTGTTCACGCTTCCTTTGTATCCCATACGGAAGAAACAACCACGAACCATCTTTTCGTTGAGGTAAATTGGTTCGTCTTTATCATCTTTGAATTGCAGAATCCGTCGAATATCATCTTCGGTAACTGTAATCGGTTTAACTTCATTGCCGACTTGCACAGATGAAGTGATCATCTTCTCATCTTTGCTTAAACTTGCGTTCATCCAGAAATAGAAAATATGAGATCTATATGACACTGTGCGCTCTGTAATCGCTCGATGTATAGGACTATCTTCCAAGAACTTCAATATACTGTCGTATTCCTTCAAAGATGGACAGATCGATTTGTCGAGCGTAATGCAGGTGTTTTGCATCTTAGAAAATTCCACTGAAATTATACGCTCTGGAACTTGTGCCTGAAAAACGATGCAAAACAAATGGCATGCTTATCGACAAAAAAATTTCACAAAAATTTTCTAACACTTTATCAAGTTCGGGCGAACTTGATTAGGTGTTACAACTTTCTGATTTATTCAAGTTCGCCCGAACATGCACATATCATGTTCAAACTTCAGAAGTAAGTTTGGGCGAACTTATACTTTAAACAATTAAGATTTCTTTATCATAAGTTCGGTCGAACATGCATTTAATTCTTTCACACAAATTATCAAGTTCGGTCGAACATACATTTTTGACAGTTTTAAATGATCTTTGATGCAAGTCCGGTCGAACTTGACAACAAGTTCGGCCGAACTTGTCATCTTCTTCAACCAAATCTGTTCAATCATGCAATCAACTGTTTTATTCAAATAAAAAACGTTTAAACGGTCGATTTTATGTGTAGATGTTGATTTTAAGTTCAATTTTTACCAACAACACCTAGATCTAACAGATGTTAAAGTTCCAGATCTAAGTTCATCTTATTCGATTCAATTCACGGATCAATCAATGAGATTATACCTCAGCCATTGTTATTAGAGTGCTAATCACTAAAAACAATCAAATTTAGGCAGCGTAACGGCTCTAAAGTGTCAAAATCACAAGATCGTTCTTAATCGCTTAAGTTCGCTCAGGAGAGATTGTTTGCTGATAAATGAGTTCGGCCGAACTTGATTGGTATTTATACCAAGTCAAGTTCGGGCGAACTTGTTAAGCCCAATTAATCAAGCCCTTTGAAGTTCGGCCGAACTTAGCCTTTATTAAATAACAACTAGCCATCTGCAAGTTCGGTCGAACTTGCTTGTTTGTTAAACATGATTTGTTTAGCAAGTTCGGCCGAACTTGCCAAACCACAATTTCAAACCTTTTCAATTTTTCAATTTTAACCCCTGAACTTTCCAACTTTTTACCAGCTATGAAAATCCACTCAGTTGACCAAGTGCAAGCTAATGACCTTGGTTAACCAATTTGTCTGCCGAGTCCAAGTTAATGACCCTGGTTTGACCCGTTACGAACAAACTGTTGATATTTTCAAAATCAAAGTTTCAAATTAATGAACTTTTCATCGTTTTTGACTTTTCAGATTTTACAGATTAGCTCCCAGCCCGTTGTCAAAGAGATTCCCACCAGTTCTTGCATCTTACCAGATATCGAAGATCCGTTCTCCAACATTGGTTTGCTGAAAACAATGTAGAATTAAAATATTTTTGTATCTTTGCAAGCTTATGCTAAAACACACTGAAAATCTTTTTGATTTTAATCTGTAAAACTGAAATACTATGTACAGAACAATGTAAACTATGTACAAACATATTTACAGACATATTTTTGTGAATTCGTGTCTAAGGATCATATCAGTTAAATTGAGACATATCACCAGTACTGTTGACCTTTAACAGACTATTTAGTTTTAAACTCGTTTACCTAGATTGTCGATATGTTTGTCCACTTAAGCTTTACCACATTTCTCAACTGTTTCAAGATATGTTAAGGTATGAATTTTGAAACTTGACTTAACTACTGTTCCCACTTCTTGAATATACTACCGTATCCAGATTGCCTAGATTTCCTCTTACAGGTGAATATAGCGTAATTGATATATGTATCTGGGTTGTGCGAGACCTTGAGAGCTCAGGTTAGTACTACCGTACAGACAAAGAGATGAAGGCTCGTCTTTAAGGTGTGTTCCACTTAAGGAATCTTTTTAGCACTGCAAATGATTAGATCTTTCGATTCTTTTCAATATTGCATGCAGTTTGGGGTTTTTTGGCGAAAGTATTATAAAAGTTCTAGGCCATTGCTTCCGCAAAATCAGAAGAACTTGTATAATACCCCATATATCAATTATCTATAAAGACCTCATATCTCAGAATCAGGCAATCTTTCAAACGAAATTTCGGAGTACTAAGTCCATATATCCAAGATATGTTAATCCACAAGATTAAGCAGTTGTAAAATTTAGTTTATATCTCGAAAACAGTTTACTGAACGTGTTAAGCCTATCGACACATCCACAGTAAGACTCGTTTATCACTTTTAAAACTTTACATTTCTTTAGCATACTGTGATAGTCCACTGATGTACTATCATTTCCTTTTATGACACTGAATTCTTTTTGTCTGTTTCAATGTTTTTGTACATTTTGAATTTTTCAATGTTTTTTTATTTTAAACTTTTTCGAATGTTTTTGTATTTCTCTAACATTTCTCCCCCTAAAATCAAAAACATCTTTTTGGATTTTAGTTTTTAACTAAATTCTAAACTAGAAAGATATTTACAAACCAATGTGGATCACGCGAACTCGTCGTCTGATCCGTATTCAACCTCAGCATCCGCACCTATCAGCAATTTTTTCATACCATTAATTCTCAACAAGTATTTAAACCATGACAAAGAAAATGGTTTGGTATAAAAATCAGCCTTTTGTTCATCGGTGTTGATTTTTTCTATTCGCACCAATTTCTTTTCGTAGCAATCACGAATGAAATGATAACGAATTTCAATGTGTTTTGTGCGTGAGTGATGAACCGGATTTTTAGTTATATTATGGCTGCCTTGTTATCAACAAACAGCGGAGTGTCTAGAAATTGCAGACCATAGTCTCTCATCTGCTGTTGAATCCTCAGAATCTGTGAACAACAGCTGGAGGCCGAGATATACTCAGCTTCATAGGCAGAGAGAGCGACCGTAGTCTGTTTCTTACACTGTCAGGTTACCATTCTTGTTTCAAAGAACTGGCATCCCGCTGTAGTTGTTTTTGAATTCAACTTATCTACACCAAAATCAGAATCAGCATAGCCTGTGAGGTCAAAATTGTCATTCTTCGGGTACCACAAGCCGGTGCTTGGGCATCCTTTCAGGTATCTGAAAATTCGCTTCACGATCTGCATGTGTAAGATCCTCGGGCTTGACTGATATCTGGCGCATAGGCAGGTTGGATACATAATATTTAGGCGCGATGCCGTCAGATACATCAGCGATCCAATCATCGATCTATATAACGTCTCGTCAACTTTGGCTCCAGTCTCGTCAACGCAAATGCCATGATTTAGAGCAAGAGGCGTAGAGGGCTTCAATTTTTCCATTCCAAACTTCTTCAAGATGTTGTGAACATACTTAGTCTGATGAATGAAAATACCATCCGGAAGCTGATCTACTTGCAAACCAAGAAAGAACTTCATTTCGCCCATCGAGGACATTTCGAATTTCTTTTTCATGATTCCCTCAAACTCCTTGCAGAGACTATTGTTTGTAGATCCAAAGATGATGTCGTCGACGTAGATTTGAACTATTATCAGATGGCCATCAACTTCTCTGGTGAAGAGAGTACTATCCACAGTTCCTCTGATAAATCTGTTTCCGACGAGATGTTGCGATAACGTCTCGTACCAAGCTCTCGGGGCTTGGTGTAGACCATAAAGAGCTTTATCCAGTAGGTACGCTTTCTTCTTGTTGAGTGGATCGACAAACCCTGGTGGTTGTCCAACGTACACCTTCTCGTGTAATTTTCCATACAGAAAAGCTGATTTGACATCCAATTGATAGACCTTAAATCATTTCCATGATGCGAAAGCTAGAAAGATTTGAATAGATTCCAAGCGAGCTACTGGTGCGTAGTCTTCCGTGTAATCTATCCCTTCCTGCTGGTGAAATCCCTTGACAACAAGCCTAGCTTTGTTACGAACAATAACCCCTCTATCATCACGTTTACATTTAAAGACCCATTTTGTATCAATTGCTTTTTTATTTTATGGTAGGTCCTCTTCAAGCTTCCACACTCCCAACTTCTCAAACTGCAATAATTCTTCTTGCATTGCTTGTACCCAATTTTCATCGGCTAAAGCTTCATTAACAGTCTTTGGCTCAATCTGAGAGATGAAACATGAATAGAAGCAATAGTTCTGGGTTGGAGCAACGCGAGTGTGAAATAACTGAGTGCTTTGTTAATTTTCCCTCGAGTTCTAACACCAGTTTGAAGTTCTCCGATTATATTTGTTGACGGGGATGATAGGAATATGATCGCGACAATTCTTCACTTGGAGCATCTACTAAGTTTTGCTGATTCATGATGTTGAGATCAATGACCAATTCAACGTTTGGAGAGCTTGATGAAGCTTCATTTCTGTTGTTCGGGACTGCAGATTGATTAAGAAGACTTGTTATCTGCTCCATTTCTTCATCTGAAGAAGATGATCCCCCATCAGCATTAAATGTTGGTGCTTCATCTGAGTCAAAATTTTGATTCTGAGGCATACTGGGCTCCGTTGTTGTATTCATTGGTTCAGTATAGGCATTTGTTGGAGGAGTATTAGGTGTTGCTAATGTTTCAGAAACATTTTCAGCCGGAACACTACTGTTACTTGAACTTGTGTCAGAAGAAGATGGATCCAACGTGGGTTGATTAACCACAATTGGTCGAACAACTTTCTCTTGATTCACTGACTGGTGAAGATAGTATAACGCTGCAACTTCATCCTCAGACGGTTCTTCGGGCAAGTCAAATGACTTTCAAAGGTCTTGATAGTTAAACAGCCACGCGTCACCTCTTCTTTGAATAGGATCTGTGTAATTAAAACAATCCACGTGTTGTGCTTCAATAACCTTTCTCAATGAAGGAATATATACTCTTCTCAATGGACTCGCATATCCGACAAAGAAACCTTCAAGAGATTTAGCTCCGAATTTGCCATCTTGGTCTATTACGGTACATGGTGCACCTAATGGCTCAAAGAACTTCAAATTTGGCTTCCGTCGGTTTATCATCTCAAAACATATTTTCTTTGATGGTTTGACAGTGAGAAACCTGTTTAGCGTGTAGCAAGCCGCAGCAACCGCTTCACTCCAGAAGCTGATTGGAAGTTTAGAATCTGCAAGCATGATTCTCGCAGTTTCAATCAAGGTTCTATTTTTCCGTTCAGCTACTCCTTTTGCTGTGGAGTATAGGGAGCACTAAACTCGTGAAGAATCCCTTTTGCGTTGTAGAATTCCTTCATTTTGTTATTCTTTAACTCTGTGCCGTTGTCACTTCTAATGCCTCTGACCGGCAGATGATAAAGATTCTCGAGTTTCTTGAATAGAAAAACCAAGTTCTCGAATGTTTCATCTTTTGTTTCTTGAAAGAATACTCACGAATATCTCGAATAGTCATCTGTCACGACCAAGCAATATAAGGCTCCTGAGATGCTTCGAACATTTAGAGGACCAAATAAATCCATGTGGAGATGTTCTAATGGTAACTTGATTGAGTTTAGAATTTTCTTCGGATGAGATTTCTTGATCTGTTTTCCCTTTTTGCATTCTAAGCAATGATTAGACATCTGAAAACTCCGAAGATTTACGCCTTCTACAAGATCATTATGAACTAAGAAATTCATTTTTCGCAAATGAATATGCCCCATCTTACGATGCCAAAGAATAGAATCCTTTTCAGTAGCCTTTGACACAAAACATTGCGCTGATTTTGATGAAGTGGTAGCGATACCCATATCAAGAACATATAGATCATTCTCTCGTGGTGCTCGCATCAGAATCCACTCATCTGGTATTTTGAATCCCGGCTTCAAGATAATACACTCTTTGTCGTTGAAATGGACCGTGAACTTCTTGTCACAAATCTAAGATATGCTCAGAAGATTGTTCTCAAGTTCTGCAATATAGTTCAAGCGATCGAATGAAACGACGCCATTGGAGAGTTTTCCCTCGGCGACTATCCTTCCACCTTGGTTTCCTGCAAATCCAACATATCCTCCATTGATAGCTTTTATGTCGAACAACAACGCTTTCATTCCCGTTATATGTTTGGATGCTCCACTATCCAAAATCCACTTGGAGAGTACAGATCTTTGGAGCCCCTGCATATTTCAACAATCTATCTAAAGCAAGACCCAAGCCTTTTTGGTCTTGGGTTGAATTGGATAACCATCATCGTAACCAAATTCACATTCATCAGCATAATCGAATTCATATTCATCATCTGGATTTTCTGAGATGTTTATGTTTGAAAACTTTACCTTCTTTTTATCTTTTGAATTATTACCACTTGTAGTTTTGACATTTTTAGATGTGGTTTCAATTATGCTTTCAGATTTTGATTCTTTCTTGCTATCACTAGTCTTAATAAGCTCAGACTTAGTGATTTCTGATTTTGATTCTTTGGTTTTATCAGTGTTTACCAGCTCAGACTTAATAACACCAGATGTTGTTGACCGTTTCTTTGCAATCCAGGCTTGAGATTTTATGTTAGCCTTCTTGATGTAAAACTTGTTTTCATTAGCTTTTGAAGATTCACCCTTTTCGAAAATAGAATTTTCAAACTTCTTTTCTGTTTTAGGTTTTACTTCAGCTTTTGATTCATTTCGTTTTAAAATTTTTATAGGTTTTTCAAACTCTGGATGCTTTAGTATCACAACATTCGAACTTTCTTTTCTTCGAAGATAAGCCGGCTTTGATTTCGGACATTGGCGTGCGGTATGGCCAATTTCGTTGCATTTGAAACAAGTCCGAGAATCATGTGGATGACCTTTAGTGGGTTTTATACCACTTGTTTTGACACCACTTGCCACTTTGGCTTTATCTCGAAGTTCTCTCTCCTTCTTGAATTCATCATTTGATTGTTTACCAATCAAACTCTCTTCATGAACTGTATTCGTCCCATAAACAAAACTCATGTTTTTATTTTTGTATTCATGAAATGGTGACGGTTTCTTTACAGATTCTTCTATACCCAACCCAACTCTCTGATTTTCCGGATGATCACCACCATTCCTTTGGTAGTTGTTTCTTTTAGGTTTGGAATAGAATTTTCTCTCATTGATCTCCAGATCATCTGATGTAACTTCCACGAGTTTAAAGAATTTGTCTTACAATTCTTCCTTCACGTTCTGAATCGGAAAACTGTCATCAAAGTATAATCTATCAGATTCCTTAATCTTGTACATTACAACATTAGGATCATCACATACATCAAACTGTCATTGAGGATCGGTCCTACAAGTGCTCTGATACCACTTGTAGGACCGATCCTCGATGCTAAGGAAGCTAAATTTGATATCTAACGTCCATAATAGCAGAAATATTACGTCGTGTTTACCAATAGACAAGATTTAATCAGTTAATCGTCAGTTTTATTGAACAAACGTTCTGGTTACAAACTGACAGAGCTTCGCCTCGGAAATGCCAAAGTTACAAATGAGAGACTCAAGCTAGGTATTTATAGAGTTGCAAGTTCGCCCATAGGGACACAAGTTCGCCCGAACTAGCCTAAGCAAGTTCAGCCGAACATGCATTTACATGAACATCATGGGCGAACTTGGCTAAAACAAACATAAATACTTCCTATACCTAGCCTATTCAGCTCTATACTATACAGACTCGATATAAGACTAAGACATAGACATTATGCACCAACATGGGGTGACTTGCATGTTACCAACTGTGTTAATTGCACCAACTTATGCTGTGAATTACCTAACACACGAATAATCCCCAACTAGTGAACGTGATTAACGTAAGCTGTGGGCAGTGGATAATATTATTGGTCTGACTAACCCAGTTTCTACGACCTGACTGTAACCCAGCAACAGGCAACTGCACGCGTCCTAAACTTAGTTATGTTGTTAGGCATAACTACATCTGGGGCGTTTGACTGCTCATGACGCAGTGAATGGGCTGAGGTGTCGAACATGACACGGCCTGGTGTGCTGAGGTGTCAAACGTGACACAACACAGTTATAACAGTCAAGGTTTCATGGGTGCATACTCGTGTAGTTCCATCTGTGATCTGTGACCTATGACCAGTGCAATTAAAGTTGTTAAAACATAGTATTCCACAACAAGAAAACCAGTGGAACTCACCATCAGCGTTTAGCTGACCCTTTTTAAAACTAACATACATTTCAGGTACCTTGAGACTGGTGTGATCCGCGTATGTTGTTCAAGACATGTTTATAGGTGAATCCTGATATAGACGCATGCATCTTAGAAGACTTATGTGGTTCATGGGAATACACAGTTGTAACATACATGTAGTATGTAATCAACATTTTGTAAGTAATAAAATCTAGTGTCTTTATAAACAATGTGCTTGTACCAGAGGTGTTTGTTGCATCCCATATTTTTTTTCTTCCGCTGCAAGTCGGGGTGTGACAGAAGATGGTATCAGAGCCATTGGTTATAGAGAATTAGGTGCCTTTAAGGAAACCTAGACTATAACTACAGGTTCGGACCTTTGTGGACATCATTGGAAAAATGAACATCTACTAAAAGTGGTTAGTGAATACTGTAAAGTATCCTATTTGCAAGTACCAGGATAGCCTTGTGGGGCAAGTGGGTTATTATGGTCTGGAACGTAATAACAGACTTGCTCATACGAGGCAGTGTTGGGAAAGCCGCGGTAATAAACACACTTAAATACATGGAATGATACATACGTGTACCAAGGTGATAGTGTGTGAATGTTTATGCATGAATTGATACATGAATTGGGATTTGTGGATAATTCGTTACTACATATGCCTTCGGGATAGGCAAAAAACTGGTATTACAGTCCATTCCACATTCCTACTGACCACATGTTTAATATACACTAGAGTTGGATTCATATTCCCACAGTTGTTACATATACTTTATGATGTGAGAACCCAAGCCTTTAGTGCGATACAATCTCACCAACTTTAATCTTATAGCTACTATACCGACGATTATATACCAGAGTGACACCTTTAAAAAGAACATAGATACCCAAAGAACGCGCAGGTCATTCTGATAGACTGGGAGGTTGTGTACGGATCCTTATTTCACTTCTCATTGCTTCACATTCGATTGTTATACAATCACAGAGTTCAAACATTTTATGAAACTTTTCATCCTTGAATCCACGATTCATTTGATTGTCCGCTGGATTCCTCTTTTGCTTACAATATTGGCTTTAGCTTTCACGTCATGTGATACTATGGTACTTATTGGTATTCCTTAGCACATGTTTTGATATATGTTATACCTGAATATGACGATCTCTGGGTTATGGAGATGGCATGGAGTGCGTGAATAAGTTACCCTTCCCATTTTCATTCGGTTCAATTGGATATAAATTTTGTGATTATATCGATTCCTTTGAAATGCTTTGCTGTGGAACATCGTTTCGTGTGACCATCGGTTACATTGTGTTCTATTACGATATTGATTATTGGTGAACGGAACATTGATCAGGTATATGGATGTGGTGGATACGCTGCGGTACTTCCTATATATAAACACCCGGCTACATGATCAAGGTACCGTTACTCAGGGCAGACGGGCTTCATGTTGCGATTCGTTCGGCTATGTTTTGGGCAACGCGGTGTTGAGACTTCGACCCTGTTTGATGCGATATATAATGCCATAGTTGTCGTAACCACGATATATATATATACGTTTGTGGTGATTTTAAATGAAAAATAGTTTGGGGTTGACATATAACGACCTTTGGGTTAATCCGGGAGAGGTCCTTTTCGAAAATATAGTATGACTTTCTAGGGGTACTACACCCTGGTAGTACTTTGCATTGAACTATGCGGGTATAGCCGGTAATAGCTTACCCACATCGATTTACCCAATGATTAATTCATGATAGGTATCAATCCTTCGTTTGGCGGGATTTGCTAAAACTTACAGTCATATATCCAAAATCACTACGTTGTGACAAACCAATTATACTTATGTCACCGACCGTCGTCTAGGAAGCTATTCGGTTGAAGCGTATATTTCCTTTACTAGCTATTGTTTGCTAGTGATACAATCTCTAATTCTTAGTAAGGACGCATAATTAGCATCGGTGTTGATAACCCAAGGGGATTTAGGGGTAAGACATAAATGGAGGAACTTATTTGATGTAATCAAAGTTCGACAAGGAGTTGTGTGGATGCGGATCTGATGGTAATAAGACTTGTGGAGGCGAGAACAATTTTGCGAAGTAACCCCGGTGCGAAGTAAGAAAATTATAATCATAAAGTAATTTGACTCATGTTTTTTCAAATAAATTCAATTCTCCTTGCTAACACTGTTAGAAAGTGTTGAGGTCCGGTATATGTAATTACTAGTTTGATACACCCTATCCTTTAAATAAATATTCAGCCATGCTTCGGTACGTTAGCTTCCTATGGAATTACGACATGTATTTCGATGATGGAACTAAGTGGCATACAAATGTGAATCCTATCAGTTTGGTTAAACCTAATACAAGATAAATCCCCAGTAACTCGAAGAAGTAGTGAATGAACGGTACGAAGGACCGTAGCGAAGCTACCTCTTAATGTTAATTTAATAAACAAACGACATAAAGCAAATTTTTCATCGAACGATTATATATATATATATATATATATATATATATATATATATATATATAATTCGAAGGACGATATTTAAAAGAATTGTATAAAATTTTTATATATCAAACGATCCCTAGTTTTCAGCCTCGCATAACTTAGTGAAAATATGTTCTAATGAAAGATGAGATCGACTTCGAGTAGTATTCGAGTACCATAATACGATGCTTAACCTATGTTACATCTTCAAACTCATACTACACGGGGTCCTGACCTGAATTCTTTCGGTAACCCTGAGATACTAAGTCTTGAATCAATATCACCCATATGAGGGCGGTGCATTTGTTCTAGAAATCGCATAAGGGGATGCATGATTCTTCGATTCCTTTCGATTAAGGCTTTTCATGTTACGATACCTACTACGGAAGTGCGAGTGGTCCTGAGTAGGGAACAACTCATATACTTATATGCCTATAAAACATATTGACTCCCAAACGCTACGATAATAATATCTGGAGAACACCATATGTCTCCTCCTCTTCCTTGAAACACCCGAGGAGTCAAAATTTTATATGTAATGAACTCACGATTCATAGGGGATGATCGAAATTCCCTTGGGGCCATTGTAAAGGTGTTATTTGGTAGTGGTCTCCTACATGAGTAGGAGAATGATGCATGAGATACACTGACTTTCATCCGTCGATTGGACACAAAGTGAACGATACCCTACGCTTATGAGTAACCAAGAGTATGCGTTAAACGACATTGCTTGTCCTCGTGAGTATACGAGGAGTAAATTCTCTAGATCAGGGGAATACTGTTGCGCGATTTCCGCCTCGGTAATTTGTGGTGAGCTTTTCGGGGCCATTCTATTATAAACAATAATTATATACATGTATCAATGTCATATATTCAATCATCCCATATCACCCAATTTCATCGCACGCATGAGTCCACAACCTGTATAACCAACATCATTATCATGTATATAATAATATTCGTCATCATACAACTGTTAAAATTGCACTTAGACTTAACCCAAAAAGGGCCAGTGCTTAAATGTGCGATCAGAACATGT
The DNA here is from genome assembly GCA_947069175.1 of Scalesia atractyloides. Classification (NCBI taxonomy): domain Eukaryota; kingdom Viridiplantae; phylum Streptophyta; class Magnoliopsida; order Asterales; family Asteraceae; genus Scalesia; species Scalesia atractyloides. The sequence continues at coordinate 49,867,753 of CAMTDV010000010.1, read as the reverse complement.
CACCGGAGTGACGTATATATGCCATACTATGAAAAGCACGAACTAACCTGCATGAAGAAACACGGTCCAAATCAAACTCTCTTTGAAATAGGAGTAGTCATGAGTCATGCGAATATCATAATTGGTGTCTTTTGTGCGCTGAACCCACCTGGGGGAAAGCTAAACTAGAAATCTAGTAGTCCCGATCATTCCAGATGAAAGGACTAGTGAATCTTCCGAATGCGTCCCTCGGATATCATGTCCATCCAGAGGGGAATTCCGCTAGTAAGCACGTCGTATATACCTAAACTAAGAATGAGACTTCGACGCTACAACTAATTCTCTTCCAACTTGGAGAATTACTTAACATACGCTACGAATTGTAGATTCCTTGATGTGCGATACCAAGTCAAACTAAATGACCAAAGTGTAAATCGGTGCTTGGTTGGATGCACCGACTGGCTGTGAAATGGCATTCATAACCTTTATTTGTATCCTATCCGTCAGAGTGCTAGACTTACCTCAATTGATTATGACTTTCATTCAACCTTTCTTAAGTTACTTTTGTTATTTCAGAGGTTGCCGAGCGATTGTGGATCTATGTTACTACAATTCCCAACAGCAGGTATTCCTTCTGTGCCCTATTGAGAAACAGAACTGACGACAAAGGGTCGAGAAACTCAACGACCCTAGTCTCGACCAACTCGGGGGCCGGGTCTTCATTTTTTGTTTACATTATTACAAATATGAGACTAACGGCAAAAATCAGATTTAGTGGTCAATTATCCCTATCAGACTAGGGTGACTATGGATTCGGGCTTTTGCCCATGGTTTCATAAAACCACATGAATTTCCTAATCTAAACCAAGATGGTTTGGCATGAACAAACTCGACGAAACCCTTACGTTTAATCGATGATTCAAATGGCGGAGGTGCCAAAAGGGGAAAGCATCATATCTTTCTATACTCATATACAGTTCAGATCATACCAAGTCCTAATTTGACTCGAAAAACCACGAGACCGAGACGGTCAAGTGGTGATTAACCACCTTGTGACTAGTAAGAGCTATATTCGCCTATGCATTAGGTAATCTTTCGAGAACATGATGGGAAATGATTATTTCTCGTTGTCTCCATTAACGACATCCTTATGAAACGTTAGTCGAGCATGGCTATGTTCCTACCCTACGGGGGGGGGGGGGGGTACCCCGTTGATGGGGAATCTTTATTCGATAACTTCTTATTTAATAATCTTTAACAAAATCACTTGTACGTCTATGGTCAATTTTGATTCCATAATTGGGAGCATCATGGTGACACTTGTGATCGTTAGACACTCATCACGCCTTAAATATTTCTACGTGATATAGTAGCGTTCTAAACATGGTGTTACTTGAATTAAAACCACATTAGGTACGTACTCTACCATTCCCAGTATATGGGAATTTTTACATGACAATCTCCCGGAAAATCACATCGATGTTATCGAAGCTGCTAAGTTTTTTCCTTCGGGAGAAGACATAAACAATGTACAACAGCTAGAGCCAAGATCCCGAAACTTAACGCAAACTGGAAGTATTATTATAGAAATTTCATATCCTTATGACGTAATCCGATTACTGATGAGTAATGCGAGCACACCACTGAGGTAAGTGTGCAAATTCGTTATTACTCATGTACATGCTCGCCTTATGACAGCCTTCGGCTCTTAAAAGCCTTTCTCTTTCTTATTCTCTACCATAGAGCAGGGACTCTCGTGGTCGGTTAGTATTAGCCGAAGATATTCACGTACACGACAACAAGGGAAGATTGTTGTGCACCACTCGGTGAGACCAAATTTATTCACTTAACACAAACATGCAGAGCATGATGCTCACCATTGTGACGTTCGAAACAAACCCTGGGAGAGTACCCATACTCCTCCTCTATAGGAGGTGTTCAATAACTATTAAACGAAATCGTAAACGAAACTTATGGTGTATAAATGGTAAAGATAATGAATGCAAAGAAAATGTAATAATTGCAGTCAGCTATAAGCTGAATACGAGACTCCTCTTCTACTGTGAGTCCAATAACATTCTCACTTTCAGATTGGAAGTGATGACAAACGCTACTCTTAACAATATGTAGGAATTGTGGATGGACAAACTACACAGCTACTATGTAGCATAATTATCATCTCAGTACGATGATGATACTAAACGGGAAGCGAAAACATACATATCTGTCGGATGACTGACACGAATGCAAATACGGAGCTTTCCAATGGATTACTAAACGGAATTTTGAGGACGAAATTTTTTTAACCGGGGGAGACTGTGACAACTGTGAAAAATCCCGGTAAACTTTGATGGGTACAAGTCCGTGGTAACCGGACGTGATATGTGTTTCATGATATTTGTTGTAATTATGTGTGATGATACAAATTCTGGAATATGTTACACCAACTATAATAGGAGTATGTGCCAAGTAATTGCCAAAAACATTACGTTGACGCGATGCGTCACCTACATGGCAAGAACAAGTCGTGAATGGATTGACGACTCTAGAAATACATATTAGTAAACATGCATGACTTTTGTGCTATGCTAAACGATATCTGTTACATAATCCGAGAACGATGTGAGGTTGGTGTCCTTAGCCTTGAACAACGTGTTAAATGGGAACTTGACATTTAACAGCACATTGAACAGTAGACCATGATTATTAGGCCAATGGTAGGGCCCTTTAAGATTCAGAGTTCACGAAATATCTTAGTTATGTGTCGTAGACTCTGACATAAGATTAAAAAAATCAGTGCTCGGGCACGCAAAACGAGGCAGTCCCGGTTAGGGAAACGCCTTTGCGTTAGGAGCAATGAAAGACAAACCAAACATGCAAGGAACGGTTAATCAAGCCTAAAAACATTTAACTAACCCAATACGAGGATTTTATGATTAAAACGTAACCGGGCTTGAGTTTCGAGACGGTTATGCTCGATTTTTAAAACCGAGCCTTTTGACACTAAGAACGCGAAAAACAGAGTCCATTTCGCAAATCGGGTACGCGTCTGAGACCCGAAAATGAACCTAAATGCGCCACCGAAGATAAATTTCATCTTTTAACACGAAAAGACGAAGCACAACAAAGCGTAGGTGGGGTAGGGGCACTCCACCTATGCCGCCCCCATATATATCTATCTTTTAATTTTTTTTTCCGTTTATTCTTCATTTTTATTCAAGTTTCCCCCTTCAAAAACCTTCCGTAAACACCTAAGGATTCTTCATTTTTTCCATTTATTCTTCATTTTGATTAAACATGAGTTATAACCGAAAAACCCTTTTTAATCCATGATTTTGGAAGCTTTAAACAAGTTTCTTGGATGAATAAGAACACCTTGGAATCCTCTGGTGTTATATGGTAGCCAAGACCACAAAACTTTGGGTTTTGATATCCTAATCAACGCTAATCGATCAAAAATGATTAACAAAGTTATTAACCGAAAAACTATGAAACAAGGCTTGATTGACATGGGTTATGGCATGGTTGGATTGTTCTTGGTATATAGGTACTGAATATGGCTCACACCCACATCTGGACTCAAGAAAAACACTTGGAATCGAAGGAATCGCTAGGTAGATCACCCTAAACTCGAATCTAGAATAGGCAGAATATGTTTGGACCATAACTTGGTCCGTGGGTGTTGGATTGAGCTGAAATTTGGTGTGGTGATGTAGAGTATTGACAGAAAGGTCCACGTAAAATTTTAGAATTTTTGGAATTCTCTACAAGTTTTGGTGAATTTTTGACTGTTTTACCAAACGAAATTCGGAAAAAATCCCAAACAAAGTCAACAAATCACCAAAATTTACATTAAATATGGGAAAGGTTCTGGGAATTTTTGGAGTCTATTGGTTGGTTTTTGGTACGGATTAAAAATCCGCGTTTTTATGAGTTTTTCAGTAGCCGGAAACGCACTGAAACAAAATCAGAAAAATCCCAAATTTTTACAATGAGTTTCTGGATATGTAAGGAAGTTACTAGAATATTTTAAGAATTTTTGTACATCAGATGATGAAAAAAGTGAATTATTCAGGTAAATACTGTTTAACAAATGATTTATTTGAGAAGTTAAAATAAACTTTATAAATTCCCAAATAATTTTATTGGAATCTATATGTTTTTGCTGAGTTCTACAAAACTTTCTAGGATTTTATGAACTATGTAGATTAAATGGAAATTTTCGACTTTTAAAATGCTTATTTTAATTAAATTCATCAGTTTATCGGACAACGAACCTGCCTAAACTGGGAATAGACCAAAACCTATTTTGACTATAACTGGAACACCGGGAGTACTTTGTGAGATTCTGGGGTAAGCGGGACACTCTAGGTGTGTTCCACCACCGTTCGGGAAGATCTCCGATGGCGAAAACGGAAACTCAAATTCGAGGGACCTAGAACCTCCAAACGTCCGGAATTCCTTAATAAATACTAAATATTTTCTAAATAACAATGTATTGGCACTGTCTTAATCTTAGTGCCGTTATCCGAACACACAAAACAACCAACTTTGGCTGGCACGCGAACCGGTGCCCGGGAGCCAGACGTGAAACTAATCCTACCCTAACATGCATCACCACACCAGGATACTATATGTACAACATGGACTGAAAATACCCACTTGGACCCGGGTTATAGGCATTACCGACCTATCGGCTGATATTAGTAATTACTTGCATGATTGCTGTAAAAGCAAAACCAGCTTACATATACTCTAATTGCTACCTGTGATGCGACTATCTAGTGAGTTTTCACTTCCCACTTTTGAATTGTTTTACTGTTTTCTGGGGACTTGCATATTACAAACTGTGTTAATTACACCAACTTGTGAGTGAGTTTTCACTTTCCCACTTTTGAATTGTGTGACTGTTTTCTAGGGACTTGCATGTTACAAACTGTGTTAATTACAATAACTTGTGACTGAGTTTTCACTTCCCCACTTTTGAATTGTTTTACTGTTTTCTGGGGACTTGCATGTCATAAACTGTGTTAATTACACCAACTTGTGAGTGAGTTTCCACTTCCCCACTTTTGAATTATTTTACTGTTTTCTGGGGACTTGCATGTTAATAACTGTGTTAATTACACCAACTTGTGAGTGAGTTTTCACTTCCCCATGTTTGAATTGTTTTACTGTTTTTCGGGGACTTGCATGTTACAAACTGTGTTAGTTACACCAACTTGTGAGTGAGTTTTCACTTCACCACTTTTAAATTGTTTTACTGTTTTCTAGGGACTTGCATGTTTACAAACCGTCTTAATTACGCCAACTTGTGAGTGAGTTTTCACTTCCCCACTTTTGAATTGTTTTACTTTTTTCTGGGGACTTGCATGTTACAAACTATGTTAATTACACCAACTTGTGAGTGAGTTTTCACTCCCCCACTTCTAAACTGTTTTACTGTTTTCTGGGGTGACTTGCATGTTACCAACTGTGTTAATTGCACCAACTTATGATGTGAATTACCTAACACACGAATAATCCCCAACTAGTGCACGTGATTAACATAAGCCGTGGGCAGTGGATACTACTATTGGTCTGATAAACCCAGTTGCTACGACCGGAATGTAACCCGGCAACTGCACGCGTCCTAAACTTGGTTATGTTGTTAGGCATAACTACATCTGGGGCGTTGGATTGCACGTGACGTAGTGAATGGGCTGAGGTGTGAACGTGACACGGCCTGGTGTGCTGAGGTGTCGAACGTGACACGACACAGTTATAACAGTCAAGGTTTCATGGGTGCATACTCGTGTAATTCCACATGTGATCTGTGACCTATGTCTAGTGCAATAAAACTTGTTAAAACATATTGTTCCACAACAACAAAACCAGTTGAACTCACCAGCAGGGTTTAGCTGACCCTTTTTAAAACTAACATGCATTTCAGGTAACTTGAGACTGGTGTGATCCGTGTATGTTGTTCAAGACATGTTTATAGGCGAATCCTGATACAGGCGCATGCAGCTTAGAAGACTTATGTGGTTCATGGGAACACGCAGTTGTAACATACATGTAATATGTAATCAACATTTTTTTAGTAATAAAATGTATTGTCTTCATAAACAATGTGCTTGTACCAGAGGTGTCTGTTGCATCCCGTATTTTTTTTTCTTCCACTGCAAGTCAGGGTTTGACATCTTCAGTTACGAGCAAGTTTATGTTTGTGAAGATGCGGGATCTTATTCTTTGCAAAGATGTTAGAAGAAGAAATTCAGGTGGATCATCGTGTGATATAATGCATGTTGGCAGAGGAAGGAAGAATAATAGAGGTAGTGGCAGTAATAATAGAATGAGGAGTCAGTCTAGGGCTCAAAATGATGTGACCTGTTAGAACTATAAAGAGGTTGGACATTTCAGGAATCAATGTCCAAATGACAAGAAAGAAGTTAACGCCGCAGTAGACCACTCAGATGATGAAGTATTGATTGGTAATGGGGAGAGTAGTGTGGATTCCTGGTTATGGATTCGGGTGCTTCATTTAACGCTACCTACAACAGTGAAGCACTAAGGAATCTTAAAATTGGGGATTTTGGTAAGGTACGACTTGCAAATGATGAAGTCTTAGGTTAGGTGTCACATGCATGGGTGATATTGACTTAGTTACTTCAGTTGGATCTACTTGAACTTTGAGAGACGTGAGAGTTATTCCAGGCTTAAAGAAAATGCTTATTTCAGTCGGGCAGCTGGATGATCAGGGTTATGAGGTTAAGTTCTATAGTGGACAGTGGAAGGTAATTAGGTGAAATTTAGTAGTTGCACGAGGCAAGAAGAGGGGCTCATTGTACATGGTAAGTGTACCGCCTGAGGGAGAGGTTATCCCAGTTCAGAAGAAGACCAAGATCTGGTTCAAAGAATCTCGGGGGCAGAAGAAGGTTTGTTTTGAAGGAGATAAACCCAGAGTCATGGGACAGATTAAGGTTGGACATGCTAGGAAAGGTTTAGAGAAAGCAGTCAAGGGTTTTCATAGCAGTGGGAGCACGGGTAGTGCTTCAGTCAGATATCCCAGACGACAGTGGGTTAAAAGAACTTGTATTCCAGCGGTAAAAGTCTCTCCAGTGAATTACCTGCTTATGGAGAGTGTTAGTTCTCAGGATCTCTTAGAGTCCGGCAGTTGGTTTAAGTGGGAGCCGCAAGGGGAAGAGAACAAGCCAGGGGTAGTGGCTGATGAGTTGAAGCTTAGTGGGAGCTTAAACGAGCCTTCAAGTTAATTGATGAGAATGCTGCCACAACTAGGGAAGATGAAGTGTTTACAGAGGTACTTATGAAGATGAAGTTTTGAGGAGAGCAGTTTGAAGTTGTCAATGCCTCCAAGTGGGAAATTGTTGGGTTATGGAGGATTTGACTAGAGCAGAGGATTATTCCTCTAGTCTGATGATTATTCCTCTAGACAGAGGGTTGTTCCTCCAGGCAGAGGATTGTTCCTTTAGGAAGAGGATTGGTCCTTTTCTCTATCTGATGAAGATATATTATTATTAAATTCAGTTAACCTAATTATACCCTATAAATACTTCTTATTCTTGTACTTGTACACTTTGAGCACTTAATACAAAAGGAAACTAGTTGTGGATAGTGGATGTAGGTCTGATTAGCCCCAACCACTATAAATCTTGTGTTCTTGTTCTTATGGTTTAGAGTGTATCTGTGCGTGTGCTTGCTACAGATTGTTCTACTGTTCTGTGTGATATCTGTTCCTGACTCAACACGACATGGTGTTAAATATTATCAAAAAGAAAAAATTAAAGAAAAAAATACACGGGTCGAATAAAAAAAATCTACCAGCAAAAAAAAAACGGATCAATTTGGTCAGACTAATGCATAATCATGTGTTTTTAACTTTTTATATAAAAATAAGATTTCGTTTGGTTTCAGCTTACACTTTGACATTGAAAAATCGTAATTTACCTTCACAGCACAAGCGATAACATATCGTAGATGCGGCAGACTGGAAAACGGCTTAAGCCAAGGAGTCAAATAAAATATTAGCTAAAAAATAAAACATCCTAAATGTGTGGAACGGATTGAAAATGTTAGGATCTAAGTTTGAATTAGTTGTGATTTTTTTTTTTAAATGGAAAGTGAAAGTAGATATCAAAGTTAAATGCAACGGAAATATATGGAAAACTTTTATCGCAACTAATGGTCGTTTGTTTTAGTCATCATGCTCTCAAACTTATAGTTTTTGCATGTGAATCACAAACTCCCCCTTAGCCCAATAAGAACGTTTGAATAGTACAAAAATGCAGAGAAGATCATAGGTGAATGATCTTTTTGATAGATAATAAAACAGTTAATGAGACAACAATTTATACTAACACTTCTAACCTCTGAGCATCTTTGATGACGTCATAGTGACAGATAACAGAACTAACTGATTACAAACTCTGATGACCTAACCACTGATGGTGCAAAAGCACTGTTACATTGAATAAAGAAATAATAATACTAAACTCCGATAGTCTTCAACAGACGTTTGATCTTTTGTCATTTATTTCCAGCAGATGATAGAAGGCAGTGCTTAGGTCAATAAGTAGTTCTTGAATAGAGTTTGTAACCTCTGTTATCAAGATCAAATAGGTTATATGATTTTGGCTTTTGTATCATCTGTTCCTTTTGAAAGGGTTCAATCCCAACAATCTCCCCTAGAACAGATGATGCCAAAACACATTTATTTTTATTGTTATTTCTCAATAAGAGTTCCCTTATTTGACTTTTGAATTGTACTTCAAAGTTAAGAGACTCTATATCATCCTCATCTTTTACAAGCTCCAGATTCATCAAGTCTTTGAGGTCTTCTGCACTTAACCCATATGCATCCTCCATTTTAATCTTCGTAGCTTGGCCATCTGATTTGAGCAGAGTCAATTCGTGAGTGTCTTTGTTGACCTTCCACTTCAGAATTTTCGGATCAGAAGGCTTTCTAGGATGGCTTACTACTGTTGAGATGGATGGTTGGATTTGATGTGCAATCTTTGATGAGGTTTCTCTTAACATGTCACTTGCATCATCAGTGTGAAATTGAACTTGGTCCATAATTCCTTGCTTAATGAGGTCCAGCTCATACCTTTTCTCATCTTCCTTGACATCTCTCTCTGCCTTTTTATGTGATTTAAGGCTAGGATGGAATGATCAGATGTTGCAGATGACTTTTGAGTAGGTTGGGTTTGATGAACTGTAACCTTTGTTGTGTAATCAAGCTTCTTGGGCATTGAAGGATCTTTCTTTCTCCTTTCTTCCAACCTTTTATAGGTGTCTATCACTTGACCTCTCCCCATCTTGTGATCTGGTTCTTGGTGCCATAATTGGATGTGTGGGCTTCTTTAGAGGATCTTTCAACATCTCGTGCATTCTCTCAACTTCCTCTCTTAGCTCACTCACTGTCCAGTCCTTAAATTGTGCTCTGGTAGCTTTGTATTGTTTGTTTTCCATGATATTCTCAATGTAATCTTTCTTTAAGTTCCCATCTTCCCTTTCTGACAACTTTTTGTACAAGTCTTTTGAAAAGTCTTCTAACCTTCTGACTTTGCTTAGCTGGTACTGCATGTAATTATGTACTTCTCTATTAGTTCTTCCCTTTGTATATTTCTTGGTGATATCCTCTGCTTGTTTAGCTTGCAAGTGCAGATACTCATCTAGGTTCTTTGGTTTAGGATACCCCTCCAGAGATGGGAAGTCCCTCTTTTCTGGATCTTCCTCAAAAAAGAATGACTTGATTTCTTCTCTAGCAACATGGAGATCCAATGGGAATTGAGTGGTGAGAGGCAGCACTTTCCTTGCTGTGGTTTGAGAAAATGTAGATGTTGGAAGAGTAATAGTTGTTGTTGAGGTCAGAGGTTGTGAAGACAATAGAATTGGTGAAGAAATGATATTATCATCATTTATGACCTGTGAGCTCTTCCTTCTTTTGAATATTAGTTTCGGTGATGGTGGTTGGTTGAGAATTCTGGTAGGTGTGGATATTTGTTGAGGAATGGTAGAAAATGTGATGATGGCAGTGGTTAAGTTTATATCAGTTGTAACCACGTTTGTATCAACTAGTGTTGACACAACAAGAGTTATAACCTCTGTTGTGGTTGTGGTAGTGATAGGTGTAGTTTTAGATGGTGTTGATTGAGATTTTGTGGGAGTAGAGGTTGTGGTTGGAAAGGCAACAGTGGTTTTGGAAGTTGTGGATGATGGTTGTCTTGCTTTTCTAGCAGCTTTCTTTTGTTGTTGAATAGTACTTATCTCTTCCTTTTCCTTTTGTTGAACCAACTTCCGTTCAACCAAAGCTCTGCTCTCATCTCTTACCCTCTACTTGTTTTTCTCCTTTTCCCTAGCCAAGATGTTCTGAGTTTCATCAATTTTCTTGGTTCCATCTGGCCTTGGGATATCCACTGTTGGTCTTGAAGATGGATCTGTTTTGAGCTTTAACACTTATCTTTGATTAAATTTCTCCCCCTTTTTGGCATCATCTGTGTTAACCAGAATCACAGTGGGAGGAGAATGCCATTGGTTTGGAGCAAATGAGCTTTGATGGCCTTTATATCTTCATTTGTGTCAATGTATCTTGCATCAACCAAATTTTTGAGCTCGTGCATGTGATGTTTATGTTGTAGTTCAGCATAGTGTTGTTGTTTTTGAAACAGAGGATATATAAGTTGCCGTAGATCAGCAGTGGGTAGAACAGTGGATTGACTTTTTGAGTGTGCTAACATCTACTTCATCATATCTTTGATTTTATCCATGGAATTTTCAATTCTAGTAACTCTCTGCGTCAATTCCTTGTAGTTTAGCCCATCACCTAATTTAATAGGCCCATCTGAACTCCGACCACTTGTGGTAGTTTTATATGTGGTATCATGAGCAGAGGTTTCAAAACTTGCTTCAAATACAGATGCCCAATTTTCTTGGTACTGGGGACTTCCCACTGGAACAGAGGTTACCTTGGTAGCCTCAACAGTGATTGCCTTCAAGAGAGTCTTATAAATGTAAGCACAGTCCAATTGAGAACTTAGGAGTTCAATGTCACACCCCGACCCGCAGCGGAAAAGGTGATCGGGGCATGATTGGGTTATCATCAAAGCTCATGACATTTATTATGACGTTTCATATTCATTAATACAATTTAATGGGAAATATACAATCATAATTACATCATGTCCTAAACATCATTCTAGACTTCATTGTTTTCTTCTAAGGCATTTCCTATGTTTCCTTGCTTCATCCTGTTCACCTGTATCATGTGTAAAAATGGTTTTTGGATCAACAAAAAGTTGGCGAGTGAATCCTATGAAAAACATTTGAACAAGTTTATTGAATTGATTATAAAATAAAGTGCACAACCACACGTGAGTAAAAATAGATGTAAACTTATTCACCAATCATTTAATATTAAATAATGCACATACGAACAATAATGGATTTGTTTTGAGGCACGCGTTGCTCAACTCGTCTCCCACGAGGAACTGATGGGCCTAATGAATGAATTGCATATAACTTGACAATATGAAATACATAACTACAAACAATATATACAATCTAAGTTTAGATCACAATATGGTATGGCACAAATTTAAATAAACGAGTTAATTTTAGTGACACATGACACACCCCAAAACGTGCAATTAAAAAGGGGAGTTGTAAGATTCACTCACATTGGGTGCGTTCGGTTGATGATGTTGAATGCGCACGAAGTTGGTTTTAACCACGAGTGAAACTAACCTAGATAATGGCATAATGGTTCGGTAAGTAAGCGGATTTTATTAATCAATTTTAGTAGGATTATTGGATATATTTTTGTGAGTTCAAGGCTATTTTCGAAACTTTAAAAATGTTATTTTTAAGTATTTTTAATTGATTTTTAATTTAAATAAAAGAAATAAAAAAATGTTTATTTTTGACTGTTGACCATTGACTTGTTTGACCGTTGACTTGTTGACTTGTTGACCGGTTCGGTCTGTAATAAGTGTGCGCCAGGTGAGGCTCGAACCCGAGACCTCCCGTACGCGTGCACGTAGCTCTACCAACTGAGCTACGTGTCTAACCCGAAATATTTCTGTTTTTAATTATATTTATATACTAATTGAATTAATCCGAAAATCATTTATTTCAAAAACAATTTAAATGACTCGCTCAGTGCTCTCCACAGGTCTCGAACCCGGGACCTGTGGTTTAGGTTAACACACAGTCCACCGCTGGACTGTGTGTCTAACTTGTTAAATAATCTGATTTTTATTATACTTATATACAAACTAAATAATTTCGTTTCTGCTTTATATAAAAAGTTTGATAATTGTCCGGACCGGTGCGGTAGTCTGGACTCGAACTCGTGACATGTGGTTTAAACGTTCACACAGTCCACCACTGGACTGTGTGGCTATCTTGGTTATTATTCCGGTTTTTATTAAACTTAACATCTATTGCAGTGAATCCGGTTCGGTTAAAAAAAAGAACATTTTTATTAAGGCGAGTGTGCGTGGGACAAGAATCGAACTCGGTACGTAAGCGTGTTTTATTTGCATACAGTCCACCGCTGGACTGTGTGTCTAACCCGAGATATATCTTGATTTTAATTAAACATATACAATACTGAACTTCGTCTTCTTCGTCAGACTTAACCAGAATCGGAGTCTGACTGGTTCATCGATTTTAATCAAGTTCTTTTAGTGTGTTGCGCTTAATTACAGGTGAGATTAATAAAAGAACGAGAGATTAAGTGTAAGGTATACCGAACAGTGGCTCCTCTGTTTCGCCGGCGAAGCTCCGATGTCAGCAGGTTATTCCGGCGACGGGTGTCTTGCGGCAGAGGGTCTTCAGGGAGTTTGAGATGAGTGTGGGTGGCTTCGGTATGAGCTCTGGGTGTTCAGTAAGGCTCAGAGGTGAAAGGCTCGGTTTTCCGGCGAGTTGCAGAAATTCTCCGGCGAGTGAATTTTTGGGCGCGTCAGTTGACTGGTTTTTGATTTTTGTTTCATTATTTGAATTAATTGTCCGGATATATTACTAAAAATACAAGTGGCGCAGTGGTTGGATGGAAGAGTGTTAAGGCTTTGTTTGACCAGTTTGACCCGGCTGACCCGGTTCGAAACCCGGCAGCCTTGTTTTATTTTTAAACCACTATTTTTAATACTTTTTCAAATATAAATTATATATTCCAATATACTTATTAATTATGTATCGTTTAAAATTATTTTGGGCATTAAATACGCAACGAAATTTTTAACTGATTGTTCGGTTAATAAACGGAGCGGGTTTGGTAAATCCGGTTTTTGACGGATGTTACAGTATCCCCTGCTTTTTAGAAATTTCGTCCCGAAATTTAAGTAGTGACATATTTTTCTAGAAAGGATGGTGTTTAGTTTGACAGTTACATACTTAGAAAAAGAGTAAGAGTTTAAATTTTGTTTGAGGCGGTAACGTCCCTTGTAAGGGTTAAGTACCCTGCTACAGGAATCGCTTTTTGTTGCCTACGGTAAAAATATTGATAAGCAGTGTTGATTCACTAAGTATGATATCATGCGTAAGAGTTTTGATATGTTTGGGAAGATATGGTTACATCCTAAAGCAAAACTTCTAATACTACAACCTACATGGAACTTCTCATAACCGTCTAACAATGCCTCTGATCCTTTGACAAGAATACTTATATATAGGAAGTACCAGCGGCGTATCCACCATATTCTTGTCAAATTTTCATTGGTTTTATCAGTAAGTTATGATTGGTTCTATGATGTGACTCTAGAACATAAATAAACGCCACAACCAATGTACCAAGAAATTACTAAATCCTACATAGAACTTCTCATAACCGCCTGACAATGCCTCTGATCCTTTGACAAGAATACTTATATATAGGAAGTACCAGCGGCGTATCCACCATATTCTTGTCAAATTTTCATTGGTTTTATCAGTAAGTTATGATTGGTTCTATGATGTAACTCTAGAACATAAATAAACACAACAACCAATATTTGAGTCCACATTCTGATAGCATACATGTTTGAATGGTGACAGTTCCTCTCTCGTTTGTTATGATGGAGAGGTTAGTTTATGTAGAAAAAGAACACAATCCAATTTCTTTAAATGGCGAGATGATATGAATGTTAAATCATTGAATGTAACACAAATTTCAACCAAGACAATACTAAATCCTACATGGAACTTCTCATAACCGCCTGATAATGCCTCTGATCCTTTGGCAAGAATACTTATATATAGGAAGTACCAGCGGCGTATCCACCATATTCTTGTCAAATTTTCATTGACTTTATCTGCAAGTTATGATTAGTTCTATGTGACTCTACAACAAACACAACAACCAAAACTTGAGTCTTAATTCTAATAGTATCCATGTTTGAATGATGACAATACCTCTCTCGTTTGTTGTGATGGAGAGGTTAGTCATTGTGGAAGTGAGACATAGCTCAACTTCTTTAAATGATGAAATTGAATACACTGAAATGTATGATGAACAAACTTCGACACCAAAACATACTAAATCTTACATGGAACCTCTCATAACCGCCTGATAATGCCTCCGATCCTTTGACAAGAATACTTATATATAGGAAGTACCAGCGGCGTATCCACCATATTCTTGTCAAATTTTCATTGACATTATCCGCAAGTTATGATTAGTTCTATGTGACTCTAAAACAAACACAACAACCAAACCTTGGGTCTTAATTCTGATAGTATCCATGTTTGAATGATGACAATACCTCTCTCGTTTGTTGTGATGGAGAGGTTAGTCATTATGGAAGTGAGACATAGCTCAACTTCTTTAAATGATGAAATTGAAATGCGCTGAAATGTATGATGAACAAACTTTGACCAAAACATACTAAATCCTACATGGAACCTCTCATAACCGCCTGATAATGCCTCCGATCCTTTGACAAGAATACTTATATATAGGAAGTACCAGCGGAGTATCCACCATATTCTTGTCAAATTTTCATTGACTTTATCCGCAAGCTATGATTAGTTCTATGTGACTCTACAACAAACACAACAACCAAAACTTGAGTCTTAATTCTGATAGTATCCATGTTTGAATGATGACATTACCTCTCTCGTTTGTTGTGATGGAGAGGTTAGTCTATGTAGAAATGGAATACAATCCAATTTCTTTAAATGATAAGATGCCATAAATGCTAAATCAGTAAGTACAAAACAAACTTCAATCAAGACAATGCTAAATTCCACATGGAACTTCTCATAACCGCCAGATAATGCCTCTGATCCTTTGACAAGAATACTTATATATAGGAAGTACCAGCGGCGTATCCACCATATTCTTGTCAAATTTTCATTGGCTTTATCCTTAAGTTATGATTGGTTCTATGTGATTCTAAAACATAAACAAACAAAATCAACCAAAGCTTGAGATAACATAAAGAAAAACATAAAACTAAACGATTGGAGTTGAATCTTGATTTTCGGTGAAGGGGACTAGTTGGGTGGTTTCGTTTGGGCCGTCATTATCTTCGACAGGATTGGCGTTGATGTTGAAAACTCTTCCTCTTGCTGGTGGCCTAGTGATTGGGTTTTCTTGATTTACTTGGTTAACTGGGTTTGATTGAGCTTGAGCGTTTATGATGTTAACCAATCGAGGGCACGTGTTTCTAAAGTGGGTAGGGTCGCCACAATTGAAACAAGCTCGAACATATGGGAACATGGGGTATTGGGGTTGTTGATAGGTTTGGATCATGTTTTGAGGAGGGGGTGAGATTTGGTTTTGAGGGGTGCGGCAAACCTTGCTCAAATGCCATAGCGTCCAGAATTTGCACATAATCGACAAGGTAAGGTAAGGGGATGGTGATAAAAACAGGTGTTACATCGAGGGTGAGGTCCAAGGTATGGTTTCTTATTTGGGTAAGTTGAGTTGGGTGCTACCTGAGTGATTGGGATAGCTTGGATGGGTATGGCTTGTGAAATTGGTTGATTACGTTGTGTGACAGCGAAAAGTTGCCCATCTCGTTTTCTCTTAAAAGTGGGTTGAGAAGGGGATTCGGTTTGGGTGGAGTTTGAAGTTTCAGTTGATGCTTTATCCTTCTTCTTCTCCTCCTTGAAGTCTTTATTCCGGATGCGGTTCTCGGTGAGCTCTGTAGCTAACTCCATTGCTGCTTCCAAAGTTGCAGGAGTGGTACTTATTACAGAGTCTTGAATTTTTGACGGAAGACCTCGAATGTAGTGCTCGATCAAACGGTAGAGGGGAGTGAACAAGTTGGGAACCATTTGATTTAACTCAAGGAATCTTTTGTTGTATGTGGTGTGGTCGCCTTCCTTTTGCTTCAACGAATAGAACTCATCTTCTAATTTCTTGTTGTCGCTCCTTGGGCAAAACCGTCTTGTCATGATTTCCTTCAACTCTTCCCAAGTCAAAGTCATAGCATCGTCAACGCCTCGTTTGGCCTTCTCTGTATTCCACCAAGTAAGTGCTATTCCATATAAACGACCGGTAGCATATCGCACTTTGCGATCATCGGGGCAATCACAATTTAGAAAAGTGTTCTCCATTTCTTCAAACCAATGGAGGAGAGCGGTGACACCTTCAGTCCCTTCGTATTTTGGAGGGTCGCAGGATTTGAAATGCTTGTACGTGCATTTAGTGGTATTTGGGGGAGGGTTGATATCGTTTTGATCTTCTTGGTTGACAGGATTAGCGGTAAGTGCTTGTTGGACTTGGATTACAATGTTGGGTATTACGGCAGCCATTTGTTGAGCGATTAGGGCAGCCATGCGCTCGCGGGCTTTTCCTGCTCTGATCTTCCTACGGGCGAGGCTAGAAGACATCTACAAGGAATACGTATCAAGAGTATGAGTTGGATGTTTTTGGGATCATGGGCCGTACTTAGGAATGAACATTCATAAAATAAATATAGAAAAATAAATCTACTACATCCATAGGATGTCTTGGGCTTTGCTCGTAATTGGGCCTTGCATGCCGCCATACTTCACCTTCGTACTCATGTGGCCCCCCATGAATACCGGGTTTTTCATATGGTTCGCATGTGTTAGCCTGGTTACGAACACTAAAACCCGGAGAAAATCGAGAAATATGTAACGTATGATATTCGGAATGTATCCAGGTATGGACACGGTGACACCTCAAAGTGGGGTTAGTTCGAACGACGTTTGGTGTGGCATGCTTTGGCCTAATAGGTCCTTTGTACTCTCATCGTTAGTCCCCAGGTAGGCAAACTGGTCCGTTATATTGGATTTATACGAATGCCAACCTAGACAGGACGTTCCCACTACCGGTACTTGTACCCTTCCAGTTACTACATGCCCGTCGCAGAACTTACTTTGATGAGATTTGAAAATTGCGACAAAATCTTTGAATAACAAAAGTATGAAGATGATTTGAATATATGAACATTGAAATATGTATGATGAATGCGTATGTAAGTATGTATGTTTGACTGTAAGTATAAACAAATATGAAACAAATAAACATCATAAGTTTGTATGTAACCACCTAAACAATTAAAATTTAGGCAACTATAGTATAGGCTCTAAGGGTCTAATAACCTATCCTATATCCCTATAGTCATGGCTCTGATACCAATCTGTCACACCCCGACCCGCAGCGGAAAAGGTGATCGGGGCATGATTGGGTTATCATCAAAGCTCATGACATTTATTATGACGTTTCATATTCATTAATAAAATTTAATGGGAAATATACAATCATAATTACATCATGTCCTAAACATCATTCTAGACTTCATTGTTTTCTTCTAAGGCATTTCCTATGTTTTCCTTGCTTCATCCTGTTCACCTGTATCATGTGTAAAAATGGTTTTTGGATCAACAAAAAGTTGGCGAGTGAATCCAATGAAAAACATTTGAACAAGTTTATTGAATTGATTATAAAATAAAGTGCACAACCACACGTGAGTAAAAATAGATGTAAACTTATTCACCAATCATTTAATATTAAATAATGCACATACGAACAATAATGGATTTGTTTTGAGGCACGCGTTGCTCAACTCGTCTCCCACGAGGAACTGATGGGCCTAATGAATGAATTGCATATAACTTGACAATATGAAATACATAACTACAAACAATATATACAATCTAAGTTTAGATCACAATATGGTATGGCACAAATTTAAATAAACGAGTTAATTTTAGTGACACATGACACACCCCAAAACGTGCAATTAAAAAGGGGAGTTGTAAGATTCACTCACATTGGGTGCGTTCGGTTGATGATGTTGAATGCGCACGAAGTTGGTTTTAACCACGAGTGAAACTAACCTAGATAATGGCATAATGGTTCGGTAAGTAAGCGGATTTTATTAATCAATTTTAGTAGGATTATTGGATATATTTTTGTGAGTTCAAGGCTATTTTCTAACTTTAAAAATGTTATTTTTAAGTATTTTTAATTGATTTTTAATTTAAATAAAAGAAATAAAAAAATGTTTATTTTTGACTGTTGACCATTGACTTGTTTGACCGTTGACTTGTTGACTTGTTGACCGGTTCGGTCTGTAATAAGTGTGCGCCAGGTGAGGCTCGAACCCGAGACCTCCCGTACGCGTGCACGTAGCTCTACCAACTGAGCTACGTGTCTAACCCGAAATATTTCTGTTTTTAATTATATTTATATACTAATTGAATTAATCCGAAAATCATTTATTTCAAAAACAATTTAAATGACTCGCTCGGTGCTCTCCACAGGTCTCGAACCCGGGACCTGTGGTTTAGGTTAACACACAGTCCACCGCTGGACTGTGTGTCTAACTTGTTAAATAATCTGATTTTTATTATACTTATATACAAACTAAATAATTTCCTTTCTGCTTTATATAAAAAGTTTGATAATTGTCCGGACCAGTGCGGTAGTCTGGACTCGAACTCGTGACATGTGGTTTAAACGTTCACACAGTCCACCACTGGACTGTGTGTCTATCTTGGTTATTATTCCGGTTTTTATTAAACTTAACATCTATTGCAGTGAATCCGGTTCGGTTAAAAAAAAGAACATTTTTATTAAGGCTAGTGTGCGTGGGACAAGAATCGAACTCGGTACGTAAGCGTGTTTTATTTGCACACAGTCCACCGCTGGACTGTGTGTCTAACCCGAGATATATCTTGATTTTAATTAAACATATACAATACTGAACTTCGTCTTCTTCGTCAGACTTAACCAGAATCGGAGTCTGACTGGTTCATCGATTTTAATCAAGTTCTTTTAGTGTGTTGCGCTTAATTACAGGTGAGATTAATAAAAGAACGAGAGATTAAGTGTAAGGTATACCGAACAGTGGCTCCTCTGTTTCGCCGGCGAAGCTCCGATGTCAGCAGGTTATTCCGGCGATGGGTGTCTTGCGGCAGAGGGTCTTCAGGGAGTTTGAGATGAGTGTGGGTGGCTTCGGTATGAGCTCTGGGTGTTCAGTAAGGCTCAGAGGTGAAAGGCTCGGTTTTCCGGCGAGTTGCAGAAATTCTCCGGCGAGTGAATTTACGTCGGGAAAGAGTGTGATTGTGAGCGAAAAAAGCTAACAAAGGTTAGAGGGTGTATTTATAAGGCAGAACATTGACGAATTTGGTCCGTTTTCCGTCTTGATTCGTCGGTTAATGATTTTCCGGCGGTTATAACTTGTGTCGCGGACTGGACATCAGTTATAACCGATGTTGAGGTTAATGTTTACGTTAAGTCATAGATAACCGACGACGTTTGACGAAATCGTCGGATTTTCCGGCGTCAACGGATTTGGGCGCGTCAGTTGACTGGGTTTTGATTTTTGTTTCATTATTTGAATTAATTGTACGGATATATTACTAAAAATACAAGTGGCGCAGTGGTTGGATGGAAGAGTGTTAAGGCTTTGTTTGACCAGTTTGACCCGGCTGACCCGGGTTCGAAACCCGGCAGCCTTGTTTTATTTTTAAACCACTATTTTTAATACTTTTTCAAATATAAATATATATTCCAATATACTTATTAATTATGTATCGTTTAAAATTATTTTGGGCATTAAATACGCAACGAAATTTTTAACTGATTCTTGTAGTTAAAAAAACGGAGCGGGTTTGGTAAATCTGGTTTTTGATGGATGTTACATTCAACAATTGTAGTTATTGCTCTACTTGAATTATCACCAAGGGTTACATGTAACCCAAGGGATGTAGCCTCCTCAATTGTTGATGGGTTAACAAAGATAGAGGAAACAGACTCAGTCACTTGTTGAGGTATATTCTCAGTAATAGGTTGTTGAGAAGAACTGATTTGTTTCTATTCCGTGTCTATTGCATTCAATAAAGTTATAATAGTATGTGGAAGAATAGAATTTGTTGGTGATGGTTGTAGAGTAGAAAGAGACATTGCCCTGGGAGAGGGGCTGCGGAAGATAGAACCAAGTGGATCTAGAGCTTCATAAAGTGGTGTCCCTGTGCTTACAACTTGTTCCTTTTGTGAGGAATCAAGAGAAGTTTGGTTTGAGGGTGGAGATCTTTCTAACATCTGTTGTGAGGAAGTAGCCGCGGTGTTTTTTTAGTGACTTTTGTGTTGTCATAGGGTTAACGTATGGGATCTCATCTTCCAGAGGACCCTTTTTGGTTCTTGGTTTGGTGCGCTTTTTGGATTTTTTCTGTGGTTTCTGTTTGGAAATTGTTGGTGTGGGTTTCAAAGCATTGGTTGTAGTGCTTTGATCCCCAGCAACAGTGGGCTCAGTAGGAGAGGGTTGAGCGTGTGATGTTGGTTCTAAAATTTGCTCTTCTTCCTCTACTTGTGTTTTTTTATTTTGATTGATTGGTGATGCGAGTAAAAGTTTCATGAGTTAGGTTGCCGTGTAGTTTCACGGCACCTTGTTTAACAGGATCACCAATCTTCTTTTGAAGATAAACAATTTAAAATCGTGGATGCATCAGAAAAGGTGAGCGATCCTTTTTGATGTTGACAATGTTTGCCACCAAGTCATTGAACAATACTTGGGAAAATTAAAATCAGATTTTGTTAAAATTGCATAACCCAAGTATTGCATGCTCAAAGGTATCTCATTAAAAGCAGTTGACTTGGAAAACAAACAAGTCAACAGTGTGTAGAAGAAAAACTTCATTTCAGCAGGAAATTGAGGTTTATAGATAGTCTTATCTTTAAGCTAACCAACATACCCTCTTTCGATGAACTCGTTATGTAACTCAACGATTGGGAAGGTAGTAGCATGATCTAGGTCATTTAACCCAAAGACCTCTGAAATAGAAGCAGGAGTTACTTCCAGCAATGTTTGTCCCACCGTGGTAATGATAGCATAAGCCACTTTCTAGGTGTAACGAACCTTGGCATTGCCCAGAACTCTCTTAAAGATTGTCGATAGATAGGAGCCGTGATTTCCATAAGTTCTTTGTATTTTGACTCTTTTAAAACTTTGATCATAGGATGATATCTCTTATTTGAGTTAATTTCTTCGAAAATGGCGGTGTAATTGTGTGCGGTTTTGAAAATGATAGTCGACATGATCGTAGATGATGAAGAACAATTGTGAAAATAAAGAAGATTTGAGAGAAAACCGCTTTTAGAATTTTGAATTCGTTGCGGCAAAGTAAAAACTACTGATTAGAATAAAACAGGGTTTTATAAAGTGAAAAATGATGATGACGTGGCAAAGATCTATGGCTATCATCTGTCCACGTGTATACTCTGATAGTGTATGGAAGACAGTTGTTATGGTAAACATTGTTATGTATCAACAGTGGATGGAAATCAGTGTTTTGATTTTACACTATCAATGGATAGCTTATCAATTGATAAGATCAGTCATCAGAGAATACACTTTTGCTAGTGGATAGATTTCCAAACCTATTAGTGTTTTGAAAGAACAATGGATAGAACAGACTTTTGAGATTTATTGAAAATTTTCAATGTTGACTATTTTTAAGGATAGATTTTTGATTTTCTGAAAACATTTTATTGATATTTACACATGGAACACAAAAATTTGCTTTCAATCCATGTTTAGCATTCCAATCCTAGAGATCAGACTTTCAAAAGTGGATGTATCTAATGCTTTGGTTAGAACATCTGCCAGTTGATCTTTAGTATGGACATGTTGTAAAGAAATCAAACCTTTTTCATAGCCATCTCTCACAAAGTGATGTCTGATGTCAATGTGCTTGATTGTCTATCTTGAGAGGAGTCTTTAAAGCAGTTACACCAAAATCCAGCAGTTGATTCTGAAGCCACAAGAGTTGGGCAGTGTAACTTGCAGCAGCAATGTATTCTGCCTCAGCAGTGGATGTGGAAACCGCAACTTGATTTTTGCTTTGCCATGACACTAGGCAATCACCTAGGAATTGAACTCCTCCTGATGTGGACTTCCTTGTGGTGTGGCAACCGGCAAAATCACTATCTGAGTAACCTGAAAGCTCAATGTTTCCATTAGCAGGATACCATATACCAAGTGTAGGAGCACCTTTTATGTATCTGAATATCCTTTTCACAGCAATTAAATTTGACTTTCTAGGTGCTGACTGGGATCTGGCACAAACACATGTTGCAGACATGATATCTTGCCTAGAAGCAGTTAGGTACAATAAACACCCAATCATACTTCTATAAAGAGTTTGATCAACCAAGTCATCTTTGTCCTCAACAGTGAAAAGCTTTGCGGTTGTCATGGGTGTACTACAAGGTTTGCGGTCATTCATATCATATTTGTTAAGTAGTTCTTTGACATAATTATTTTGATGAATGAAAGTGCCATTGTGCTTTTGTTTAACTTGAAGACCAAGAAAACATTGTAACTCACACATTGCACTCATTTCAAACTCAACTGCCATGAGTTGTCTAAACTCTTCACACATGGCAGTGCATGTGGATCCAAATATGATGTCATCCACATAAATTTGGACAAGTATCAAATCTTTTGCTCTCCATTTCAAAAATAAAATTCTGTCAATTTTACCTCTTGAAAATCCAATGGATAAAAGAAAAGTGGATAGAGTTTCATACCATGCTCTGGGTGCTTGTTTTAGAGCATACAGTGCTTTGTCGAGCTTGTACACATGATCAGGATAGAATGCATCTTCAAATCCAGGAGGTTGACACACATACACTTCTTCCTTGATCTTTCCATACAAGAATGCACTTTTGATGACCATTTGAAACACTTTGATGTTGTGGTTAGCAGCAAAAGTTAAGAACAGTCTGATGGCTTCTAACCTTGCTACAGCAGCAAAGGTTTCATCATAGTCAATGCCCTCTTCCTATCTGTAGCCTTGAACCACGAGCATTGCCTTGTTCTTGACAACAATACCCCTTTCATCAGTTTTGTTCTTGAAGACCCACTTTGTGCCAATTCGACATACATCCTTAGGCTGTGGTACCAGTTCCCAAACTTGTTGTCTTTTGAATTGAAGGAGCTCCTCTTGCATAGCTTCTACCCAACTATTGTTTTTAGTGCCTCTTGGTACTTGACAGGTTGTGTGAGTAATAGAAAACCAGCAAAGAGGCAAATGTTTTGGGATTGGCTTCTTGTGAGCACTCCCTCATTTATGTTGCCAATAACTTGATCAAATGGATGGCTTTTGAGGAAAATCAATTCACCTTGGTATGGGACAATTGAATTTTGATGTGAAAGCTACAAATGTGTATCATCTGAGCTAACATCTACTGGTGAATTTGAAATTCCATCCTCTGGTTGGAATGGTGGTGGTAGTATAGGAGGTATGGAT
This sequence comes from Scalesia atractyloides, assembly GCA_947069175.1. Taxonomy (NCBI): domain Eukaryota; kingdom Viridiplantae; phylum Streptophyta; class Magnoliopsida; order Asterales; family Asteraceae; genus Scalesia; species Scalesia atractyloides. The sequence goes on along the minus strand of CAMTDV010000010.1, from coordinate 49,844,062 downwards.
GTGCGATTGTGTTGATTTTTGTTCATATTTTGTGGACTTTTATCAACAGTGGTTTGATTTCGAGAGCTGGCAGAGGTTTGTGTATCAACAAATGTTGAACCAACAGAGTTTTCACCATTGTTACTAACATCTGCTCCTCTGGTAGTATGACTGACTTTGAAGTTTGGAAGGACACAGTCATATCCTTGATCCTGATGTGTTGATTGTGATGTACCTGCATGGTTAGACTTGATAGACACATCTTCAAATGTAAATTTTTCTAAGTCAAACAACTCAGCAGGATTTGTTGGGATTTTCAATGAAGAAAGTTCATTGAACTTCACATTCAGAGTTTCTTCAACACACTTTTTCCTAGAATTAAAAACTCTATAGGCTTTGGTAGTGGTTGAGTATCCCAGAAAGTAACCACAATCAACTTTGGCTTCAAACTTTGAAATTGAATCTTTTAAGTTTAAAATGAAGCATGGACAGCCAAAAATTTTGAAATATAAGATCAGAGGTTTGATTTTGTAGAGAATTTCGTAGGATGTCTTTTGATGCCTGGGGTTAATCAGAACTTTGTTTTGAACATAGCAAGCAGTGTTTACAGCCTCTGCCCAAAAGGACAAGGGTAAACCTGAGTCTGTAAGCATAGTTCTTGCTGATTCAATTAAAGTTCCGTTTTTCCTTTCAACCACCCCATTTTGTTCTGGAGTCTTTGGGATGCTATATTGCCTAACAATTCCTTTTGACTCACAGAAAGCATTCAACTCCCTTTTTCTAAACTCTGTCCCATTGTCACTTCTAAAGATTTTTTACTGGTAGCTCAAATTGCTTATCAACTTGTTTTGCAAAATTTTGCAAAATGCCTGTAGTTTCATCTTTAGAATGCATGAAAAAAGTCCATGTAAACCTTGAAAAATCATCAACAATGACCAATCAATACCTTCTCTTTGTGAGACTCATGATTTTTACAGGGCCAAACAAATCCATGTTCAGCAATTGCAAACATTGGGTTGTTTTGGACTCTTCAATGGAGTTGTAAGAGCTTTTATGTTGTTTACCTTTTAAGCAGGAAACACAATGTTCTTCACAAGTAAATTGGTTTTTTAAGTAAACCTCTGACAAGACTTTGTTTTGAGAGAGTGGTGATAGTTTTTTTATTTGTGTGCCCAAGTCTTCTAGGCCATAACTCTGGCTCTTTGCTTGAAGCAACTGAGAACAGGCATGCATTAGACATTGGGTTATCTTTCAACATATCAACCACATGCACATTGCTACTCCTGTGAGCAACAAGTTGTTCTTTAACCTCAGCAATGATTTGATCAATCTTTTTAACAACCTTTGGTCCTACAATTTGACATATTTTCTTTGTAAAGAAGGATCCATATCCTTTGTCACTCATTTGTGAAACATTCAGAAGATTGAATTTTAGATTATCAATGAGATTTACATTTTCAATTTGAGTTTCCCAGCTTGAACACACCCTCACCGCAACATCTTCCCTTTTGAATTATTACCAAAGGATATATCACCCCCTCCATGAGCCATGAAATCTTTGAGAAGAGCTTTACATCCTGCCATGTGCCTGGAGCCTCCACTATCTATATATCATAAACCATCAAGGCAAGTAGAATCTCCCTGCACACAAGTAAATAATTAGTTCAGGTGGGTTTGCAAAGCCAAAATGGCTTTGGATGGGGTCATAGATTGTCCAATCTTAAATTCAGTAGAATGGTCAGTGGTTTGGATTGGTCTTTGTAACCACTGTTGTGAACCATTTCCTATCAGATGTTGGTAGCCATGAGGATGCCTATTGACTTTTGGCTTTGAGGGTTTTTGTAACCCTCATAGCTAAAAGGAACCTTTTGATAAATAGGTTGGCCATATCCCCTTGGATATCCGTTTGCAGGTGTGCATCTGTCACTTGTACCTCTCCAGGAACAGAGGTTTTGGTTAGTGCTTTAGTAACAGATGTTTCTCAAAAGCAGAACTTGAACTTTGACTTTCAAGATCTCTTTTACCTTTTTGTCATAGGTTTGAAGATAAACACACTCAAGAGTCATGTGATTTAATTTTTTACAAACAATGCATTTTGAAGAATTTGGGATCACACAAGTTTTGTTATGTCATAAGCTTTTAACAGAAAACATTTTTCAGTGACATGATTTCTTTTCTCACAAAAATTACAAAACAAGTTTTTGATATTTTCTTTCTTCTTCCCTTTTTCAGACTTCTTTTCAACAGATGTTGTAACATCTGTTGGAAAATCCTTAATAGGGATTATCCTTGCTTTTGGTACCTTAACACCTTCAATGGTTGTGAAGTCCATTTCAGACTTCTAAAATGTCACACTCATCTAACAATGTGGGTTTGAATTGATATTTCTCAACCTCTTAAAAAGTTGAAGAAACCTCATGTTTTTCCAAAATGATTTTGTTTCCTTTTTTATTTGTGAATTTTATTTATTCACCAGCCAAATTTTTAGGAACCACTTAAACCATCTCAGAATCAATTTTTACAACATTTTCAGAAATTTAACCATTTTTGTTAAAACCAATGCCAAATTTTATGTTGCTCTTGATAGGATTTTCTAACAAAATTTCATAACCTTTGCAAGACTCTACCCATTTCTCACAAGTGATTGGATAGATTCTAACCCTTTTTACAAACTTGGTATTATATACCATAGTTTGGAGTTGGTCTTTGATTATGCTTGCCTCATGCCTTAGCTGCTGATTTCAGAATCTTTGTTAACCAACTTTGTTTTCAACTCTTTTCAAATTTTAGTTCATCTTTCAAAATTTTGTTTCTAGGTTTTCTTTTACCCTTTTTATGTTTGCAAAAGCTATGATGCATTTTTCAGAACATAGATCTTTGAGGATCTAGGGTGATAACTTAGAAGCAACCATAAAAGCACAGTCATAAGCATCTTCACATGCCTTGGTATCCCATGGATCAGATAAATAGTTCTTTTCTTCATCAACAGTATCTTTTGAAACCACTGCTTCATCATAACTTTGAAACTCTTTAGGTTTAGACACTTGTTTCACAGACTCGTCACCTTCAACAATGGTTTCTAAGGCCATTAAACAAAACTTTTCATGTTCAAATCATTTTTGGCCATAAGAGTAAAGTTTTCATCAGTTAATTCCTCAGACAAACTACTCCAGTCAACAAAGCCTTGGGTGAAAAAGTTTTGCGGGTTAACCTCTGCCGGAGCAATGGTTTAAGTAGTTTGAGTGACATGAGGTGCTTGTTGCACATGCACTTGAGGTGGTGGTGCTTGGACATATTGAATTTGTAGAACAGTGGTTTGAACATAATGCACTGGAACAGTGGTAGCAGGGTGTGCATAGTGAGCAGTATTTTGCACTTGATGAGCAGGGGTATATTGGGAATACTAGGCAGTGCTTTGTGTGTGCTAAGGTCTAGGGCCAGGATGTGTTATAATAGGTCCAGAAGTTTGAGATCTGCATTCTCTGGGAAAGTGTCCTAACCTATTGCACTTATAACACTTGATTTTAGACTTGTCTAGCCCAACCTTCAACCCCCCATGCAACCCATGGAATTTTCTACCTCTTCTCTTATAAAATTTAGTAGCTCTAACACTAAATAGAGCCAATTGATGCAAAATGTCCATCTCTTCCAAAATCAGTTGGTTCAAAGTGTCGAAAAACGTTCAACTCAAAAGAGAGATTGTCAGAGGTTTGGCTTTCCCCACTTGCAGTAAATGCATAGTTAGGTGAGTAAGAACCAGAGTTAAAATTTTCTCCAGAAGTTATATCAATAAAATGATCATAACCCTGATCCTTTCCACTGCCAGAACCCTCTTCTTGGCCAAAAAGAGTTGTGTTGCCAAAGTGTAATCATCGACCATTTTACTAGACTCTTGCAACTTCTTTTTCTGGTTTAACTCTCTTTCATAAGTGAGAAGTCGACCATAAAGCTGTGTGAGTGTCATTTCTTTAAAACCAAAAGATGTTCGTGTAACGTAAGCTACAGTCTCCCAGTGACTATTGAATTATGAAATTCTACATTCACCAGTTTGAGTTCACTTATGAGACAGCTAAAATGTTCAAACTTTTGGGTTAGAGACTCTCCTTTGACGTGATAAAAGGTTTTTTACTGTTGATTCAGAACTTCTCTATTATTTTCAATCACTTCCTCAGTACCACCGAATTGTTTTTTAGTGCATCCCATAACTCCTTTGCATTATTGCAGTGGAGCAGTCCATCATAGATCTCGTTGGGTAAGGCAGAAGCAACTATGCTAAACGCCTTAGCATCCAACTCTATTTCTGGAAATCCTACTCGTAGTATAGATCAGGATTTTTTGGCACTTGAATATTGGGATCCTCTGTAGTTGGAACCATTGGAACGTGTGGTCCAAGAACAATAGATCGCCAACAACCGGTGTTTTGCTAAGCTAAAATGTGACCCATCCGACGCTGCCATATGAAATATTCATTTCTTTTCAGCATCGTGGTTTAAACATGGATCCAATGTTAGGATCTAAGTATGAATTAGTTGTGATTTTTGTTTCAAAAATGGAAAGTGAAAGTAGAAATCAAAGTTAAATGCAGCGGAAATATATGGAAAACTTTTATCACAACTAACGGTCGTTTGTTTTAGTCATCATACTCTCAAACTTATAGTTTTTGCATGTGAATCACAAACTCCCCCTTATCCCAATAAGAACGTTTGAATAGTACAGAAATGCAGAGAAGATGATAGGTGAATGATATTTTTGATAGATAATAAAACAGTACAATGAGACAACTATTTATACTAACACTTCTTATCTCTGAGAGCATCTTTGATGACGTCAGGGTTGATAGTTACAGATACCAAAACTAACTAATTACAAACTCTGATGACCTAACAACTGATAGTCACAAGTAAAAAACAGCCCTTTTCTGACCACGATTTTGGTCGGAAGTTTGTCGGAAAAGCGTGTTTCCGACAAACTTTCGACAAAAAGGTCTATGTCGAAAAAAACTAGTCGGAAAACAATTCCGAAAAACTTCCGACAACTGTTACAGACAACTTTCCGAGAAAAACTAAGGTTAAGTTTTCCAATATAGTTCCGACCACCTTTTCCAACTATTTTCCGACAAATTAGTTTCGACTAAATACCAACAAATAGTTTTCCGACCACCAAAAGTTATCCAGAATTAAAAAAAATAAAAATACCAGAAATTTATTACTACAAATATATTTAGAATCTGCAAATATGTATACAAATACAAATAAAAAAAGTATTCTAAAAATCCATAAAAATGTACAAATACAATAAACTAAATCAATCACAATCTACATATAACTGCTATATGATTTGTAAGTGGCATCTAAGATTCAATTTGCATACCACATTGTTTTCTTTACTAATGAACCCAATGTTAGTGCCACTGAATTTGCATGAAAATGGCTCCCACACCTGTTCAATGCAGACATAACAACTTATAAGATGATGGTAGTTAGATGAAAGCAAGATCTAATGTAACAAAATGCAAAAACTATCCATTAGAAGTGCCAAGATGGATGAGTTTGGTAACAAGTCAAAGTGGGGATTGGGTGAAGTAGATGCACAACCTTTTTTATTGTGATAACAATGGCTTCCATACAGACACTTTTATTTCGGTAATGCCTAAAAATTTAAGTACAAATGATAAACAATTAGACAACTTTAACTTTGAATACTAGAGTTACACATTAATGGATGAACAATCGATTAATGTATTTGATGGTGTAATGTCACAAACACTAGACTTAAGCGTGTATCTATGTGCTGCAAGTGCTGCAAATGACAAGTAGCAAAAACATTATCAGCCCCTTTGTTCAACGTCACATTCTCATCTACTGACATCACATACCAAAGTATCTACAACTCTAATTGGAACTAGTTATTAGTGTGTATTTCCCCATCCAGCCATATTCTCTTGGATAAATAATGAATTTTTTAAAAGGGCACTTTAAATAAATAAAAATAGAACTTTTATTTGGCCTAAACTCAAACTAACAATCCAATTTTAGGCGGGTCAGGTCAGACGGTGGTCGAAACAAATTCAGGTCGAACGGGTCAATCCGAAAAAGGATTGTTTTGGTTAGGATCAAAACGGGTTCGTTTGAAACGAGTTCGAATCATAATAGGTTTGAGTCAAAATGGGTTCGGGTCAGAACGGGTTTCGGGTTGGGTCGGGCAGAGTCGTGTTGGTTTAATAAAAGATTTTCTTTGTTAAAAGGCCTATCAGATGAATCAAACTTTACCCTCAACTTTTCAATTTTTTTCAAACTTTGATCTTAAAATAGCTTGATCCAAGCTCGAGCTTTGGGTTTTACTCGCGAGCTGAGCACGCTCCAACCTAGTCGAGCTATGGCTCGCCCGTCTCATTTACACCCCTACTAAAAACAATTATAAAATCGAAGAAAAAACTTTAAATGAGTAACAACTGCTACCTTTCCTTCATTGTCCAGATATTCCTCCTCTAGGCTTCTTCTAAGATTTATCACTTTAGAAGCTTCTTTAGTCACATCGGATGGTAGATCGGATCTGCATTAAGAAGATAAGTATTTTAATTCATATTGAAATTAAACAATAAAAACGCATTTTAGCTCCTTAACTCATCCAGGCACCTAAACCAACATATGTATCAGATACATATTAAAGATTTTGATTTCATGCCACCTTCTTTGCATCCTAGACCCTAGTTCTACAAATACAGGAAAAACATACATCATATTCAAGTTTCAACTCAATATGCTGGGGGCGGAAAGGGGCTTTTAAAAATGTTTTTTTTACTGGAAATACTACTTTAATATCAAAGTCAAGATCTTTAACCACTTTAAACTTGCATCTTGTGAACCAAATGACTACTATTGCCTCATATAGATATCTATAACAAATAATATTATAATTACATAATAAGAAATTTATTATACAAGTTTATAGTACAACATAGCATCCTCTTCATAATTCACTCCACAACAAAATGCATATTCAAAAATTAAACAACCAGAACATGCCAAAAAGTAAACTCACATAAATTAGGGGGTTTAATGATCTATTAATTGATATCTTTTTGTAGCTCTCAAATACACATATATAACATTACAATCCAATCAAATCACAACAAACCAACAGACAGTTTTTTGTTATAAGAACACCACCAATTTGAGAACATACACATAATCAAACCATATAGTTTAATATAAAAGAGAGAAGTCTGTTGGGATTGAACCCTATGAAAGGAACAGATGATACAAAGCCAAATAACTCTATCCGAGCTTCGATTGAACTATCAGAGGTTACAACCTCTGTTGTATTTACACTGCTTACCCTAAAGACTGCTCTCCTATCATCTGACTTCACAAAGTTGCAAAGGTCTGCCAGAGTTACAAGGATCAGAGGATAGAGATCAGAGCTTAGTCATTAGATAGATAATCAATGTAACAGTGCTAAGTTATTATTAGCAATGTTTGTAGTTAGTTACATATAGTTTCCTATCACTATCAACCCTGACGTCATCAAAGATGCTCAGTGGTTAGATAGTTTAGTATAAATAGGTAACTTGTGTAACAGTTTAACTTGTCTATAGAAAAGATCAACTTTCGCATATCATCTTCTCTGTATTTCTTACTACCAAACTTTAATTGCAAAGGCTGAGGGGGAGTTTGTGAACACACGCAAGTTTACCAATTTGAACGCATGTTAATGATTAAAACAAACGACCATTGCTTGTAGTAAAAGTTTTCCATTTATTTCCGCTGCAAAACTCTTTTAAAACTCAATCATTTTCCATTTTTGAAACAAAAACTACATGTAATTCAAACTCAGATCCTAACAATTGTTATCAGAGCTTGATTCATCAAATTTGATCTAACAATCGATTTGATTCAAATAGATCAGCTCTCTGCTCATTAGTTTGGTTGTTTTTGCTTGATAAACAGAGTTTTATTACGTTCAAAGTTTTTAAAACAGAAATCTGTGTAAAATCAACTGAAAATGTCTCAAAACACACAGGATGTCAACTCTGGATCCTTATTCAAACCGCCGATGCTCAAAAGAAATGAATATTTCATTTGGCAATGACGAATGGGTCATATCCTTGCTCAGCAAAACACCGGTTGCTGGAGATCTGTTGCTTATGGACCTCATGTTCCGATGGTTCCAAGCACAGAGGATCCAACTAAACAAGTGCCAAAAAATTATGAAAACTTTTCGGAGCAGGATTTCCAGAAAATTGAATTGGATGCTAAGGCATTTAGCATAGTTGCTTCGGCCTTACCCAATGAGATTTATGCTGGTCTACTCCATTGCAATAGTGCAACGGAGTTATGGGATGCACTGAAAGAGCAATTCGGTGGGACTGAGGAAGTGATTGAAAGTAACAGAGAAGTTCTAATCAGCAGTATGAAACGTTTTGTCACTTGGAAGAAGAGTCTCTAACACAATAGTTCGAACGTTACAACTATCTCATCAGCGAACTTAGACTGGTTAACGTGGTTTTTCCTAATTCGACTGTCAATAGTCGTTTCCTTAGATCGTTACTAGATAAGTGGGAGACGGTAGCTTATGTAACACGAAAGTCTGTTGGGTTTAAAGAAATGTCATTGACACAACTTCATGGGATACTCCTTACTTATGAGAGAGAGTTAAACCAGAAAAAGAAGTTGCAAGAATCTGGCAACATGACTGATGATTATTCATTGGGTAATACAGCTTTTTTTTTGCCAAGAAGAGGATCTGGCAGCAGTAAGGACCAAAGTTATGATCACTATATAGATATTACTTCTGGTGGGAACTTTGGATCTGAAACATATGCACCCAACTATGCTTTCATTGCTAGTGAGGAAAGCCAAACCTCTGATAATCTATCCTTTGAGCTGAATGACTTGCAACATTTTGAACCTTCTGATCTTGAAGAAATGGATATTTTGCACCAACTGGCCCTATTGAGTGTTAGGGCTAGTAAATTCTATAAGAGAATTGGTAGGAAGTTCCCAGGATTGCATGGGGGATTGAAGGTTGGGCTGGATAAATCAAAAGTCAAGTGTTATCAGTGTAATAAGTTAGGACACTTTGCCAGAGAATGCAGGTCTCAAAATTCTAGACCAATAGTGACTCATCCTGGCCCTAGACCTCAGCACACACAAAACACTGTTCATTAGTCCCAATATACCCCTGCTCAACATGTTCAAAACATTGCCCACTTTGCACATCCTGCTACTACTGTTCCAGTGCATTATGTTCAATCCACTGCTCCACAAATTCAATATGTTCAGGCACCTTCACATCCTCTCAAGTGCATGTACAACAAGTACGCATTGTCACACAACCTGCTCAAACCACCGCTAGTCCAGTAGAGGTTGGTCAATAAAGCTTTTTCACACAAAGTTATGTTGACTAGAGTAGCTTGCCTGAGGATTTGACTGATGAAAACTTTGCTTTAATGGCCAAAAATGATGTTGAACAAGAATTTTGTTTAATGGCTTTAGAGACAATTACTGAAGGTGTTGAATCTGTGGAGTTAGTGTCAAAAACTGATGAAGTTCAAGTTTGTGATGAAACAGTGGTTTCAAGTGAAGGAAAGGAAAATGCTGCTGATAAGGAAAAGAACTCTCCTGCTGACCCATGGAATGTTGATGTGTTTGAAGATGAGTGTGATTGTGCTCTCATGGCTGCTACAAAGGTATCACCTCAGATCCTTAAAGATCTATGTTCTGACAAACGCATCATTGCTTTTGCAAACATTAAGTAGGTGAATGAAAACTTGAGGAACAAAATTTTAGAAGATGAACTTAATTTTGAAAAACTAATTAAAGAGTTAAAATCAAAGTTAAGTGAAAAAGATTCTGAAATAAGTAGCCTGAGACATGAATCAAGCATAACCAAGGACCAACTCCAAACTATGGTAGAAAAATACCAAGTGTGTAAAAAGGAGTTAGAAGAAACCCAAATCATTTGTGAAAAATGGGTTGAGTCTTGTAAAGGTTATGAGATTATGCTTGATGCTCAGATTAAGAGCAACATTAAGTTTGGTGTAGGTTTTAGAACCTATGACCAAAATGAGAAAAATGTTACAGAAATTGATTCTGAGTTGGTTGAAATAGTCCCAACAATTTTGGCTGGTGAAGAAATAAAAGGGAAAGGTGTTAGGGTCTTGGTCGGTTCTGGCTGGTAAACTCAAATTTGAAAATGTGAATTTAATTGACAATCTGAAATTTAACCTGCTGAGTGTCTCACAAATGAGCGACAGAGGGTATGGATCCTTCTTCACTAAGAAAACTTGTCAAATTGTGGGACCAGAGATTGTTAAAAAGATTGATCAAATCATTGCTGAGAGCAAAGCACAACTCACTACACACAGAAGTGGGAATGTGTATGTGGTAGATATGCTAAAAGATAATCCTATGTCTGGAACATGCTTATTCTCAGTTGCTTCTAGCAAAGAGACTGAGTTATGCAGCGAAGACTTGGACACACAAATCTTAAAACTATCACCACACTCTCAAAACAAAGTCTTGTAAGAGGTTTGCCTCACAAGCAATTTTCCTGTGAAGAACATTGTGTTTCCCGCTTAAAAGGAAAACAACATAAAAGTTCTTTCAAATCAATTGAATACCAAAACAAGCAGTGTTTACAATTGCTTCATATGGACTTGTTTGGCCTAGTGCAAATCATGAGCTTAAAACACAAAAGGTAATGCCTAGTGATAGTTGATGATTTCTCTAGGTTTACATGGACTTTCTTTCTCCACTCTAAGGATGAAACTGCAGTCATTCTGAAAAACTTTGTTAAACAAGTAGAAAAGCAATTTGATCTTCCAGTAAAAGTCCTTAGGAGTGACAATGGAACAGAGTTTAAAAATAGGGAGTTGGATGCTTTCTGTGAGTCAAAAGGAATTGTTAGAAAATATAGCATTCCAAGAACTCCAGAGCAAAATGGGGTGGTTGAAAGGAAAAATAGAACTTTAATTGAATCAGCAAGAACTATGCTTGGAGACTCTGGTTTACCCTCGTCTTTCTGGGCAGAGGCTGTAAACACTGCTTGCTATGTTCAAAATAGAGTTTTGATTAACCCCAGGCATCAAAAGACTGCCTATGATATTTTGTATAAAATCAAACCTCTGATTTCCTATTTTAAAGTTTTTGGTTGTCCATGCTTCATTTTGAACTTAAAAGATTCTATATCTAAGTTTGCAGCAAAAATTGACTGTGGTTATTTTCTGGGATACTCAACCACTGCTAAAGCCTATAGAGTTTTTAACTCTAGGACCAAGTGTGTTGAAGAAACTTTGAATGTGAAGTTCAATGAACTTTCATCACTGAAATCCCAGCAAACCTGCAGAGCTTTTTGATTTAGATAAATTCACATTTGTTGATGTTTCTATCAAGCTAGACAATGCAGGTACACCACAATCATCTAGAGAAGATCAAGATCAAGAATATGACTGTGTGCTTCCACAAACAAAAGTCAATTCTTCCAACAGAGGATCAGGTGCCACAAGCTCTTGTGTAAACTCTGCCACTTCTGGGTCAACAGTGTTTGATCCTCAAACCTCTGCTAGTTCACAAAATCAAACATCTGTTGATAAAAGTCCTACATTTGGGCACAAAAATCATCAGAATGTTACCTATATATCCCCAATACCACAACCTCCATTTACATCAGCGGCTGATACTTCAAATTCACCAGCAGAGGTTAGCTCAGATGATACACATTTGCAGCCATCACCTCAAAATGCTATTGTTACATACCAAGGTGATTTGATTTATCTCAAAAGCCATCCAGTAGATCAAGTTATTGGCAACATCAAATCTGGGGTGCTTACATGGAGCCAATTCCAAAATATTTGTCTTTTTGCTGGTTTTCTATCACTCACACAGCCAGTCAAGTACCAAGAGGCACTGAAAGACATCAGCTGGGTAGAATCCATGCAAGAAGAACTCCTTCAGATCAAGAGACAACAAGTTTGGGAGCTTGTGCCATTGCCAAAAGATGTAAGTCCAATTGGCACAAAGTGAGTCTTCAAGAACAAAACTGATGAAAGGGGTATTGTTGTCAAAAACAAAGCAAGGCTCGTGGTTCAAGGCTACAGACAGAAAGAAGGTATAGACTATGATGAGACTTTTGCTCCTGTAGCAAGGTTGGAAGCTATTCGCCTGTTCTTAGCTTTTGCTGCTAACCACAACATAAAGGTGTATCAAATGGATATAAAGAGTGCATTTTTGTATGGAAAAATCAAAGAGGAGGTGTATGTCTGTCAACCTCCAGGTTTTGAAGATGCATTCCATCCTGATCATGTCTACAAGCTAAACAAAGCATTGTATGGCTTGAAGCAAGCACCAAGAGCCTGGTATGAAACTCTATCCACTTTTCTCTTATCCATAGGGTTTACTAGAGGTAAAATAGATAAAACCCTATTCTTAAAATGGAAAGGAAAAGATTTTATGCTTGTCCAAATTTATGTGGATGACATCATTTTTGGATCCACAAGCACTGCTATGTGTGAAGAGTTTCGAAAACTCATGGCAGCAGAGTTTGAGATGAGTGCAATGGGTGAGTTCCAATGTTTTCTTAGTCTCCAAGTTAAACAATTGCAAAATGGTACATTTATCCATCAAAACAAGTATGTGAAAGAATTGCTTAAAAAGTTTGATATGGATGATTGTAAACCATGTAGCACACCCATGGCAACCACCAAGCTAGTCACCACTGATGGTAAAGATGACCTTGTTGATCAAACTCTTTATAGACGCATGATTGGGTCTTTATTGTACCTAACTGCATCAAGGCCAGACATCATGTTTGCAACATGTGTTTGTGCCAGATCACATGCATTACCTAGAAAGTCTGATCTTATTGCTGTAAAAAGGATATTCAGATACATAAAAGGTGCTCCCACACTTGGTATCTAGTATCCAGCTAATGGGAATATTGAGCTTTCAGGTTTTTCAGATAGTGACTTTGCTTAGTGCAAAACTACAAGGAAGTCCACATCAGGAGGATGCCAATTCCTAGGTGATTGTCTAGTATCTTGGCAAAGCAAAAAGCAGGTTGCAATTTCAACATCCACTGCAGAGGCAGAGTATATTGCTGCTACTAGCTGCACTGCTCAACTCTTGTGGCTTCAAAACCAGGCTGGATTTTGGTGTAACTGCACTAAAGACTTCACTCAGATTGGACAGTCAAGCTGCTGAAAACATCATTAAAAATCCAGTTTCTCATTCAACTACAAAACACATTGACATCAGACATCATTTTGTGAGAGATTGCTATGAAAAAGGTTTAATTTCTTTGCATCATGTCCATACTTCAGATCAGTTGGCAGATGTTTTAACCAAGGCTTTGGATACATCTACCTTTGAAAACTTGATCTCAAGAATTGGAATGCTGAACATGGATTAAAAACAAGTTTTCTTGTAAATCCATTCATACATAGCATCAAAATGTGTTCAGAAAATCAAAAACTCATCCTTAAAATAATTAAAGTTGAAATTTTTCAATAAATCTTTAAAAGTCTGCTCATAACATCTGTTTGCTCAAAACCTCTGATAGGCTTCAAAATCTTTTCCACTGTTAAAGTGTATCCTCTGACTTCCATTTTTACCACTTTTTCAAAACACTGATAGCTATCCACTGATAGTGTTAAAAATCAGTCATTTTCTCATCAGAGGTTAAACGTGGCCAGATGTTAGCCATCAGATCTTGCATTAGATGCCACGTCATGTTCACTTTTTCAAAACCCTATAAAAATCATGTTTTATCCCTCACCAGTGTTTACCCTAAACTGTGTCGATTTCAAAAATCTCAAAACAATTTTTCTCTCTACCAAAATGGCTCCCAAATCAAAATCTTCGAAGAAATCCACACAAGTACTTCCACCCTACACTCTCATAATCAAAACCCCACATAATTACACCGCCATACTTGAAGCAAACGACGCAAATACTCGCTATCATCCAATGATTCGAATTTTGCAAAAGTCAAAATTCAAGCACATGTTAGAAGTCAAAGCCCCAATTTACATTGATTCTCTTCGTGACTTCTGGAATAATGCTAAAGTTCACTCAACTGCTGCTGGTGTTCCTTATACAATAATCTCAAGAGTAGGGGGAGTATTGATGCAAATTAGCCCCCAATCGATCTCTCAAGTTTTCAAGTTAAATGACATAGAACATCCTGTGTCATTTCCCCAAAATGAGATCCAAGCAGAGTTTCTGGAAAGAGGTTATGTAGGCCAGATGAAAGGTATGACCATCTTTAAACCTAACTTTCCTGCTAAGATGAGATTTTTCTTTCACATAATTCGAACTTGTCTCTCAGCAAAAACAACTACTTTCAATGAAATTCCATTGAACATGCAATATCTGGAGTGTGCAATTTTAACTGACACAGATTTTAACTACTTCCAGATACTGTTCAATGATCTTGTGAATAATTTTCACAATATTGCAAAAAGAAAAGCTTTTTTGATTCATCCACGCTTTCTGGGTGTTTACTTACAAGATCAAATCAAAGGCCCTGAAAGTTAAAAAGGCGCTGTGACTAAACCAGGCTGCCTCACTCATGAAACCTTCACCAGAATAACAAACCAAGATAAAGTTGCGAAAACACAAGTAGAGGAGGCTGAGCAAGTTTTACCTAAACAAAATGTTCAAACTCAACCTCTTGCTACTGAGCCCACTGCTCTTGGTGATCAGGGCACCACAACCGCTGCTCTGAAGCCCACACCAAAAATCCTCAAAAAGAAAACCAAAACACTTACCAAAAAGCCCACCAAACCCAAAAAGGGTCCTCTGGAATATGAGATCCCAGAGGTTAACCCAGTGACAACACGAAAGTCACAAACCACTGCTGCTACTTCTTCACGGCAGATGGTTCAAAGATCTCCAACCGGCTTTGAAACTCCTCCTTCTTCCTCACAAAAGGAAAAGGTTGTAGACACGGGGACACCAAATTATGAAGATCTAGACCCACTTGGTTCTATCTTCCACAGCCCCTCTCCCAGGGCACTGTCGCTTTCTATACAGCCACCTTCACCAATGACTACACTTCCACCTACTATGTTACCATTGCTGAATGCAATTGAATTAGACCAGACACAAACCAGCACTTCTCAACAACCTTTTACTAAGAATATACTTCATCAAGAGGCTGGGTCTGACTCTTTATTCGTTGCTAGCCCATCAGCACATGAAGAGGCTACATCCTTGGGTTACATGTAACCCTTGGTGATAGTTCAACTCAAGCAGCCACTACAATTGCTGAACTCCCAAGTTCTCAGTTGGACAGTGGTTTCATTACTAAGACTTGGTTGAAGGCAACCACTGTTGAGGCAACATCTATTACCTCTGTTGTGGGAAGTCTCCAGTTTCAAGACAAAGGGGCATCTATGGTTGAAGCTGGTACTAAAACCACTGCTAATGATACCATAGATACAACTACCACTTCAGATAGGAGTTCAGATGATCCTATTAAATTATGTGATGAGCTAAAATACCAGGATTTGACGAAGAGAGTGGCAAAGATAGAAAATTCTGTTGATGAATCAAAAGTTTACTGAAGCAGATGATAGCTACAAAAAGTCAACCCTCTGTTCTATCCACTGCTAATCTCAAAGAAGCTCTTAACCCTCTGTTTCAACATCAACAACATTATTTAGATCTACAACACAAGCACCAGATGAATGATGTTAGAAACATGGTTGAATCAAGGTATCAAGACACTGCAGCAGACATTAAAGCCATCAAAGCTCATCTACTCACAACCACTGGCCATGCACCTCCAACGGTTATCTTTGTTACAACAGATGAAGCCAAAAAGGGGGAGAAACCTTTGGGAAACAAAAAGCTGAAAATAGATGATGATAAGGACAGACCTACTTTAAATATTCCAAGGCCTGATGGTTCAAAGAAGATAGATTTAACTGATGAAACTGTGGCCAAGGCAAGGGCTAGTCACAAGAAGACAGTGATCGAGGAGAGCAGAGTGTTGGTTGAGAAAAAGATTGAACAGCAAAAAGAAAAAGGAGAGGTTGGTACTTCATCAAAGAGGATACCTGCTAGAAAAGCCAGGCAACCAACATCCACACCTCCTAAAACTAAGCCTGCAACCAATCAAACCATTAAAACTTCTGCCTCTCAAAAACCTATCACATCTTCAAAACCACAACCCACATCCACACAAGCAGATGTTACAGCACCTGTTGTGTCAACATCTGTTGATACAGCAGAGGTTGTAGCAGATGCAATTCTATCCACTGCCATGATCACATTCCCACATCAACTCATCCATTATCCACACCACCTAAGATCCCACTACCACCATCACCCACTTTAAGGTTCAAAAGGAGAAAAATCACAAAAGTGATCAATGATGATGAGATTCATGCACCTCTTCCACTATCATCACAACCAATGACCTCCACATCAGTGCTTATAACATCTTCAACTCTTGAAATTACTACTGCAGCAAAGCTGTATCCTCTTGATTTACCAGCAGTCAGGGAAGAGATCCTAAGTTTCTTTTCAAAGGATGACCTTGACAAAAGAACAATCCTATCCCTTGATGGCTATCCAAAACCTACAAATGTTGATGATTACCTGGAATTGAAACGGAAGCAAGCAGATGATATTGCCAAAAGAAATCAGCTGGTAAAGATGATAGAGAAATACAGATTGCCATGTCCTTTCAACTAAGTAAAGCCAGCATTTTACAAAGCTTTGTCAAGAACCTGAGCAACCAGATTTCAGAAAGGGAAGATAAGCTGGTCAAAAGTGAACTCATTGGGTATATCATGGAGAACAAGAAGTATAAGGCAACAAGGGCACAGTTCAGGGATTGGAGCTTAGATGAGCTGAGAGAAGAAATCAACAGAATGCAAGAAATGTTGAAAGATCCTCTTAAAAAGCCAACTC
This sequence comes from Scalesia atractyloides, assembly GCA_947069175.1. Lineage (NCBI taxonomy): Eukaryota > Viridiplantae > Streptophyta > Magnoliopsida > Asterales > Asteraceae > Scalesia > Scalesia atractyloides. Next base: position 49,827,161 of record CAMTDV010000010.1, on the reverse strand, counting down.
CCCCCAACTGGGATTTACACAAGAAAGATATGCCTGAAAGAGACTTAAAGTTGAAGAGAATGAAGAATGAACTAATTCAGAATCATTATGGTTCAAAGAACCAAGTGATGAGATGGGGTGAGGTCAGGGTGATAGACACTTACAAAAAGTTGGAAGAAATGAGGAAAAAGGATCCATCCATGCCTCCTAAACCTGATTACTCAAAAGAAGATGCTATTCTCAAAGCCTAACTCTCCAAAAAGTCCAGCACAACATCTGCCCATTCCACACTTGCCATGCTACACAGACTAAGGCAAGGGGAGATGTCTGAAAAGACTGCCAAAGAGTTTGAGGATACATTATCAAAGAAGGTATAAAGAATATGATTGATTATCAAACTGATGATTCAAGTGCCAAGCTGGCTAAAGATTTATCACAAATAGCTCCTTCTCAATCCTCAGCAATAAAAGCTCCTTCAAGAAAACCTTCAGACCAAAAAATTCTAAAATGGAAGATCGACAAAGACACCCATGAATTGACATTGCTCAAGTCTGATGGTAATGCCACTAAACTATCTATGGAAGTTGCTTATGGGCTTACAGTAGAAGACTTCCGAGAATTATTATGTTTAGAGCTGGAGAAGGATGCTGAGGACATAGAATCTCTTAACTTTGAACTTCAATTCAAAGGTCAAATAAGAGAATTCTTCCTGAGGAATAAAGACCAAGAATAAAGTGTTTTTGGCATCATCTGTTCTAGGGGGAGATTGTTGGGATTGAACCCTATGAAAGGAACATATGATACAAAGCCAAATAACACTATCCGAGCTTTGGTTAAACTATCAGAGGTTACAACCTCTGTTGTATTTACATTGCTTACCCTAAAGACTGCTCTCCTATCAGCTGACTTCACAAAGTTGCAAATGTCTGCCAGAGTTACAAGAATCAGAGGATAGAGATCAGAGCTTAGTCATTAGATAAATAATCAATGTAACAGTGCTAAGTACTGATAGTTAGTATTAGCAGTGTTTGTAGTTAGTTACATATAGTTTCCTGTCACTATCAACCCTGACATCATCAAAGATGCTCAGTTGTTAGATAGTTTAGTATAAATAGGTAACTTGTGTAACAGTTTAACTTGTCTAAAAAAAGATCAACTTTCGCATATCATCTTCTCTGGATTTTCTTACTACCAAACTTCAATTGCAAAGGCTGAGGGGGAGTTTGTGAGTCACATGCAAGTTTACCAACTTGAAAGCATGTTGATGATGAAAACAAACGACCATTGCTTGTAGTAAAAGTTTTCCATTTATTTCCGCTGCAAATCTCTTTTAAAACTCAATCATTTTCCATTTTTAAAAAAAAAACTACAAGTAATTTAAACTCAGATCCTAACAAAGTCCTAACATAAATCAAGAAAACAAAAGGAGCTTTTTAGATTTACCAAACATATAATCTAAAAAAACATTACCACTCTTAATGTATTCTGTTAACAAAAATCTTATACCATGTAAATCAAACAACATGAAACACATACATAATTGATACATAAACTGAGGGCAAATCATAAACTAGGTATACCAATTATTACCCATTCTTACAAGTATTGCAACTCTTTTAAGCATTTCATCGAACAGTTGGAGTGCATCTTTAAGCATTCAAACCTTTGAAGAGGACAACAAAACCATGGATCTGTTAATAAATAAAATCAAAGATAATACAAAACATTAGTATAAATTTCGTCTCACAAGCAAAGCTGATAAGCAATTTATGCACAAATCGGCCATACAAAACTTGAACCAACATATTTAAGTTGAGTACACAGAACCATGGGCAACAGTAATTACAAATCAGAGGCGGCGTTTGGAAGACGGAAGCAACAAAGGACGCTACTGATTTTCTTCGGCAATTCAACTGCTAAATGGCGATGATGGAGGCTTAATGAAATCTACAGGCAGTTACTTTAGTTGAGTTTTAGAGAACAAAAGCGGAGATTAGCTGGAGAGATGAAGAAGATAGATGGGAAAAATCGATTAAGGGTTAAGGAGTGGGAAGATAGAATTTTATGGGTAGGGTGAGAAATAACAAGCGGGAATCCATTTACGTTTGGTATCCATGTATTCGGTGGGGGAATTTTGAGAGGGAAAGCAGGTGGGAATTATTCAAAAGTTTTCATTTTTGTTGGAAACTAGTCGGAACTTTCCGAAAAAGTTCCGAGCACTTATGATTATTATATTATTATCATTTACAATTTTTTATTTGTATTAATATTATTTGGTTTACTATTATTTATATAAATAATATAAATAAAAGATATATGAAAACAAATATCGTAAGATTAATACAAAAATTCCACATAGTTTTTCTTTTATTCTTTTTTCATGGTCGGAACTTAGTCGGAAGTTTCCTTCAAATTTCCGACAAATTCTTTTTTGTCGGTAAATTGTCGGAAAGTACTAGCTAAATCAAAAAATTTATTTTAGTTGGTCATTTCTCGGAAATTGGTCGGAATTTTCCGACCAAATTTGTTTTGTTGGAAATTTTGGTCAGAAATTATCAGTTTTCTAGTAGTGAATGCAAAAGCACTGTTATGTTGAATAAAGAAACAATAATACTAAACTCTGCTAGATAAACTCTGATAGTCTTCAACAGACCTTTGATCTTTTGTCGTTTAGTTCAAGCAGATGATAGAAGGCAGTGCTTAGGTCAATCAGCAGTTCTTGAACGGAGTTTGTAACCTCTGTTATCAGGATCAAATAAGCTATCTGATTTTGGCTTTTGTATCAACTGTTCCATTTGAAATGGTTCAATCCCAACAAAAAATCTCCTAAAGTGTGTTTTAAATGGTTACAAACTCTTAATAATTATTATTTACTATTATAATCAGATTTATGGCATAACTGATGATAACGGAAATGTAAAAGAATGGTGAAGTGCTTGTGGGTCGGGTCCCAACCAAACCAGCATAGTCTATTTTTACCCATTGTTCAACCAACCAATTTTTGCCAACTCTGGTATATAGTAACAGACCCTAGAGTCCCATCACACTGTGTTTTTGTGGTATATTACAATGAGAAATGGTTCTTCTAACACAAACACCAGTCGTCCAGTCTCATGATTTTCTTTTTCCACTAAATATATGTTTCCATCATTAAATATCCTACTCTCAGGTAATATTTTAACCATGTATTGCTCATAAGGTACGAAAAGATATCATCACTCGCATGATATAATGAAGATAAAATTTACCTCTGTGGTAAGGAGGCATGTCACCAGTTTAGTTTAGATTGACACGATACCGCAATATGTGGTTAGGAGCATCAGAGCATGAACAAACTATAAAATAAGCAAATGCATGACAATTATATTAACACACACCAAAGCAGACAAGAAATAATTGGGTTAGGGTTAGGGCTAAACAGATTCAAGTAGTATATATATATGGGTCAACATGACTAACCCATATACTAATGGCACGAGCTCATGTTGACCTGGCTAAACCTTTCCAGCCCATTTAATATCAGAAGTACAAAGGGGACTCATTATATATCTAGGGTAAGCATCCAATTCATATTTGAATTTGAAACAGAATTTTAGGTGAAATGTTTTGGCAGTTTCACTGAACATGTTATTATTCTATTCTACAATGTAGCTTCTATTCATCATGCATGGTGCAGATCTCGGTTCTAGTTTTCTTTCTTGGCCCTTCTTCTACGGAACAAAACAAAAGGGTGATAAATGCAATTAAATAGAAATGATTATATGCATATAACAGTGGGTAATATTATTAATAACATAAAAAACTTAAAATGTATTTATGCAATTATGCCCGAAATCTGAATCAGCAGATAATTTTCTCACGAGCACTCCAAACATATGAATTAAAGCCCCTTTTTTGATGTTTTCCCGTGTCAAAAGATGTTCCAAAACCAAATAAAAAGACCATCTGAAGATGAAAGAAAGAGATATAAAAGGGGTGAACACAACAGTTATTTCATAGGATTTCAAAGAAGCTACTTAATTCAAGTATTCAAGACATGGGTTTAAGATCTCAACCAAACAGATTGTATGAACCTCACTTCTGGCCCAATTAGTTAAACCCGAACACTGATTGAACCAACGTTATTTGGGTCAGTGTTCGGCTACATTTTGGAAACCAGAAAACCCAACTAACCCGACCCGATTAACACCCCTAGACCCTAGCATCAACCCAATAAAAATATAACGAATAAGTAATACAAAAAAATTAAAATCACCTAAAAAGGTCATGAATGTCAAAATATTAAAAACAAAGTTCTTGAACCTGCGATGGGTTCAAATGCAAAAACTGAAAAGAAAGACTTGGACATAATGAGCTTTAAATCACAAAAGCTAAACTATCTTCAACTTTAACATACCTCGAACCAGTGGTGAAGCTTGAAATTTCCAAATGGGGGGTCGAAAACATATATACCGAAAAAAGTTATAAAACCGGGGGTCGAAAACGTATATAACTATTTCCATAGGAAAACTACATACCGAACACCACTGAGCAAAAAGTTCGGGGGGTGGGCGCCCCCCAGCCCTCCACAAAGCTACGCCCCTGTCTCCAACAACCACTGCCATCATACTATAGTTCACACCCGAGAAATAACCGCCATTGGCTTGGCGTCCAGCTAGCAATCGCGCACCAGTTGCATCATACATACATAACCTGTCACATTATGCCTTTGACCGCGTTAAAGCTCAATCCACTAATCTCAACAATTTGTAAATTAAAAATTTTCAGTAACGGTATTTCACATGTCCTTAAAACTTGCAAGTTTTGACAGCAGAAAATAGAAAAAAGAAACAAAAAATAAAAATAAATAAAAAAGTTGCATTACCAGTAATGTTGAATGCATGATCAAGAAAAGTTGGTCTGTATTTTTTCTTAAAAGATATATACGACATTATTTCCATCTCACGCTGAACACAAGCTAAAACCCCACCTCTTAGACTATGGGTTGTGGAAGGGTTTGGGTTGTGAACATTACTCGATACGTGGCAGATGTGGGATTCACCAGTCCACACCCAAAAAATTGGGGTTTGGAAGGGGCGTGGCCAGGCCGGTGTTGGGGTGCCATGTGTCAATCTTTTTTTAAATTGACAATTTATATTAATTTAAAAAAATTTACATAAATGACAACCCTAAAAAATAGAAAAACCTACTTATTAAAGCCTAAAAATTAAAGAAAAAACCTACTTATTAAATTCTAAAAAAAAACTACAGAGTACGATAAATATTAAAGTGGGGAACCCACTTAAAATCCATATTCCCATCGTGTTTGTACTCGATCGTGGGTCAAGTTGCTCGCAGGGACACGGTCGAAACAAGTTTTAAACTGATCTAACTTCGGTTTGAGCTCACGCCATTTGTGTTGACACGCGTTTAAGTTGTAACGCGTGTTCCTGACGTGTTGTTGATGTTGTTGAAACGCTCGACCCCAATACGCGGTTTGACCGCGTTGTAGAGTACGTTGGGCATCAACAATTGATGTAACAAGTGTGATTTCTTCCTCTTCGGTCCAATGCACCATTTTTACCTTCGTATTATATTTTTTTTTTGGTGTGGGTGTGGGTGAAGCATATGGTTATGGTGTTGGGTATTTGTAGGTATAAAATGTAAAAAAATAAAAAATTTGGTTTGGCATAGCCGCTACCCCCCAACGGCTCCTTGAAGCAGGCAACCACAGCCTGCCATGTCACCAACCCCCCCCCCCCCCGACGCCAGGCCTAATTTCCACGCCAAGCAGACAACGCCATGCCATTCCCCACCCACCACTGCCCCTACCCACACCCCAACACCTAGTCTTACAGCTTAGGCACTACACCAAACACACACAAACCAATGATCGGCCCTATAGTACAACTGTTACTTTGTAACCGTATCATGACATCAAACACCACCTTTTTCCATTACTTTAAAATCTAAAAATGTCTTAATCAATGACTTCAGGCACCACCTGTACTGTTATCCGTATTACATATCTGTTCGTAATTAAAGGTTTCAATAGAATAGAACTGGTTTATACAAAACTATTTATTTTATGAATATAGATGAATGAGAGTTGTTACCTGATAATTGAATGTTACACGAACGAATGCAAGATTCCCAATGATTCCTTGAGGTCCTGATGATGTGATGAAAAGGGCTGGCTCAAGCTTTTTGAGGACCAGAACATACAATAAGTTTGCAGCCTTTCTTTAAAAAAAATAATTTCTTTTGCTTTCAATCTAATCTGTCTATAAATTATGTAACCAGGAAACGATACATATACATGGAAGATCCCACCAATATCATCATCATCATCATCATTTGCGGAATTCTTGGGTTTATTCTGTTGGGTCATTGGGTTTGTTTGCGGGTCACCCGGGTCGGTGCATTATCGGATCACGGGTAAGGATCATGCAAGGTTCAAGTTTGCATGAAATAATCTGGAGTTTCAAATGGTCACGTTAGGATATGCATGGCTGCAAATTTGGAATTGCCAAGCATTTATTGTTTTGTATATTGGTTTATTTAATAGTTAAGTTAGTTAGAATTAATATTTTGTTTGACCGACTTACAAGGTGCACATGGTGGAAGAATACGGGTCTCATTGTACCTGTTTTCTAGGAAGACTTCGTTTATTTCGGTTGTGTTTGTTAGTGTAGTAGGCTATATATGTAGATATTTGTTTATTGAATAAGATAACCCTTTCCATTCGAATACAATTGCAAGCTTTTGTACATTTCTTCTCCGCAAACTATCTTCTTCACATATATAATATATACTAAGTGAGTTTGTAGTGTGTGTGGAGTGAGGCCTGAATCAACATACTCTTCCTAGCTTTCTTTTTCTCTTTCTATTTACCAAGATATGCATCTCAAACTTGTTTTGATTCTTTATCCTTCTTTTCTAGAATTAATTTGCTAAGATCCTCTAAACCGTTGATGAAAGTCACCTCCATATCCATGTTGGAAATATAATTAATCAAGATAACCTAAGTTTATTTAGTAATATTATGATGTGTATTAAAAGTCAATGTAAAAGTCAACATGTGTGTTTTAGATGATAACCGCAAAATTGTAAAGGTGTGACCGTTGCGAGACGCACCGATTCACTACCTATATATACCCTCATATGAATCATTTGTATAGTGTGGATATAATGTTATTCAGTGTGTGTATTTTGTTCTTTCCAACCTCTGTGCGTGAGTCCTTGAACATCAATATGCAAACGCCTTAATTGTTCATCCAACATTAATTGATCCATAATATATTCGATCCCTAATCCCTTGTGCCATCAATCCATTCTATCATCCTCTTACTCTATATCTCAACTGTCTCCAGACTACTGTAAAGCGTGGTATGCACCTGTTGTTTTTTTTTTTTTGCCTTTTTTTGTTGCCACCATTACCATTATTCTCATCTTATCGGTTTCATTCTCACTTGAAGCAATAAGTGTTAAATCAATTTTTTGTATTAATTGTTGTGAATAAATAAACTTGATTACAAAGACTCAATACTTAAAGATTAAACATGCTAAACTAACACGGATTCTATTTATTCTGTGACACAAATACTAAACAATACTTAACTAAGAAACAATTAATAATAAAACTAATACTAATAGATAATTCAAATAATAATAAAATAACTTAAGTTATTATTTTACTTGTTTAGTCCTTCGATTTAAGATCTTCATCGAACCACCCTTTGAGATCAACCGAACCTCCCTGTTGATGTTGTAATTTTATCATTCCCTCTCAACATCAACTTCCATAACTCTCCCTCTTAGCCTCGACTCATTCTTCCTCAATCTGCCGCACCATATTTGGTAAACACGTACATGACCTCCATTGACATCTTTAATAGAAACACTACCATTATAATCCTTAGTTACAACATCATTACCTATACTAACATCACGTCTTTTGGTAGTCACAATACCATTTCTCCTAAAGAGCCTAAGCGAACCACACTTTGCCTTGGGGGAAAATGCCTTTTTTGTCTAGATTCGATTGGTAGTAACGAACTTGATAGGACTTCAAGAGATCCTCGAACGCCTTTCAAGTAGCACTCCCACTATCCTTCAAACCCACTTCAAGCGAACCTTTGAACTTAACCCATAACAAAACTCGATCAACTGGAAAAAAGGGATTACTTACCAACTGCCTTCAACCGAATTGAATTAAAGGGTACATCAAGATCTAATTGAGATATTTTACCACTGCCTTTGAAAGAGTCTTCTTCCACCTCGACACACGGAGATCTAACCACCCCGACACACGACAAGGTGATGGCACATCATCATTGAATTCTTCAACATCAAACATTAATTATAGATCAGCTTAAACTGACTAATCTTTATAACCGAGAGGACTTCTAAACGAGAGAATGGTAAACACTTCTGACAACCTTCAACTCGATGAACACCGAAACTAAGTTGACACACAACTAAGGTGCAGCCCAAAAGACTAGATCTGGTAATTAAGTCCGAAACACTCGAACTACTAGCACATTTGCGATTATGTTCCAGCACCTATCACCACTGCCATTCATCGTCATGAAGCCACCAAAGACCGTCACACAACCATAGCTAAACACACTACCTATGATATGAACAGTCCAAGGACAGTTGCCTCTGTCTTCCATAATTCCTTGTTGCTAAAATTTTAAATTAATTCAACAACTCACTATGTGCGAAATTTGCACCCCACAAAACTTAATATCTGCCACCTAGAATTGGACTTGTTCTACATCTTTAAAATCAGGCCACTACCACTTTGATTAACCATATAGAATAATTTTCTTCTAATAAGAAGGCCTTAATATACAGAATTATTTATTTTCCAGAAGACTTGTCGAACCAATAATTCCATCCAAAGAAAACCAACACCCTTTACATTTTTGTCTTGCTTCAATCAAATCTACGTTTTTCTTTATCTTGTGAATTAAAATGCACCACCTTTTCTAAATTTTCGTCAACTCTCTTTGTTTTCTTCTTCAACCAGTGCCAGTTTCACCGCCGTTGTAGCCCCGCAAGTGTAAAAACCTGGCCGCGTATATAAACCGAACGGAAACGTCCGGGAAACACATAACATATTGCTCATAACACATGGTACTAAAGTTTCATTATATTATATTATTTTTCAAACACAAAAGATTACAAATAATTGTTTTTAGTTTAAAGCCATTAAGCCTCGAGTCCATTCCTACGTGTGGCATACTTGAATAATCATCGCACATAAACATATGTGAAAATAGTGTCAACATAAATTTGGTAAGTAACATAGGTTTTGTGGTCAAATTCATGGCTACAAATTTGTATTGGAAAAGGTTTAACCAACTACAAGAGTTGATAGTATAAATAAACTTTTGTAGCCATGAATCTTGACAAAATCATCTGTTGTTGTGAAAAATCATTTGAATAACTAATTTGTTATAATAATATTATGTATGGTTTATATATTTGAGAACCATTTGTGACTTTGAATAACCAATCGTCCTTATTTTGTGTAAACCAATTGTCCTTGTTTTGTGTAAACCAATTGTCCTTATTTTGTATAAATCAATCGTCTTTGTATAAACCAGTTATCTTTGTTTTGTGTAAAATAATCGTGCTTGTTTTGTGAAAACCAATTGACTTTGTTTTGTATAAACCAATCGTCTTTTTTGTATGAACTAGCATGATTTGCCGGCGAATACACTCAAGCTCGTGTTGACTCATCGAACAAACCACCAAAGGGTTTATCAATTGTGTTTTACAGTTTCTGTCGTTCCCCAAACTTCCCTACATGCCCCCGTGAAATTTGGCATCAGGGATTGTTAGTCCTGTGGTACTATAACATACTACCGGTCAGCTCTGGACTAAGTTAATGAATATATCATTGTCGAGTTCGACGCACCCCCAAGTTTTATACCAATTGAAAAATATTTTGTATATATAAACCATATAATTGTTTTGAAATCCTGAAAATAGTAATAGGCACATATGAATGACCCCCAAAAAATTTGAAAAACCTAAAAGAGGGAACTATGTATTCATAGGTTGCTAAGATGATGTTCCTACACGTGCTCGCAAATTCAAGTGTTTTTTTCCTAGAAATAAGGATTTATTTGCAAGGTCTAGTTGTGTTAATGTTTGTGGATGAAAGTGAGTTATTGAAAATCATAACTTTGAATAAGTTTAGATATTTTTAGAAGATAGGACTTTTGGCAGCTTTTTGTGTTGTTTTGTAAAATACTATAAACATAGTAAACATTGTCGAAAATTATAAAATTTTCTAGTCTACTAAATCAAAGTGTGCTGTTCAAATTTCATTTAGAAAGTTTTTCTGTTTGGAACCCGAAAAATGGTCAAAACCATTGATCTTTACAAACTTTCCAGTTTTGACCTTCAGTTTGGTTTTAGACATTTGAGGGTCCAAACAGAGGTATTTGTTGATGCATCTTACGTCGTTAAAAAGGTATTTCCATGAAATTAATCAAAATAGAAGAGTTTAATTTGTTTGGTTAAGTTTTGAACAAGTTATGCTTAGTTAAAGTAGCAACACAAAATCCGTTCAAACAGGTAGTTTTCGTTGAAATTTTATTAAAAGCGCATACTATGGATTTGACGAAAGAGTGAATAGAATGTGGTTTATAACCATATGAGAAATGGATCTCATGTAGCATAGTTGTTTAAACCTAACATTCTGATTCGAAAGAGTTTCGAAGTGTGTTAACCCCTTACGCCTAGTTTACGCTAATTAACTAGTCATATGCGCAAACACGGGTCTCAATGGTCGGATGGGTCTTATTACTAGCTTGCTATGCCAAAACAATTTTATTTATGTTGTATGATCAGTTTTGATGCTAGATTATGGATCATATAGGTTTAAAACCATTTTATTTGAAAGAATGGTATTTTGTTGGTGCATGTTTGTGACAATAGCTTTTAGATTCAGGTCTTTGGATATCTTGTAGTTAGTGAAACGATAAACGGTTAGCGGGTTTAGCTTTGTAATAGTGAGTTAAGAGTGATTGGGCCAAACCAAATCCATATTGGGGGAATGGTGAGCGAATTGGGCCTGTCCAATTCGCCGGCTTGTGTGAAACCAGCCCCGAATGCATGTCTTGTTATATAAACAATGTTATGTGTTAGGGTTAAGCATTTGAAATCAGTTTAGAGAGAGAGTGAATTCGTACAACAATGGTGGACGAATTTGTGAGTGCTAGGATCTTTGGTTGATTGTAATCATCTGATAGATAATCAATATAGATCGGGTTTGTTGGTGATTTCTGTTCCTACATGTTTTCTGTTGCAATCTGATCTAGAGGATTTCACACTCTAGGTAAAATAGACAATTCTGTGAAGATCCATAGGACTAAGGGAACCTACATATTTTGGATATTTTTAAAGTATAATAGTTGACTCAACATTCGACTCACCAAACTGAATGACCACAAGGTATAACCTCAGAGGGTTATTCACTATGTAACTATGGTAATATAATTGGGCTTGATTGGGTTCTAAGGTTGACCAAATGGGTCGGATTCCAAAGTCAAAGTAAAATCAAACAACTTGACTTTCAACTAGGAATTGAGCTTCTAAACTAGAAATGACGAGTTAGACATGTCTAATAATGTTATGTAAACTGATTTGATTTCAAAACTTCAAGTTTTAATACTTAAAAACTCATTCGTCGTAAAATACATATTTTTACATTTTTTTACTTTTATTTCGTAAAAGCTTGACTCGCCATTTCACTTATTAAACGTGATGATCAGAGGGTGTAATCACGAGGGATAAAACACTTCATTATTACGATCACGTAGCAAAGTTCATTTTGAACTTTAACTTGACTGAAATGATCGAAATTGAAAGTCAAAGCAAAAGTCAATTTGCTTGACTTTGGCTCATAACTATTCAAATAAATGAAATAGCCTAGGAGAAACACTTACTTGTGTTAGAATGGAAAGATTTGAACTTAGAAAGGAGGCTTCAAATGTAGAAGCAAGCTCCAAAAAAGTTAAGAGAAGAAAATATGAAGGTGTGAAGAAAATGTGAAGGTGTGAAAAAAATGAATGAATCAAGGAGCTATTTATACTAATCTTGGTTCAAGGAGGTGATGACAAGTGTGTTATGATGATGCTTAGTGTCTTAACATGTGTCCAAACCAGATTTGAAGTGGCAAGGAAGGTGCTAGGTGGAAAGAATTGAAGATATGTGGCAATACTTCAAATGTGCTGCATCTGAGCACCCCTTACGGACTGTAACCACTACCATACTGTGAGTATGGCACTCTGACGCGCAAAATTTTGAATTTTGACAATTTTGGCACCTGGACTTGTATTATCAGCTTGCTGACATTTTTAACCCCTCTAACTTGTCTTGTAATGTTCTTACGTTAAAATCATTTGGTCTTATTATCGGCTAACCAATATTTACAAAAGAGATACGAAAATTTTTAGAGGCTCGAAATATTCGCGGGGGTTACAACAAGGGGCTGCTCCCTCTTCTCAAAAAACGACACTCAAAACCGTGGCTCTGATACCACTTGTTATATCTGGGTATAGGATTAGAGAGATTAATACAATCAGGATTCACAAATTTCTTCTATTAATTGTTGTGAATAAATAAACTTGGTTACAAAGGCTCAATATTTAAAGACTAAACATCCTAGACTAATACAAATTCTATTTCTTCTGTGACTCAAGTACTAAACAATACTTATCTATACAAATAATAATAAAACTAACACCAATAGATAACTCAAATAATACTTAAATATATTTAATTATTATTTTACTTGTTTAGTCCTTGACTTAAGATCTCCAACCCTTTAAGATCAACCAAGCCTCCCTGTTGATGTTGTAATTTTATTAGTAAGTTCCTTCAATTCAAGTTAATCCTTAACATAATTGATATCATAAAACACATCAATAGCCAAAAAAAAGATTATTAATGTAATATGAAAGTTTTACATAGTATAATAAAGAAATAAACACACTTACAAACCTGGTAAACGTTAATTTTCTTTTAAACTTCTTGACACCCTGGGGTTCATTTTCATCCCAGGTAAGATCATTTATACTAAGGGGCTGCTTATTTAACTCTTAATGAGGATCTTAATGGTTTAGATCTCTTATTGAACTTTTGCAATGCCAGAACATTGGGTGAGCGCATATGATATGCTCGATGGGGTTTAAAATGACAGCACTAACGAAGGATGTGAGGCCGCCGTGCCCGAGGGCCCGAAATGGCAACAATGACTTCTCGTTTGCGGCAAACTTGGAAAGTTTGGAAGATTTTGATGACCCGGATCTCGGTTTAGATCTAAACCGTTAGAGTTTCCCCGTTTCCTCGAAGATTCCGGCCCCTGACAATTACCCCATTGGTGTGGATGGCGACCGTATCGCATGAACTTGCTGAGTTTTTTGTATCCTGATAAAAAAACCCAGATCAACACCCTCCGGAAGGTCTTTACGTCAAATATCCTTTTGTCACCTACTAACATTTATCGTTCGCGCGTGGTTGCGGCCATTAAGGGCGCAGATGGGAAACTATGATACCGTGGAGTGACTTATAATTGATGTTATCTGCAGGAAAACTGTTTTTATGTTTTTGACTCTTTTTTTCGCTATGCTTAGTGTTTGGGACAATGTCCAAGAGTAATATTTGTAGGGGTGGGTACATTGGTCGTACTTTGTGCTGAGGGTTTGTGGACCCCCACCCCTTTTCCAATGTTTAAATATGTGGGTCAGTGTGGGGGTGTGTTTGTTGTGGGTTTCTTTTTGACACGTTGGTGTTTTTTGGGTTGTCGTCTTCGTATGTATGTACTCAATGTTGCCCCACGTTTAGCTTAACCCAAGTTTGATGTTATGTTTGACATGTTTCCTTTTAACATTGTTATGCGTAGTCTGAAACAACCCTTATTCTGGTTTTTTTTTAAGCATCAGGCACCCCGTAAAAAAAAATTAAAACTCACCATGTTGCTAATAAGAAAAACCTAGTTATCTTGTGCCCCATTTTGGAGGTGTTTTGGTTGGTTGGCTTATTTAAGTGGACCATTTTTTAACATGTTCTTTTTGTGGAGACTATACAAAAAATATGATGGGCCTGCATATGCAAACCTATTACCCCCCCCCCCCCCCCACCCCCACAAAAATCTCCCTCCAAGAAAGAAACGCTATGTTTGCACATGTCCTGGGAAAAAACATGAAAAAGAAAAGATTCACCCCCCTGCATTTTTTCAGTCGAATAATAAAAAGACATTATTCTCAAATCAGTTGTATATGATGATTACTTCTTTGGCTCCCTCCCACCAAAACAAAGCTAGATATTGTTCCGATAGATAGGGGCAAGTCACACACATTAGTGTTTTCTATTTACTTTTTGTTATTTCATTTAGTTAGACGGGAACATCCATAAATAAATATATGTTGGTTGTTCCTTGTTTAGAAATTTTTTTTACCTGTGTAAAGAATTATCGGCGGCCTAGTAAGAGATATTTTACGTTTGGTTTTGTGAAATTTGCTACACGTTTATTGGTTCTTTATGCGTTCGAGAAAATAAAATGTATGATGACCCAAATGCTTCGCGGCCATGGCCGCGTAATGATCACAGGGGTAAACTAGTCCAGGTGTGGGATCCAGCCCACCTTGGCATCCCAAGTACTGGTTCATCCCCCCTGCCCAACCTGTTGTCCAGCCACGCCCTTATGCTGCCCAAAACCCGCCACCAAACGACGAACTAATGCACCGACCAGGTTTTTCCAGCCGCCTGTATGGTTTGTCGCCCAGTAGGGTCTGCTGGCCATGGTAGTGATGGGTCCCCTGGACGGTAAGTCTTTACCAGCTGGTTCGTCAGGCCATTGGTAGCCCCCCCCCTCCCGTGGTGAGCTGTTCGGTTCGCGCGGCATGAAACCCAAACGTGGTCGCGGCTCATGATGTTTAAGAAAACCCCCTCGTCCCAAATAACTCAAATGCCAGTCCATTCACCGGGTGATAGCGGGTCTGCGACAAAGAAAGCTGGGCAATTGGAGCCATGGGAAGCCCCGCTCCAACCCCCTGTTTGTGAGTATGAAGATATGCCTGAATACTGAATAAAAGGACCTTCCGACCTTTGATCACGATCCCGCGGACAGCCCTCGCAGGTTTGACTTGCCCTCCGATGATGAGACAGACCCCGATGCAAGGTGGAGCCTGAAAGGGCGTTGTTAAAGATGCTGAAATTATGTTTGGTCGTCGTTACCAGCTGTGTGATTTGTTTTTAGCCGCCTTATTTGTTTGTTAGGAACTAAGTAATCGTTTGGCCATGTAATTGTTTGCCCTGTGTTTCGCTTGTTGTAACGTCTGATGGGGGTTTGTGTAAGAAAAAATTATTAGTGTGTTTTCCTTCTGTGTTGTTTGTTATTGACGTTTTAAAAATGAGGTATGTTGTCGGACACGCCCCCCCTTTTGGAGGATCGAAAAAAATATATAAAAACCAAAATAAACCAAACACCTGGTTGTGGGGAAAATACATATCGTTCCTCTATATTCATAAGCACCATCCCCCCACACACACAAAAACCCAGAAACAGAAGCGTACGCCCGCATAAAAAGTTGTGGAGGGGCATTACAAAAAATGGGTAACCTCCACATACGTGCCACACATAAACGATACCTAAAATGTGGACGGGCCATTTTTTAAATGTTAATATAAAAACAATACGACAGGAATAAGAAGTTAAAGTGTAGCATTGCCATCACCTACTTATTTTTGAAAACCCCCAACCAAAAAAACAATGCACAACGTTGGGCAGCTCCACAAAAAATAACCCGCTTCCATAAAAAGAACATGGATCTTCTCTTACGCCTCCTCGTCGTGGTTCTTCAATGGGCAATTGTGTGAGTCATGACCTACGACGAACTAGAGACAGGTCTTGCACAACCTTGGACTCTTCTTCTGTTTTGATGCAGCCTTCTCTCCCGGTCCGACCAGTCGCTTGTTTGTTCCACACCCTTGTTTATAATATCGTGCAGGCTGGAACATGATGTATCGCCTTCTATCGGGGCGCCCAACATGTCAGCAATCACCTTCGCGTCACACTTTCTCGCCACATGTGTCTTTACCTCTTGAAGAATTTCTTGCTTGAAAATCTTCAACTTGGCGTGGAAATCATCGAGGGACACTGTCTAATGTCTCTTAGAATGTCGCTACACTTTCTACCCGCTTAGTGGCTTACTCGTTAACCGACATACCATACCTGTCGTCCAGATTGAACACAGATACGGGGAGCACATTGTGTACCCATCATTTTAGAAAATATTGCTCGGGTATTTCTTCTACGTCTGTCAACCGAAAAAGCAAAACACATGCCTGCAGAGATACCCAATCCGGGTCCAGCTGCTGCATGAACAAGTGGTAGAATCCATCCTATTGTTGACCGTGACCTGTGAAAAAAGTAAAACCAACAAGAAAATAATGCAAAAAACCTGGATAATTAGTAGTTGACCCGTGATTCCATTTGTGTGGAGACAGTAAAAAGCATCGAACAAAAAAGGGATAACATATGTGAATAAGAAAGAGCGTGTTTTGTCAAACCGTGAATTCGTTGACTACATTGGTGCGTTTGTCCAGGTGGGTGAATGTATAAACCTTTGTCCCGTCAATTTCTTCGACTTTTTTGATATAGTAGCAAAAAAAAGGCCTTTCGGGACTTTTGATCTCTTTCCGGACTTCATTGAATATTGTTGGCGAGTACAAGAAACAACACTGGCGCTCGATCTTGAGTCATGTTTTCATGTCGGGGATGCGTTCGACGGCGTTAAAATCAGCTATGCTCTGGTTGTGTCGTTAACTATCCTTTGATGTCACATCCTGACCCGCAACGGTTATGATACGGGACATGATGATTGCTCATAGCTGCTTATGACACTATTATAAGTTTAGATATTTAAGGTCACAAATAAAATTTTTCACACATAATCATAGAAAACATTTAACATAAAATCATACATTATTCAAAAGATAAATAGTTATGAACAAAGGTCTAATTTATTACTAAGGCATATTCTATGTGGTTTTGCCTTCAACTCTATCTTCTACTTTTGTACCTGCATCATGAGTAAAAAGATTTTCGGTCAACAAAATGTTGGTGAATAGATATAGATTTTAAATAAAATGTTTGCTTTATTAATTTATTTATTTTACTTAAAAATATATTTAACATGCAATTCCATATGTTATAGAAACATCCATAATCACCACACCTACAGCAACAATCAACAGATGACCACAATCACAATTTAGATAAAATATAAACAATAAGACTCAAAGACTATAGCATGCATTAGACTCAAGCTCGAAGAGAGAGTCTAATACTGGTGGCAATATTAGACTACAACCCATGCCTATGGGGAACCTAGTCAGCTAGGTGGATCCATGCGAAACCTGTGAGACAAAGCGAGTAAACACATAGATACACACAAATGCAACATAGATACAAGAAATAATAGAAACAATGAACACGATACACACAGTGACACATCGACTTTGCATGTTAATTAATCAAATAGAAAATAGTAGAAACATGTGTAACACCCCGATCACGTAATACAACAACACGCGGTGGAGATATCGAGGAGTCACGTTACAAATTGCTCAGCCACAACTGATACTAAATTGTTTCACTATCATTAACATCGTTTTACAATACAAGGAAAACATGAAGTTGTCTTTTGATTAAAGAAGTCTAAAGTCCGGATGCATTCCTATATGCAGCAAACTTGAATAATCAAAACCTGAAACATATGTGAAAACGAGACATCAACAAACAATGTTGGCGAGTACATAGTTTTGTTAGCCAGATTAATGAAAGTTTAGTGTTGCAATACTTCAACAACTACAAGAGTCCTCTATTGAAAATGGACTCTTTAAAGCCAAAGAATGGCAAAAAGATTTAGTATTGCAATGCATTAACTTGATTATGAAACTCGTGACAAAATAGGTTTGTATATGGCAACATGATTAATACTAAGTAATTTTTTTGTCATTGAAAATTGTACTTTGTTCATTGTAATCGCCTTGAATTTGATCATAAAACTTGTGAGTGTGTTATTAGAAATCCAATCAAGGATTAATAACAACAATATTGAAAACTTGTCATAACTTGCGTGAGTATTATTAGAAATCAAATCAATGATTTAATATAATACTTTGGCTATCCTTCTAAGAATCTAACATATAAAAATATGAAAGAATTCTACAAGGATTTGAATATTGTACTTTGAATCAATCAACACAAAATCCTAATGTGATTTGGATAACGCTACAAGAGTAATACAATAAGAACACTTATATATAGGAAGTACCAGCGGCGTATCCACCATGTTCTTATAGTATTACACTCGTTTTGTTATCTAGATCACAACTAATCACAATAACCACATAATCATCGTCTTGGTCACATTGTCTTGTCATATACCTATTAAAGTACACAGAATCCATTAAAGGACTACCAATGTACTTTAAACATCCCATGGGTATCTAACTATAAAGATAGATAGATGCGTTAGGGATAGAGTTTAGTCACTTGTCTTGTCACATTGTCTTGTCAAATACGCATTAAAGTACACATAATCCAATAAAGGACTACCAATTAGTACTTTAAACATCCCATAGGTATCTAACAATAAAGATAGATAGATGCGTTAGGGATATAGTTTAGTCACTTGTCTTGTCACATTGTCTTGTCAAATATGCATTAAAATACACATAATCCAATAAAGGACTACTAATTAGTACTTTAAACATCCCATGGGTATCTAACTATAAAGATAGATAGATGCGTTAGGGATATAGTTTAGTCACTTGTCTTGTCACATTGTCTTGTCAAATATGCATTAAAGTACACAGAATCCAATAAAGGACTACCAATTAGTACTTTAAACATCCCATGGGTATCTAACTATAAAGATAGATAGATGCTTTAAGGATTTGGTAGCATATCAAGCTATGCTTTGGTTCAGTATATCAGGCTATACTTTGGTTTAGTATATCAGGCTATACTTTGGTTTAGCATATCGAACTATGCTTTGGTTTAGTCACACTGAATCATAAAGTCCTAAATCCTAATGGTGAGTCGGATAACGCTACGAAGGGTAATACAATAAGCACACTTATATATAGGAAGTGCCAGCAGCTTATCCACCATGTTCTTAATGTATTACTCTAGTTTCGCTATCTAATTCACCAACAATCTCTACACATAAACAATAACCATCGTCATCGGCGTGTAAAGCACTTCTTAGAAACCTTACTATAAAGATAGAAGATTTAAGCCTGTACTTCAAGTATCCTACTAGGATCAATCTATAAAGATAGAAAGGTACTATAAGGATTTGTTTCGTGTCCCCAGTTGTCATGTCTTGCATAAAAGGAATATTGCACAAAAATGCTCTTAGTAAACATATAATTGCCATACATTGTGAAAAATTGATTACACATATGAATCACCCCAAAACATTTGGAAAACGTAAAAGAAGGGGAGCAATGTACTCGTCTGGGATTGCGTATAGATCTTGTTCAAATGATATAACAAAACTCAAAGGATCAAGAGTTCAAGTGTCAAAGTGGTTCCTAGTGTATTTGATAACTACATGTTAGTATGTCGAACTTGAAAACGAGAGATTGGTTAGAATGAGGTATATAAATCAAACAAGAGTTGGATCTTGTATATTATGGTTTATAATATCAAACATTCTGAATTGGAAGCATTTCAAAGAGTTTTGACTCGCTACGGCTTGCTAAATTGGTTTACGCCACTTTAACGGGTCATAAACGTAACTATGGGTTCGGGTGGTTAAATATGTCCTATGACAAGTCTAATATGCCAAAATTAGTTTATATAAGTTGTATAATCAGTTTAGATGTCAAAACAATGCTCTTATATGTTCAAAACTAATTTAAGTGCAAAAAGGGTATTTTCGGTATTATAAGGAATACATATTCGACTTGTCATTTGACTAACCAAACGGTATGACCTTAAGGTATAACCTCAGAGGGTTATTCCCTATAATACTATGGTCATAATAATGGGCTTGGTTGGATCCTAAAGGTGACCAAACAGGTCGGATTCGAAAGTCAAAGCGGTAGTCAAAACCGCTCGACTTACGACCCTAAACAAGTACTAAACTAAAAGTGACGAGCTAGACATGTTAAACATGTCTAACTAAGTTTATAAAACTGATTTGGTATCAAGACAAAATGTTTTGATACCCGAAAATAGTTCCGTCGTATAATGCGCATTTGCGCATTATTGACCGAAACTTTGACTCGTCACTTCGAGTAGTAAACGTGGTAATCAGTTGGCACGATCGCTACGGATCATAACCATCGTGATTACGATCACCTTGCAAAGTCCAATTGGACTTTGACTTGACCAATTAATGGTCAAATCCAAAAGTCAAACAGTAAGTCAAGCTGTTTGACTTTTAGCTCGTAATAAGCTAAAAGAATGAACAAGGCTTAGTTAGAGCACTTACTTGCACTCAAGGAAGCCAAGATTACTAGAAAAACTCAGATGGGAGGCCTCCTAATAAGGTAGCAACTCCACTTAGAGTTTAGAGAGAAGAAAGATGGAAATGAGCAAGGAATTTGGTTGAAGATCAAGGGTATTTATAGTTGTTGGAGAGCTTTAAGATCATGCCAAGTGTTGGGACATGTTCTAGGATGTTTCCAAGTGTTTAGTGAGGTGTCAAGACCAGAGAAAGTGTGGCAAAAACGAGTTATAGGTGTCAAGTCAGCTGAACAAGAAGCTGCCAGGTAGCTGCTGTCACTGGGCATCCCCCGCGCGTCGCGGGAGATCTTGAAGGGTCTCTCGCGCGGCTTGGGATTCCTAAGTTTCAGAATTGGCAGAACAGGTCCCTGCAGCCTAAAACTTGTTTTTTCGACGCGTTTTGGCACTTTTAACACCCGTTAACCCAATTTTTAAGCTTTATAAGGAAGATAAAGCATAGGGAACAGAAATATGTCCAAATATATTTCAGGTGTCGGTTCGTTTGGTCGTACGGTTGCGGTTTTCGGTTAATTACGACGAAAGTTGTAATGGACGCGTAAATGACCGTAAATGCGTTACGAACGATATTTTTGCATTCTAATCATTAAAATACAAGATTTTTAATGATTACAAAAATTTTTGGATGTCCGTACATGTTCCGGATAGCGAAATACGCAAATTGGCATAGTTTCGCAGAATTTGCAAAATAGCCCCTGAAGTTGCATAAAGGTGTTTTTGTCATTCGTAAGCCCTCAAAACTTATATCTAAGTTATGTAAAGGGTATTTAGGGTATGTTTATCTTATGTCTTTGTTCCGGAGTGTACGCCGCTACGAGAATCGGCAGACTTTCGTAGTTTGTCATAAATAGTCTCTGTGATC
This sequence comes from Scalesia atractyloides, assembly GCA_947069175.1. Lineage (NCBI taxonomy): Eukaryota > Viridiplantae > Streptophyta > Magnoliopsida > Asterales > Asteraceae > Scalesia > Scalesia atractyloides. The sequence goes on along the minus strand of CAMTDV010000010.1, from coordinate 49,805,772 downwards.
GAATAGGCTTGATTTTGACCTACCAAACCTTTCAAAACTTATTTCTAAGTTACATAAAGGATATTTAGGGTATGTTTAGCTCGTGTCCTCGTCCCGATGTGTACGTTGCGTTAAACGGGTTACATTTAGGTATCGGTTATCGAAACGCCTTCAAAGAAAAAGTTTTTAAAAGCTCGAAATTTTGCACAAGGGTTACAACATGATGCGTGATACAACCCAAAAATATTTAATGACTAAAAAGGGGAGAGAAATAGATCTACTCACTAATTGCGAAGAATGAATTCACGAAATTACCGCACGAGTATCCGAGGAAATCAAATGACCAAATCACCCTAGAATAGATATAACAAACATTCTAAATAGACAGAACCATACAATGGGTCTAGTGATTCTGGTTCTTGATTTAATGACGTTTGTTTAAAAATATTATTCGGTGGCTCGTTTAAATAATTAGTTTATGAGAATTAAACTGAATTTTCCAAAATGATATAACGTCATGACGATGGATGGTGATAGCCCAAAGGTAATTTATTCAAAATCAATATCGTGATTCATTTTGATTATTATATACGTGTTCGATATTTTGTTTGCCACCAATAATAATAATAATAATAATAATAATAATAATAATAATAATAATAATAATAATAATAATAAATAATAATAATAATAATAATAATAATAATAATAATAATAAATAATAATAATAATAATAATAATAATAATAATAATAATAATAATAATAATAATAATAATAATAATAATAATAATAATAATAATAATAATAATAATAATAATAATAATAATAATAATAATAATAATAATAATAATAATAATAATAATAATAATAATAATAATAATAATAATAATAATAATAATAATAATAATAATAATAATAATAATAATAATAATAATAATAATAATAATAATAATAATAATAATAATAATAATAAATAATAATAATAATAATAATAATAATAATAATAATAATAATAATAATAATAATAATAATAATAATAATAATAATAATAATAATAATAATAATAATAATAATAATAATAATAATAATAATAATAATAATAATAATAATAATAATAATAAATAATAATAAATAATTAAATAATAATAATAATAAAAAATAGGCTCATTCATAACGTCAGGAAACGAAATGTGTAAAAATCATCAAATTTTGTAACTCCGTATCATCCGGGAAATTTGCCTTTGAAATATTATAAAACGAATTCTAGCCAAAACAAAATAAGACATCAAATGATGGCGCTGATGCCCCGAGATATTAGAGACATCATTTCTTCCTGTATTAACATTAACTAATAATTAGTAAGAGAGAAATGTATAATCAAATATGTAATCGTAGGATATGTCAAACATATTGTGTCTTTCAAAATAGAGTAACACTAGTGAGAGGATAAAAACATTTATTAAATCAAGACTTCATCTTCATTTTTTTCCCTGGCCGTAGAACACCAGTTCGTTTTCTCATAGTTCTATCATTTATTATGGTTTCTAGATTCTTTGAGAGATACAAATGTATCTAACGTATATGAAATAATGAAAATAGAAAATGAAAATAACTTACGCGCGGAATTTAAATAGCCAAAAGAAAATGATTGAATGAAAGTGGTAGCGACAACGGTTCTTTGAAACGGTAAAGCAACAACCGATTGTAAACAACTTATGATATGGCGTGTGGGTATCGTGATTCAGGGGGCAGAGTGGGGTCGCATTTTGGTGGTAAATATGTTGAATATTTTAGTGTAATTTGAGATTGCGTGTGACATTCAAATAAGAGTGCACGCTTATTTGAATGTCATCGGGACTAACGGGGGATCCAAGGGGGCGGCGCCCCCTGACGGGGTCCAAGGGGCACAGGGGATAATAGAATTTGCTTGGACAAAAGTCCTTTATCGAAAATACATCAGAAACTCAATTTCGGGCTAAATGTGCATTTTTGGAACTTGAGGGACTAAAGGTGTTTTTGTTCAAAAGGAAAACCGCAAGCAGTTGTGGAAACAACTGAAAATACGCTCCTGCAGATCAATTCTTTTTCTGGACGATTTTTCATTCGTAACACATCCCTAAAAATATCTCAATCAAAGTTTCATACAGAGATCTAGAATCAATTCTAATTTTATCCGATCAAAGATTGGTACCCACTCCAATTGTTTGATGTGAAAGTGATTATACGAATTCAGATTTATCTAAGCAAATTCTGTTATCCCTAACAAAATCTATGGTGGTTGTTAGGAGACCAACCGAGCAATCAAAGGTGAGTTCACACAACTTATTAAAAGCATGTATTCCCGGTGGTTGGGAACGAACGAACTACATTTTCCCTGGTTTGGGATTGCCTAGTATTCCGGGAAGGAATACTATAAAAATACTATTTTATATTTCATGTCTCAAGTGTACTAAACGCAACTCTATCGCGAAGTCCCCACTTTCTATACCGATTAATCGCCTGGCCTGGCGAACGGGTTATTAGTTGATAGCGCTATTAGGTCTCACAAACCTCACACCGTGCCGAGGAGGACGGGCGTGAACTAGTATGCCTTGGCAACCGTCAATGATAATAAACATTGACAAACGGGGCAACAAAAGCAAATACGTCGCATGTCTTCGGTATTACACAGTTTAGTAACTTACATATGGGGTAGCTCCCCACGGCAAACATGATTTATAAATAAGTAACTTAACAACTATGTTTTTGGAATTAAAACTAGCAAAATCGTGAACTCCCCAACTTTATTGTTGACACTCTATTGCATGCTTTGCAGGACCGTAGGTACAGCTCGGGAGCTTGCAGCGGAGGAGTGTAGTGGTTGCATCGAACCTCGTTGGATTCCTAATAAAATCCATGAACTTTGAACTATCACTTGAATTATTAAACTGTTAAGCCTTATGCTTCCGCTATTAACTCTAAACGTTGTTTTTGAACTTTAAACTCAGTCACTGATTGTGTTGATGTGATGTATTTACTTTACTTTATTTTAATTGTTCAATATGATTGATGGCATGATCCTGGACAGTTTGTCACACGCCTCGCGGTAGTACTCCGCACGTGAAATCTGAGGGTGTGACAGATTGGTATCCGAGCCATTGGTTATAGTGAACTCGGTTTTAAAAAGAAAAGTCTTTTTGAGAAAACCAGACTATAACCTGATTTGTATTAAACGAACCGCATCGACATTACACTCCAACTGCAAGGCTCAACAAACTTGAATCGGTAGCTCGTGCATTTGTTTACTTGATGCATAATTGATGATATATGTAGCTATATATACTTAGTATGTGAACTCTAAAAGTAGGATAATTACATACATGACATGCTCTCTTATCTTATTCTCGCACACTTGCGGATATCTATTTGAAGGAAGTAGTCGCTAGGCACGGAGTGCCAACTTCGATCATCTCTGATCGTGACCCGCGTTTCGCATCTGAACTGTGGCAAGCAATGCATAAATCCTTTGGGTCACGTATAGACATGAGCTCTGCCTATCACCCGCAGATGGATAGTCAAACGGAACGTACTATCCAATCCCTTGAGGACATGCTGCGGGCGTATTGTAACGGCTAGGAAAGACATCTGCCCTTGGTGGAAAAGACCAATATGCCCCTTTGTCACTAAAAAACAAAATGTCACTAATAAAAACACAATCATTATATTGTTTTATTGTCTTTTAATCTCATCCATCAAAACCAACTTGATCAATAGCTAATATTGGTTCATACGGTTCTCACAACTCAAGGTGGTTGTCATTTTACCCATCCCCTATACATACATACATACACACACACACACACACACACACACATATATATATATATATATATATATATATATATGGGAAGGATAAAATGAAAACCCACTTGAGTTGAGAAAACTCAAAAAAACCTTATGTGACATTTTTATTTTTTTTCTAAAAAAATACGGAATGTAAGTTACATGTTAATGAATGTTTGTAACAAAAAAATAAAATAAAAACCGCCGAGTGGATTTTTTTATAAAAAAATACAAAAATTCAGTTTTTAGCATTTTTTTGTAAACACTGAATTTTTTTTTTAAAAATTATTAATAAAACATTCGGCACTTTTTTTTTTTTTACAAAACATTCATTAACATGTAACTTACATTCACTATTTTTTTAGAAAAAAATAAAAATGTTACATAAGGTTTTCTTGAGTTTTTCAACTTAAGTGGGTTTTCTCACTATACTTCACCTATATATATATATATGTATATATATGATAATGATCCATTAGAAACCACCCTTTATTACGAGAACCGTGAGAACCAATCTAAACAGAACCAAAAATACCTAAAAAATATAAAAAAACACACAAAAATAATTTTTTTATTTATAAAAAATGATAAATTTCGTCACTAAAAAAATGAACAACAATTGCGATGCCTATGCACATGTGGTTGTACTGTTATTTTTTTAAGTGATAAAATATAGCGTTTTTTTATAGAAAAAATCGAACAAAACCGTTGCACATGTGCATGCGTATGTATATGCACATGTTCATTCACAGTGTTGTTTAGTTTTTTCTCTTTTTTTTGGAACGAAATTTAGCGACTTTAATAAAATATATGCAAACAATTTAGCATTTAGTTGTGTGGTTTAGCTTTCTAGTTTAGTTTTTAGCATTTAGTTTGGGTGGGGTGGGTGGCGAGTCAAGTGTTTTGAGGTTTTTGGTGGGGGGGGGTAGGTTTTTTTAGGTTTTCAAATGAACCCTACCATATATATATATATATATATATATATATATATATAAGGATAAGGATTCGTTAGGAACCACCCTTTATTGCGAGAACTGCGAGAACTAATGTGAACACAACAAAAAAATACCTAAAAAATCTAAAAAAACACATAATTATTTTTTTATTTTTTTAATCTCTATATTCCGACAATAAAAAATTTAGAGTAACAATTATCAATGCACATGTGCATATGTATCATTTCTTTGATAAATTCGGTAATAAATCACCAGTATTAGACAATTGCACTTTCATTTACACTACCATCCATAATACACTACTTTTTACATTACCAATATTAGAAATGCACATGTGCATCTATATGTATGAACATGATATAAATGTTTTCGTACACTAGTTTGAATAAACTTTCCCCTTTCATCTATCATGTCGTCCATATTACACTAGCATTACCTCATACCATCCATAATACAATAACATTACCAATATGTATAATATTTTCACTTTATGCACATGTACATCAACACCCTTCATACCATCCAAACAAACATATCACGCCATAAAGTGACATATATAATCAAACCATCAACCACTAGATATAACTAATCAAAATATATCTATGGGTCTACTTAATCATTCAAAACCACAAACTTTTTGTACCAAAACATGTTATATCATGGTTATACATAATGATGCACATGTGCATTTTTAATATTGTTAATGTAAAAATTAGTGTATTATGGATGGTAGTGTAAATAAAAGTGCAATTGTATGATACTGGCAATGTATTACGGAATTTGTCTAAGAAATGATACATATGCACATGTGCATCAATAATTGTTACTCGAATTCTTTTTTAGTGATGAAATATAGCGATTTTTTTAAAAATATATATTAAAAAAATTGTGTGTTTTTTTATGTATTTTTTTGTGTTCACATTGGTTCTCGTGGTTCTCGCAATAACTGTGGTTCTTAAATGAACCCTACCATATATATATATATATATATATATATATATATATATAGGTAGAGGATTCTGTAAAAAATACTAAAAGTGTGAGAAGGATAAGAAAGACTATGGTGATGACACATGTCCCTATCTATTTTATTAGTTTAAGAGTAAGATGGTAATTTAACCCATAATCCTAATTAAAGATATAATTAAATATATAATCTTGTAACCTAATTCACCAGTTATTTTAGGAATTCATCTTCAGTTCGTATAAAACACCATACGAATTCCAGAAAACAGTACAACTTGAATCGTAATACAGCCACGGTGTTCTAACCTCTGTAATGATTTTTGTTATTTTTGCAGGTATAAAATACCATACAGATTCCAAAACACCATGAATTGAATCATAATACAGTCGTGGTATTTTAACATTTAGAATGATTCTATTGCTATTCCAGATGTTAAAACACCATGATTGTAATCACAATACAATGTTACGTAAGGTAGATTTTAAAACACCATGACTTGAATCATAATTCATTATTTGCAATGCTATGGTGTCTTATTTACGTCATGGTGTTTACTGTAAAACACAACACCTTGAATCACAATACAATTAAAACACCATTGTATGAACACAGAAAAAACACCATGAACTAAAACATCCAATCGAAACGTGATTTTTTTTCTCTACATAAGTATAACAATATGGTACTCATATTATAGATAAAAAATACTCGTTATTATTGTGTAATTTTTTTAAAGTTACGTATAAAAAGTTATTGACGTTTAAAAAAGAAAGGAGGAACTTGCATGTGCATTGCATGTGACTTTCTAAATTTAAAAATTTTAAATTTACCTTTATACCCTTAATATAGAAAATTAATTATTTTAATGGTAAACATTATTTACAAGATTACGATCAAGATCTCAACCATTAGATTAAAGATCTAATGGTTTAGATTTTTTCTTACCCTTCTCACAAAAAGCACATTTTTTACAATAACCTCACCCTATATATATATATATATATATATATATATATATATATATATATATATATATGAAGGTTAACATACAATAGCTCCTTAACGTGCGAAAATGAATCATCACGAGCTTAGAAATAGGCGTTCGGAATTGATTTAAAAAAATAATTTAAGGTTGTCCCAGTTTTGAGACCGCTTTTTGAATATTTGGTTGTTATTTTATCTTTGCTTCTCGGGTGTATATATATACACACACATACATACTTGGGAGCTAAGAGGAAATGTTGTCGAAGCTTTTAGTTTTAATGGGATAACATGACCCGAACACACCTAATAGACTTAAAACATCCAACTTTTACTTTGAATGGGTTCAAAATGGCTTCGGTGAACTTTCATAGACTAAAAAGTTGGATGTGTTAAGTGTATGACGGTGGGTCCAGATATATGGTAAATATTGTAGGTTGGTAAATATTTTGGACAAGTTTAAAAGTGTTTACATGATCTCGTTTTTAGTTTACAAGGGTCAAAATGACCCAAACACACTTAATAGACTTAAAGCATTCAACTTTTAGTTGGAATGGTCAAAATAGCCCAGTTGAATTTTAATAGACAAAATGTCGAATGTGTTAAGTGTATTAAAGTGGATTCGGTAATATTTAGTTTTTTGTTACTTATAGTGTATACCTTATTGTGTAGGATGAGAGTGCTAGTTTGTTTCAACATCCAAGTTTTATAGTACAACGCTCACAATTTATGACTTCGAATAAGGCACCAAATAAAGGCGAGAAAGATGAGGGGAATTAGGATGATTATACAATATTAGTAGAAACCCCGCACGATGCGACGGTGGCGAAAATTTACTATGTGGTACTTGTTTATGTTAGTTTATCAATTGTCTGGTGATATATTGAATAGTATGTCATGTTAGTTTTCTTATTTGTAGCACTGGTCTGGTCTATCAAAGACATGTGCCTTAAAGATCTCAATTAATATTAACCTGGGATATTCCACGACTCGCGATGACACGCAACATGACAATGTATGGTACTATGGTTGCAAGCATTAGTCTTGTTTTATCTTTGTAGTAGCACCATTATTGGTTTCAAAACAACTAAATTGCTAAATTGATAAAACAGTTAACTAATATAAAACATATATACAAAGATAAAATAAAGTGTAATGCAGGAAAAACAATGATGGTCAATGGATGGAGGAAAATCGGGAAATCTAATATGTCAAATAGTCCAATGACAAAATCCCACGATTACAGCCAATATTAAGAAGGAAAACAATCAGAGCAAAGAAAAGGCAAAAAATCAGGGGCAGGGATTGAACTTTGTGTCAAATTGGCATTCAAACAAACATAAAACCACTCTACCAAATGCATTATTACCCTAACCTTTGAACAACATTTTTATATATACACTGTTAATAACAGAGTAAAGGAAAAAATAACAACCAATGATGAGGCACCACTTAGCAAAAGTTACTATTCCTAACATTGGTAAATTAATAGATTTGTGTGTTAGTTACTGTTAATTGTTAATTGTTAATGTTAATGTTAATTGTTAATGTTAATGTTAATGTTAATTACAAGTGATGTTTAATTACATTAAACTATACATATAAATAAGAATGGTTATAAAAGAATGTTTATTTGCATGAGAAAAAAAAACACCAAGAAGAAAATATGAAAGAGGACAAAGATGGTTAATTATTTGAAAAATGATTGTCCTCGCATATTTCGATAGCTTTTTGATATATTTAATACTTCAGTTGTTAAACTTCATTTTAGTGTATCTGCACAGAGAGCAAAAATGACTTAGATCAATCTATATAAAAAAAGTATCTAAAGCCAAACAGATGCTTAGAAACTCAAACTTGCCTGCGAAGGTAGAACCAAACCAAACCAAAAATAAAAAAAATTAAGGCAGCCTATTCTAGTTTTGGACAGGTTGATTGAGGCTGTATTAATCTATAACGGATCACACAAGTAAAAATATATTAAAACTGGGTCATTGGTCATTCGGTTATAGAGATCATAACGGATCAAATATGTTTTACAAATATAACATTGGTCATTTGGTTGTAGGGATGATAACGGATCAAATATGTTTTACAATTAATACATGCAACTTACAGTAGAACTTATTGAATCATTTTATTAAAAAAAGGTTAGGTTATTATAGTAATGATATATTTTTAGTAATCATATTGACAAACAGGTTATTTATAAAAAAATGTCATCAAAGAATTGTTAGGGGGTAGGGGCACTCCACTAGTGATGGAATTTCATCACTCACAACATTCTATCAAGTTCCGTCACATCATCGAGCTTCATTCCATCACTAGCGATGGATTTTACTAGGGGTGCCCATCACTCACGCCATGTGAAGGAGAGAAGGAAGCAGGAGTGGAGGAGAAGGAATGAGAGAAATCTCCAACGCGTGATCATGGCAACGCGTTGTAAAGTTCACGCATGGAGATGTTGGCCGGCGGCGGTGTTCAACGTGCATCAACGCGTGAAGGTGTGATCACGGGGCGCCCCGACCCCCGTTATGGCTCAATCAAGCCATGTACTCTTATACAATTAGTAACTTGGGTCTTGGGATATCATCTTCGATCATACTCCTTTATTAAACATGTCCTTCCTTTGAATACAAAAAACTTGATACACAACCACAAAATTAAACGACACACCTTTTGAAAATTAACTATATTTTTTCAATATATAAAAATCAACGATTCCCACAATTAACTAAATAATCTAAATTGTGGGTTCTCTTAACTTCCAAAATCCATTTCATCTCCTTCAATTCCCATCAACCAATTCATCCAGGTTACAATCTCCATTTTATGGTAATATGTTGATTTATCATATGTTTTTTACATGATTTCCATATTTTTACTTCTCAGCCTTTATATTTTCCTTGATAGTTCGTACCTTTCAATCGATTCAATCATGACTTCCATGATCGTTGTTTTTTTTTCTTGAATCGCGATTAACATTTAACATGAGGCTGTTTGACAACTTCTGAATGGTTAAGTGCTGAACCAGTAAGAGGAGGTCTGAATCGTTATGTGTTGAACTAGTAAGAGGTCTGAACAATTAAGAGCCAGTATAATGCTTAACCGTTCAGAGGCAAATGTCTAGTCAATTCAGATTAGAGGTCTTAACCATTCAGACTCTGTATAATACTTAACTATTTAGAGGCAAATGTGTCACGACCCCCGACCACACCCTGGACGGGAGCCGTGATCAGTCAAGTGATACCGGTGGTTATTTTGAAAACATCACAGCGGAAAAATTCATCAGGACCGTGAGTTAGGAAAAAATATCAGAGTTTAGAAATACCGGATTTTATTTGTTAAATAGATGGGAATAATACCCATGTGTTACAAAGATGGCTTTTAATAGGGGATAAACTCGAATACAAAGTTTCTTAATTTTAATTGATAAAATAAGCAACTTCTTTTAAGCCTTTCAGTGCCGTATCACAACTCTTATCCTGATATATTGTAATCATCTGAAACATGTTTAAAAATATTTTATCAGCAAGTGAGATCATTCATTTGTACAAAAAGACACATTGTTATAATTACAGTATTAAGGGTGATTACATTGTTTTTATCTATCAATTACTCAATCACTATTTGTCACCCACCCGAAGTCGGTGACCATTGTGACAAATGTCAACTTCCGGGTAATTTCCGTACAATTAAACTATTAATTTAATCATGCAAATTATGTGTTAAAATGTCTTAAACTGTTTGCTTGCACCTCATATACTTTGAACTGTCATGAAAACATTTAAATAGTGCATATCATTCATGTGGATAGTCTTGTTTAAAAACAATTAGACAATGCACTAAAACAACTAGTAGACTTGCCGGTTAGACTAGCAGTGTCAGCACTAGTCCGGTACTCAGCTTAACGACAGTTCTAGGACTTAGATAGAAGTCCAATAACAATCATACATTAACTCCAATATGGAGAAACCAAGGATTTGACTTAACACTTTCCGGAAATCATTTAAAGCACCTAAAAGTGCCCAAAACACACTTTAAATGCAGAATTCAGCATAAATCAGCAAAATTCAGCATTGATACACTAAAATATGATGCAAGAATAAGGTTAAAGTGTCCAGAATAACTTGCAAAGTGCCGGGAATCAAAATCATCATAAAAGGTACCTCATAACACACTAAACTGCGCCATTTAGCACTTTAACGATCCGGTAAGCAACCGAACAACCGGACACTACCCGAAACACCAACTTCTCACTAGAAGCATTGTTTAGTGATACAAAGCTAGTTATTATCATCAAACACCATAATTCATCCTAAAAACACTAGCACACATAACACCTTAACTAAACACCTTGGATTTCAACTAATTACCCTAACTTACACTTGAAACCAAACCAATACCCCCCCCCCCCTTATTTTGACGGTTCAAAGTGGGCCCCCACTTTGTACACTCTTGATTATTTTATTTAGATTGTTAAGTAGATATTGGACATATGATCCAAGGGTTATATGGATGTTGGAAGACCAAGATTACAAGTAACTCTCTAACCTTATCTTCACCATTTCAAACACCACACACTCCCTCTCTTCCCTCCATGTTCACGGCACCACCGCCACCACCTCCATATACATCCATTTTCAATCATCTCCTAGCCATTTCAAGTGTACTTTAGAGTGTTACAAGGTGATCTAAGAAGGTGCAAGCTTTGGAAGTTAAAGGACCACCTTGGAGTGCTTTTAACCACCTAGTTCATCACATCTTCATCTCCATCTTTGTCAAGCCACTTCCCTAGCCACTAGAGCTAGTAGTAAGCTTCTTGATCATTGTTTAAGTTCATGTTATTGATATATTTCTCATGTACAAGTAAATCCATCAAGAAACACAAACTTTAAAGATGAACACATGAAGAAATCTAAAGATCTAAAGAAAATCATCATAATCTTGAAATGAAATAATGTTGTATATGATTATCATGTGCTTAGCCTGATGACCATCATGTCTAGTATGGTTATATGTAAAGATCTTGAAAGTGTAAACATGGATCTTGAAAGATCCATGATGAACAAGAATGATGAACTTATTTTCTTGAAATATGATCATGTTAAAGTGAGTTTCATAACCTAAACATGAATTTTGAACCATTCTTGAGCATGGATGAACAGTTGTTAAACATGATTTTCTACAAAAGTTGTGTAATTAGTGGATAATTAGCATTTTTTGAAGATAACTAAACATGTTAAACACTAGATTAGAAGACTACATGTTTTTACAAAGTTATGAGTTCATCATCATGTGTTAAGTGTATGAAAGAAGTTGTTTAAACTTGTGAATGTGATTATGATTGATTTGGTGAATTTTTTAGGCTTAAACACATGATTATAAACATGGGAAAACTCCTAAATATAGAGGAAACTATGGCCACATTTTTATAAAAATACAACACTTAGAAAAATATAAAGTTTACTACTAAACTTTTGGTTTTTAGATGTTTAAATAAATTAAACATGGCCATGCCCTATTTTCATATAGAAATACAAATAAATATTTCTTAAAGGATAAAAACAAATATAAATATATATTTAAGAAAATATATATTTAATGGTCACCAAGGATTTTTGTGTGGAATGTGTATATTATGTGTAATATATGTAGTAGACAAAAATAGGGAATGAAGGGGTATGGTCCCAAAAACCTTACGCCAATCAAGGAAACCATATCCATTAATAACTTCTAAGAAAACTGCGCGCAGACTTCTTTGTCAAAATAAGATTTATTAGAACTCTGCGCCAAATATCCAAGAGAAGAAAACGTCATTTAACTACCTTGCGCGGGATCGCGCAAGGTTCAAAGTTAACCTTGAACACTCTCTTTGGATAAATGCTTCATTTAACTACCTTGGCGGGCTCGCGCAAGGTTCAAAGTTAGCCTGAACACTCTCGTTTTATACTACTTCATTTAACTACCTTGCGTAGGCTCGCGAAGGTTCAAAGTTAACCTTGAACATTCTTGTTTGATAGTGCTTCATTTAACTACCTTGCGCGGGCTCGCGCAAGGTTCAAAGTTAACCTTGAACATTCTTATTTGATAATGCTTCATTTAACTACCTTGCCCATATATTTATATCAAAGCAAGAATCCACCAAACGTTGCGCTAAGCAGCAAGGAGAAGAAGGAAGATCGGTTAACTAACTTGCGCTTCTCGCGCAAGGAAACAGTAAATCCTGAGAAACTTTCCCTTAGCAAAATCCTTGACTTGGTGCAGAAGCAAAGGGAATCTTTTCTATTGTAACAGAATGTACACGTGGTGAATAATAGATGGGTAACAGTTGTGAAACCTTCTAGAAGCCATTAACACCCAATCGTGCAAGCATCTTTTTGGTTATAACCAATTGCCACATGGCAGCATCTGGACGGCTGAGGAAGATCACGGTGATGGCATGCTCACATTTATAAGATGTAGTGATCTTATGTTGACACGTGGCACCTCCCTAACCGCTGATGAGCTCACGATCCGTGTGCACTAACGGATTGCCAACAAAAGTTAACGGAATAACAAAAGATCCGTTAAAGTTAACAATCTCTCTTTTTGGTTCTAAACACCGGCTATAAATAAGTAACTTGGAGTTCAAGGAAAGCTATTCACTCTCAACTACTCTCTCACTTACAATACTTACTTCCGACTACCTGTACTTATTCTCACGCCGGAGGGTGGTCACGGAGAGAACCCCCCTTCTCCCCGTGGCGAGCTAACGGTGTTCTATTTTGCAGGATCAGCCAGAATATTGTTCTATTCACCATTCATCGTGAAACCAAACGAAGGGTTAACCCTTTTATGCAGAGCCCATTCCATAGATCTACTTTGATTCCGGTCTAGTTGATCTAGGGTTTCTTCATTGGCGCCCACCAATTTTGATTCTTTCTCACCTTTCGTTTCGTTTCACTTAGATCTACAGCGTCATGGCTGACGGATCATCTTTTCAAGGCCCTCGATCAGGGATTCGACGCGTTGTTGTCGGACCTCAGGTTGACGGACAAATAGTTGAGGGTTCTTCCGGCGAAGCTAATGCTCAGTATGATCCTAATCATGCGAGTATTCCTGTAACGTCGGCGGCTCCTCAGGTTGATGTTACGTCGATTTTACCACCTGGAGAGACTCCATTATCGTGGTTAATCAAATCTCAAGCGACTCTAAACTCTATGTATGCTCAGTTGTGTGCCCAAACCGGAACTCCAGCTTTTCAAGCTCCGGTTAACGCTCCTTAGGTCCGTGCTTCGCCGGCACCTCGAGTTTTGAGTTATAATACTCAAAGTCATGCTCGTTCCCCTTCGCCCATGCCTAAAGATGGAACATAAATGTATTCTAAAACCAGAAATGATCCTGTTCATTCTGGTAATAGAAGGCAAGAAGACAACGTTCAGCGTCGCGCATCTGTCCACTCTCGTTTGGGCCCGCGGTCTTCGCAGAAACGGGACACCCAACACCATGAGCTCAATAGAACCTATGAGGAAGGGGATAGTGCAAGTATTTTTAATCGAATATCTGCAGATCATGCTAGTTACAGGCTAAAAGTACGCGCAGTATACAATCCAGAAGCTGAGCATGATTACAATTTGGTGTATCGCCCAACCGAAGCAGCTGAACAATCAAAGTTTACAAGAGAGATAGCACTGGCTCTGTCGGAGCGAGCGAAATTACCATCCAACGTTGGAAAGTTTAACGGTTTGACCGATCCTAATGATCACATGCGCCTCTTTACCGGTGCAGGGTTACTTGGGTGCTGGACATTGCCAATGTGGTGTCACCTATTTGTACAGATCCTTACCGACGCTGCGCGGCTTTGGTTTGATAATTTGCCGGCAGGTAAACTTTCCTCTTGGAACGACTTAAAAGAGAAATTTCTTACACACTTTTGCCAGCAACGACGATACGTGCGCGACTTCTCTGATGTAATGAACATCTGGCGGATGGACGATGAAAGCCTCGAAGATTTTATAACGCGTTACAATAAAGAGGTGTTGGAGATTGGAGATGTCCATGAAGACCTTATACACGCGCAGTTCAAGTATGCGGTAAGGTGCGACGAAATGATTAAAGTGTTGTCCGGTACAACTGGCCTTCCAAAAAACTGGGATAAACTCATGGCGGCAGCCAAGGTCTACGCCCAGACTGAGCGCAACTTAAGTTCTAACCGGCCACCTCTGCCTCAGAATCGTCCGCAAGGCTTGAGTAGAGGTAGTCTCAAGTATAAGAGAAATTGGAAAGAGTCAAGTCAGAATTCGTATTCTCCTTATATACCAATTGATGCGCGAGCAACAATCAACAAGATAACAACTCAAAAAGCGATTAAGCAGGAGAATAGGGAACGTCAGTGGACTCCCTTAACGAAATCTCTGGCTGAGGTTCTCAGCATTGAGAATTATCAGTCTAAACAGCCGCAACCAATGAAAAACAAAAAAGGGCAAGACCCAAATTTGTTCTGTGACTATCATAGAGACACAGGCCACACAACAAATAACTGCATCAGTCTGCGCACGGAGATTGAAAAAGCATTAAAAAGTGGGAAGCTTACACATCTAGTCCAGAATGTGCGCAAAGAGATTAAGCAGATTACGCGCGAGAACGAAGGGCCTAGCAACAAGAAAATGAAACAACACGTTTCCATGATTCAAGGTGGATCATCGCGCAAGCGTAGCCTTCAACATTTTCAAAACAACACTTGGCACGAACAGCAAGTCATTTTTCCTATCGTTCCAGGAGGTCCTTAAGAAGACCGGCCAGTAGTTATCACCGGTATATTTGGGCACTACCAAACAGACTATATGTTTATAGATCCGGGTAGTTCCATGGATATCATGTATGAGCAGTGCTTCAAGAAACTAGATCATGAGGATAAGGCACGCTTGGAACCAGTTGATTTTCCATTAACTGGGTTCTGCAATGAGGCTGTCTTTCCTCTAGGACAAATCCTCTTTCCTGTTACTTTATCTGATGGGAGGTGTTCTCGAACGAGTAACGTCAACTTCATGGTGATGCCGGCAAATTCCCGTCACGATGTACTATTGGGACGCCGCACGCAACGTGATTTTAGTATGATTACCTCCGCTCCGCATGCTGCTTGTGGTTTTCCGACACCAAATGGTGTAGCTATACTTTATGCATGGAAAGAAATCATGTCAATTGAGGAACCAGTTATGAAGGCTGGCAAGACATTGCCAAGCAATGAACCAGAAAAGTGGGTACTCAACAATAAGTACCCTGAGCAGACAATCTTATTAGGGCCTACAGTCAGTATTAAAATTCGCGCAAAGTTTAAACTACTGTTGTTTCGCAATAAAGACATTTTCGCCTGGACACCTGCCGACATGGTTGGTGTCCCGCGCGACGTTGCGGAACATTGCCTTAATGTATTTCTATCAGCAGAACCAGTTGTGCAGAAAAAGCGCAGCCTCGGGTCAGAAAAGACAGAGGCAATGAACGAACAAGTCACCGAGTTATTAAATGCTGGTATTCTGCGCGAAGTCAAATACCAGACTTGGGTGGCAAACCCAGTCATGGTAAAGAAACATAATGGCGGATGGCGGATGTGCGTAGATTTTAAAGATCTAAACAAGGCGTGTCCGAAAGATTGTTATTCTCTTCCTGAGATTGACAAAAAGGTTGACTCATTAGCTTCCTTTCGCTGGAAATGTTTTCTAGATTGTTATAAAGGTTATCATCAAGTCTTGATGAAAAAAGAGGACGAAGATAAAACCGCTTTTCGCACGGAGAAGGGCATTTTTTCTTATACCAAGATGCCTTTTGGTCTCCGCAATGCGGGAGCTACTTATCAAAGATTGATGGATATAGTGTTTGGAGATGACATTGGGAAAACTATGGAAGTCTACATTGATGATTTGGTCGTTATGAGTAATTCAGAAGACACTATGCTAGACAACATCCAACGAACTTTTGATTCTTTGCGTGAGGTAAATCTAAAGTTAAATCCCAGCAAATGCTCATTTGTCATGGAGGAGGGCAAATTTTTGGGTTTCATCGTCACCAAAGACGGTTTCAAAGTTAATCCCGAGAAGGTCGAGGCAATACAAAAAATGTCTTCTCCTATTACCATCAAAGAGATGCAACGTTTGGCTGGAAGGTTAGCGGCGCTAAACCGCTTCCTCGCTAATCATGCTGCAAAATCTTATCCATTTATTCGAACCTTGCGCAATTGTACGTAGAGCAAAGAGTTCGCGTGGACTCTTGAAGCTGATCAAGCTTTCCAGCAGATGAAAGATTGTTTAGGTCAACTTCCCACACTTACTGCTCCTTGAGAAAAAGAACCCATGGTCTTATATCTTGCTGCATCTGAGGTAGCAGTAGGTACTGTCTTATTGGTAGAACGCGAAGGGGTCCAGTCTCCAATTTATTATATCAGCAAGATGTTGAACGATCCAGAGAGAAGGTATTAAATCATGGAGAAATTAGTTTTTGCATTGGTCCATGCTTCGCACAAGCTGTGAAGATACTTTTCAGGACATGTTATTACAGTTTTAACAAGTTTTCACATTGGCCAAGTCCTGGCCAAACCAGACGTTTCTGGACGACTTGCGAAATGGGCAATAGAATTGGGAGGTTATAACATCTGTTATAAACCTAGACCAGCTATCAAAGGCCAAGTTTTGGCAGATTTCATCGCTGAAATTCCTGCTGATAAGCTTGAAGAATGCCAAGCAATCCAAAACCCAGTCCCAGTCATCGACAACAGAGCCTGGACATTGTTTACAGATGGCGCATCAAACAGTGATGGGGCTGGAGCAGGTCTTCGATTAATGAGTCCAGAGGGAGCAGAATTCACATATGCAATTCGGTTGGATTTTAAAAGCACCAACAACGAGGCCGAATATGAAGCTTTCCTAGCAGGCTTACGCCTCGCTATCAAAATGGGCGCAACAAATTTATAAGCCCATGTTGATTCATTACTAGTTGCCGAGCAAGTAATTGGAACATACGATGCAAAGGGAGATATCATGGCTTTATACTTGGCGCAAGCCAAGGCTCTTATAGCATAGTTCCAACAATTTAAAGTCACACACGTCAAGCGAAGTAAAAACAAACATGCTGATGATTTAAGTAAACTCACAGCAACTAGTTTCAAACATTTGGCTAAGGAAGTTCGCATCGAGGTTTTAAGTAATCCATCAGTTCCCCTCAGACAAGTAACAATGGTCGAAGTAGGAGATCCATCATGGATGTCTCCAATAATAATGTATTTGTTACATGGTTCTTTACCAGAAGATAAAGCGCAAGCACGTAAGTTACGATGCAAAGCCCTCAATTACGAAATGATTGACGGTATTCTTTACCGACGCTCTTACATGGGTCCTTCACTCCACTGCGTTAACAAACATGATGCACAATACCTAATCAGGGAGGTTCATGAGGGGCTATGCGGTATACATTCTGGGTCGCGCATGGTAGTAGCCAAAATGAAAAGCGCATGGTATTATTGGCCCGGAATGTACGTTGACCCGGTGGAGATCTTGCGCAAATGCATGTCCTGCCAAAGGCATGCCCCTAAAACGTTGCGCCCAAAGAATCCTTTGGTACCCGTCACAACAGCTTGGCCATTTCAACAATGGGCCATTGATTTAGTGGGACCATTTCCGGATGCGCCCGACGCAGTAAAGTTTATCAGTGTTGCAGTTGATTACTTCACCAAGTGGGTTGAAGCCAAACTTTTAGCTTCTACTACAGCGATGGTAATTCGCAAATTCATCTGGGAATACATTATTTGCCGTTTTGGTCTGCCAATATGCATTATTACAGACAACGGTACAAAGTTAATGGTTGAAGAGTTGCAAACATGGATGACCGAAATGGGAATCCAACATGTTTTCGCTTCTGTTGCACACCCACAAGCAAATGGTCAAGTTGAAAGCATAAACAAACAGTTGGTCGATGGTATCAAGGCCTGCCTTGGCATGGCACTGCGGGGGTGGGTTGACGAATTGCCTAGCATCTTGTGGGCACACCGAACTATGCCCAATACTAGCACTGGAGAAACTCCTTTTAGTCATTCCTGCCAAAATTGGGTTATCATCTCCAAGAATTCTAGCTTTGGAAAAACAAGATAACGAAGAACAAAGGCGCATTGACCTAGACTTATTGGAAGAACGACGAGAAAATGCAGCGATTCGCGAAGCTAAGTACAAGTCTTAGCTTGAAAGGTATTACAACAAAAGGGTGCACATCTGTTCCTTTTCGCCTGGTGACTTTGTTCTTCGCGATAATGAAGCATCGAATGCCGAAAAACCGGGGAAGTTAGCCCCGCGATGGGAAGGTCCGTACGTGATAAATGAAGTATTGGGAAAAGGCGCGTACACTCTGAAGCGTATGGACCGATCCAGCGTTCCTCGAACCTGGAATGCCCAACAACTACGCCGATGTTATATGTAATCTCAGTCCTCTAAGCAACTTCTGAGCGTTGCGTAACGAGACTGCTTACTTTATTTTGTTATGTAATCTTAGTGGCAGCCATAGTTTTGCCCTTTATCAGTATGAACAAAATACTCTGCCACTACTTACAGTCTTGAATATGTTCATTTACAAATGCATGCAATTCCTTTGGATAAACAAAAACACAAACTCATGAGCCACAAGCTAACTTAATACTTACGCTCACACATGAGAAAAGAAACTGTTCATTTGTCTATCCTACACAAGTAATTGGTCCCATGCAAACATTGTAAAGCTGAAATATATTTTATTCACATCCACAATACGTGCGCAGCAGCACCAAGTAAAAAATTACAAGTTTCCTATTCTATGGATTTGGTTCCCACCTGCTTCTCTGATGAAGAAAAGATCTCCTTTAGTTTATCAACAAAGTCGTCTTGCTGCAGCGCGGCTTCCACAAGGTCCATAATCAGAATTTGCAATTGATCATATTTTTCTTTGGCAGCAGAATAAATGGCGGCAGTATTTAGCCCATGCGTGGCAGCACGGCTTGTATCCCATTCGGTTTTCAGCGCATGGGCCACGTGCAAAGTACACTCTCTATAGCCCTCGGCATGCCCGTCATTGCGCACCGCGATCAGATCAATTCTGCCACTCTCTCATCCAACTCTGTAGAGTTAAGGATGGCATTTGCAATCTATATACAAATACAATCAGTATATGTTGTGACAATCAAACCAGACATGTATAAAGAAAAGGGAAT
Organism: Scalesia atractyloides; assembly: GCA_947069175.1. Taxonomy (NCBI): domain Eukaryota; kingdom Viridiplantae; phylum Streptophyta; class Magnoliopsida; order Asterales; family Asteraceae; genus Scalesia; species Scalesia atractyloides. The sequence goes on along the minus strand of CAMTDV010000010.1, from coordinate 49,785,862 downwards.
ATTACCTCCACAATCCCGTACTCCCGCAACCAAGTAAGCTGGTTCATGAGGGATTCGGTGAGGCTTTCTGCTGTAGGGCGAGCGACCTCCTTGTCATTAATTTTTTGTTCGCCTTCAGTCAAACGGCGGATCAACTCGGCTTTTCCTGTTCGGTGAACGTTGATATCTTTTTTCAAACTATCAACCTCATCTTGCAGCCGCGCCTGGTCAAATAGCATAGCAGTTAAATCATCAATTTCTTTATTCTTAAGAAGGAGAGTCATTTTGGTTGATACCTCGTTCTGCTCGCTCATTTCTCTGTGTGAGCGCGCCTCTTCTGCTGCCGCAACTGCATCAGCTTTCTCTTTCTTGAGTTTCTCAATTTCGTTGCGCAGAGAAATTTTTTCTTTGTTATCACGATCACAAGCCTCCACAAAGCGCTTGCGCTCGTCCGCATATTGCGCAGTAGAGGCCTCACACTTGCGCTTCCACAACAGCACAGCCCACTCTTCAGTCTTATTCTCTTCCTCAAACTGGGCCTTTTCCGCCTCAAAATCGACGAGCATTTTCAACGTCTTCTCCTTCTCAAGTTTGGCCTTTGCCTTCTCAAGCTCAACCTCATCCCACTCTTTGTTCATGCTGCGCCATTTGCGCACAATCCTGTTTATGGTGGAAGAGGCAAGGGCAGACTTGCAAATATGACTCGTAGGTAGCCTCGTGGTCTTTTTCTTCCTGGCGCTTCACCTCCGCCGGCGGGAAGATGCCCTTATACCACTCCCTGCAGGAGTGCCAATCAGTGAAAACATCACCCTGCTTAACTTTCCACACGGGCTGATGAATCACAGAGGCCCGCCTTTAAGAATAAGAGCAATAATAATAGTCCCCAGGCGTCTCCTCTAGGCGAATAGGCGACTCCTCCTCCGAATCCTCAACAAACACAAAGCCTTCGCTTTGTGTTGAAGGTCCGGCTCCCTTGGATATCAACTTTGACGGTTCCCCAAGATCTGTAGCCGTATCTTTAACCTGCTCGCAGCAGGATTCTCAGCATCAAAATTTTTGGGCTCTTCTTCCGGAGCCACTTTCTCAATATTTTTCGGGACGATGGGGTCGGCATCAAGAACAGGAGTTTCTTGCCCCGCATCTCCCTCTTCAACGTTCTCAGGCCTGCGCGGTGATGGTATAGCAGATGAGGTGGCTGGCGCAGCCTTCACCATTTTCTCTGCAAAACATATTAACAAATACCAAGTATAAGATTCTGCGCAACTTTTGTGACAGAAATGCGCAACAAACTAAACGTACCAGGTGAGAACTTCTTTGCAAAGGCATCTAGATTGCCCTTCTTACCAATACGCGGGCGCGCAACATTGGTTGGTGCAGGAGTTTTAATCTCCGCCTCCTTCCTCTTCTTAGAAGTGCGCTTCAACGCCTCTTCCGGGCTAGAAGGTATTTCCAAAGGATCATCTGGGTTCGCAGCAGGAAGAGATGAGGTGTCAACGGGTTCTGGCTTCGGTTTCTTCAAACCTACAAGCGCAAGACCCTCCAGTGAGTCCGACACCACCACATAATTGCACCGAGAGTCAGATATGGGAAGCGTACCTTTCTTGCCCTCAGCTTTCGCAGCAGTTGATGGCTTGGTTTTTTGCTCTGGGTTGGAAGGAGGAGGCGCAGCAGCTGCAGCAGCAGTTGGTTTCTTCTTCTTCTTCGAATCAGGGCCTACGCCCAAGTTTAGCAAATCACCTACAGAATCAATCATATTGAGCAAAGGTTGCGCCATTAGTTATAATGTAATATTACTTAGAAAATATGTTCAAGAGTAATATTGTAATATCAACTTAGGCTTTCTAAGGACTTATTTACCAGTCTTCGAATATGGTTGCGCCTCCAGATCCTCCTTCTTGGGCAACTCAAAGTTCCCCAAGATTTGTGAGAACCAAGTTTCCTCACCATCAGCAATAGGCACGACGACCATTTTTCCTTTCTCTCTCTTGAAAGAGACCAAGTAGAGAGGCGCAACTACATAACAAACATTTTTGCATCAGTACATATCTATTGAAAGATATTGCTAGGAAGTTAAAGGGTTACATACCAGTTCCATCTTCTGTATACACCGGTTTTTCCCGGCGTTCCTTCTTCCAGAAAGTACTCATCCCGGCAGCGATGAGGGCCCTCTCCAGCAAAACAATATTGGGCACATCTTAAATATCTTGATACCATACTTCGTCGGCAGGTATGGGAAGGGTCTCCAGCTCGATCTTATCACCGACCCGGAATGTCATCTTCATCGGGATCACCGCCGCCTTGATAAAGAAGAACTTCTGCTTCCAGTCTTGGTAGGACTTCGGCAGCACCAACAGCAATCGTTTGGCTTGCACACACTGTTGGAACGAATAAAAACCCAACGAGGAGTACAGCTGGTAGAAAACTCTAAAGTTCTCGACCAACAGCACAATCTGCATCGATCGGCAAACGAACTCAAAATGCCGGATCCTCACCATTCCCATCGGGCTCAACTGAGAAATGTGAATCTTTTAAAAACCAAGAATTTCCAGCAAGAAATAGGTCACCGGCAGCCGGAAGTTCCCTTCGGCAAAATAATCGTAAAATAATGTAATATAGCCGGCCGGCGCATCAGCCGCCGTGGCATTCGCCACCAGAAAAAACGGTTTCCAGGACGGAGCGAAAAGGAAGTTGGTGGCAAGATTATCGAAATCTTTCTTCGACCACTTTAGCAGTGGCAAACTTGACGACGACATCTCAGCAGAACTTGCACCGGTGGCCATAACTCGAACTTTGAAGAAAACTTAGAAAACTTTGAAGGTTGCCGGAATTTTTGAACACAAATTTCTCTCAAGTTATAATTGGGTGACTAAGCAAATGGATCGTTGATCCCTTTATATACTAACCGCAATTAATGCACGATTTGACTACAACGACCTTTGCGACCGTCACGTATCCCCAAGTAACCGCAGGGGCGAGTGGGGAACAGTAACCGCCCAACGCGCGCGAGTGTCGCCGAAAAGCATTAAATACGGTAACACATGTACTGTTGACAGCCTGTCAACAGTACCACCATGTCAAGAACGTGCGTCGTCACCAACTACACCATCCAGATAAGTGACACGTGTCTAAGTATATTTGAAATTCAAGTACTTTTTCAAAATTCACTTACGACACGTCATCAAGATTCATAAAGCAACAAAACGCTAGTCCTTATCTAACGCAGCACATTTATCTTAAGTCCAGTGCTCCACCTACTTTTTATTCTTACATAGGAGCAACACTGGACTGGGGGGACTTGAAGGGGTATGGTCCCAAAAACCTTACGCCAATCAAGGAAACCATACCCATTAATAACTTTTAAGAAAACTGCGTGCAGACTTCTTTACCAAAATAAGATTTATTAGAACTCTGCGCCAAATATCCAAGAAAAGAAAGCGTCATTTAACTACCTTGCACAGGCTTGCGCAAGGTTCAAAGTTAACCTTGAACACTCTCTTTGGATAAATGCTTCATTTAACTACCTTGCGCGGGCTCGCGCAAGGTTCAAAGTTAGCCTTGAACACTCTTGTTTGATAATGCTTCATTTAACTACCTTGCGCGGGCTCGCGCAAGGTTCAAAGTTAGCCTTGAACATTCTTGTTTGATAATGCTTCATTTAACTACCTTGCGCAGGCTCGTGCAAGGTTCAAAGTTAACCTTGAGCATTCTTGTTTGATAATGCTTCATTTAACTACCTTGCGCGGGCTCGCGCAAGGTTCAAAGTTAACCTTGAACATTCTTGTTTGATAATGCTCCATGCACAAACCTTGCGCAGATATTTATATCAAAGCAAGCATCCACCAAACGTTGCGCTAAGCAGCAAGGAGAAGAAGGAAGATCAGTTAACTAACTTGCATTTCTCGAGCAAGGAAACAGTAAATCCTGATAAACTTTTCCTTAGCAAAATTCTTGACTTGGTGCAGAAGCAAAGGGAATCTTTTCTGTTGTAACAGAATGTACACATGGTGAATAATAGATGGGTAACAGCTGTGAAACCTTCTAGAAGCCACTAACACCCAATCGTGCAAGCATCTTTTCGGTTATAACCAACTGCCACATTGCAACATCTGGACTGCTGAGGAAGATCATGGTGATGGCATGCTCACATTTATAAGATGTAGTGATCTCATGTTGACACGTGGCACCTCCCTAACCGCTGATGAGCTCACGATCCGTGTGCACTATCGGATTGCCAACAAACGTTAACGGAATAACAAAAGATTCCGTTAAAGTTAACAATCTCTCTTTTTGGCGCTAAACGCCGGCTATAAATAAGTAACTTGGAGTTCAAGGAAAGGTATTCACTCTTAACTACTCTCTCACTTACAATACTTACTTCCGACTACCTGTACTTATTCTCACGCCGGAGGGTGGTCACGGAGAGCACCCCCCTTCTCCCCGTGGCGAGCAAACGGTGTTCTGTTTTGCAGATCAGCCGGAATATTGTTCTATTCATCATTCATCATGAAACCAAACGGATGGTTAACCCTTTTATGCAGAGCCCATTCCATAGATCTACTTTGATTCCGGTCTAGTTGATCTAGAGTTTCTTCAGGAAATTAAAACACTCAAAACTCTCAATGGAGTATAAATACATAATATCCCTAAATACCAAAGAAAATACTTGGACAAAGTACACACAAAACACTCACCGTTGAGTATTTGGGCAACCATAATAAAATATACATATAAACTTATATATATTTCTTGGTAAAATAGACTTGGACAATTAAATGGACTTATACACAAAAATATATATATTTAACAAAATTGGTAAAAATATATATTCCATACAAGCCTTAAAAAGATATTATTTTAAGAAGTAGAAATTCCGGAAAAACATAAAAATTACAAGTAATAAATCTTGTTAAGGAAATAAGAAATACGAGAACCTAAGCACTAGAATACGTGTATACTTTCCTAAGTGTACATTTGGAAAATAACAAATATACTTATACTAGAAATAATATTGGAAGTATTATTTTACAAGTATACATATTTATTTTGAAAAATAAATATAACAAAAATACAAACACATGGGCTAGGCCCAATGACACAAGGACATGGGCTACGCCCAATGACATAAGGACATGGGCTAGACCCAATGACATGGGCTAGGCCCAATGACAAGTGTGCTAGGCACAAGGACAAGGAACGGGCGGCGCCGTACACACACTATTTAAAGACACGATAACAAAATATATGTACTAAGTCAAGAAATAATTAATCAATAAAATGATTAAGAACAACTAACATAAGATGGGAACTTGTGCATAGAACAAGCATAGACTTAAGTGTCTAATGGGAATTAGAACACTTGTAGGTTCGATTCAAGACCAAGGTAAAACACTGTGAGTTGTACACAAGGAACGCGAATCTGTGAGTTCATGTCCCCCTTTCTTTTAAACGCTTTCGGTTTTATAACACTCGGGGGGAAATACATGTCAAGACATATGGTATGTTAGTTATGGAGTTAGATGACAATAAGATCGATGTGTGTAAGTAGGATTGGATAACAATATGACATTAGTAACCATTAATCACTTAGTGACCAAGGTGCAAAAGGTGTAGATCTATTGAACTTGAGGCACGCTCCACTCCTAGTTGTATACCATGGGGTGCTTTTATGATCCCAATTGAGAACAAAGTGTCCTCGGTTTGGTTATATACTTACGGCACATAGTATTGGAGGGCTCGCTACCCACTGAGATCCTTATATTCCATAATTATTTACATACTTGGATTTCAATAATGGATAACAATCATGACAACTTATTCGAAAACAAAACTACATGAACTCGCTCAACTTTTGTTGATTTTTCAAACTACATGTATTTCAGGAAACAGGGCTTAACCGGTGATGGATTCTCCGAGCTTACAACGATGGCCACTTTTGGAGGGTTTGTCTCATATATCCCTTCCTTGGGCATATAGGGGTCAAAACCTCGATTTAAATCTATGATATAACAAACCTATTTTGGTGATGTAACTTAACTCAATATTGTTTTGGTAAACTTATGAAACTTGTTGGAACATGTAAACTTGAATTTGAATTTGTATAACATATGGCATCGTGTTGGTTATAATTATGTTTACACGATTGATTGCAATGATTACCGTTAAGTCACACGTTTGCGCTTCCGCTACGACCAGGGTGTGACAGATTGGTATCAGAGCTTCGATTGTAGTGAACCGGGGACAAACTTTTTACTCATTTTGGTCTACAATCACCAGGGGCTCTCACACGAAAACAAAGTTTATAACATTATAAAACTATTTTCTAGTATATGACAAAAGTATTACAAAATGTCACGATAACATGAGGATCTATCACACGAGTTCAATCATAGGAAAGAACAAAAGTTTATTCCTGATTAGTCTATAATGGATAGACACGAGAACATTAGGATTACACGAAACTAAAGAACAAAATTGCATGAGATTCGAATGGCTAAAATAAAATATATCATAAGTAATAATTAATTACTAACCATTATGTTTATACGTTGTACGGATTGTATTTGCCAGGACCATGTCTTCAGTATCTTCGTACGAGGAGGACCCTATGGAGTACTTCTCAGATGACGGATTTGGTGTCGAGGCTGCTGCGGCTATACCTCCCGAGGACGCAGCCGGTCACGAGGTTTCGGACGATGAGGACCTCGACGATGAGGACCTCGACGATTTCTAGCCCTTTGCCCTACCTGACGATTACATGGGAGATGACCAGGATCACCCGCACGATCTTGAGGACGATGTGCTAGCCGTACCCCAGCCCCAGTATGACGTGGCCATCCATGGTCACCCAGATGGGGAGCACGTTGTGGTGCACTTAGTCGCACCACTAGCCGTCATCCCACCGGTCATCGAGTTAGACGATGACGAGGATGATGACGTGCTGGTCTTCCATGTCGACCATCTGGATGCTGAGTTGGGTGATGGCTTATCGATGAGCTGGCCATACTTGAGCTACCCCCGCCTGTCATCCCTGTTGTTGACCTGTCATCCTCATCTTTTGACTCTGATGATGGACACATGTATGACGATGCTAGGTCAGCTGTAACAGCCACACCCTCACCTGTCCACTCGCCTGATACCGTGTTACCACCCTTTGTACCACCGTATACTTCTGCAGGCCCATCTTATGCTAGCATTCCCGCCCCCATGTTTACTCCATTTTCTGGACCTCCACGCCATCACTCATTGGGCGGTACGCCCGGACGTCATAAGCAGCCACCCCCACCCTTTATGAGTAGCTCCACTTATCACCCCATCCATGACCCACATGCGGCCGGATCATCTCACTGGACCGGACCCCCACCCACTCCTGCACCACCCATGCATGCTTCATACCCATCGCCACCTTGCTACCGTAGGTATCCCCCTTCTCCTCCACCAGGCATGAGCGCGTCTGACCCATACCACCCTTGTCATTACCCTGTTATTCCTCTCAAGGAGGAAGTGATAGCACATGACCGTCAGATAGCTCAGCTTTATCGTATGATTCACGAGCTCTAGGGTCAGCGCCCTGCTCGGGTTGCCGCTAGAGCACCACCAGCACCACCGTCACCACCACCTTATACACCATCTTCACCACCACCACCGACTCCACTACCTCTGTGTCCCTATCACCACCCTAGATGCCCATTTGAGGCACGTTATGCGCGAGTGGGAGCGTATCCAGGCTGCCTCCGTTCACCTTGTCTCTGGGATAGAGGAGGAGTTGGCCTATCATCGCATGTTGCTCCATAGGTCACCATCCCCTCCACCCCCGCCACCTCAGTAGTTTAGTACCAGTTATCATTGGGGATCAGCCCCAACTTTTGTGGATCTAGCTTCCGAAGACTCAAGCCAAAAGATCCAACTTTTGAGACGACTAGAAACGAAGATGCAATGAAGAAGAAAACTTTACTTTTATATTGTATTGTATGAACTTGTATCGACTAGGGTTATGTAACCCTAAGTCCTTTTGATTCTTCATGAACAAATGTACTAAGATTGTCAATCATGTATGGAAGTGTATTTTCTTATCTAGCATTGTATTTTATTTATGTCGTGGTTGGTTGATATGGTGATGTATTGGTTGATATGGTGATGTATTGGTTGATATCGTGATGTGTTGGTTAATTTTATATTATGATATGTCGTGGTTGATTTTATATTGTGTTGTGGATGATGTTTATCTATTTTACGATGGTGCGCGTGTACGTTAGATGTTACATGACTGTTGTGATGATTGGCTTATTCTTGTGTGTTCGCGATTGTGTTGTACGCCATATACACGACTTCTTACCCCTTATCCAACGTGATGTTTCTTATACTCGACAATAATAATAATAATAATAATAATAATAATAATAATAATAATAATAACAATAAACAAGCAAGATTTTCGTAATATATTTTTTTTATAAATGCTTCTTTTATTATTAAACAATCATCTAATTACAATCGATATTTCATACTAGAAGACGATGTCTCCACGCCGAAGAAGTGTCAATAACAACCTGCTCCCAATGACTCAAGCAGAGCTAAACGAGCGCATATCTCAGGCCATTGCGCAACACGAGGCCAACCGCACCGAACAAAGCGGTGGAACCGGAGGTTCAACTGGAACCAACCCACCCACCGGTAATCCTTGGTTATTCATATAGCCATGTGACACTATCGTTTATTCTATTCGTGCTTTGAATCTCATATTTTAGTTGGTGTAACTAATCTATTTCAGGTTGCACTTACAAGTCGTTTTTGGACTGCAAGCCTCTGAACTTCGATGGCACCGGTAGAGTTGTTTCATTCGTGCGCTGGACCGAGAAGACTGACTCGGTCATACGAATGAGCAAGTGCCCTGCTGAGCAAAGAGTCACTATGTCACTGGACTCTTCATTAACGGATCGTTATCTTGGTGGAACCTCAAGGTGCAGACCAAAGGAGACGATGCGTCATATGGTCTGACCTGGGAGGAGTTGAAGGAAATCATGAGGAAAAGGTATTGCGCAAGGTCCGAAATCCAGAAGTTGGAAACGGAATTCTGGAATCTTAAGATGATTGGCTCTGACATCGCGGGATATGTCCAAAGGTTTCATGATTTGTCACGAGTAGTTCCGTACTTAGTGGAACCGGAATTCAAAAGGATTGAGAGATTCGTATGGGGACTTGCCTTTGAAATTCTAAGCATGGTGACTTCATCGAAACCGACTGAAATTGGGGAAGCAATTGAACTAACTGTGAGCCTCACTGAAGAGGCTGTACATCAAAAGAAGCTGCCGAAACTTGGGGAAGTCAAGAAAGAAGCTACTGTAGAGACTACGGACTCCAACAAGAGAAAGTTTTCCCACTTCAAAAAAAGTACTCGTGGTAACAACTTTAACAGAGGCAAGAGGCAAGCGCCGAGGGAAAACAAAGTAGCAAAAGCTTATGCCGCTACCGCACCAAACAACGCTGAAAGAAAAACTTATGGTGGAGAAGCACCGAAATGTCCCAAATGCCCTTTCCATCACTCTGTGGAATGCCGTGGCTCAAAATGCGGCAAGTGTGGAAAGTTTGGACATACTACTATTGCATGCCGAGGAACAACTGATGGATGTTATAACTGTGGTGACAAAGGGCATTTCAAGAAAGATTGCCCGAAAGGAAATCAAGCTCGGGGTAGAGCTTTTGTGCTTGGAGCTAAGGACGCACGCGAGGACCCGAACGTGGTCACCAGGACGTTCCCTATAAACAACCACTTTACATCTATACTTTTTGATACCGGGACAGATTTTAGCTTTATTTCTAAGGAATTTAGAGACGTACTTGGGGTAGAATCGAGTAAATTAGACATTCCTTACTCCATCGAATTAGCTGACAGAAAACTGGTAGAGTCGAGCGAAGTCATAAAGAAATGTACCTTAGAACTAGGTGAACGAAAGTTCGACGTAGATCTCTTACCAGTTCAATTAGGTAGTTTCGATGTCGTTATCGGAATGGATTGGCTATCCGAAAACCGAGCTGAAATCTTATGTCATGAAAAGATTATTCGCATTCCAACGCCAAACGGAGAACCTTTGATGGTTCAAGGGGAAAAACAAAACGCGCCACTACGAATCATTAATTGTATGAAAGCTCAAAAGTGTTTACGGAAAGTTTGCATCGCCTTTCTAGCACATGTTGTCGACAAGAAGGCCGAGGAGCCTAAGCTCGAAGGCATTCCAATCGTGAAGGAATTCCCTGAAGTCTTTCCGGAAGACTTACCGGGATTGCCACCTCAACGACAAGTCGAATTTCGCATCGACTTGGTACCGGGAGCCGCACCTGTAGCCAAATCTCCATATCGACTAGCACCTTCTGAAATGCAAGAATTATCTACACAACTTCAAGATTTGCTAGATAAAGGATTTGTTAGACCGAGCTTTTGGCCTTGGGGAGCTCCAGTCTTATCCGTGAAGAAAAAGGATGGAACGTTCAGGATGTGTATCGATTACCGAGAGTTGAATAAGCTTACTATCAAGAATCGGTATACGCTACCAAGGATTGATGACTTATTTGATCAACTACAAGGTTCGAGCTTTCCAAGATAGACTTAAGGTCTGGATATCACCAATTGCGGATTCAAGAAGAAAGCATACCAAAAACGGCTTTTAGAACTCGTTATGGTCATTACGAGTTTCTTGTTATGCCATTCGGTTTAACAAATGCACCAGCGGTCTTAATGGACTTAATGAATCGCATGTGCAAGCCGTATCTCGACAAATTTGTAATCGTGTTTATTGACGATATCTTAATATATTCGCGATCGAAGGATGAGCACGAGCAACACTTGAGAACCATTCTAGAACTTCTAAAGAAGGAGAAACTCTACGCGAAAATTTCAAAGTGCGAATTTTGGATTCACGAAGTACAATTTCTCGGGCACGTGGTGAACGAGAAAGGTATTCATGTAGACCCGTTAAAGATTGAAGCCATTAAGAATTGGGAAGCACCCAAGACCCCAACCGAAGTTCGACAATTTCATGGACTAGCGGGCTATTATCGGAGATTCATTGAGAACTTTTCTAATGTTGCTCAACCGCTAACGACTCTTACGTAAAAAGACAAGAAGTTTGTTTGGGATGAAAAACAAGAAGAGGCATTCCAACTCTTAAAGGATAAACTATGTGATGCGCCAATCTTATCACTTCCTGACGGTACCGATGACTTCGTGGTGTACTGCGATGCTTTGCATCAGGGTTTAGGTTGCGTGCTTATGCAACGAGAAAAAGTCATCGCGTATGCGTCACGTCAATTGAAGGTTCACGAGAAAAATTATACCACGCATGACCTCAAGTTAGGTGCCATGGTTTTCGCTTTGAAGATTTGGCGGCATTACCTATATGGTACCCAATGTACTATATTCACGGATCACAAGAGTCTTCAACATATATTTAACCAGAAAGAATTAAATATGCGTCAACGCCGTTGGGTTGAATTGTTGAATGACTACGATTGTAAGATCAAGTATCATCCGGTCAAGGCGAACATTGTAGCAGACGCCTTGAGCCGCAAGGAACGAGTCAAGACACTAAGAGTACGAGCCTTGGAGATGACAATTCAGACAAATTTCACAACCCGTGTGAGGCACAACGAGAAGCTTTAAAACTAGAAAGCATCCCAGCGGAATCATTGCGAGGAATGGAAATACAAATGGAACCAAATAAAGATGGAATCTTATATTTCATGGGAAGAATCTGGGTTCCCTATTTCGGAGATTTACGAGACTTAGTACTGGACGAAGCCCATTAGTAAAAGTACTCAATTCATCCAGGATCGGATAAGATGTATCAAGACTTGAAAGAGTACTACTGGTGGCCTAACCTCAAGGCAGACATTGCAACTTATGTTGGGAAATGCCTGACTTGTGCGAAGGTCAAGGCCGAATACCAGAAACCGTCTGGATTATTACAACAACCGAAATCCCTGTTTGGAAGTGGGAACAGATATCAATGGATTTCATAACCAAGCTCCCACGAACCTCTCGAGGACATGACATGATTTGGGTGATTATAGATCGGTTAACCAAGTCGGCTCACTTCTTACCGATTCGTGAGAAGGATAGTACTGAGAAACTAGCTGAACTATACCTTAAGGAAATTTTGGCACGTCACGGAGTGCTAGTCTCCATAATCTCAGATCGAGATGGTCGCTTTGTGTGCGGATATGGCAGTCATTTCAAACTTCGTTTGGATCTCGCCTAGATCTAAGCATGGCGTTTCATCCGCAGACTGATGGTCAAAGAGAGCAAACCATCCAAACTTTAGAAGACATGCTTCGCGCTTGTGTGATGGATTTAGGCGGAAACTGGGATACTCATTTACCATTGGTAGAGTTTTCCTACAACAACAGCTATCACACTAGCATTAAAGCCGTGCCATTCGAATCGCTGTATGGACGCAAGTGCCGATCTCCGCTATGCTAGGCGGAAGCTGGTGACAAACAACTCATTGGTCCCGAACTGGTCCGAGAAACCACAGACAAGGTATTCAAAATTCGCGAGCGAATTAAGGCAGCTCGTGATCGACAAAAGAGCTACGCGGACAAAAGACGTAAACCATTATCCTTCGAGGTCGGGGACAAGGTTTTGTTGAAAGTCTCGCCTTGGAAGGGCGTAGCTAGGTTTGGTAAGCGTGGGAAGCTTAACCCACGATACATTGGACCCTTCAAAATTCTGGCAAAAGTCGGTACTGTTGCATACAAGTTAAAATTACCCGAGGAACTCAATAATGTACACGACACGTTTCATGTGTCTAATCTCAAAAAGAGTCCAACTAAAGAGACAGTCATCATTCCTGCGTATGAGATCCATATAGACGACAAGCTCCAATTCACTGAAGAACCTGTTGAGGCTATGGACTGGAAAGTCCAGAAAACACGGAGAAGTCGTATCAAGCTAGTCAAAGTCCGTTGGAACTCTAGACACGGACCCGAGTATACTTGGGAACGTGAAGATCAACTCAAGGTCAAATACCCTCACCTGTTTGAGAAGACTCCTGTAACGGATAACTCAGCTTGAATTTTGGGACGAAATTCCTTTTAACAGGGGGAGTATGTGACAACTGTCCACTTTCGGGTAATTTTCGTACAATTAAACTATTAATTTAATCATGAAAATTATGTGTTAAAATGTCTGAAAATGTTTGCTTGCACCTTATATACTTTGAACTGTCATGAAAACATTTAAATAGTGCATATCATTCATGTGGATAGTCTCATTTAAAAACAATTAGACAATGCACTAAAACAACTAGTAGACTTGCCAGTTAGACTAGCAGTGCCAGCACTAGTCCGGTACTCAGCTTAACGACAGTTCTAGGACTTAGATAGAAGTCCAATAACAATCATACATTAAATCCAATATGGGAAAACAACGATTTTACTTAACACTTTCCGGAAATCATTTAAAGCACTTAAAAGTGCCCAAAACACACTTTAAATGCAGAATTCAGCATAAATCAGCAAAATTTAGCATTGATACAGTAAAATATGATGCAAGAATAAGGTTAAAGTGTCCAGAATAACTTGCAAAGTGCCGGGAATAAAATCCATCATAAAGGTACCTCATAACACACTAACTGCGCCATTTAGCACTTTAACGAGCCGGTAAGCAACCGAACAACCGGACACTACTCGAAACACAACTTCTCACTAGAAGCATTGTTTTAGTGATACAAAGCTAGTTATGATCATCAAACACCATAATTCATCCTAAAAACACTAGCACACATAACACCTTAACTAAACACCTTGGATTTCAACTAATTACCCTAACTTACACTTGAAACCAAACCAATACCCCACCCTCATTTTGACGGTTCAAAGTGGGCCCCCACTTTGTACACTCTTGATTATTTTATTTAGATTGTTAAGTAGATATTGGACATATGATCCAAGGGTTATATGGATGTTGGAAGACCAAGATTACAAGTAACTCTCTAACCTTATCTTCACCATTTCAAACAACACACACTCCCTCTCTTCCCTCCATGTTCACGGCACCACCACCACCTCCATATACATTCATTTTCAATCATCTCCTAGCCATTTCAAGTGTACTTTAGAGTGTTACAAGGTGATCTAAGAAGGTACAAAGCTTTGGAAGTTGAAGGACCACCTTGGAGTGCTTTTAACTACCTAGTTCATCACATCTTCATCTCCATCTTTGTCAAGCCACTTCCCTAGCCACTAGAGCTAGTAGTAAGCTTCTTGATCATTGTTTAAGTTTATGTTATTGATATATTTCTCATGTACAAGTAAATCCATCAAGAAACACAAACTTTAAAGATGAACACATGAAGAAATCTAAAGATCTAAAGAAAATCATCATAATCTTGAAATGAAATAATGTTGTGTATGATTATCATGTGCTTAGCTTGATGACCATCATGTGTAGTATGGTAAAGATCTTGAAAGTGTAAACATGGATCTTGAAAGATCCATGATGAACAAGAATGATGAACTTATTTTCTTGAAATATGATCATGTTAAAGTGAGTTTCATAACCTAAACATGAATTTTGAACCATTCTTGAGCATGGATGAACAAGTTGTTAAACATGATTTTCTACAAAAGTTGTGTAATTAGTGGATAATTAGCATTTTTTGAAGATAACTAAACATGTTAAACACTAGATTAGAAGACTACATGTTTTTACAAAGTTATGAATTCATCATCATGTGTTAAGTGTATGAAAGAAGTTGTTTAAACTTGTGAATGTGATTATGATTGATTTGGTGAATTTTTGAGGCTTAAACACATGTTTATAAACATGGGAAAACTCCTAAATATAGAGGAAACTATGGCCAAATTTTTATAAAAATACAACACTTAGAAAAATATAAAGTTCACTACTAAACTTTTGGTTTTTAGATATTTAAATAAATTAAACATGGCCATGCCCTATTTTCATATAGAAATACAAGTTAAGAAAATAAATATTTCTTAAAGGATTAAAACAAATATAAATATATATTTAATGGTCACCAAGGATTTTTGTGTGGAATGTGTATATTATGTGTAATATATGTAGTAGACAAAAATAGGGAAATTAGAACACTAAAAACTCTCAATGGAGTATAAATACATAATACCCCTAAATACCAAAGAAAATACTTGGACAAAATACACACAAAATACTAACCCTTGAGTATTTGGGCAACCATAACAAAATATATATATATAAACTTATATATATTTCTTGGTAAAATGGACTTGGACAATTAAATGGACTTATACACAAAAATATATATTTAACAAAATTGGTAAAAATATATATTCCATACAAGCCTTAAAAAGATACTATTTTAAGAAGTAGAAATTCTAGAAAAACATAAAAATTACAAGTAATAAATCTTGTTAAGGAAATAAGGAATACGAGAATCTTAACACTAGCATACGTGTATACTTTCCTAAGTGTACATTTGAAAAATAACAAATATACTTATACTAGAAATAATATTGGAAGTATTATTTTACAAGTATACATATTTGTTTTGAAAAATAAATATAACAAGAGTACAAACACATGGGCTAGGCCCAATGACACAAGAACATGGGCCAGGCCCAATGACACAAGGACATGGGCTAGGCCCAATTACAAGTGTGCTAGGCACAAGGACAAGGAACTGGCGGCACCGTACACACACTATTTAAAGACACAATAACAAAATATATGTACTAAGTTAAGAAATAACTAATCAATAAAATGATTAAGAACAACTAACATAAGATGGGAACTTGTGCATAGAACAAGCATAGACTTAAGTGTCTAATGGGAATTAGAACACTTGTAGGTTCGATTCAAGACCAAGGAAAAACACTGTGAGTTGTACACAAGGAACGCGAATCTGTGAGTTCATGTCCCCCTTTCTTTTAAACACCTTCGGTTTTATAACACTCGGGGGAATACATGTCAAGACATATGGTATGTTAGTTATGGAGTTAGATGACAATAAGATCGATGTGTGTAAGTAGGATTGGATAACAATATGACATTAGTAACCATTAATCACTTAGTGACCAAGGTGCAAAAGGTATAGATCTATTGAGCTTGAGGCACGCTCCACTCCTAGTTGTATACCATGGGGTGCTTTTGTGATCCCAATTGAGAACAAAGTGTCCTCGGTTTGGTTATATACTTAAGACGCTTAGTATTGGAGGGCTCGCTACCCACTTATAGATCCTTATATTCCATAATTATTTACATGCCTGGATTTCAATAATGGATAACAATCATGACAACTTATTCGAAAACAAAACTACATGAACTCGCTCAACTTTTGTTGATTTTTCAAACTACATGTATTTCAGGAAACAGGGCTTAACCGGTGATGGATTCTCGGAGCTTACAACGATGGCCACTTCTGGAGGGTTTGCCTCATATATCCCTTCCTTGTTTGGGCATATAGGGGTTAAAACCTCGATTTAAATCTACGATTATAACAAACCTATTTTGGTGATGTAATTTAACTAAATATTGTTTTGGTAAACTTATGAAACTTGTTGGAACATGTAAACTTGAATTTGAATTTGTATAACATATGGCATCGTTGTTGGTTATAATTATGTTTACACGATTGATTGCAATGATTACCGTTAAGTCAAACGTTTGCGCTTCCGCTACGACCAGGGTGTGTCAACCATGGTCATATTACTATTGGCTATCTTTGTCCAATAGTAACGCTGGACTAGTAGTGTACACAAAACTCCACATACCGGCAGTAATTTAAGAATAAAGAAACTTAATCACTGTAAATATAACTGGTAAAACATTTAGGGTTTTTGTAAAAGCAATTGAGAAAAAGAGAATGACTCACCTTGCAGGTCTATAGTTCTTGATTTAATAGGCCTCCTGATTCTAAGCCTTCAGACAGTTAAGCATCTTCTTTTATAGTTATGAAGCTTCTGGTAATTAAGCATCTATTTTGGTAGTAAGTTTATAATTCGGAGTTTTGTGATAGTTAAACATTTAGTTTAACAGAGTAGAATACGTATCGATGTAAAACCAAATCAAACCTAACAATGGTCATGAGATTGGAACCACAACATAAGTCAACAAAGTATAGTCTTATTCAGACAGCACTTTGGCATTCGTTAGTTAGTTCCCGAATTGATCGGACAGAATACGTATCAGTGGTAATTGGATAGAACACCAACGTACAGAGAGAAGAGCAGAAGAAATGAACAAGGAAGAATGAAGTCTTGTGCTCCTGTTTATAGGTAAGGTAGATTCCTTTCTTAGCTAGGAAGTTTTCTTACTTATTAAGTTTCCTTTATTTATTAAGTTTACTTAACTTCTAAGTTTTCTTAACTGCTAAGTTATCTTAACCGCTAAGTTTTCTTAACCATTAAGTTTACTTAATCACTAAGTTTACTTAACCATTAAGCTTACTTAACCACTAAGTTTACTTAACCACTAAGTTTACTTAATCGCTAAGTATTCTTAGCTATTAAGTTTAATTAATCGCCAAGTATTCTTAGCTACTAAGTTTTCTGGTTTACTAGTTCCTTGGTTATGAGTTCTAATTCCTAGATACAATGGAACCCGTATTAGTGCATTAACTCATTTCAACTTTAACGATAATCACGAGATCAAAATCCACAATGTGATGACAAGGTATAGCCTTATTCAGCCAGTACTTAAACATCCATTGGATTGGTTTCAATCGATCGGATATAGTGTCGTGCTAGTGATTAGAGTTATTACACTGATATCGAGGCAGAGTTACAGAACACTGGGTATAATAGCAGTATTATACCAGAGCTTTGAGAGAGAAAGAAAATATGAACGAGTTGTGAAAGTGAAATGAACGAGCTATTTATAGCTGAAATCGGAGCTTCTCGCGCCCCGCGACCACCTTAGACAACCCTCTCGCGGCCCGCGAGAGACCCTATCTAGGACATAGGTGGCTTGAGTCAGAGGGTAGGTCTGCCACATGGACGACACGTGTCCGACATGTGTTATGCCGGCCGACAAGGCATCTCGCGCCACGCGAGAGACAGGCGTGGCCCTGTCGCGCCTCGTGAGAGCATCAAAGTTCAGGATTTTTGATTTTTTGTTTCGGTTTTCGACGTACGCGTTTGGGGTTTCAGTTATGAATTGTTATGGGGCTTTTTCGAGGGTTGTTACAAAATGTCTGAACCATTCAGACATTTGCTCGCGAAACAAACAGTCTGAACCATTAAGTGTTGAACCAGTAAGAGGTCCAAACCATTAAGAGCCTCATTAAGAGGTAAACAAACAACCCCTTAGTAAACAAATGTGTATCAGTAGTTGCCTTGCCTGATTAAGTTCTTGAATGAATTTGAGATTCAAGAACTCTGATCTTGGATTCAAGTCACATTAAGAATTTTATGATAAATGATAACGTTTTTTTGTATTGTTTTATGATATGCATGAGGAACAAAAGTTAGAGAATCTTGCCCGAATTTGGAATATGAATAGAAAATTGAATGTAATTCATGCGACTGCCGATTCATCCATACGACTGTCAAAGTGGCATACTTATCTTCATTCTACCGATTCATCCATGCGCTAGACATTTTCCGAATCGTAATCTCATAATCCGGTCACAGGCATCATGACAGGCAATTACTTTCTCATCAAAGTTTCACCATAATCGTTGTTAGATCTAACACATACTATTCAGGTGCAGAGTACGTTGAAAACTTGAAATCGACCCTTCAGGAGTTCCGGCCGTTACGGGCGGGTTAGAATCTGAATCTCACATACTTAAGTTATACGTTTATGCGGTATGCGGTGGTTGAAAAAATAATCTTATGGCATAAAACATGTTATTAGCGACAACAGACATATTATTAGTGACAGTTATTATAGATTATTCTATCACTAACATTAGTATATAGTTTTATATGTGTGTCAATGTCAAACGATGCAATTCTATATATCCAATTGTCCACCGACCACCATCTCAACTATTGCATTTGAAAAAAACGGTTAGAACTATACGATAACTACAAATAGCCGTATGTATAAGTCATTTGAATTATTCGAATGCATATATTAGTCAATTCCGTGTCTCTCTAAATCTATACAAAGTGTGTATATTACGGTGTATTCGAATCACAATATCCTTATCCTCTGCATGGTTTTATATTATGTTTCATTCATAAGATTTACATAAATTGTAGATATTCATAAATTAATTTATGTTTCATTCATATGATTTACGCATTGTAGATTGTGAGACATGTATGCTCACTTCTTTTAAAGTAGAAAACTTAAATAAAATAACCATTTTTTATTTGTAATTTTAAATGGGAATAAGAATTTATGTTAGTGGTGTTAACTTTTTAACTTTAGTTATTTAATCTTAAGAAAATATTTAACCTTTTTACGTTAGTTTTTTAATCTTATTAATGAATAATGACTTTTTTGATGGCTTATTAATTGAACCCAAAAAACATTGGTGTATACAAATGATTCAGTGCGGCGATGAAGGCCAAAAGTAGAGCAAATTGAAAAAAGAATTATTTTGCTTAAAAGATTTCGCGCATCTCATATAGTGATAACAAAAAGGTTTTATAATCAAAATCTCGTCGTAACGTTCAGAAAGTGTCAACTCGTTTGCACACAAAACAAAAATAATTCCTTTTAGGCGTGTTTCCGGAGCCGCGCATTTTGCCACTATGGTATTTTATTTAGAATATTAACTTGCCTTGTTGGCAATGTTGTTGGAGAGCCAATCAGGTCCTTTATAAAGTCCCTCACCAAATGTTGCACATGTGCTTTGAATGTAACATCCGTAAAAAAGAGCATGATTTCACTTCTTCCTCCTAGTTTTATATGCTAAAGAAAAACCTAACCTTTTCATTAGCCAACACCCGTAACCATCTAATTACAATTCTTCTCTCTTTATCTATTAAGACAAAAGAAAAAAAAAACTATTGTTATTATATTTATTTTTATATAACAGCCATTATACTCATCTATCTCAAAAAAATAACCAAACCCTAATGCCGACAACATATAGAATTGGCTTCTTCTCTCTCGTTCAATCTTTACAAGTCGAGATAGCACTGCCATCGTTTTCACGCTTCATCTAGAGTTTTGTTTGTGAAGACACCCTCCACGTTGGTGCTTGATCGGGACACCTACAAAAATACCGAATTACTTCGGTTCCAACCTTAGTTCGTATGTTGTGGATGACGGTTTAGTGCGAAATCGATCCGGGTTGATGTAGCGTAGTCTATGGTCTAATCATCGCCTATAACACACACTCACCGTTCATTTTACCCTTACTTGAAATCACGTCTTATTCAGTTCCTTATTGCCATCGCCGCTACAGGTTTCTCCGGCAAAACCGCCGGTGTGGAAGCGAACACCATCTGAGGTAAATACACTACTATTCTGCTTGTGTCTCCTTCTTGATTTAAAAGCCGAATGTTTTCTTCATGTTCTGTAATATGGGAACTTGAATTTTGGAATGATAATTTGATAGGTTATATAGTGCTGTCATGGGGAAGAAGAAAGACCACCCACATGGCCACATGTTTTTTTTTTTTTCAACAATAGAATTGAGCAATATAAATATACTGGTGTTTTCATATAGTTAATCTTTCATATAATCCCAATATTTGTTCTACCAAGTTTTAAGCTAATAAAATTAATTAACTTGTTTACTAATGTCTTGAAAGGATTTCATTGTTTTATATAAACAACCCCAACCGTAAATTTTATTTAGTTTTCTAAGACATTATTTTCTTTTAATTGATAAACCTTGAGATTATTGAAATGATTTATTTAATATTAGTTGGTATTTTTGTTAAAACCGATATGTATGTTGGAACTCCAACCTTATCAAGTAAACACTTTAGTTTGACAAGGGTTATTCAGGTATACTTTAGTTTGACAAGGGTTTATTATATTCAGGTATAGTCGAATAAGAAGATGCACATAATTATTTTTTATTTCTAAATTAATTATGAAACTCAAACCATAAATATGAGTACTTGTGCGTTTGTTTAATTTATTTTCAAGATCAGTTTATAACTCTTAAATAAATCTATTCATATAAGGGTGGTGGGATCGAGTGGTTAGTCAAGTGAAGTAGCAAACTTTTAAACTAACCAATAAGAGTGTGTCATGTCATTTGGTCAAAAGTGTTTAAACTTTGAGTGAAAAGTGGTGGGAGTGGTATTGCCAATTGAAAGTGGCAAACTCTTTTTATTGTTTTCATTTTTTTTTAAATTATGTGTTAAAATAAAACAACAAAAACATTAAAATTAATTCAAAAAAATTACTTTGTCCCACATTGGTGTGGGAACAAAACTAAGGAGTTGTTTATAAGATTAAATGAAATCCTAATCTCTACACATCCTAGTACAAGGTGTATATTGTAATTAGATTAAAGTATGGTGGTTACAAAGTTGAGGGGCTGATTGTGACACTTCAGAAGTTAGTAACCACCACCCTCAAGGGGTGCGATCTCTTGGAGACAAAACCCTTGATCGATCGGCTGCGAAGGGACAAGAAAGGACACACCTATTCGGGTTTAATCACATCCACACATTCAAGGGACACACCGTCTATTCACTCGCACCCATTAGAAACTATAAATAGGCTTAGGTTTCATTTGTAAAAGTTCATCACATTGTATTATCACATTCAGTATTCAATAAAGTTACGTTTATCATTTGCGATCTAGAGATCCAAGATCATTCTGGTCAACAATTGGTATCAGAGCATCAGGCTCTAGGCATCGCATGTTCAATTCGGTTTATTATTTTCAGTTCAGGGTCGAAGCAGGGGTTAGGAATCTAGGGTTTTGATTCCGGGGTTTAGTGCAAATTAGATTGTTTGATTGTTACGCGTCGGGTTGTACGCGGGTTAAGGATTAGTGGTTGTGTGAAACCAAGAA
The DNA here is from genome assembly GCA_947069175.1 of Scalesia atractyloides. Lineage (NCBI taxonomy): Eukaryota > Viridiplantae > Streptophyta > Magnoliopsida > Asterales > Asteraceae > Scalesia > Scalesia atractyloides. The sequence continues at coordinate 49,763,954 of CAMTDV010000010.1, read as the reverse complement.
AAAACAAGTTTGTTGAAAAGTGAAGATGTTCGGTCAGAGGATATGTCGGCGGTAACCGGACCGAATCCACAGATTGTAATTCAAAAGGAAGGAAGTTCTCTTTCCCAGTTTCAATGTCCAATTTTGAAACCGACAAATTGCACGGTTTGGGCAATTCGCATCAAAAACCATTTTGGAAGCGAATGGACTTTGGGAAACGATTGAACCGACAGAAAATATGCAAACGGATGTTAAGAAAGATAAGGCGGAAATTGCTTATCTGTTCCAAGCAATACCAGATGATGTTGTATTGCAAGTTGCAAGACTGCAAAGGAAATTTGGGAAAATTTGAAAACGAGACACGTTGGTGTTGATCGGGTACAAAAGGCTCGTTGGCATACGCTTATGTCAGAGTTCGAGTTAATGCAAATGAAAGAAGACGACACTGTGGACACTTTCACCGCAAAGATAAACAGTGTTGTTACACGGGCAAGTGAATTAGGGACAACGATGAGTCAACCGACTCTGGTACGCAAACTCCTAATGTCGTGCCAGACAAGGTTACTCAGATTGTCGCCTCCATGGAACAATACTCCGATCTAGAAACAATGACGTTAGAAGAAGGAGTCGGAAGGTTAAAAACTTATGAAGAAAGGCTAAGGTTAAAGAAAGGAAGCCCAGGGGATAGCCAAGATAAATTGATATTTACACATCACGACAACAACTCAGGTAGAGGAAGACAGTTCGGAAACCGCGGGCGTGGCAGGTTCAACCAACCGCGCGGAAATTGGCGAGACAACAAAGATAAGCAAAGCACCAAGAACGAAGGATCTTCATACAGACCTAGAGGGGGAAATTCTAAGAATTGGAGGAAGTATGGAAGGAACCAAACAGACACAAGCAAGATCCAATGCTTCAAGTGTCAGAAGTTCGGACACTTTAAGAAACATTGTCCCGAGAAAGATGTTGTACAAGAACACTCGAATCTCGTCGAGGAAGACGAAGCACCCGTATTGCTAATGGCAATACAAGAAGAAAATGTTGTTCAAGAAAGGGTTCTACTAAACGAAGAACGCATAGAACCAGAAAGGTACGCTACAGAAGATGAAAGCTTATAGTACTTAGACAACGAGGCAAGCAACCACATGACAGGTGTGCGAAATCACTTTAGAGAATTAGATGAAAATGTGACAGGGCAAGTACGTTTCGATGATGTGTCGCACGTAGAGATTAAAGGCATAGGTTCAATACTGCTGGAATGTCTGAACCATGAACAGAAGATTGTTTCTCAAGTATACTACATTCCAAGTCTGAAAGCAACATATTGAGCCTCGGACAACTCACAGAAATCGGTTGCAAAGTAGTTATGGACGGAGACTTACTAACAGTCCGCGACAGAAATAGAAAGTTACTAATGCGAGTCAGGAGGATGAGGAACAGGCTGTATAAAGTAAAATTGAAGATTGGAAGGCCAATCTGCCTGCTCTCAAACACAGAAGATTTAGCAAGGTTATGGCACGTGAGGTTAGGCCATTTACACTTTGACGCTATCAAAGAAATGACTTGAAAGAACTTGGTACATGGAGTTCCTCAAATAAGTCATGCCAGTCAAAGTATGTGACGCATGCTTATTAGGAAAACATAGCAGGACACCATTTCCAAATCAGGCGAAATTCAGATCTCTAAGACCTCTGGATTTAGTCTATGGAGATTTGTGTGGTCCTATATCTCCACCAACACATGCTGGGAAGAAGTACATATTTCTAATTGTAGACGATTGCACTCGCTACATGTGGGCATATCTACTAACTTCCATGGATCAAGCATTCGAAACTTTCAAGCAGTTTAAAGAAAAGGTGGAGACAGAAACTCGAACCAAGTTAAAGATGCTAAGGACGGACAGAGGAGATGAATTCACGTCGGCTGATTCAACAAGTATTGCAAAGACAACGGCATAGCAAGACAGCTTACAGCGTCGTATTCCCCACAACAAAATAGATTAGTGGAAAGAAGAAACAAAACGCTGTTGTCAACTACTTGGAGTATGTTAAAGGCAATGAACATGCCACATAATTTTTGGGGAGAAGCAATAAGGCATACGTTATATGTGTTAAACTGGATTCCAATGAAGGCTTTGGTGAACAAGACCCCGTATGAAGTATTGAAAGGAAGAAAGCCGAATCTGGAACACTTAAAGGTTTTTGGCTGCACTGCATACACTAAGGTATTACCACTTCAGCAAAAGAAGTTAGATGACATAAGTGCACCCATGGTATATCTTGGAATAGAAGAAGGATCAAAGGCATACAGATTGTATGATCCGACAAAGCACAAGATATGTGTCAGTAGAGATGTAAAGTTCATGGAAGGTCAACCATGGAACTGGGATAGTTATATGGAAACGATAGATTCAGGAAATCCCGAATGGACGAACTTTGTCATTCAAGAAGATGACAACCCACCAGAGTTAGAAGAAAATGAACCAGGATGTCCTGATAATAGCGGGCCACATCATGAAGATCAGGAGTAGATCAGACAGAGGAACAAGGCTCCTATGTAACCCCGCCAGCACATTCGTACAATCAGAACCCATCAGGAAGTTCAAGCAGATTATCAAGTAGAGGTCCATCTACATCTGAAAGTACAACGGAGAGTATTAGCAACACTCCAGTTAAACTGAGAAGTCTCGAAGATCTATATGAAGAGACGGAGGAAATTCAAGTAGATCCGCAAGAATTACTATTTGCTGAAGAAGAACCACGGAATTACAAGGAAGCATCTAGTGATAGAAAATAGATTGAAGCGATGAAGGCTGGTTAGACTCGATAAACATGAATCACACTTGGAGATTGACAGAGTTGCCAAGAGATCACATGGCAATAGGATTTAAGTGGGTATTCAAGACAAATAAAGATGCAAACGGAAATGTGGTCAGACACAAAGCAAGGCTTGTAGCAAAAGGATATATTCAGCAACACGGAATAGACTTTGATGAAGTCTTTGCACCAGTAGCACGTATAGAGACAGTTCGACTAATGTTGGCTTTAGCAGCATATCAAGGTTGGGAGGTACATCACTTAGACGTGAAGTCTGCATTCTTACACAGAGATCTCAAGGAAGAGGTCTATGTCTCACAACCGGAAGGATTTATAAAGCCAGGAGATCAAGGAAAGGTTTACAAACCATCAAAAGCACTGTATGGATTGAGACAAGCACCACGTGCTTGGAATACAAAGTTGGATCAAACCCTAAAGTCACTTAACTTCAAGAAGTGCACTTAAGAGAATGCAATCTATACAAGGACGAGTAAGACTTCTACACTGATAGTTGGAGTCTACGTTGATGATTTGATAGTCACTGGAACATCAAGGAAGGAGATAGATGTTTTCAAGTCTCAGATGGAAAACAAGTTTGAAATGAGCGATCTAGGATTGCTAGCATACTATCTGGGAATAGAAGTTATTCAAGCAGGGGGTGAGATAGCCATCAAGCAGACATGCTATATCAACAAGATTCTCAAAGACGCTGATATGTTAACCTGCAACGACACGAAGATTCCTATGAATCCAGGAACACAGTTAACAAAGACTGAAGAAGGAGATCTAGTAGATGCACCGCATTACCGAAGCCTGATAGGTTCTCTCAGGTACTTATTGCACACAAGGCCAGATCTATGTTACCCAGTCAGTCTACTTAGTAGATTCATGCAAGAATCAAAGGAGCATCACTTGAAAGCAGTGAAGCAAGTACTACGATATATCAAAGGAACTAAAGAGCATGGAATCATATACAAGAAGCGAGGAGGATGTAAGATCACAGGTTATAGCGATAGTATTTATGGAGTTAACACAGACAAAGGAAAAGGAACTACTGGTCTGGTATTCAACTTTGGAGATTCACCTATAACCTGGTGCACACAGAAGCAGCAGACAGTGGCACTCTCATCATGTGAATCAGAATTCATGGCAGCCACTACAACAGCATGCCAGTCACTATGGCTTAAAAGATTGCTAAGTGAAATTACAGGTTGGAAGGAAGAGAAGATAACACTCAAGGTGGATAATATTTCTACAATAGCACTCATGAGAAATCCAGTCTTTCATGGAAGAAGCAAACACATTGATACACGCTATTATTTCATAAGAGAATGCGTGCAGAATGAGGACATCAGTGTGGAACACATAAGTGGAGAACTACAACGGGCAGACATACTAACAAAGGCACTAGCAAGGGTCAAGTTTGCTATAATGCGAGAACTGCTCGGAGTTCAAGATCTGCAACAACTTTAGGATGTTCACGATTAGGGGGGTGAATGAAATCCTAATCTCTACACATCCTAGTACAAGGTTTATATTGTAATTAGATTAAAGTATGGCGGTTACAAAGTTGAGGGGCTGGTTGTGACACTTCAGAAGTTAGTAACCACCACCCTTAAGGGGTGCAATCTCTTGGAGACATAACCCTTGATCGATCGACTGCGAAGGGACAAGAAAGGACACACCTATTCGGGATTAATCACATCCACACATTCAAGGGACACACCCGTTCACGAAGAGACGCGTCTATTCACTCGCACCCATTAGAAACTATAAATAGGCTTAGGTTTCATTTGTAAAAGTTCATCACATTGTATTATCACATTCAGTATTCAATAAAGTTACGTTTATCATTTGCGATCTAGAGATCAAAGATCATTCTGGGCAACATTAAAATCTAACACTCCATTGAATTGTTTGTGTCATGTTTTACCACAAATCCTACCCACTTTGCCGCCCACTCCCACACCACCCTAAAAAGATATGGTCTCCACGATTTAACTCATAATATAGTTCACCATAATTATTATCTTTAGGTCGCTATGATTCTTCATGAGGGCGTTGTAGCATTTGGAAATTTTGATTCTATGTGTTAAGGGTATTTTTGTCATTGGATTTGCATTTGGATCTATTCATTTTCTCGGACACTTTCATTTTCGTTGATCAATATTCGCAAACTGTGAGTGAATCTTACAACTCCCCTTTTTCCTTATTACACGTTTTGGGGTGTATCATGTGTCGCATACTTTTATCGTATTTACAAGTTCAATTCCGTGCAAATACCATTATGTGAAGTATCCATGTATCGTGTTGTTTGTTTGTTTATCATTTGGTGCATTTTCACTCATGTTGGACATCATATCATCATAGACTCGCATGTTCCCCATTATCTATGAGTGGAACGTGACGTTGCCAACATACGAGGCCAGCTTCGTTTGATTGAGCTTAGACCTTGCAGCACACCATAATACTGTGCAACATGCATACATCCATTGGCACACCATAATACAGTGCAACATTCATACATTCACTTGGACAATTTGAGTTGGTTGTTTATTGTTTGAGGTTGTGTTATGAGTTTCCGGTATGTGACATACAAACATATTTATTCACATTGGTTAACACACGTTCTTTTTAAATAAACCAAGTTTTAACGTATTATTTTCTAATAACAATAAGGTTCACTCGCCAACCTCTGTTGACCCAAAAACCATTTTTACACATGATACAGGTGAACATGTACGAAGAGAAGATTTGGACATAGGATGGGCCTTAGTTAACAAGAAACGGATTAGTGCAGTTTATTTGTTATAAACAACGTCTTGTGTTTGTAATTGTTTATGTGAATTATTTGTAATGTGAGACGCTTGATATGAATTAATGATTATTTAAAACAATAATAGAAAGTTATAAGCTCTCGAGTTTAACCCAATCATGCTGCGATCACCTATTTCGTTACGGGTCAGGATGTGACATTGAATGTACCTGAAGATTAGAGAAACCAAAAGATCTAAGCCCTTAATAGATAAATATTTACATGGACTAAGTTTACAATACTTTCTACTTTCATTGCTGAAATTCTCAATAATGCGAAGTAACTCATCACAAGTGGCGTTGACAGAGTGTTTTTTGTCGCGTTCATGTCTACTTTAATTGCTGAAATTCTCAAAATGCGACGTAGATCATGTTTGTTAGCAAAAGCCAACAAAACAAAATCTCTTAGTTCATCCTGCAAGAAGTGAGAGTAATTTTGTGACAATATATACTCTAACTCAGAAGCCCAAAAACACAATCCAGCTATTATTTAAAAAGAATTAAAAACTAATACTTGAAGAATTTATAGGTTGTAAAAGCACACCTCATTCAACATCCTATGGAATTGATCCCATGCCTCAACAACACGTGTTATGGATGAATATTTCGACAAATATTCTGGATCATGACTGACTATCCGGGATATTCGACATGTTAGATATCCTACACATGTTCCTTATTTTTACACTAATCTATTTTTGCACCTATTGTTTATCTATCGCAGGCTTAACGAAACGAGACAAGTCCAAGCTTAGTTTTCGCTTATTTAGTTGAAGGAAGTGATCGTTGGACTCGACGACCTGGACTCCAACGTTTGAAAAAGCATATAGCGGAGCATCTCCGGAATATAAATAAAAAAAGGGGAAGTAATATACGAAGATTGGATGTTAAAGGCTAAGATATATATAGAAAGAAAAGGGGAAGTAATTTACACCTTGAACTCTTTTTCCTTAACTACATTTTCCTCTCACTGAGTCTTTTCAGTAAGGTTTTAATACGGCAACACAACTAATCTTACAGTCTCATTTAATATCGGTTCTAAAAAACAGTGTCAGCATTATCTAGTAGTATAATGTTGATGGTATATACTTTAAGATTTCTAAAGGGGTCGGTATTATTAATACAAACATTTAGGCCTATAGGTCAAACCCAACATTTACAGGCTTTTATGGTTTAAGCTATATATGCTTTATATTGAATGAAACTCATAACAAAATGAATGAAACTCCTCTCATATTTTAACTCTAGTATTTTATTAATAATGAATTTTTCTATACTTGTAACCAACTTGCTTTTAGTTGGTGTTTTTTTATGCAAGCCTTTCAGAAAATTAATGGTTATACTACCTAACTAGTAGATTTCCCCCGTGCTTCGCGGCAGGATTTAGTCGTTATCGAATCTCATTTCTGTACCAGTACCATACATACATTCGGTGTAGTAATCAACACGTGTTTTACATCGATCGAATACCATAAAAACAAACATGATATCGATATCGATATTGTTTGGATGATATTGGTATTGGTTCGCAGATAGAGTTGTACAAAAATAAATATTATCCGAAAACCATAAAAATTCATACGGGTATTGATACCGATGGTGTTTCATTCGACTCGATATGGTACAATACAATAGTAACATGGTGTCAGTTATCAAGAGAAAATAACCATAGAAATATATACGGATACCAATACCAATGTCATTAGGTCAGGTGTACGTTCGTAACAGCACGATATCCATTTACAATAGGATTTACGAAAAAGCATTAAACTGAATACAAGTATCGATGTTGTTCGGTTGATTTTTCATTTGTTAGGGTAACAACATTTTATCCGTTTTCTTACGTATGTAAAAAAGTTAACATACAATTAATGAAATAAATATTATTATAAAATAAATAAATGTTAAAAATTAGAACCAAAAATTAAATAAAAAATTAAAAATATTAAAATATACAATTACTATTCATCCCACTGTTTACGTATGTAAAAAAGTTAATATACAATTAATGAAATAAATATTATTATAAAATAAATAAATGTTAAAAATTAGAACCAAAAATTAAATAATTAAAAATATTAAAATATACAATTACTATTCATATATATAATGTTGTATTCATATATATAATGGTTATACTATGTAAAAAAGTTAACATACAATTAATGAAATAAATATTATTATAAAATAAATAAATGTTAAAAATTAGAACCAAAAATTAAATAAAAAATTAAAAATATACAATTACTATTATCCCACTGTTGTATTCATATATATAATGGTTTTACTAAAACATTTGACTTATTTATGCAAGACTTTCATAAACCTAAAAGTTTTATTGAAATTTTAAAACAATAATTTCAAATACATCAAGTAGAATTAAATAACAATAAATTACAGTTATACTCAATAAATTTGTGTCCTCAATCATATTATTCATAATAAGTAACCACACCAAAATAAATTCAACAATGATAATATTACATGAAAACATTCATTTAAAAGCGTGATTGTAGTCATGAAAATGGAAGGTTTTGTAAATGAAATGTGACAACCATTTTGATCCCACAAAGCACAAAACTGAAGCAACTGCAAGTGTATTTCTTCTGACAATTGATTTGGTTGTAGCCATTATAGCCAACGAAGCAACTGAAAGCACCTGAAGAGAGATCTTGAGCGTATTAAAACCTTTATATGCACCACTGCAGCTAGTGCAATGCACCACATGGCTCCAGTACCTAATAATAAATCAATTAGCGAGCAAACAAACCTCGATGTGGTTAGGTTTTATGCAAAAAAAAAATAATAATAAACCTGTCCATCAGTTGTTCTCTAGGAAGGATGGGTGGAGGAGTTCCAATAAATTTGGTTCCCCAGCTGATTTGACCATCTGCATATTTCTTTAGCCATTTTCTAAATGCCACCACCATAGTATCTACTTTCGCTGGTACAAAACATGCTTTTTGCCAATTTGAAAGACCCACCTCTATCAATTTCTCCTCCTAAAAGTTGCATAACCCTTTAAAATTCAAATACAACAATGTGAATAACAATCGAGGTTAGGATAGTTTTACCTGAAGCCGAACAAGACACAAATCTGAATCAATAACCAAATTCAACACAATATGGTGCATCCATCTTGAAACAAATGGATCCATCCAAAGCTTAAAGTTTCTAGGGCCAACACCTATGAATCTGCTTTTACCCGGGCTCACTGGAGTACAAAAAAAGATATGATGATGCTTTCGAGGTGGCTTTTGTACTAATTTTCCCTGAATCAATCAAATTAAAAGTATGAAGTACCAATTATGACATGAAACAATAACACGAATATGACATGAAACTTTAAACAAATCTTGTTTGTTCCAACCCTACTGAATCTTGTGTCATCTTAGGTTTATGTGACGAACACAATTTCTGGGTGGGTATTGGTTTCAACCCTCCAACCCCTAATATGACCGGTCAATAGCGCTAATTACAAAAGTTAAGTTTATACCTTTGTGTTATTCAAACTTTCCTTGATGGTGAGACTACCTTTTACTATACTAGGAGAAATAAAGCTCCATTCACGACCTTGATGCTCCATTGCAGTAAAACCATTTTTATCTATTCTTTGCATGTTTATATCAATAGGTGAACCCCCTTCTCGATCAAGCTTAACAGTGCATGAAACTTATGTTAGGTGGGTGATTATCAAGATATGAGAAAATAAAGGGAAATAGGCATATTGAACAAAACTATTTACAAAATAGGCAATGAATTGTAGCACTTAAAAATATAAAAATCCAAAACTAACCAATTAGAAAATGTCAAATAGCAAAGTTAGGTAAGGAGCCTTAGTGGACACAAAAAAAAGTGGAAGGGGTCCATAAAACAACCAATAGCTGCAGAATGTGATTTATGCGGCACTTTATTAGATTGATGTCTTGTGGACCAATATATTTTTGTGCCAGCTAAATTTCAACCTTTTTAGTCGACCTTGCTTATCTAACGTTTTCTGATTTGCTGGTTTTAGGGATGTTAATAATTTAATTGTTACCAGTCAGTGTCTATTTTGTTAATTTTTCAAGACAATATGCCTATTTTGGTGATTTTCTCGAAAAGTAATACAAGAAATAAAAATTATTTTGTTTGCCTAATACTTATCTAGGCGGTGGTGCATAAGTCATTATCCCAATGTGTGAATATGGAACATGAGAAGGGTCCATGAGATTTTCAACCAGAACTTCATACCTATAATGTTTTTTTAGGAACAAAGAGGTTGAATTAATGCAATATGTTGGTGCACATCTGACATCTATAACTACATTAATACCCGTATGGTATATCTCTGGCGAACATGACTGTCCTTTCGAAATATGAAGGATCATCAAGTTCAGGGATGTATGGTGGTTTCTTCTTGGTTATGATATCTTTGTATTTTGGATCGGTGCTTGGCCAAAACCAAACAATTCCGTTTTGCGTGGTACTTGGATAAACACCAACACACGCTTTTGGGGAAGAATGAACCTGCGCGTATTTTATCGATTATATCATTGTATAATACAGTATGAAATTATTGGAAAGAAGACCACAAGTGACCTAACTTACCGCAGGACCATCACGAGGAGCTTGAGGAATTAATTTGCAATCACCCGAGCCACCAAAACACCAGCCATGGTACACACACTGCAACCTACCCCATTGATCAATCCTTCCTTCAGAAAGTGGAGCCAATCTGTGTGGACAACGATCATCGAACACCTTCCATGCATTCTCGTTCTTATCCCACCACACCACAACATCCAGACCCATCGCCTTTATCCCACGGGGAGCTCTCTTGTCCAAATCAGCCACAGGAGAAAGTGCATACCAGTGAGAAAACCAGTCAAATTTCTCATCTTGATGATCAAGGTTTTCGGTGTCGGTGTCGGTTTTCTGCTTCGGGTTGGGTTGAAAAGGGAGGAGAAATGGCATTGAACTTATTGAGTATGGTTTTTGGAAATCTGGTTAAGTTGGAATTTTTATGGGTAAATGAAAGAGTGAAAATGGGTTTGGACAAGTGGGCTCTGATAAGTGAGGGTGAAGCAACAGTGGAGACAATTCTTAGAGCTTCCATGGCGGAAGAATTATCTTCTGTGAATTGAATATCTAGAGAATTGCATGAATGCATATAAATACAAGCATATGAGTGATTGTATTTACTGTACAGGCTTGCATTATTGCGTATAAAACATTATTGGCATGATGCCATGATCGCTATTTTTGTTACTTTTAAAAACAATATATATATAAATATATAGTATATATATCTGTCATTTTACACCTAACTATTATATTATGTGACATGAGGCCTCTAAATCAATTTTTTAACCGTAAATTTGAATTACTGACGGACCACTGGAGTATCATCGTGTCACCAGTGGATCCTTCCGATCATATCTATCTCCAATAGGCATAGGCATAATGTTTATACACCAATTCAGGAGTAAAACCAGTAAATATGAAAAAAAAAAACCATTGTGAGAAAATCGAACCTAACACTTATTAGTCTCAAAACCTTATCACACCTCAAAATGCCACTACGCTATAAATCCATGAGCCTTTAAGTCAATTACCTGTATATATAAAAGAAATTTTAAGAATAATGCCACATGGGATAAAGTTAGTAATAGAATCTTTGGAATGATATAATTGAAAGACCAAAGCAGAACATTTGGGTTTATGTCTACAGAAACTCAATTCTCAATCCATCGTTTCAAATTAAATCCCCTTAAATGCCCCTTCACTTGTTCCTAATTAGTATTACCATAAAAGTTAAATCGAAATATATAAACAAAAAAATGTCATAATGTCACATTTTGGTGAAATGTTATTGGTTTGATTCGGTTCATTATGTGGTGGGAACTCATTCGATATTGGTTCGAATCCTTTTAGTATCGGTTCAGTTCATTAGGCTTTCAGTCAGTATCTGTTCAGATTGATACAATGCCGACACTTGGTATAGCAATCGAAGATATATATATATATCGAAATATGTTTGACGTCGATCAAAACTATAAGAAAACGAATATCGATACATATACCAATGTTATTTTGTTACACCATAGAGTGTCTCCACAACATGTTGTATTCCTTCGTCGTTACCACTATTGACTTAAATCCCTATTGTCGCCTTTACCCCTATAAACTTTAACGGTTTAAGTTACATTAGATATATACCAAGTTTCAAAATCTAATTATTTTGGCAGCGTCCGAACCTAATTTCTCAAGCAATATGAATATTTCATATGATTATAAAAAATAAAAAAAATTATCGAACACCATAATATTTATCATAGTCAATATTATATTATATATTTATAAATTAACAAAAAACAATATGAGTAGCTAGCAAACAACGATCTGACATATGAATAGAGTTAAAGAACAATAATAAATCAATAAAATTATAAATCAATAAATAATAATTGTAAAATGTTTCTACTATATTCAGTTTAATTTAAAACAATAAATATCTTCTATATTGGAATTTATTCTATCACTATTCATCGTAACTTATAATATAATATAACTAGTTGATGCTCTACCCGTGTTGTGGGGTGATGACCAAATAATGAACGATTATTAGGCATCTCATTGACACCAAAAAATAATTAAATCGAGTCAACCAATTAAAAAAACACTTTTATAGTTTTGATAAAAAAACTAAAACAACAGCAATATTGTAATTTTTAACTGAGGGCAAATTGTATTTTTTGACTGGTTAAAATCGTAATTTTCCAAAAGCTAAAGTGATGCAATACTGTAAATTTGAACCAGTAGCAAAATTGTAAATTTGCGCAGGGGCAAATTTGTAATTCTGAACTTGGGGTAATGTAATATAAATTTGAACTAATGGCACGATCGTAATTTTAAGTTGGAGGCAAAATCACAATTTTATTTTGCATCAAGGGCAAACTCGTAATTTTGAGTTGGGGGGCAAAAGCATAATTTTATTTTTAACTGGGGCAAAAACGTGATTTTGAACTAAAAGCGAAATCATAATTTTAAACAGGGAAAAATCATATTTTTTAACAGAGGGCAAAATCGTAATTTTTAGCTGGGGGCAAAAACATAATTTTATTTTGAACTAGGGGTGAAAAGGTAATTTTGAGCTGAGGACAAAATCGTAATTTTGAATCGAGGTTAAAATCGTAATTCTGAGCTGGGGACAAGCATAATTTTATTTTTAACTGGGCCAAAATCGTAATTTTAAGCAGGGGCAAAATCATAATTTTACATTATACAATTGATATAAAATAATAAATTGTTGGTCAAATGGGGGGAGTGTTAGGCAGCTGCCTAGAACAATTCCTCCAACTTATAAATGTAGTATAGTATGATATGATATAACATAACATAATATAATATAATGTATAGGTGCCACATGTCGAATAGTTAACGCTCACTTTTCCACGTCTCGTCCTACATCCGTTTTTGCATCACGCCTTGTTTCTGACGCGCGCTAACATATTTTTTATGTGTTGAATAACGTCCAATTTTCAAGCTTCTCCACACCGTCTTTCCTTAGACCAAGAAAGAATGTTTCACATATTGAATCGACCTCCACACATGGATAGCACTATACGGATCTGTCATCCATATAGAATATCATTCTAGCTACCCAAGTGGGATGAGTCATACATGGATAAGTAGGTGCAAAATCACGAGGACAAAAATAGATAGATCATGGGTATAATTTCCATAATATAAATTAGCAACTTTTTGTTGCATTGGGGTGTTGTACTCTAAACTTTGGGATATTTTCAAAAACAACTTTGATTTTTCACTTTTAACCCAAACATTTTCATATTTTGTATTTTAACCTCTTTTATTTTTTTACTTTTGACCTAAAGTTTTTTATCTTCTATAAATTAACCCAACACTTTATTATTTACAACTTTAGTTCCCCATACTTTTTATCTTTTACAAGTTTTTCGTTTTACGTTTCTTTCTAAATTTTTCGAGTTAACACGTCGTAGCGTGCATGTGAGGTTCAACGTTTTTTGCTCTATTTTTTTCACATTTGACAGGTCCGTCGCAATGTGTCCATTATTCCCCTTTTGACAAGTTCGCCGCAACGGGCGGATCCTAGATGGACTAAGTTATTATTTTCTACCTTTTACGTTTCTGTTTAATTTCTTCGCATTAACACACCGTAACAGGTGTGCGTGGTTCAACGATTTTAAGTCTGCTTTTCGTTCGGAGTAATTTTTTCCATTTTATTTATTTTATTCTTATGAGTTTTTCCGATGTTGAGAGTCGATGCCGGTGTTGCATTTGTGCTACTTGGCACTGTTTTACGAATGTTTTTAACCTATTAAATTTTTACTAACATTTTGTTTTGGTTTACCCCTATACTTTCTTCACTTAAAAACTATTTTTTACGTGCATATTTTATGTAAGGGTAGGTATAAATATGATTTTTCTACATTTCGACGTAAACTTTTTTATAAACATCTCAGGACAAATATAATGCGTTTTTGTTTAAAGAAACCATTTTTACTTGCATATTTTATGTACGTTTCGGTATAATTCAAGTTGTTCTACGTTTCGACGTAAATTTTTTTTGGAAAATGATTCAGGTCAAATATAATATGTTTTGGTATTTATTTTATGTATGTTTCGTAAAGTTTGTTTCGAACCGAGTGGAGTAAAATTATGGTTTCTTTTTTACCATTTTTTTCGAAAGCTCCAATTAATCCCTTTCGATTACATGTGTTAGATTTTCCTTCATACCCGTTACGTTTTCTATGTATGAGTTGGGTCACATATAATACGTTACGATTGTTCGATATGAGTCGATTTACTTTACGTTTGATCCAATCACAATTCTTATACAAGTTACATTGAGTTCAACTGGATACGTCGAAATGCGTGTTTTCATATGGTTAATGAATCATATAGTGTTTGCACTAATCCATTCAATGTTTACGATGTACCCGCGCCGCAACGCGGGCGGGTCTTAATGACTAATCTATTCTGTTGGGTTTTGAAGGCTTCAACCACACAAAGAAAAATTACGTACAAAGAATGTGTTTACAAAACCCTACTTTCATTCATGGTAAAACTTATATAGAATAAAATAAATCCCCACTAACCCACTAACTATTAATTAGGGCCACTAACCAATTAACCACTAACTTGATCTTGCTAAACACTTTAACATAAAAAACACATGACTAATTAAGAAAACTTGACCCATTAAAAATTTACTTCTACGGACCCGACTTGACCCGTCAAGATTAATCCAATACATTCAATGTTTACGATGTACCCGCGCCGCAACGCGGACGGGTCTTGATCCTAGTTTAGATGAAAAAACACCTGCTCAGGCAGTGGTGGTGAATTTAGAAATTAACTATATGAGCGACGTTTAAAAAAATTCTATAGGGATAGCAAAATTAAAAAAAATCAATTTTTTTTATCTTGTTATAAGGTATATCCGCTGTCGTGCTCAAGGATGTTTTTACATTGAAATGAGCACTTTTTTTAACTATGATATATGTTCATGTTCTAGCTATGGTCTTAACCACCAGAGACCAGGATCCTTGAGGAGGATCTAATGTCTGAATACCATGATATTACTATTGGCTCGTATCAAGACATACGAGTGATATGGATCACTATTCGTTGTTTTGCTTGCTTATTTTGTTTGCTTTATGATTTCCAATTTTTTTTTATCTGTAGCCTTGATCTATCAGTTCCTTGGTCTATGTCAGGGGTGGGTTGACTGCATTGTTCGTAATTTTCTTTGAGGTCTTAACAATTTTTTTTCCGGGCAAAGCCCCTTTCCCAAAAGCATTAAAGCAAAGAGACATGTAAATGATGAAAAGAAAACCATAAAAACTAAGGTAAAAGATATTTTTCACGTATTTAGACATATGTAATGGCAAAGCCAAATATTTGTCATGTAGTAGTAAATGGACCGGTAAGGGAATTAAAGTAAAGTTATATTTATAGTAAAACAAGTCGAGTTATTTTAGAGTATGGAACCTAGTGTGCTTGTTTATTCATTCATTTTTTTTGAACCGCAAAGAATCTCAAGTGTAAATCAATCATGTTCGGGGTTGTATCCAAGGTCGACTTCTCAACCGCCATGAGAACGTGTCCCCTCATACGTGGGAACCGGATGGAATCCGTAATCCCTCTCCCCCGTCAGGTTCGAATCAGGGGTTAAAGCCCCGATTCGTCCCTTCACCCAAAAGTCCCTTGAAAATGGTCCGAGCGAAAATCGAACACGCGTCTCCACTAGAGAAGGTAGACAAATATACCACTAGGCCAAGTTCATAGACCCTAAGGGTATGGTGGGGAGGGGGTTTCGGGCATGGGTTGACATGTGGGCTGGGTGGGCTGCACTGGCAAGACCCAAAAAATTGGGGTATTGTGGGGCTTGGGTTTGGGGGACGACTTGGCGAAATTCCTTTTCTTTTTAAATTAATAGATAAACCATAGGGTAGGGTGTACCCAATGTCCATCCGACAGCTCAGATGGATAGCCCCGCCCAATGCCCGGGCTGAAACCACCGCCCAAAGGTAGTGGCGAAGCTTGAAGTTTTCGTCAGGGGTCGAAAACATATATACCCAAAAATTTCTATAGAACCGGAGAGTCGAAAACGTATATACTCAAAAATTTCTATACGAAAACTACATGTACAACACTACTGATTGAAAAGTTCGGAGGGTCGGGCACCCCTCCCAGCCCCTTAAATGCTACGCCCCTGCCCAAATGGCCGCGCCCAAACCCAAGTCCATCTGAGATGGTCATATGAACGTTTTCCCCTAACCCACGCTCTAACCCCGTCACATACCCTATAGTCTAAGCTCGCAAGAAATGAGCTTAGGATAAATTATTTGAAGATCCAATAGAATCATTGCTCTTTTACCAAGACAAGTTCAGTTGGTCTCCTCTCGCTGTCTTAGCCACAAAAAAACAACCGCGGGTGTATATATATATATATATATATATATATATATATATAATTAATTAATGGAATGTATTGTATAGAATTAATAAAATGTTTTTGATTTTATCGAATTAATTAATTAATGGATAAAAATGACGTGTGAATTTCGCCATTAAAAAAAACTAAAACATGATTAGAAGGATAAAAAGAAGCAAAATATGCACTCAATTACTAAACGATAACGCTTGCTCTAGTATTTACTAATATTCTAAATTTTTCATTCATGTACAGGATTAAACTTAAGACCTCTTTCTTGCCAACATTTTCATTTAATTCTTGTTTTCGCCCATCTTTTTTAATATCAAAATTGCGTTGTTATATAATACCAAAAAAATCCAGATTGTATCGAATTAATGGATAAAATTGACGCGTAATGAAATTGTAAGTAATAAAAAAATTAAATATGAATCAAGGATAAAATGAAGCAAAACATGCACTCGTTTAACCTTTTCATATAACTAGGTTTATCATCATTATCGCGTTGCTGCGAACTTCTTTTGTTATTTAATCTGTGTTTACATGTGTTTTGCAATCACTACGAGCGTGTTGCATACATAACTGCTGACAGAGTACAAAGAAAATGTAGAAAAAACACAAAATGAGAAAATCAACCAAAAAAATTGTTTGGTAATGACGTTGTTCGTATGAAAGCCGTGGTCAGAGATGAGCAAATCCCTACCCTGAAATTAAAAAAAAAGTTCATTAAAAGTTAAAGAAAATCAACAAAAAAAGAGTTGTACGATATTGTTGTTGTTCGTACCATACCCATAATCAGGATGAGCAAATGGTACCGGGTAGCAGTACCGAATTTCTCGAACTAAAAGATTTTCAATATCAATTCGGTACCGACTTTTGGCTTTTTTGTACCAGGCTGGTGCCGGTTTTTACCTTCATAAACCGATACCGAACAGGACCGTGCCGGTATTTTCGATACCTGTACGGGTTGACGCCAAACTTATCCCAACTGTGATAAAAAATCCTTAAAGTTAAAGGAAAATAATAAAGAAAATAATAATTATTATAATATTAAAATAATAATAGTACTAAAAAATTATATATATTATTAAAATATTACTTTTGTTAATAAAAGGGTAATGTAATGTAACTAGTGACTTTCTCCCTTGCTTCGTGGTGGAAGTTCGGTTGGTATCTATTCGGTTTGTTATGGTACCAGCACTTGCTATAGTAAGATCGTATCACTGTCTTATTGTACCAAACTAAACAACATCGGTACCAGTATGTTTAATTTTTATGGTTTCTTGTTTGATAACATATATCGTGCCGTTGTCGTGGTGGACCGAAACGAAAACAAACGAATAACGTTGGTTTGGTATTTATTTTTATTTTTTTTCTCGATAAACTAACATTATATCGCTAGCGTACCATACCAAAAAAATATCGGTATTAATACTTGTATTTATTTTATGATTTCCAATTTCAAAAAGTTTACCGATACTTGTATTTATTTTATGATTTCCAATTTCAAAAAGTTTTCTTTATGCAACTTTATGTGTGATGATAATTGAATATCAGTACCAGTAGCTTGACATTTTAAACCAATCGATACCATTCGAACATCAGCTTCCGTGCCGGTGTCCGTTTTGATCGATGTAAAATACGTGTTGATTTCCATACCAAGTGTATAAATTATACCGGTACTAGAACGAGCTTAATTGATACCGATCCAATGCCCAGGGTAACGTACCATCACAATGTCCGGGCAAATAAGTTGTAGTGTTAAAAAATATAGATGCAAATTTAGATTTTTTTTAAAGTTAACGAACATAAGTTATTATAAAAAAAAATCAAATTGAATGTTAAATAAAATACTACTAATAAAAACTAAAACCATATCCATTAGAATTATAAATTACCATTTATTACTAAAAAATCAAATATAGATAAAATACCACTAAAAATAAAAACAATTCTTGAAAAAAAAACAAATCATTATTCATGGGAACTATTCATAGGCACTTTCATAATGTGCGGGCAAATAACTTAGAATGTTAAAAAAACAATGATGCAAATTTAGTTTTTTTTCAAGTTAGCGAACATAAATTATAATAAGAAGAATTTAAATTGAATGCTAAATAAAATACTACTAGTCAAAAATAAAAACAAATACATTAGAATTATCAATTATCATTTATTACTAAAAAATCAAATGTATAATATACAAAATACTACCAAAAATAGTAACAATTATTGAAAATTACCAATAACTATTCATGGACACTATTTTTAATAACTTTTCAATTATATATATATATATATATATATATATATATATATATATATATATATATATATATATATATATATTATTTTTTAAGTTAACAAACGTAAATTATTATAAAAAAATTAAATTGAATGCTAAATAAAATACTACTAATCAAAAATAAAAACAAATACATTAGCATTATCAATTACCATTTATTACCAAAAAATCAAATATATAATAGATAAAATACTACTAAAATTAGTAAGAATTATTGAAAAAAAATTCAATAACTATTCATGGGCACTATTTATAACAAATTTCCAATTAAATGTGTTATAAATATAAATTTTTACATTTGGTACCACGTATAACATACGCGTGTAACTGTTTGATTGATGAAATGTGACACTTCACGTTTCTTTTTAATTTTTATTTTCACATTTGTATCATGTATAATATACACGTTTAACCTGTTTTATTTTCTAATAATTTCGTTCATATAATAAGTTTCATTTATTAACCAAAAAAAGAAATATGCTGCTCAACTATTTTTTTTTTCAAACGTTCTGGTGTAGATTTATTTGAGAATAGAGTTGTGTTCAAAATCTTGTATCATTTTTTTGGATCGTAGGTTACAGCGAGCGATGTTAATTATCGTTGTTATACTGGTGTTCACTTTTATGTTTTTTTTGGACAAACCAAACCGATAATGATTAAACTCTAGTACGTTGCGTGAAATTTGTTAGAACTTTTTAAGACCGTTGGTACTTGAGTTTTATAGTTTAGGGCTTATTTGTAATAGTTAGATAGACTATAGGGGCAAAACTGAATGTTTTATAATCTGCCATCTTTATGGCGATGTAATTAGATTCCAAACGTAATTGTTAATTACGCTAGGTAATCAGTTGTTATATATATCAAGCACCACCCCTTAGGTTTCCAAGTTTCTTGGACTAAGGTGGTTTTTGTGTTTATCATTGTGCAATCTTCTGATTCTTGTGCTTTAATCCAATAACCAGGCTCATTTATTGTTATTACATTATGGGATTACTAATCAACTTTGGTTGATTCATCCTTGGTCAAGATTCTTCATGTTATTCTTAGTTTTCTTTGTTTTATTACTTTTATCAATCAAACACTTAATCAATAGGTGTTTTTGTGTGTGTCAATCACTATCAATATCAAGAAACTTTTGGACTCTCTTCCAGAAGAATGGAACTTACAATGTTGATGATTAAAAGAGACTTCTTGAGTCCGAATCCAGTCACACTCTCAGATCTGATCAACACGTTGAAGTCCTTTGAAATGGATGTCACCAAGAGAGAAATGAATTAGATTGGATAAACTCAGAAATTTGTCCAATCCACTAAGGCTGCTAAGAACATGGCATTCCTTGCCCCCATAACCTCCGGTGGTTAAAACTCTCAGGTTGCTAGTGCATCTTACATCTTACTTTATTGCTTTTGCAATCTCTGTAAAGGCTCCACAGTCTAACGAAAAGAGTACTGTGGTCGGTGATGCTCAAACTCTCAACATTTCTACTGAGCATGTCGCACTGATTAACACCTTCTAGAGCAGTTATGGAACACTTATGTCGGGAGGCTAAAACGAGATTTCTTTACTGCTGAAGACATATATCAGGTAGATTCAGATGATATGGAGGAAATGGACTTAAAATGGTAAATGGCAAATGGGAAAGATGCTGTCACTTGGGAAAGCTGGTTTCAACAAGTCCAAGTTGTGATGTTACAACTTCAAGAATTTAGTGCACTTCAAGAGAGACTATCTGTTGCTCAAGAATTGAAAACACTGAGATAGCCCCAGCTAGAAGGCCAATTGCTATTGAAGGAAATGAAAATGCTGCTGCTAACACACCAAAGGCTTTGGTGGTGGAAGACTATGATTGGGCCGAGGAGATTGCTAAAGGAAAGGATGAAGTCAACAAAGCTCTAATGGCAAAGATATCCACTGGATCAGCTCCACGTACATTAAACTTTCTTGGTAAAAAAATGCAGGTATTCCCAAGGGAGGTGAATTTGCTGACAAAGGACTGAAGAGCATCGTCAACACAACCAAGCCTGCAACTGACAAAGGAAAGGTGGAGACTGGAAAATCCGAGTCAAAGGAGAAAGTTCAAGAAGCCGAGTAGTGTCAAGAAAGATAAAGAACAAGCCTCTAGTGCAGCAATGAAAGCTGAGTCCGCCAAACGTAATTGTAAATTACGCTAGGTAATCAGTTCTTATATATATCAAGCACCATTCCTTGAGTTTTCAAGTTTCTTGGACTAAGGTGGTTTTCGTGTTTATCTTTGTGAAATCTTCTGATTCTTGTGCGTTAATCCGATATCCAGGCTCCTTGATTGTTATTACATTATGGGATTACTAATCAACTTTGGTTGATTCATCCTTGGCCAAGATTCTTCATCTTTTTCTCAGTTTTCTTGGTTTAATTACTTTTATCACTCAAACACCTAATCAATAGGTGTTTGTGTGTGTGTCAATCACTATCACTATGTTTCACAACTGATTTGGGACTCCCGATTTGGTATCAGAGCCTCTGTGCTCTTGATTGACTGATATTTGTTAAGATTTTCAAGGTTTTGAAGGTTTTTCAAAAGTTTTGGGTTCAAATGGCTTGATTTGGTGTTTTTAATGATTGGGTTATTGTTAATCAGTGTTTATATTAGCATTTGGGTCATTTTGATACAAAATACCATGGTTTTTGGGGTTTTTTGGTGTGCTTAGAGGGTTTTTATTCGTACTAAACCATTCTGGGCGTATTTAGGTTTGAAGGCGGCCTTAGATAATTTTGAAGATAGCTTAGATAAGCTTGAAGGCTACGTATTTGTATTTACGCCAGTGTTAAATCCGCATATTTGTCCTGTCAAGGTTTTTATCAGAAGGCGACTTCAGGGTCAGTGATATAAATCTTTTGCGATTTTATCACAGTGTTCGGTGTTTTTAGTCAAGTCTTTGTGTGTCTTTGGTCTGTCAGTGTAATTGCCATCTTCGCCGGTCCGAGAATCTGCTTGACTAATACCAACGTAGTTGTATTATCGAGCGTATTTAAATTGTGGGACTGATAACTGAAAACCAGCACAATTACAAAAACCAGTGTAATTGTGCCCAGCTCCATTAAAACTAGCGTATTTAACATGCTGTTAACAATTTGAACTTAAAATCGAATTAAAATGTTGCTTAATCAACTAAACCCAATTGCACAAGCTGAACTTGAAACCGGAACTGCAACCCGACCTCCAAAGTTGAAAGAATCAACGAATTTAGGGCACTTCAAGAGAGACTGTCCGTTGCTCAAGAATGAAAACACTGAGACAGCCCCAGCTAGAAGGCCAATTGCTATTGAAGGAAGTGAAAATGCTGCTGCTTACACTGGTGGTGGAAGACTATGATTGGGCCAAGGATATTGCTGAAGGAAAGGATGAAGTCAACAAAGCTCTAGTGGCAAAGATATCCACTGGATCAGCTCCACGTACATCAAAATTTATTGGCAGCAAAAATGCAGGTATTCCCAAGGGAGACGAATTTGCTGACAAAGGACTAAAGAGCATCGTCAACACAACTAAGCCTACAACTGACAAAGGAAAGGTAGAGACTAGAAAATCCAAGTCAAAGGAGAAAGTTCAACAAGCCGGCAGTAGTGTCCAGAAAGATAAAGAACAAGCCTATAAAGTAGCAATGAAAGCCGAGTCCGCCAAACGTAATTGTAAAGTACGCTAGGTAATCAGTTCTTATATATATATCAAGCACCACTCCTTAAGTTTCCAAGTTTCTTGGAATAAGGTGGTTTTCGTCGTTGTGCAATCTTCTTATTCTTGTGCTTGAATCCGATATCCAGGCTCCTTTATTTGTATTTCATTATGGGATTACTAATCAACTTTGGTTGATTCATCCTTGGTCAAGATTCTTCATCTTATTCTTAGTTTTCTTGGTTTAATTACTTTTATCACTCAAACACCTAATCAATAGGTGTGTGTGTGTGTGTCAATCACTATCACTGTGATCCGTAGCTGATTTGGGACTCCCAATTTGGTATCAGAGCCTTTGTGCTCTTGATTGACTGATATTTGTTAAGATTTTCAAGGTTTTCAAGGTTTTTCAAAAGTTTTGGGTTCAGGTGGCTTGATTTGGTGTGTTTAATGATTGGGTTATTGTTAATCAATGTTTAAATTAGCATTTGGGTCATTCTGATACAAAATACCAAGGTTTCTGGGTTGTTTTGGTGAGATTAGAGGTTTTTATTCGTACTAAAACCCTTCTGGGCGTATTTAAGTTTGAAGACGGCATAGATAATTTTGAAGATAGCGTAGATAAGCTTGAAGGCTGTGTATTTGTATTGACGCTAGTGTTAAATGTAGTATTTGTCATGTCATCGTTTTTATCGGAAGGCGACTTATGGGTCAGTGATATAAATCTTTTGCGATTTAATGACGGTGTTTGGTGTTTTTAGTCAAGTCTTTGCGTGTCTTTGGTCTGTCATCTTCGCCCAATTCCATTAAAACTAGCGTATTTAACCTGCTGTTAAAAATTTTAACTTAATATCGAATCAAAATGTTGCTTAATCAACTAAACCCAATTGCACAAGCTGAACTTGAAACCGGAACTGCAACCCGACCTCCAAAGTTGAAAGGATCAACCAATTTCGGTAGCTGGAAGAACCAAATCTAATCACTCTTTGAGTATATGAACTATACTCAAAGGATCTCTGTTACTGTCGGACCTCATGTCCCAATGACAGTTTGTGATGAAATTCGTGTGATCGAAAATGATCCCTCGACCTTCACTGATAAAGAAAAGACATTCCAACATGATCGCTGGGCTTACACAGCTCTAACAATAGCCTTATTAACTGATGATTGCAACATGTTCGAAGAATACACCACGGCAAATGAACTCTGGTTGGCCCTGATTGACTGCTATGAAGGCAACAAAGAAATGATTCGGAACAAGAGAGACATGGTTTAGAAAAATATGATATGTTCGGAAGCGTTCACGGAGAAAGTCTCTCAGACCGCATAAGTCGATTCCTGAACATGATGACAAAAATCAAGAAGGCTGGCAATTCCATTACCAACCGTGCTGCAATGAAGAAGCTTTTGGACTCTCTTCCAGAAGAATGGAACTTACAATGTATGATGATTAAAAGAGACTTCTTGAACAATCCGAATCCAATCACACTCTCAGATCTAATCAACACGTTGAAGTCCTTTGAAATGGATGTCACCAAGAGAGAAATGAATTAGGTTGGATACTCTCGGAAATTTGTCCAATCCACTATGACGGCTAAGAACATGGCATTCCTTGCCCCCATAACCTCTGGTGGTTAAAACTCTCATGTTGCTAGTGCATCTTACATCTTACTTTGATGCTTCTGCAAGCTCTGCAAAGGCTCCATAGACTAACGAAAAGACTACTGTGGTCGGTGATTCTCAAACTCTCAAGATTTCTACTGAACATGTGGCACTGTTTAACACCTTCCTGAGCAGTTATGAAACACTTATGCTAGGAGAGCTAAAACGAGATTTCTTTACAGCTGAAGACATGTATCAGGTAGATCCAGATGATATGGAGGAAATGGACTTGAAATGGAAAATGGCGATGATCACCCTAAGGCTGAAGAAGTTCTAAGATATAATGGTAAAGAGGCTGTCACTTGGGAAAGCTGGTTTCGACAAGTCCAAGCTGCGATGTTACAACTTCAAGAATTTAGGGCACTTCAAGAGAGACTGTCCGTTGCTCAAGAATGAAAACACTGAGACAGCCCCAGCTAGAAGGCCAATTGCTATTGAAGGAAGTGAAAATGCTGGTGCTTACACTGGTGGTGGAAGACTATGATTGGGCCGAGGAGATTGCTGAAGGAAAGGATGAAGTCAACAAAGCTCTAGTGGCAAAGATATACACTGGATCCACTCCACGTCCATCAAAATTTCTTGGCAGCAAAAATGCAGGTATTTCCAAGGGAGATGAATTTGCTGAGAAAGGACTAAAGAGCATCGTCAACACAACTAAGCCTACAGTTGACAAAGGAAAGGTAGAGACTGGAAGATCCAAGTCAAAGGAGAAAGTTCAAGAAGCCGGCAGTAGTGTCTAGAAAGATAAAGAACAAGCCTCTAAAGCAGCAATGAAAGCCAAGAGATGCAAGAAATGGACCAGGTAAACAGCATACCCTACGAATTCAAAGTCAAATTGTGCTTACAACCGTGTCTCAATGTTGTGTCTCATTATAAATCTCTCAACCATGACCTAATCAGAGAAAAAGAAAGAGTTTTGGAATTTAACAAAGAACTAAAGCAGAATGAAGCTGCATATTAGAGAAAGTTGAACTCAACTTTAGCTTAGATGCAAACTTTAAAAGAATTTGTTTTTTAGAAAGATTTTCTTATAAACGATTTAACATAAAGACTTGAAAAATCTAAAAATGAAAACAACAAATTGCAAATCATAATTGATAATACATTGTAAGCAAAAAGACACTGGTTGATATGAAAAATTGCCAACGACCAACATACGTTAAAGATGGTATTGGGTATAAAGATAAGCTTGGGAACTAAAGAAAAATATTTCCTTCTCCTCACATAAAAAACTATGTACCCATGCCAACTCCTCATCCAGCGTCTCCCCTCTAGGAGCTGCAAAAACATACATTACAAAGAACACACGACACTATTTATCGACAACATTGACAACTTATACGAACTGAACATGAACTTCGTACGAAGTGGTAGTACTTCGTACGAGGTGACTCTTCTTCGTAAGAAGTGACCACTTTGTACGAAGTGACACTAAAAAGTATGTTCCGTTCGCACTTGGGTCGCGTGTTCGTATCTGCAACTTCAATCAAGGTATCTTTCGATGTCGTAGAACGCGTCAACAAATTCCTCCTTAACTGATGATCCGGGTTTGCATTATCAACATTGAATTCCCCCTGAAATCTCCAGTTCAGATCTTTGTTTGCATGGTTTCCAACCTCCTCTTATTTGCTTGATTGACAAATTTTCCCGAATAAACACCAACTTGAAACTAATCAATGCAGTTTCTTCGTTTCAACTTAACTGCATCCAAGTTCGGTTTAACGCACTCCTCCTGTGCTCGATCATCTGATCGCCTAAACCCACCTGAAAATTGATAGAAACTTCGAATTACCACGCCGGCAAACTTCAAATCAATGAATACCCGTGAAAATCTTAAATCCCGATTTCCGTAATCAACAGTTAAGCATACTCCTGAAGATTGATTAGCAAATCGGAAATCTGCTCAATTAGCAAATCTTCATCGGAATCAATTTATCTATCAATATGCAGTAACCTCTTCTTCGTCATTCAAGACCAAATAATGTAATCTTCGGCTTTCATGACAATCTCAAATGTATAGTCTATTTTGTGACCAACTGGTACACTTCATTGTCTGAAAGATCCATTATATCATCTTAATTAGTCATGATTACTCGTACAACCCAGAGCAACTGAAACTACAAAACATCCTCATCTCCTGGATTACTCATGAAAACAGTTCATTTTCCTTGCAAAGTTAAAGATAAGAAATCGTGTGTGCTTCGACCACCATATGAAGACTTTGGCGTCAATCCACAACCATGGCCTTTGAATCTGATAAACAACTCCTCCAAGACTCAGTCGCGCACCCCACTTTTAGAAAAAGTAGACAACAACTTAATCTCATCACTAATGAACTCAAACTACACTTTGATCTCGTACTGAAAAATCCAAGACCCATTGTATCAACAAATAATCTGCAGTAAAAAAACCACCCAAATACAATTGCAACATCATGAATTTCAAAAATGCCGGAATCTTCGTATATACGTGAAATTTTTATTCCCCCTCATTTTTGAAAATTCTGATGGTAGCAAAAATTTTCACTGATATTTCTCCTCAATCTGGAAAATCAGTTTTCCATCACATGCGGATTTTACATTAAGGTCCATTAGTAGTCACTAACCAAATGATCATCATCTGCACAGGTATCAGTGTCTGCCCCGTTATCTTCAACATTTTGTGACTGAATCATCAAATTTATACTCTGAAGCTCCAGACGGTGTCCCCGAACATCCCGTATCGATCAATACTATCACCAAAATTTCTATCAGCAATTTTTTAGGCATGTCTCACTTCGTACGAGTTGGTCATCACCTCGTACGAGTTGGCCATCACTTTGTACGGGGTGTGTTCTCCTCATGCGAGGTGGTCATCTCGTACAAACGAGATTGAACACCTTTCGATCCAGAATCTTTATTTCTTCAAATTTCGAGATGATTCCACCACAGATCTGGTCAAAAATGATTTTCTAACAATCCTATAAGTTTAATTTTAGTTTTTGACTGTGGATTGGGTCTGTTTATTTCATCTTTTGCATCAAAAACCATCCTGAGTCCATAATCCATGAGCGTAGGTGATAACCGTAGCTCTGATACCAACTGAAGGTCCATAGTTCGGCGGTTCTAGCGGAAAGTTTGGGCAAAACATAACCGATTTGGTAGAATGTTATTAAGAAAGGAGTAGAAACAGAATCAACGGAAGCATATGTTCATTCATACCGAAAGAGTATACATCTTGACAGACTGGCGAAATCCTGGAGAAATTCCGCCAGCGTCTCCCATCTGGGAGCTCCAAAAACTTACATCACAAAGAACACACGATGCTATTTATAGACAAGATTGACAACTCGTATGAACTAAACATTGACTTCGTACGAAGTGCTACGAAGTGACTCCTCTTCGTATGAAGTGGTACTAAAAACTTCAATCTGTTCGCACTTGGGTCGCGTGTTCGTATATAATCTATACAATATTCAACACACGCTCTATCTAGCCTATTTGTAAAGTGACGGACACAAAAGTGCATCAACAACCGCAACCATGAGAATGTAGTGGTTGAATGCATTGATTTGCAATATACTTTTGTGATGAAAATGTTGTGCATGAACCCCCCGCATTTGTTCCAGAGTTGAAACAAAACAGATTAGAAAAGTTACTCACCGAAGAAATTCCAGAATTTGTTCCATGTCATATAGGTATGTCAGAGTCTAATAAGGAGCCAAACAAAGAAAGCAGTTGTGAAGACTCAAGCACAAAAAGTGACGAAGGAAGCTCAAGTGAAGATCAAGGATCAAATGCTTCAACAGACATTGAGAATGATGAAAATTGCATAGAAGATGAGAGTCGTCTAAAAACTAAGAAATCAAAAGATCAAGCTCCACTGCATCATTAGTCAACACATCATGCAGTTCAAGACTCTCATCACATACATCATCTTCCAACGCATCAACCTCTAAGAGGAAAATAACTCGTTGCACTAAATATTTTCATTGTGGTCATTTAGGACAAACTGCAAAAGCAAGAAATGTTCTAAAGCAGATCAAAATTTTGCTAAACATTTCACAGAGCAATTTGATCATTTTAAAAAATCAATAAGGGATTTGTTAAAACAAATTGTTTTTGGAAAAGAAAAGAAGATATTCTCAAAGAAAATCATGATAAATTGAAAATTAAACAAGTCTGGGTTCCGAAAACTAACTCGTACATTTTCTTCTTTGTTTGTTGTTGTATAACAGAATAAAATTCAAAAATAACTTCGAATTCTAGTGGAGTACATTTGACACGTCTACAGTGGAACTCTAGGCATATGACGGGCTTAAAGGTAAACTTGCGGAATCCGTTTGCATAGGTGACCATTATAGACAAGTTTGTTATTGTTTAATCACTGTTTCATTGATTAGTAAACGTTACCGCTCCTGGAAACACTTGGACAGAGCTTCGCCGTCCAGGTTACAAAATATCTGACTGTTACAAATGAAAACACAAGACTCACTATATATAGGCATGACAAGTTCGCTTGAAAGTGACATGGCCAACTTCGCCCGAAGTTAACTTCGGGTGAACTTGTCCTTCACTATACAAGTTCGGGTGAACTTGTCCCTAGACATATATAAACTTCGACATTTCACTCCTAAATACTGACTCGATATTATACGAGGACGTAGGCAACAGACATATACATCAACAGACTCCCCCTTGGATGATGCCGTAGTCATCAGTCTTCAATTAAGTTCTAGAGTCTTAAGTATTTTCTTGATTTTTATTTCTTGAATAACTTTAACATCCATGATCTTCAAATCTTCTTCCACCGTATTTTCTTTTCTTGATCTTGTCTTGATAAAACTTTAATCACCATGCTCCCCATTTCTAGGAGCTTTCTATTATCTTCAATCAACGTGTTTTATCCAGCTCCCCTAAGACACTATTTTCTGTTACAAAGTTCTTCAAACTTTCAAATAAAATTTTAGATTCAAACTTTGAAATCTCTCAAAACATCATCATTTCAAATTTTAATCATCTTATCAGTTTTAAACACTCTCAGATATTCAAGTCCAACTTAACCTTGAATATCTGATTTATGTATCAAATTCAACTTAATGACCTTGATTAAACATTTTGACACTAAACTGATGCACTTACCATGTAAGTTTTAAATAAATGAACTTTTAAACTTTTCAGATCAATTTCAATTTTTAGATTTTGTTTAACAACTTTAGACTTTGAAAATCAGCTTTTCACCATCAGTGGTCGAAACTAAAAGATAATATAATCTTTTTGTTTTTATGTAATAAAAATCAAACTCTAGCTATGTACAAACATATTTACAGATATATTTTTGTTAATTTATGTCTAAGGATCATATCAGTTGTTTGAGACATATCACCAGTACTGTTGACCTTTTGATGACTTCAAGTTTTAAACTTCTTTACCTAGATTGTCGATATACTTGTCCACTTAAACTTCGACATATTTCTCAATTGTTCCAAGATATGTTAGTTAGAATTATGAAACTTGACTTAACTATGGTTCCCATCTCAGAATATGCTCCCGTATCAAGATTCCCTAGATTTCATCTTACAGGTGAGTATAGCGTAATTGATATCTATATCTGGGTTGTGCGAGACCTTGAGAGCTCAGGTTAGTACTACCGTACAGACAAAGAGATGAAGGCTCGACTTAAAGGTAGTGTTCCAAATTTGGAATCTTTTGTATTGCAATTGTAGTATCTTTCGATAATTTCAATTGGATGCAGTTTTAGGGTTTTAATGCAAAGGTATTCTACAAGTTCTAGGCCATTGCTTACGCAAAATCAGAACAACTTGTATAATACCCCAGATATCAATCATTTACAAAGACCTCGTATCTCAGAATCAGGCAATCTCTCAAACGAAATTTCGGAGTACTAAGTCCATATATCCGAGAGATGTTGATCCACAAATTAAGCAGTTGTAAAATTTAGTTTATATCTCGGAAACAATCTACTGAACATGTAAAGTCTATCGGCACATCCATAGTAAGACTTGTTTAATTGTTGTCCACTGATGTACTATCATTTCCTTTTTGACACAAAACTCTTTTTGCATTTTTTAATGTTTTTGTACATTTTGCATTTAATATGTTTTCGGATTTTCTGAAAATTTTTTCTACCCCTAAAATTCAAAAACATATTTTTGGAATTTTTTATTTATAGACAAACATTGAGCAACTGGTGAGAATCACTTCAATTATCCATCCATTACTGCTTCACAATTTATCTTTTAAACTCTCCCCCCTCATGATGACAAAAACCTTGACACTTTTGTGTTAATAAAATATTTATATCCCTGAGTTTCGTCTGTTCAACAGTGAGGGTTCTGTGAATTTTTTTTCAAATTTTCTTCAAAAATTTGTAAAATTTTCAAGTAAACGTTATTAAAACATGTTTGCGGAAAATTTTTCTCTAAAAATTTTCAAAATTTTAAAGTAAACGTTTTTGGATTTTTGACATTTTGTAAAAATGGCCTTAATATAGAACTTGATAACCCGGCCCTTCGTTAATGTGTGCCACAAAACTCCATTCTTAGTAATTTGCTTTTATCTCGGAAGTTCCGGCACAAAAATTCAAATAATTAGTTGTATAGTGACACCCAAGCCGTTTCAGTCTTAGTCGTTGGTTCTTCAACCTTAATATTGATTTTCTTTTCACAATCAGGCTTATTTTGGACTTACTCAAGTTTCGAAAAGTCCTCTAAACTTTCAATTTTCACTGATTGTATAACTTTTTTTTCTTTCACCAACCATGTTTGATTTTTCATTAAAGCTTTATTGAAATACAATGTAGAAACTTTTTGTTCACCACAACTCCAGGATTCACCTGTTTCAAAATTTGAAAACTTAGTAATAACTGGTTTCACCTTGTTTGTAGTTTTTGTACATTGTTTCCAAACCTGAGTTGGTACTTTCAAATCTACAGAATTTTTCTTATCAATATGTACAGGTTTAGGATTAAATTGTGGACATTTTCTAGCAATGTATCCAATTACTCCCCAGTTATGACACACCCTGTTATCATATCGATCCTATTTATCAAACCATACACTCAAATCATAACATTGATTTTGTTATGATTTGAAGTGTGGTAGCCATCTTTCCTGTTTTTTCTATAAACTTGATTTGACTTTGAAGCACTGTGGTCCGACCTGTACCACTTATTTTCAAATTTTTACGAGTTTTGATTTTCAAATTTTTGTTAATTTTTATTATGATTGGATGATCGTACCGATGAACTTTTATTTTTCTTTTGAAACCTTTTAAAATATTTAAAACTTCTTTTTTCCTTTTGTTTTAGTTCTCCATTCTGCTTAAAAGGTTTTTGCGTTGAGCATTCACCTTTTTCAATAGATTGTAGAACAGTTTCTTGAAATTTCTCTTTTAGTTTTAAAAATATTTCACTTTTATTATTTTTATCACATTCATCGTCGGTATCATCATCACAATCCTCAATTATAACATCATCATAATTTGTGACACTGTCACTTATTGGAATTTTATTTTATTTTCATTGATCGGTTTTGAACATATATGATCTAACATTAATGACGAGGTCACAAAACATTTTTAATTTCTTTTCTAAATCAACAATTTTATTTTTATCATTCTCAACTTCTTGTTCAAATTTTCTGATTTTTTTCAATATGCGAGTTTATTATATTTTTTTTTTCAAAATCATTTTTATTTAGAACAAAGTTTTTATTTTCTAAAACTTTTATTCTATTTTCAAAAATCTTTTCATTTTCTTTTAACTTTTTATTTTCTACTGTCAAACTCTCCAGTTGGTCAAGAGTTTAGCATTATCTGCTAGATAATCACTAAAATCTTCATCATAGACTTGGCAGATTGGTTTAGAACTTGAAGACTCGTTTGTAGATATACTTGAAACTTTTTCTTCACAGTTCTTTACCATCATTCTCTCTGTTTATCCGATCATTTAAATTTTGTGCTTCTATATCATTTCCTTGATCACTGACTAAACCCGCAAAAGAATGATCAACTTCAGAATTATTATCCTTCCTTAGTTTTAAAACTTTAATATTCTCAATTACAGGGATGTGATCGCAAATGTTGCTCATAAATTCATAAAGATGATTGATGCAAAATCTAGGTTTCTTTTTTACTTCTTTCAAGAAATCATCCGATTCTGATGGTAATGCATCTTTCAATTTCGAAAACTGATCTTCAATACGGATATTACACCCGTAGTTACCTTTAAATGATTAACCATGACACATCAACGTTTTACTAGCACAATTACAGATTCATCCTTTTTGCATTTAAACATTTCAAATATTTTATACCAAATGGTTATACGTTCATCATGATTCAAATCAGAAGACAACCCTTCCCAATCTTCATTTCTTCAAAATCAATATCTTTTATTTCCGACACAAAATTTGGTTTTCAAAGACTTCATATAAGATTTGACTTTTTAATCTACAATATTAACGTATCGGTTCGCTAAAAACGTTTAAAATTTTTCGAAAAACTGTTTTTACCCGATTATGGTTTTAAAATGGTCTCGTCGATACGAATCTAACGATATATAATGTCCGAGACGTTTTTCTGAATTTTCATGCCTTTTTTTAGAAGAACTTCGTCCGAACTTGTAATGGACAACTTCACGCGGAGTTGTTCACTTTTGGACAAGTTCGGGCGAACTTGTACACTTTTGTACAACTTCGAGCGAACTTGTATACTTTTGGACCTTTTTTAGAAGAACTTCGTCCGAACTTGTAATGGACAACTTCACGCGGAGTTGTTCACTTTTGGACAAGTTCGGGCGAACTTGTACACTTTTGTACAACTTCGAGCGAACTTGTATACTTTTGGACAAGTTCGAGCGAACTTGTACACTTTTGTACAACTTCGAGCGAACTTGTATACTTTTGGACAAGTTCGAGCGAACTTGTACACTTTTGGACAAGTTCGAGCGAACTTGTTAAGTAAGTTCGGACATAATGAGTTTCCAAAACTTGATTTTTTGTAAATTTCGACATGATTTTGATCGTTTTATCTCTGATCTTTTCAACGGTTTTAGTATGATGGATATTACGTATTATACTGGTAAATCAGTCAATTTTATCCGTGTAGTGTCCAAGAAAAATTTAAAAAGAACGAAATGAGTAGAAAATGAGATGTTCTATGTCCAATGTCTTCAAATTAGGCCAATCCTGCTCTGATACCACTTGTAAGGTCAGTTGTATGAATCGTTCAGGTCCTAATTTGGCAAACCTAAGGTAAACGTGCGGAATCCGTTTGCATAATTGTGGACAAGTTTGTTACTATTTAATCATTGTTTCATTGATTAGTAAATGTTACAGCTCCTAGAAACACTTGGACAAGTTCGGGCGAACTTGTACACTTTTGTACAACTTCGAGCGAACTTGTATACTTTTGGACAAGTTCGAGCAAACTTGTACACTTTTGGACAAGTTCGCGCGAACTTGTTCAGTTCGGACTGAATGAGTTTCAAAAACTTGATTTTTTGTAAATTTCGACATGATTTTGATCGTTTTTAGCTCTGATCTTTTCAAGGGTTTTAGTATGATGGATATTACGTATTATACTTGAAAATCAATCCATTTTATCCGTGTAATGTCCAAGAAAAATTTAAAAAGAAAGAAATGAGTAGAAATTGAGATGTTCTATGTCCAATGTCTTCAAATTAGGAAAATCCTGCTCTGATACCACTTGTAAGGTTCGTTGTACGAATCATTCAGATCCTAATTTGGCAAACCTAAGGTAAACGTGCGGAATCCGTTTGCATAATTGTAGACAAGTTTGTTACTGTTTAATCACTGTTTCATTGATTAGTAAATGTTACAGCTCCTAGAAACACTTGGACAAGTTCGGGCGAACTTGTACACTTTTGTACAACTTCGAGCAAACTTGTATACTTTTGGACAAGTTGGAGCGAACTTGTACACTTTTGGACAAGTTCGAGCGAACTTGTTCAGTTCGGACTGAATGAGTTTCCAAAACTTGATTTTTTTTGTAAATTTCGACATGATTTTGATCGTTTTTAGCTCTGAGCTTTTCAAGGGTTTTAGTATGATGGATTTTACGTATTATACTTGAAAATCAGTCCATTTTATCCGGATAATGTCCAAGAAAAATTTAAAAAGAAAGAAATGAGTAGAAAATGAGATGTTCTATGTCCAGTGTCTTTAAATTAGGCCAATCCTGCTCTGATACCACTTGTAAGGTCCGTTGTACGAATCGTTCAGGTCCTAATTTGGCAAAACTAAGGTAAACGTGAGGAATCCGTTTTCATAGGCGACATTGTAGACAAGTTTGTTACTGTTTAATCACTGTTTTATTGATTAGTAAACGTTACAGCTCCTGAAAACACTTAGAGCTTCGACGTCCAAGTTACAAAATCTCTGACTGTTACAAATGAAAACACAAGACTCACCATATATAGGCATGACAAGTTCGCTTGAAAGTGACATGCCTAACTTCGCCCGAAGTTAACTTCGGATGAACTTGTCCTTCACTATACAAGTTCGGGCGAACTTGTACTTCACTATACAAGTTCGGGTGAACTTGTCCCTAGACATATATAAACTTCGACATTTCGCTCCTAAATACTGACTCGATATTATACGATGACGTAGGCAACATACATATGCATCAACACACAAGTCTTTGACAAAGGAATATATGTGCTCTTCAACGATGTAGAATGCATCTTTCTCAAGCCTGGCTACTCTGTTCCTCCGAAAAGATTATACTTACAACTCCGCCTCAAAACAATACTTATGTTCTTAATATGAAAAATGCCGAATCTGCTAAACAAATGACCTGCTTAATTTCTGAAGCATTAGAATCGGAATCACTGCTTTCGCATAGGCGAATGGGGCATGTAAGTTCAAATATATGAATAAACTTTTTAAATTAAATTTAGTATGAGGTTTACCTATAAAAGAATTTCCTTTTTCAAAAAAATGTATTGCATGCGCCTAAGGCAAACAACACAAAGGCTGCCAAGAACATGGCATTGTTTGCCCCCATAACCTCTGGTGGTTAAAACTCTTAGGCTGCTAGTGCATCTTACATCTTACTTTAATGCTTCTACAAGCTCTGCAAAGGCTCCACAGTCTAACGAAAAGACTACTGTGGTCGTTGATGCTCAAACTCTCAAGATTTCTACTGAACATGTGGCATTGTTTAACACCTTCCTGAGCTGTTATGAAACTCTTATCCCAGGAGAGCTAAAACGAGATTTCTTTACAGCTGAAAACATGTATCAGGTAGATCCAGATGATATGGAGGAAATGGACTTGAAATGGCAAATGGCGATGATCACCTTAAGGCTGAAGAAGTTCTAAGATATAATGGGAAAGAGGCTGTCACTTGGGAAAACTGGTTTCGACAAGTCCAAGTTGCGATGTTACAACTTCAAGAATTTAGGGCACTTCAAGAGAGACTGTCCGTTGCTCAAGAATGAAAACACTAAGACAGCCCCACTTATAAGGCCAATTGCTATTAAAGGAAATGAAAATGCTGCTGCTAACACTCCAAAGGATTTGGTGGTGGAAGACTATGATTGGGCCGAGGAGATTGCTAAAGGAGAGGATGAAGTCAACAAAGCTTTAATGGCAAAGATATCCACTGGATCAGCTCCACGTACATCAAACTTTCTTGGCAACAAAAATGTAGGTATTCCCAAGGGAGACGAATTTGCTGACAAAGGACTGAAGCGCTTCGTCAACACAACCAAGCCTGCAGCTGACAAAGGAAAGGTAGAGACTGGAAAATCTAAGTCAAAGAAGAAAGTTCAAGAAGCCGGCAACAGTGTCAAGAAAGATAAAGAATAAGCCTCTAAAGCAGCAATAAATGCCGAGTCCGCCCAAGAGATGCAAGAAATGGACCCGGTAAACAACATACCCTACGAATTCAAAGTCAAATTGTGCTTACACCCGTGTCTCAATGTTGTGTCTCATTATAAATCTCTCAACCATGACCTAATCAGAGAAAAAGAAAGAGTTTTGGAATTTAACAAAGAACTAAAGCAGAATGAAGCTTGTTGGGATTGAACCCTACAAAAGAACAGATGGTAAAAGCAAAAACAGGTCTGTTCTATATGATCCAGAATAAACAAAGTTTAGATTCACTCCTTTCAAAGACCAGCTACCAAACCGCTGCTAGTTCTAACAACTGCCTTGTGCAAAAGCTCTGCCAGTTATAAAGACTGTTGTATCACCAAACCTCGGATGGGTCAAAGATCTGCGAGAAGTTAAAGGTCTGCTGGAAGTCAAAGGTCTGATCATCCTCTGAAGAACATCTGCCAATATCTCATCAGAGTTTATGCCTATCAGTGGTTAGGGTCATCAGTTCTTTGCTATCAGTGTTTTAGGTTAGGCAGTGGTTAGAGTTTGTTGTTGCTGTTAGATGTCACTGTCAAGATGATGTCAGCATAGACTATCAGTGGTTAGGATTGTACTATAAATAGACATTGCTTGTACTATTCTATCTAGCTTTTTCACACTTATACTGTATTGTACAATCTTTTGTGTGTGTAGCTCGGTCTGAGGGGGAGTTTAGTGATTCATACATGTAAGTTACTTTGTAATCATTTCAATCTTTTGAGTAATGAAAACATGTTATGATGAAAACTATTCTCTCGTTGATTGTGTTTAAAGTTTTAACTGTTCTTCAGCTGCAAAGGTCTTCATGTTTTATCAGTTGGTTATCAATTGGTTAAAACAATACAATCAATCCAAACTCAGATCCTGACAAAGCTGCATATTAGAGAAAGTTGAACTCAACTTTAGATTAGATGCAAACTTTAAAAGAATTTGTTTTTCAGAAAGATTTTCTTATAAACGATTCAATAGAAAGACTTGAAAAATCTAAAAATGAAAACAATAAATTGCAAATCATAATTGATAAATGGATTGTAAGCAAAAAGACACTAGTTGATATGAAAAACTGCCAACGACCAACATACGTTAAAGATGGTATTGAGTACAAAGATAAGCTTGGGAACCAAAGAAAAATCTTTCCTTCTCCTCACATCAAAACTATGTACCCATGCCAACTCCTCATCCAGCATCTCCCCTCTAGGAGCTGCGAAAACATACATTACAAAGAACACACGACGCTATTTATAGACAACATTGACAACTCATACGAACTGAACATGAACTTCCTACGAAGTGGCAGCACTTCGTGCGAGGTGACTCCTCTTCGTATGAAGTGACCACTTCGTACGAAGTGACACTAAAAAGTATGTTCCGTTCGCACTTGGGAAGCGTGTTCGTATCTGCCACTTCAATCAAGGTATCTTTCGATGTCGTAGAACGCGTCAACAAATTCCTCCTTAATTGATGACACGGGTTTGCATTATCAACATTGAATTCCCCCTGAAATCTCCAGTTCAGATCTTTGTTTGCACCGTTTCCAACCTCCTCTTATTTGCTTGATTGACAAATTTTCCCGAATATACACAAACTTGAAACTAATCAATGCAGCTTCTCCGTTTCAACTTAACTGCATCCAAGTTCGGTTTAACGCACTCCTCCTGTGCTCGATCCTCTGATCTTCTAAACCCACCTGACAATTGATAGAAACTTCGAATTACCACGCCGGCAAACTTCAAATCAATGAATACCCGTGAAAATCTGAAATCCCGATTTCCGTAATCAACAGTTAAGCATACTCATGAAGATTGATTAGCAAATCGGAAATCTACTCAATTAGCAAATCTTCATCGGAATCAATTTATCTATCAATATGCAGTAACCTCTTCTTCTTCATTCAAGACCAATAATGTAATCTTCGCTTTTCATGACAATCTCAAATGGATAGTCTATTTTGTGACCAACTGGTACACTTGATTGTCTGAAAGATCCATTATATCATCTTCTTTAGCCATGAATACTCGTACAACCCAGAGCAACTGAAACTACAAAACATCCTCGTCAACTGGAATACTCATGAAAACAGTTCATTTGCCTTGCAGAGTTAAAGATAAGAAATCGTGTGTGCTTCGACCAACATATGAAGACTTTGGCATCACCCAACCATGGCCTTCGAATCTGATAAACAACTCCTCCAAGACTCAGTTGCGCACCCCACTTTTACAAAAAGTAGACATCAACTTGATCTCATCACTAATGAACTCAAACTACACTTTGATCTTGTACTGAAAAATCCCAGACCCATTGTATCAATAAATAATCTGCAGTCGGAAAACCACCTAAATACAGTTGCAACATCATGAATTTCAAAAATGCCGGAATCTTCGTATATACGTGAAATTTTTATTCCCCCTCATTTTTTCAAATTCTGATGGTACTAAATATTTTCACTGAAATTTCTCCTCAAATCTGGAAAATCAGTTTTCATCAAATGCGGATTTTACATTAAAGCCCATTAGTAGTCACTATACCAAATGATCATCAATCGGCACAGGTATCAGTGTCTACCCCGTTATCTTCAACATTTTGTGACTGTATCATCAAATTTATACTCTGAAGCTCCAAACGGTGTCCCCGAACATCCCGTATCGATCAATATTATCACCAAAATTTCTATCACCAATTTCTTAGGCATGTCTCACTTCGTACGAGGTGTATGATCACTTCGTACGAGTTGGTCATCACCTCGTATGAGTTGGCCATCACTTTGTACGGGGTGTGTTCTCCTCATGCGAGGTGGTCATCTCGTACAAACGAGATTGAACACCTTTCGATCCAGAATCTTTATTTCTTCAAATTTCAAGA
Source organism: Scalesia atractyloides (assembly GCA_947069175.1). NCBI lineage: Eukaryota > Viridiplantae > Streptophyta > Magnoliopsida > Asterales > Asteraceae > Scalesia > Scalesia atractyloides. The sequence goes on along the minus strand of CAMTDV010000010.1, from coordinate 49,725,020 downwards.
TGATTCCACCACAGATCAAAAATGATTTTCTAACAATCCTATAAGTTTAATTTTAGTTTTTGACCGTGGATTAGGTCTGTTTATTTCATGTTTTGCGTCAAAAACCATCCTGAGTCCATAATCCATGAGCGTAGGTGATAACTGTAGCTCTGATACCAATTGAAGGTCCGTAGTCCGGCGGTTCTAGCCGGAAGTTTCGACAAAACATAACCGATTTTGTAGAATGTTATTAAGAAAGGAGTAGAAACAGAATCAGCGGAAGCATATGTTTATTCATACCGAAAGAGTATACATCTTGACAGGCTGACGACATCCTGGAGAAATTCCGCCAGCGTCTCCCATCTGGGAGCTCCAAAAACTTACATCACAAAGAACACACGATGCTATTTACAGACAAGATTGACAACTCGTATGAACTAAACATTGACTTCGTACGAAGTGCTACGAAGTGACTCCTCTTCGTATGAAGTGGTACTAAAAACTTCATTCCGTTCTCACTTGTGTCGCATGTTCGTATCTAATCTATACAATATTCAACACACGCTCTATCTAGCCTATTTGTAAAGTGACGGACACAAAAGTGCATTAACAAATGCAACCATGAGAATGTAGTGGTTGAATGCTTTGATTTGCAATCTGCTTTTGTGATGAAAATGTTGTGCATGAACCCCCCGTATTTGTTCCAGAGTTAAAACAAAACACATTCGAAAAGTTACTCACTGAATAAATTGCAGAATTTGTTCCATGTTATACAGGTATGTCAGAGTCTAATAAGGAGCCAAACAAAGAAAACTCAAGCACAACAACTTTTGAAAGTGACGAAGGAAGCTTAAGTGAAGATCAAGGATCAAATGCTTCAACAGACATCAAGAATGATGAAAATTGCATAGAAGATGAGAGTCGTCTTGACAAAAAAAACTAAGAAATCAAAAGTTCAAGCTCCATTGCATCATTAGTTAACACATCATGCAGTTCAAGACTCTCATCACATACATCATCTTCCAACGCATCAACCTCTAAGAGGAAAATAGTTCGTTGCACTAAATATTTTCATTGTGGTCATTTAGGACACACTGCAAAAGTAAGAAATGTTCTAAACCAGGTCAAAATTTTGCTAAACATTTCACAGAGCAATTTAATCATTTTAAAAAATCAATAAGAGATTTTGTTAAAACAAATTGTTTTTGGAAAAGAAAAGAAGATTCTCAAAGAAAATCATGATAAATTGAAAATCAAACAAGTCTAGGTTCTGAAAACTAACTCGTACATTTTCTTCAGAATAAAATTCAAAAATAACTTCGAATTCTAATGGAGTACATTTGACACGTCTACAGTGGAACTCTAGGCATATGATGGGCTTAAAGGAAATTTTCAAGAACTTCAGATTCATAGACAGTGATTTCGTTTCTTTCGCCAGCGATGAGAAAGGGGGGAAATAGTTTGGACTTGGAGATGTTGGCTCAGATCCTATAAACTTGGAAGATGATAACTGTGTACCAGAATTGTGCTACAATCTTATGAGTGTATCACAATGTAAGGCCGTTGTACGAATCGTTCTGGTCCTAATTTGGCAAACCTAAGATAAACGTGTGGAATCTGTTTGCATAGGTGACATTGTAGACAAGTTTGTTACTATTTAATCCCTGTTTCATTGATTAGTAAACGTTACTGCTCCTGGAAACACTTGGACAGAGCTTCGCCGCCCAGGTTACAAAATCTCTGACTGTTACAAATGAAAACACAAGACTCACTATATAGGCATGACAAGTTCGCTTGAAAGTGACATGGCTAACTTCGCCCGAAGTTAACTTCGGGCGAACTTGTCCTTCACTATAAAAGTTCAGGCGAACTTGTCCATAGACATATATAAACATCGACAATTCGCTCCTAAATACTGACTCGATATTATACGATGACGTAGGCAACATATATATGCATCAACAGACTCCCCCTTAGATGGTGCCGTAGTCATCTGTCTTCAATTAAGTTCTAGAGTCTTCAATATTTTCTTGATTTTTATTTCTTGAATAACTTTAATATCCATGATCTTCAAATCTTCTTCCATCCTATTTTCTTTTCTTGAGCTTGTCTTGATAAAACTTTAATCACCATGCTCCCCCTTTCTTTGAGCTTTCTGTTATCTTCAATCAATGTGTTTTATCCAGCTCCCCTTTAAGACACTATTTTCTATTACAAAGTTCTTCAAACTTTCAAATAAAATTTTAGATTCAAACTTTGAAATCTCTCAAAACATCATCATTTCAAATTTTAATCATCTTATCAGTTTTAAACCCTCACATATATTCAAGTCCAACTTAACCTTGAATATCTGATTTATGTATCAAATTCAACTTAATGACCTTGATTAAACATTTTGACACTAAACTGATGCATTTACTCAAATGTAAGTTTAAATAAATGAACTTTTAAACTTTTCAGATCAATTTCAATTTTTGATTTTGTTTAGCAACTTTAGACTTTGAAAATTAGCTTTTCACCATCAGTGGTCGAAACTAAAAGATAATATAATCTTTTTGTTTTTATGTAATGAAAATCAAACTCTAACTATGTACAAACATATTTACAGATATATTTTTGTGAATTTGTGTCTAAGGATCATATCAGTTGCTTGAGACATATCACCAGTACTGTTGACCTTTTGATGACTTCAAGTTTTAAACTTCTTTATCTAGATTGTCGATATACTTGTCCACTTAAACTTCGACATATTTCTCAATTGTTCCAAGATATGTTAGTTAGAATTATGAAACTTGACTTAACTATGGTTCCCATCTCAGAATATGCTCCCGTATCAAGATTCCCTAGATTTCATCTTACAGGTCAGTATAGCGTAATTGATATCTGTATCTGGGTTGTGCGAGACCTTGAGAGCTCAGGTTAGTACTACTGTACGGACAAAGAGATGAAGGCTCGACTTAAAGGTAGTGTTCCAAATTTGGAAACATTTGTACAACAATTGTAGTATCTTTCGATATTTTCAATTGGATGCAGTTTTAGGGTTTTAATGCAAAAGTATTCTACAAGTTCTAGGCCATTGCTTACGCAACATTAGAAGAACTTGTATAATACCCCAGATATCAATCATTTATAAAGACCTCGTATCTTAGAATCAGGCAATCTCTCAAACGAAATTTCGGAGTACTAAGTCCATATATCCGAGAGATGTTAATCCACAAATTAAGCAGTTGTAAAATTTACTTTATATCTCGGAAACAATCTACTGAATGTGTAAAGTCTATCGACACATCAATAGTAAGACTTGTTTAATTGTTTTAAACTTTACAAATCCTTAGCATACTGTGATAGTCCACTGATGTACTATCATTTCCTTTTTGACACAAAACTATTTTTGCCTTTTTTTAATGTTTTTGTACATTTTGCATTTAATATGTTTTGGATTTTCTGAAATTTTTTTCTCCCCCTAAAATTCAAAAACATATTTTTGGAATTTTTGATTTGTAGACAAACATTGACCAACTGATGAGAATAACTTCAATTCTCCATCCATTACTGCTTCACAATTTATCTTTTAAACTCTCTCTCCCTCATGATGACAAAGACCTTAAGACTTTTATGTTAATAAAATATTTATATCCCTGAGTTTCGTCTGTTCAACAGTGAGGGTTCTGTGAATTTTTTTCAAATTTTCTTCAAAAATTTGTAAAATTTTCAAGTAAACGTTATTAAAACCTGTTTGCGGAAAATTTTCTTCCAGCACAAAAATTCAAATAATTAGTTGCATAGTGACACCCAAGCCTTTACAGTCTTAGTCGTTGTTTCTTCAACCTTAATATTGATTTTTTTCACAGTCAGGCTTATTTGGACTTTCTCAAGTTTTGGAAAGTCCTCTAAACTTTCAATTTTCACTGATTGTATAACTTTTTTTTCTTTCACCAACCATGTTTGATTTTTCATTAAAGCTTTATTGAAATACAATGTAGAAACTTTTTGTTCACTACAACTCGAGGATTCACCTGTTTCAAAATTTGAAAACTTAGTAATAACTGGTTTCACCTTGTTTGTAGTTTTTGTACATTGTTTCCAAACCTGAGTTGGTAATTTCGAATCTTCAGAATTTTTCTTATCAACATGTACAGGTTTAGGATTAAATTGTGGACATTTTCTAGCAATGTGTCCAATTACTCCCCAGTTATGACACACCCTGTTATCATATCGATCCTATTTATCAAACCATACACTCAAATCATAACATTGATTTTGTTATGATTTGAAGCGTGGTAGCCATCTTTCCTGTTTTTTCTATAAACTTGATTTGACTTTGAAGCACTGTGGTACGACCTGTACCACTTATTTTCAAATTTTTGTGAGTTTTGAATTTCAAATTTTTGTGAATTTTTATAATGATTGGATGATCGTACCGATGAACTTTTATTTTTCTTTTGAAACCTTTTAAAATATTTAAAACTTCTTTTTTTCCTTTTGTTTTAGTTCTCCATTCTGCTTAGAAGGTTTTTGCGTTGAGCATTCACCTTTTTCAGTAGATTGTAGAACAATTTTTTGAAATTTCTCTTTTAGTTTTAAAAATATTTCACTTTTATTATTTTTATCACTTTCATCGTCGGTATCATCATCACAATCCTCAATTATGACATCGTCATAATTTGTGACATTGTCACTTATTGGAATTTTATTTTTATTTTCATTGATCGGTTTTGGACATATATGATCTAACATTAATGACGAGGTCACAAAACCTTTCAATTTCTTTTCTAAATCAACAATTTTATTTTTATCATTTTCAACTGCTTGTTCAAATTTTCTGATTTTTTCAATATGCGGGTTTATTATATTTTGTTTTCAAAATCATTTTTATTTAGAACAAAGTTTTTCTTTTCAAAAACTTTTATTCTATTTTCAAAAATCTTTTCATTTTCTTTGAACTTTTTATTTTCTACTGTCAAACTCTCCAGTTTGGTCAAGAGTTTGGCATTATCTACCAGATAATCACTAAAATCTTCATCATAGACTTGGCAGATTGATTTAGAACTTGAAGACTCATTTGTAGATATACTTTAAACTTTTTCTTCACAGTTCTTCACCATCATTCTCTCTGTTTATCCGATCATTTAAACTTTGTGCTTCTATATCGTTTCCTTGATCACTGACTAAATCTGCAAAAGAATGATCAACTTCAGAATTATTATCCTTCTTTAGTTTTGAAACTTTAATATTCTCAATTACAGGGATGTGATCGCAAATGTTGCTCATAAATTCACAAAGCTGATTGATGCAAAATCTAGGTTTCTTTTTTAATTCTTTCAAGAAATCATTCCATTCTGATGGTAATGATATTCCAATTTCGAAAAATGATCTTCAACATGGATATTACACCCGTAATTACCTCAATTTAAATGATTAACCATGACACAAAAACGTTTTACCAGCTCAATTACAGATTCATCCTTTTTGCATTTAAACATTTCAAATCTTTTATACTAAGTGGTTATATGTTCATCATGATTCAAATCAGAAGACAACCCTTCTCAATCATTCATTTGTTCAAAATCAATATCTTTCATTTCCGACACAAAATTTGGTTTTCAAAGACTTCATACAAAATTTGACTTTTTAATCGACAATATTAACATATCGGTTCGCTAAAAACGTTTAAAATTTTTCGGAAAATGTTTTTAACCGATTATAGTTTTAAAATCGTCTCGTCGATACGAATCTAACGATATATAATGTCCGAGACGTTTTTCTGAATTTTCATGCCTTTTTTAGAAGAATTTCGTCCGAACTTGTAATGGACAACTTCACGCAAAGTTGTTCACTTTTGAACAAGTTCGGGCAAACTTGTACACTTTTGTACAACTCTGAGCGAACTTGTATACTTTTGGACAAGTTCGAGCGAACTTGTACACTTTTGGACAAGTTCGAGCGAACTTGTTAAGTAAGTGCGGACATAATGAATATCAAAAACTTGATTTTTTGTAAATTTCGACATGATTTTGATCGTTTTTAGCTCTGATCTTTTCAAGGGTTTTAGTATGATGGTATTACGTATTATACTTGAAAATCAGTCTATTTTATCCGTGTAATGTCCAAGAAAAATTTAAAAAGAAAGAAATGAGTAGAAAATCAGATGTTCTATGTCTAATGTCTTCAAATTAGGCCAATCCTGCGCTGATACCACTTGTAAGGTCCGTTGTATGAATCGTTTAGGTCCTAATTTTGCAAACCTAAGGTAAACGTGCGGAATCCGTTTGCATCATTGTAGACAAGTTTGTTACTGTTTAATCACTGTTTCATTGATTAGTAAATGTTACAGCTCCTGGAAACACTTGGACAAGTTCAGGCGAACTTGTACACTTTTGTACAACTTCGAGTGAACTAGTATACTTTTGGACAAGTTCGAGCGAACTTGTACACTTTTCGACAAGTTCGCATGAACTTGTTCAGTTCGGACCGAATGGGTTTCCAAAACTTGATTTTTTATAAATTTCGATATGATTTTAATCGTCTTTAGCTCTAATCTTTTCAAGGGTTTTAGTATGATGGATATTACGTATTATACTTGAAAATCATTTTATCTGTGTAATGTCCAAGAAAAATTTAAAAAGAAAGAAATGAGTAGAAAATGAGATGTTCTATGTTCAATGTTTTCAAATTAGGTCAATCCTGCTCTGATACCACTTGTAAGGTCCGTTGTATGAATCGTTCAGGTCCTAATTTTGCAAACCTAAGGTAAACGTGCGGAATCCGTTTGCATAATTGTAGACAAGTTGTTACTGTTTAATCACCGTTTCATTTATTAGTAAATGTTACAGCTCCTGGAAACACTTGGACAAGTTCGGGCGAACTTGTACACTTTTGTACAACTTCGAGCGAACTTGTATACTTTTGGACAAGTTCGAGTGAACTTATACACTTTTGGACAAGTTCGAGTGAACTTGTTCAGTTCGGACTGAATGAGTTTCCAAAACTTGATTTTTTTGTAAATTTCGACATGATTTTGATCATTTTTAGCTCTGAGCTTTTCAAGGTTTTAGTATGATGGATATTACGTATTATACTTGAAAATCAGTCCATTTTATCCGTGTAATGTCCAAGAAAAATTTAAAAAGAAAGAAATGAGTAGAAAATAAGATGTTCTATGTCTAATGTCTTCAAATTAGGCCAATCCTGCTCTGATACCACTTGTAAGGTCTGTTGTACGAATCGTTCAGGTCCTAATCTGGCAAACCTAAGGTAAACGTGCAGAATCTGTTTTCATAGGCGACACTGTAGACAAGTTTGTTACTGTTTAATCACTGTTTCATTGATTAGTAAACGTTACAGCTCCTAGAAACACTTGGACAGAGCTTCGCTGTCCAGGTTACAAAATCTCTGACTGTTACAAATAAAAACACAAGACTCACTATATATAGGCATGACAAGTTCGCTTGAAAGTGACATGGCCAACTTCGCCCGAAGTTAACTTCGGGAAAACTTGTCCTTCACTATACAAGTTCGGGCGAACTTGTCCTTCACTATACAAGTTTGGGCGAATTTGACCTTCACTATACAAGTTCAGGCGAACTTGTCCTTCACTATACAAGTTCGGGTGAACTTGTCCCTAGACATATATAAACTTCGACATTTCGCTCCTAAATACTGACTCGATATTATACAATGACGTAGGCAATAGACATATGCATCAACACACAAGTGTGTGACAAAGGAATATATGTGCTCTTCAACGATGTAGAATGCATCTTTCTCAAGCCTGGCTACTCTGTTCCTCCGAAATGATTATACTTACAACTCCGCCTCAAAACAATACTTATGTTCTTAATATGAAAAATGCCAAATCTGCTGAACAAATGACCTGCTTAATTTCTGAAGCATTAGAATCGGAATCACTCCTTTCGCATAGGCGAATGGGGCATGTAAGTTCAAATATATGAATAAAATTTCTAAATTAAATTTAGTAAGAGGTTTACCTATAAAAGAATTTTCTTTTTCAAAAAAATGTATTGCATGCGCCTAAGGCAAACAACAAAAAAATCCGCACAAGTCCAAAGCAGTGAATAAGATAACTGCACCATTGCAATTGTTACACATGGATCTTTTTGGTCCTATTAGTGTTAAAAGTATGGCTAAAAGTTCTTATTTCTTGGTGATTACAGATGTATTTTCTCGATTTTCATGGGTTTATTTTCTTGAAGCTAAAAGTGAGACCCCTTTCATCCTAAAGACTTTCATTCCTATGATCGAGAATGTCATCAAACTGAGGTTAAGTTAGTCAGAAGTGATAACGAGTCTGAATTCAAAAATCAAATGTGTATCTCTTTCTGTGAACAAAAAGGAATTCACCTTCAGTAGAGTGCAGCTAGAACTCCTCAACAAAACGACGTAGTGGAACGAAAGAACAAAACACTCATCAAAGCTGCTTGAACTATGCTCGTAGACTCAAGATTACCAATTATCTTCTGGGCGGAAGCAGTCAACACAGCATGCTATGTCTTGGATCGAGTTCTAATTGTTAAACCTCACGAAAAAAACTGCTTATGAACTTCTTTTCAAACGAAAGCCTCTGATAGATTTCTTTAAACCGTTTGTATGCTCATACACGCTTCTCAAAACTCAAGATAATCTAATCAAGTTTGAAGCAGTCGGCGATGTGTGTTACTTCATGGGATATTCATCTACTCAAAAGGCGTATAGAATTTACAACAAAAGAATCAAGATGGTGCTTGAATCATACTATGTCGACTTTCAAGAGGAAACTACACCCACACTGGAAGTTCTCACGATTGGTTTTACGATGTAGATGTTGTGTTCAACACCTTTGACATTCCCGAAATCGTTTCCGAAACCAAACCTGCTGAGACCATTCAAATTGAACCATTTTTCGACTTGTCAGACATTGGCCTCACTCCTTTCACCACTCGTTTCACTCCTTTTTCAGCTGATCCAATTTTTCCCGTAGAAGAAGTAAATAGTGACACTTCGGCTAAGAATGCATCTGCAAATGATGCTTCTTCTTCAAAGACGAATGTGGATGAACCAACTCAGGAAGACGGACCACCAATAATCTATGTGGACAAACACTTCACCAATCTACCTCAACGAATTGAAACCCATACCAACGAGGTTACAAGACAAATCGGAATCATCCTCTTTGAGAACGTCATTGGTAATGTGGAAGCCGGCATGCGAACTCGTGGACAGACATATGTTATTAACAAAGGATTGTACGATGCTTTTCTTTTGCAAAGCATACCAAACAAAATCAAATAAGCTATTCAAGACTCCAGCTAGGTGCAGGCCATGCAGGAAGAACTATCTCAGTTCCGAAAGCTTAAGGTGTGGGAACTGGTTGATCTACTAGATGGAAAGCATCCAGTTGCCACAAGATTGGTTTTCCGCAACAAGATGGATGATCATTGTGTGGTTATCAAGAAAAAGGCAATATTGGTAGTTCAAGGTTTTCGACAAGAGGAAGGAATGATTATGAAGAAGTTTTTACTCCGGTTTCACGGTTGGAAGCTATTAGTATCTTTTTGCCATATGCATCGTACAAAAACTTCAAGGTATTTCAAATGGATGTGAAGAGTGCATTCTTCTATGGTAAGGTGAAAGAAGAAGTTTATGTCTGTCAACCTCGTGGCTTTGAAGATCCACACTTGCCAAAAAATACTACAAGTTAGACAAAGCTCTCTATGGTCTTCATCAAGCTCCTCAGGCTTGGTATGAGACTTTGTCAACATATCTTCTAGAATGTGGATACACAAGAGGAAGAATCGACATGACTCTCTTCACAAAAAGGATCGGAGATGATGTGATGTTGGTTCAGGTTTATGTAGACGATATTATTTTTGGGTCAACAGATGAAGCACTTTGCAAGGCGTTTGAGACAGTGATGAAAGCAAAGCTAGAAATGAGCATGATGGGCGAGCTCACATTTTTCTTGGGATTGGAAGTGAAGCAAAGAGAAAACAGGATCCTTTTTCATCAAGTATGACATTATGTGGGCTATCTGTATTTGTGCCCGTTTACAGACAAATCCTAAAGAATCTCATGAAACTGCGGTTAAACGAATCTTCCGCTATCTGAAAGGAACACCTAACTTGGTCTTCGGTATCATAAAGATAGTCATTTTTTTTATCTTATTGCTTATTCTGACAGTGACCATGAAGGTGGTAAAGTTGATCGCAAATCAGTTTCAGGAGGATGTCAATTCTTGGGGAATTATCTCATATTGTGGCAAAGCAAAAAGCAGATAACAGTTTCCACCTCTACTACTCAAGTTAAATATACGACGGCCTACCATTGTTTTTCGCAAGTTCTTTGGATACAAAACTAGTTGCTGGATTACGGGATCAACATCGTGAAGACTCTAATATTCTTCAACAATGAGGCATGCTAGGAATTGTGAAGAATCCAATCCATCACTCGAGGACAAAACATATCGAGATTCGTATTCATGCGATTCAAGATGCGTACTAAAAGGGATATGTTCAAGTGGTGTCAGTGGATACTACGCAACAGAAAGCCGACATATTCACAAAAGCCTCTGATAAAACTCATTTCAACCAATTGGTAACCTGGTTGGAAATGATCAATTTCCTTGAATGAAATGAACCTTGTTTTTATAAACCATTTGTATATACTCTATCTTTTGTGTTTATAAAAAAAGCTCTATAAAATAAACAAGTATCTTAAAACAGTGCCAACCAAAAGATTTATAGACTATTAAAATTTCATTTTTTGGGCAATGGACATACGAAAATAAAATTTTAGGGGGAAGTTATCAAGAAAAATCAAAAGAAAATAAAAGAAGGATTAATCTCTTTATGACACCTGTTTGTTAAAGAAATGATAGAACACTGCTAACACTTTGTCTATTTTTAAATAGAAAAGCAAGAAAAATCGGGGTGTCAGGAAACGATGTGTCAGTAGATTCATCAACATCATTGAGTAAACTGTGATTAGAAAACAAAGATAAAGAGCACACAAATATTCTGGATACCCACAATATTGTGTATCTTGCGGGTAACACGTTACGACATGTGGCTTAATGATCTTAAATCTTGCATTGACAGATTGCCAAAATCTGAGATTTCGAGACTTTATATTGATTAATCATTCGGGGAGATCATAGTCGCTCTTTTATTGCATCCATATATATACAGACCTAGACACGATTATGATATCTTTTCAAAAGAGCCAAAGAGGCCAAAAACCCTAAAATTGAAAAGGCTCAATTAAACGAGCCGTTCAAAAGTAATCGTACCATAATGAGGTATCTGCCTAACCCTAGTCAGGTCAACATTGGTCATTTTAATTGTACGAAAGTGCATACCTGTTCACCAATGCCCTGACCTTGTATCTCTCAAACGAATGAAATCAATATACTCACCTGTTATGAGGAAACTTTGTGCATACCTTGATCGTGGGGGTATGTCCTGACGTGCGATTCACAGTCATAATATTCTACTTTCCTAGCTTGAGTGGGGGCCATTGCAATTTTTATCAATATTACCACAACGTGATAAAACTTTCACCGAAAGCATGTTGAAATCAGGATGCATGGATTTAAGGGTCAAACATGTGACAATTTTTCTTATGCCTTGATTAGTCAAAACAAAATTATTAACTGACAAGTGTTTCTAGCATGATCATTTGCAGGAATATCAAGAAGTGTTAAACAAAAGAAAAGTGTGAAAAGAAATCCATCGGTTCGAAAAATGAATTTCGGTGTCCAAATCGTCCCTTTTTTATTTTTTTATTTTCCCTAAATTATTTTTTATTTCTGCATAAATTTTTAGCAAAAAAAGAGCACGTTTTCGAGAACGTTTAAAATTTTTTAGCGTATTTTAGTTTGGATTTCTTAGATTTGAAGAATCCTTCGAACTTTATAGGAGCGGCGTATTAAATTTCCAGCTTAATTAACAATTACGCTGGAAAGTAAATTTTTAAATGTATATAAGATCAGTTTTTGAAAACTTTAAACATTCTCAACTATCAACTCTCATCATCTTCTACATACAAAGACTAATGTTATACTCATGTGTAGATTAAACAAGAATGTTAATCGCATCAGAAATGTCATATAGAATAGCATTGTTTAATTGATTGAGCAGTGTGCTTAAGAGATCGTATCATTTGGGCTTGTTGGGGTTTATCAAGAAAATCTTGAAGATGGCGTAATTGATAAAGCCAACATAGTTAGACGAAGACGAAGGGTCGCGAACGCGAGTTCGAGCACCTGGCGTATTTGAAAATACGTTGGGATATCAGTGTAGATGAACATCTAAGTTGATAAAAAAACTCAAGATCTGACCCAATTACGCGACCTACGATCAGCGTAAATAACTCCTTCTAAACCAGCGAATTTGACTAGAACCAGTGAATATTACAACTTTTTTACCTATAGTAATCGGCATGAATATTATTTAACAGACGTATTTAACTTTTAAAACAGTAATTTCACCAGCGTATTTAGCTACATTTTTTATTATTTTTTTATTTTTTTAATATATAAATCTAACTTACAGTTACGTCTCGGAACCCAGATCTCACTTGGGTCGTTTCCGTGTTTCAGAATGGATAAACAAATAGGATGGGATAGAACAAAGAAGCACAATCAGCCAAGCCAACCACACTAGTTCCGCTAGAGGAAGATTTTGAGGACTGGTCATCAAGAAGCAAGATAAACTATGTTGTTTCAGGAAATCCGGTAATCTATCGGATACACATAGAAGAGTTTTGGAGAACCACAAAAGCCAGAATGATAGAATGATTGAAAATCATCACAACAACAGTTCGAAACAAGCAAGTGGTTGTGAACGAAAAAGAATTCGAAAAGTGTTAAGGCTCGGAGACAATTCCAGAGACCCAATGAGGCTGAGTAAAGAAGACATTCTGGAAGGTTTCAGGGGAATGAATTATGTTGGAGATTTCAGAGGGAAAAACGAGATACAAAGGAACGGATTGACAAAAGATTGGCGATTTATTCAGCATACTTTGAGTCTAAGTAAGGTTCACAGAAAGGGGGATATGATGGGTTAAATATGGAATGGTCGGCAACTATGCTAAATTTGGGCACAAACCAGCCCTTCAATATATCTGGTTTGATCTTCTACTGCATGGTTGATAACGCCAACAAAGTAACATGGGCCATGTATCCAAGATTCCTTCAATTGCTTATCAACGATGAACATGAGAACCTACCCCATGATGGAAATCTGTACAAGTTTCAATTACCAACCGGAAGACAAATAATCGAATTGAAGACTGATGAATGGGTCATGTTGCACCACTGGATTTACAGATAGGAAAGGCTTTCGTTGGTTCCCGAGGCCTACAAGAAATATAGAGAAGGTGTAAGGGAGGCTAGGCAAAAGCAAGCTAATGAAGAACAGGAAGTAGAAGTTGAAGAAGAACCCCAATTAGTACGAAAGAAGAAAATGACGGAGATTCTGTTCAGAATTGAAGAACAAAAGGAGCAAGATGAAGCTAGAAAGAAGAAAACTGTTGAACCACAATCATCCACTCCTCAAGACAAAAATCCTTCATCAGAATCCGATGTGCAAGTCATACCACCTCCGACATCATCCACATATAAAGTCACTATGGGGGACCCACCAACAACCAGTGAAGCTGTTTCTCATCAAATAACACCACCAACGAATGTTGAGGAAGCAACCGCCAGCCCAAAAGCTCAAGACAAGGAATGAAGACTCTCAGAGTATGCAACGGTCTAGGGGGGTATTGTTAGAACGTTTTGAGACCATTCGTACTTGAGTTTTATAGTTTAGAGCGTATTTGTAATAGTTAGATACACTTTAGTGGCCAAAACTGAATATTTTGTAATCTGTCATGTCTATGGCGGCTTAATTAGATTCCCAGCGTAATTGTTAATTACGTTGGGTAATCAATTCTTATATATATAATGCACCACTCCTTAGGTTTCCATGTTTCATGGACTAAGGTGGTTTTTGTGTTTATCATTGTGCACTTCTGAGTCTTATGCTTTAATCCAATATCCAAGCTCCTTAATTGTTATTTTCATTATGGGATTACTAATCAACTTTGATTGATTCATCCTTGGTCAAGATTCTTCATCTTATTCTAAATTTTCTTGGTTTTATCACTTTTATCACTCAAACACCTAATCAATAGGCGTTTGTGTGTGTCAATCACTATCACTGTGATCCAAAGCTGATTTGGGACTCACAAAATTTACGACCACACTCTTCCTACGAAGTGTCAAGGGAAAACTAGTTATATTGATAAGTTTTTCAAAACCAAATGGTGATGGTTCAAACCCCATTATAAATATTTAGTTGAATCTTAGGTTGTGAAAAAATAGTGAGTTTCTAGGTGTTAGCATTCTAACGAAAAAATATATTATGTAATTAACTCTCCCACCAAGGTTAAAGGTGGAAGAAAACCCATCTTTTATTCCCATGTACAAAAATTCTTCATAAAATTATAACACATCAACTATACTATAGATGGGTGAATATATCCAATTAAATTAACTAATATATATAACTCAAAGACCACTTGGCTATTGTTGTTGGCGGTAATTGATTAGGCCCAAAGGACCGAGGCCTATCCTGAGTTCTTTAAAGCGGCAGTGGCCCTAAGTGAGGATTAGGGTAAACTATTTGTTCACCAAGTTGGGTAATTAGTAAATAAATTAGTCAAGTTTAGGGTTAATATATCAAGAGCGTTTATGGTATTAAGGTTTTGAGCCTATTTTCTTTAGTATATAAAAAGTGAGTTCTCTTAAATTGTGTGTTTATTCTTTCGATTAATCTATTGTGACTTGAATAGGTATCAATTAAAACAAAAGAAGAAGACTATCGTGAAGGAGGAGTTTGTAGCCGCCGCCGCAAAAACTTCTCAAGAATGCAAGAAGATAGGGGATACCATGCGCCACCATCGAAAGGGAAGGAAACCGGACCTTCTGTTGTCCGGTGTCCAATGTTAACTTCTACGAAGTATTCGGTTTGGGCAATGAGAATGAAAATTATCATGTGTTTAAACAATGCCTAGGAAGCCATTGATCTAGGTAATAATGATGTGGAAAAGAACGACCTAGCCATGGGTCTGATGTACCAATCTTTTCCTGAATCTTAAGTTTACAAGTAGCAAATTAGGAGAACGCAAAAGGCATGTGGGAGTCTATCAAAACCCGTTATTTGGGTGCTGCTCAAGTTAGAGAAACTAAGCTCCAAACCTTGTCAACCAACTTTGACAAGTTGAAGATGAAAGAAATGGAACCGGTGGATGACTTCACCGGCAAGGTAGGTTCTATAGCCACGAAGTCGGCATCTCTGGGAAGAGTTATTGAAGACTCAACTTTGTTAAGAAAATTTCTGAAGACACTTCCAAGATCCAAGTACATCCGAATCGTTGCTTCACTAGAGCGATTCTTATTTTAAAGATGTAATAAGTCAAATCAAGATGTACGAGGAGTGTTTAATGGAAGAGGAAGAACCCTCCTCTAAAAATTAAAGTAAGTTACTACTTTCTAATGGTGAATCATCAAGAAATCATGATATGATTCAAAGGGGCGTGGTAGGGGTGGTGCGCAACGTAGTCGCGACCGAGACAAGGGTCGTGGTCAAGGCCAAGACTGAGGTACAAGTGGACCGAGTCAGATTCAGAACGAAGGTCAGAAATCGGGTAAGAATGATATTTCTAAAATCTTATGTTTAAGAAGTGATAAATATGATCACTTTGCTTCTGGATGCCCCGTACGAAAATGGAAGCACGAACAAGCTCATCTGAATGAGACGGAGGAGAATGATCCGGCTTTATTCATGCACGAGACGGTATTTCTGAATCAAGAAAATCTTATGCCAAAGAGATACGAAAAAGAGTCTCATAGTAATGTATGGTACCTTGACAACGGGGAAACTAATCATATGACTGGGAACAAAAGTTTTTTCTCATAATTAAATGAACATATTACTTGTAGAGTATGGTTTGGTGATGGTTTATTTGTGGGAATTGGTGGTAAAGGTTCAATATTGCTCGAAGGAAAAAACCGGTGAGCAACGTCTTACGACGGACATTTATTTTATACTGGACCTTCGTAGCAATATTATTAGTTTGCGTCAACCAACCGAGCATGAATGTGTTATCCATATGAATGGTGATTACTTGACTATGCGTGACAGATCCGGGAAGCTATTTATGAAAGTTCCAAGAATGAAGAATCGTCTACACAAAATTATATTGAAAATTGGAAATCCTGCTTGTTTACATGCTAAGCTAGAGGATGATGCTTGGTTGTGGCATGCACGACTCGGAAAGGTCAACTTCGAGTCAATGAAGATGATGGCATCTAAAGGGTATGTGAAGGGATTTCTGATTCTTAATCAACAGAACCAGTTTTGTGAATCTTGCTTGGTTGGAAAGCATTCACCATTACTTTTCCCGATGGCAAGCACCTTCAGGGCTACCGAACCATTAGCAATGATTCATGATGATTTATGCGGGCCGATTAAACCATTTACCATAGCCGGAAATAGGTGCGTGTTTGTTTTGATCAATGACTATTGACGATACATGTGGACATTTATGTTGAAACAGAAAGGTAGAGCCTTTAGTTGTTTCAAGAATTTTAAAGCTATGGTTGAAAAACAAACTGGGCGAAAGATTAAAGTTTTACAAACTGACCGCAGAGAAGAAATCACCTCTAGTGCCTTCAATTCTTTTTCTGAAAAAGAAGGCATAGTGAGATATTTAACTGCTCGATACACATAACAACAAATTGGTGTGCTGGAAGTGAAACCAAACCCTAATGGAGATGATGCGGAGGTTGATAAAAGCGAAAGGAGTACCGAATTATTATTGGGGTGAAAGGGCGGGGCATGCTACTTACCTCATCAACCGAACTCCGACACGAGTATTAATGAACCAAACTCCTTATGAAGCTTACAAGGGTCAAAAGCCAAGCGTAAGTCACCTCAGAGTATTTGGTTGCCGAACATATGCTAAAGTGATGGGGCCCAAGTAAAGCTAGATGATCGCTCATGAAAGTTAGTTCACATTAGAGTGGAACCAGCCTCTAAAGCATATCGGTCATATGACCCAATTATCCAGAGAATTGTAGTAAGTCGGGATGTCATTTTTTACGAAAAGGGGACATGGAGTTGGAGTAACTTTTCTCACAATAATGCGAAAGATCATTTTAAACAGGTACTTTTGATGTTTTTATGATATTTCTAGTGCAATGACAAATTCAGCAATTTTAGAGACCAACCAAGTTTTTCTTGACAGTAACAACTCTGTCGCTACAGATTCAACGACAGTTTTGGCAAGGTGTACAAAATCAGAGACAAATTTAGTGACAACAGCAACAAGTGTCACAAATACAGTGATAGATTTAGTGACAGTTTCAGCGACACCTGCAGCATTTGCAACACATTCAGCGACTGAAAATTCAGCTTTAGTGACATAATCAACATCAAATTCGAATTTCGAGCATGGAGATGAAAATCCACCCTTAAGGAGGTCCACAAGACCTTGAGTGCATCCACAATTCCTCAAAGATTATTATGTTGAAGGAACTTCAAACAAAGATGTTAGATATTTGGAGTTACATTTGATCCAATATAAGGAACCAAGAACTTCACAAGAAGCTAAAGAGAATAAAGATTGGGTTAAAGCTATGCGGGCGGAAATTGATTCAATTGAAAAAAAATGGTACATGGTATTTGATGGATCCTACACAGAATATGAATACTATTGGGCTCAAGTGGGTTTTTAAGATATAAAGTAACCTCGGAGGGTACCGTTAACAAGTACAAGGCACGCTTGGTTGCGAAGGGATATGTGCAAGAGCAAGGAGTTGGTTTTGATGAAGTATTTGTCCAACTTGAAATGGTACGTTTAATTTTCGCTTCAGTAGCTTCAAATGTGTGGGAATTGTATTATCTCGATGTAAAAGTTGCTTTTCTAAACAGAGCGTTACAAGAAGATGTTTATGATGAGCAACCTGAAGGTTACAAGAAGCCGGGGCATTAACACAAGATTTACAAGTAGGTAAAAGCTCTGTATGGTCTATGCCAAGTCCCAAGGGCTTGGAACACAAAGTTGGATAAGATCTTGAAGAATATGAAATTCACCAAATGTTCGCAAGAATAAGCCGTATACAAAAGAGTACATCGAAATCCTAGTTGATAATATGTGTCTATGTAGATGATATGATAGTGACGGGAAACAAGACTGACGAGATTTTTGAGTTCAAGCAACAAATGTCAAAGGCGTTCGAATTGAGTGACCTTGGTTTATTAACTTACTATATGGGTATAGAAATATATTCTAACGACCGAAGGGGATTAGTCTCAAACAAGAAGTTTATGCAATGAAATTACTCAAGGATGCAAGCATGCAAGACTGCAACTTAACGCATTGTCCTCTTGATCCAAGCTTGAAAATTAAGTAGGATGCTAATGGTCAAACTATGGATGCTAAAGATTATAGAAGACGAGTTGGTAGCTTAAGGTATCTATATCACACTTGACTGTATCTCGCTTTTTCTGTTGTAGTTGCGAGTCTTTATATGAAGTCTCCTAAGGAATCTCACTATCTTGTCATCAAACACATATTGTGGTACATAGGCATAGTTTCTTGTGCTGTACACTATGATCGAGGTGGAGATTTGGCACTAAAGGGTTTCAGGGATAGTTGCCACACTATCGATCTCGATGATGGTCGAACTACGACGAGTCATGTGTTTTATCTTGGATGTGCACCGGTTATTTGGTGTTCACAATAGCAATAAACTATTGCACTTTCATCATGCGAGGCCGAGTTTATGGCAGCCACCTCAGTGGCGTGTCAAGCGTTATGTTTACGAGGGCTTGTAAGCGAGATCACCGGGAGAAAGGAAGAAACTGTCACATTGTTGGTTGATAATAAGTCCGCTATTGCCTTGATGAAAAATCCAGTTTTCCATGGCCGAAGCAAGCACATACACACTCGGTATCACTTTATTGATAAGGGGCAAGTAAAGACTAAGCTTGTTATGGGAGTGGAGCAACGGGCCGACATCCTTACGAAAGCTCTACCGAAGTTAAAGTTCAAGGAAATGCGGGAACTCATTGGAGTGAAGGACCTTCCCAAATTGAGGTCATCAATTGGGGGGGGGGGGTGAATGTTGGCGACAACTGATTAGGCCCAAAGGACCGGGACCATCTCGAGTTCTCTAAGGGGGCAGTGGCCCTAAGTGAAGATTAGGGTAAAGTAATTGTTCATGAAGTTGGGTGATTAGTATAAATACATTAGTCAAGTTTAGAAAGTTTAGGGTTAAAGTATCAAGAGCATTTATTGTCAATAAGTTTTTGAACCTATTTTCTTTAGTATAATAAAAAGTGAGTTTTCTTAAATTTTGTGTTTGTTTTTCCCATTAATCTATTTGGACTTGAACTGTAACTATGTTTTATAACAACCACTTTTGATTGATATGGTAATAAAACATGGGCGCAAATATATTTTAAGAACTCTGAAGATATATTGTAAAATGTAAACATTAACGAAAAATAGGTAACAACCGGAACATAAAAGACGGTGCAAAATAAAGCGGAATCCAAAGACACCTAGTTTGAAAAAAATAATAATCAATAAATTAGTATAGGTTTGTTTAAGAGCGCTTGTTTGTTTTAACAACAAATTTTGATCACTGACGGATTACTGGAGTATTACCGTGTCATTATCAGAACCACCCGATGATATCCATCTCCACTAGGCAATAATGTCTATACAACAATTCAGGGAATCGAACTCAGAACCAAATGGTCCCTAAACCTTATGCCACCAGTAGATGTCACTAGGCTATAATGCTATGAGGTAAGAGCGATTGTATATGATTATTTTACATTCTAACATTTTTCAAGCAGATGATGAACCTTAATACTTTATTAATCACCTAACCAAGCCACCTAATGCCTAAAAATATATCTTATTGACTAACCATCGCAAGAAATTTGAATAGGTCATTATTACTATTATTATATGTGAGTTGATGGCAAGTTTTACCGACACTATTTTCCCAAATTGCTTGTATATTAACCGTATAATGGGTTCATAGAAAGTAAAACTGAAACCATTTTCAAGGAGACGACGATTTATAGAAACTAGAACGTATAATGGGTTCATACAAAGCAATAATTCAAAAGTTAAAACTGAAACCTTTTTCAAGGAGACGATGATTTTTAGAAACTAGAACTCCAAATATCATCTCATAAATGGATACATCCAAAGACTAAAGTTTCTAGGTCAACCCCTCTGAATCTGCTATTACTCAGTACTCACGCACATTCGAACGCAAAATAAAAAAATAAAAATAAAAAGGAAAAAGATGCTTTCGAGGTGAGTTTTGTACTAAATGACGTTGCTACATCTGAATTTTATGAAAGAATATCAATGCATACGTTACTGATATATATGAGTTTTTAAACACATTTACATCTTACGTACATGTATAAGATGAAAAAAATAATATAAATTGTCTTGCGTGTCTTAAAACTAATTCGTGATGATTTATTGTCAAGCTTGTATTCCGAATACTTTTCTATATGATATGTCAAAAAAAATATTGGATGTTTTTCTTCAAGCAAGGATACGGTACCTGCTAATTTAAATCAATTAATTTAATTAATTACTGGTAATAATTTAAATCAGTTATTGGTACCTGCTAATTTAAAGCAAGTATTGGTAATATTCCACTTAATTTAGAAAACTAAAATAACCTCAATGATATAAATTGAGAGGTGAAATATGGTATTTTAAATATTTAATTATTTTTCATTTTATAAAAACCCCTTTTAACGTCATATAATAAACAAATCAATAAATACAAATAATTATAACTACAACAGAATTATATGATTTAAGTTTAATTTAATAACTTTGGGATGAAATTTATTAAAAACAGGGTTTAATATGTATTTTAGTTAATAATATAAGGGTGTAAGTGAAATAAATCCACCACGGGATCGGTGTGGTTTTTCAATAAAGGGTAAATTTGATTAAAAAAAAATAAAAAGCTACGCATTTTGCTTTTTCTTATATAAAGTTGGGTAAGGTTCAAACACATAGTCTCTTAAAGATAAGAAGTTACCGAAATGGTATCAAACGGATTCCGATTGAACGGTATAAACATCATTATAACTCTCTCGTTGAACTCTGTGATACTAGATTTTAGGTTTTCGTATTCTTAGCTTGTATATTTTAGAATTTTTTTGTTTAGATCACTATGTCTGTTTATTTGGCATTATTTTGTTCTCTTTATTTGCATCATTGTTTGTTTTTGCGGCTCACTATGTGTTTTTTTTCTAGAAAATGAGTTATATTTCTTGGCGTTCTGTTGTATTTTGTGATCAGTTGTCTTATATTTTGCGATTCGTTATGTCTTTGTACCATTCCAGATTTAGGAGACTTTTTGTATAACTTTACCCATATAACCTTTTCTTTGAGAAATTATTTTAACAAAACAAAAATGGTACGTAACGTAAAGTGTGTTAGGTTTTATTTGAAACATGTTTATATTTCTATCTATGTTTTTGTTTTAATTTATTGAAAATCGTTAACTCCACCGTCGTAAAGGACGGATTCTCCCGCTATTTTACACATATAACTATGTTCGCAAATAGACAATCATTTCAAATATATAATCTAACAAAACTTTGAAGAAAATAAAAAAAGTAAACATTAACGAAAAATTGGTAACATAATGAACATAAAAAGAAGTTGAAAAAATTAAACAGTTAAACTATGTTCGAGTTCGAAAAAAATAATAATTAATAAATTATATTCAAAATCGCTTGCTATATAAAAAGTTTAATTTGAACATTTTCAAGCAGTTGATGAACCTAATTAGCCACCTAATTAACCCAATACCTAACGCCTAAAATATATCTTATTGAGTAATAATGCAAGAAACTTGATGGGTCTATATATATATATATCTTATATATATATATATAGGAGAATGATCCGTTAGGATTCACCCTTAATTGCGAGAACCGCGAGAACCACCAAAAAATACCTAAAAAATCTAAAAAACACCAATTTTTTTTTGAAAAAATCGCTATATTTCGTTAACAATTAAAAAAATTCAAAAGAAAAAAAAGTTTTAGTAACATTTATCTATGCACATGTGCATTTTTATCATTTCTTTGACAAATTTCGTAATACATTACAAACAATGGACATGTTAGGATCTGAGTTTGACCTGATTGTGTTGTTTTAAACAAATTGAGCATAAAATAAGATAAAATATATAATACTTTGCAGCGTAATGCGATTTAAAACTTTGTAACACAATCAAATGAGAGATTAGCTTTTATCACACAAAGTTTTCATTACTCAAAAGATTGAAAGGATTACAAGTAATTACATGCATGAATCACTAACGCCCCCTCAGCCCGAGCTCACACAGGTTAGATCGTACAAGATAAGTGTGTGTGTGTGTGAGCTAAATAGAACAGTACATGCACTGTCTATTTATAGTACGATCCTAACCATTGTGGCATCTTTACTGACGTCACCAAGACAATGACATTTAACAAATCTAACAAACTCTAACCACTGCTAATACTAACCTCTGATACAGTTAATAAAATACTTATGCAAAGCACTGATGTTGCTATCCACTGATGTAACTTAGCCACTGATGAAGCTTTATCAGATGTTCTTTAAAGGGTGATCAGACCTTTGACTTCCAACAGACTTTTGACTTCAACAGAGATTTGGTCTTCAACAATATTTACAAACCAACAGAGCTTAGCATTGAGCAGATGTTAGAGCCATCCGATGATAGATATCTTTCCATTGAAGGAAGTTGTGAGTCAAAACTGTTTGTTCTGGATCATTTTAGTACAGACCTGTTTTGGCATTTTATCATCTGTTCTTTTGTAGGGATCAATCCCAACAATCTCCCCCTAGAACAGATGATGCCAAAACTCTTCCTTATTCATGATCTTTATTCTCTCATCAATTTTTTTCCCTGATTTGTCTCTTGAACTGTAGTTCAAAATTCTGGGAATTTTCATCATCTTCATCCCTGCACAGTTGAAGTTCCAGAAGATCTTGAAGGTCAGCTACACCAGGCTTAGTGTATCCTTCCTTGTTATATATTCAACTTTTTCTTTGGACTTGAGCAAAGTCAATACATGTATCTGTTTATCTTTAGTATTTTTGAGTTCAATGGGTTTCTTGGGAGAGGTTTTATTTGTGATGAGTTTGAGATAGGTAAATTGCTTGATAGCCCTTTTACAGTTTCAGCAGGTTGAGCTTGAGGCTTTGATGAACCATCTTCCAATTCATGCAGAGATTGATTTTTGTTGGCCTGTTTACTGCTTCTCTCTGTTTTTCTTCCTCATCCATTTGTAACTGCCTTTTTCTTTGATTCAAGGCTTGGATGGATGCTTCTAAGGCAAGATATGCACTGTAATTTTTAAACTTGTTCCAGTCTAGTGCACTCTGCCTTATTTAAGGATCTTTCTTCATCCTTTCACATCTGATTGCCTCTTGTTTAAGAGCTATGATAGGCGAATCTTTAAACTGATGCTCATATGCTTGATAGGGTTTGTCTCTCATGATAAGCTTTATGAGATCTTTCTTTAGCTCATTTTGAGGATCAGCATTTGACATCTTCTTGTTTAAGTCTCTTGCATAGTCTTCCAGTTTCCTGACTTTGCTTAGCTCTTGCTACTCAAGTCTTGACAAGTAGGCATTACCCTTCCCTTTTCCCTCTTCTTTTGCTATGTTTTTGGCTTATCTGGCTTTCGCTTTCAAATATTCATCAACATTTTTAGGAATTCTGTATCCATGAAGAGATGGGAAGGTTCTTTTGGATGGATCAACCTCTGTATAAAATTGTAACATTTCCTTTTGAACAGCAGCCAGTTCCAGAGGATATGTTGTTTCCAGGGGTATGTTTCTAGAAGGATTGTGACCAGTAGGTGATTGAGTGAGTATGATAGATGTTGGTGATGGTTGAGTGATGAAAGGTTCTGTATTTGTTTGGATAAATGGTGAAGATGATAAAGTATTATGTGCAGATATATCATCATCATTCATTGTGACCTTTCTTTTCCTTGTATACACTAGTTTTGGTGAAGGAGTTTTTGTAGGAGTTTGGGTTATAGGGTGAATATTGATTCTAATAGAAATTTAGAAGTGTTTGTGGAAACCACTATTGTCATAACATCTGGTGTGCCTTTTATAACATCAACATCTGTTGCAGTGTTCTTCAACTTCTTTTGCTCCCTTTTCAAAACCCTATCCTTTGTCTCATTCTGAGATTGGATCATCCTCTTTGTTGCAACTTCATCATTTGCTTGAATTTCCAGGGTTTCATCACCTCCCTTTTTCTTTTCTTTGACAGATGTTTCAGCAGAAGTTACTGAGGACTCTTTTGCAGGCTCTGGCTTTTTCATAGATTCATTTTTCTCCCCCTTTTTGGCATCATCAGTTCTTTCAAAGATAGAAGCGGGGGTAGTGCCAGACACTGTTGTGAGAGCTTCTTTGATAACCTTAAGCTCTGCCTGAGTGTTCTTATATCATGTCTCAACCTCATTTTTGAACCTTTTTACACGTATTTCATGTTGGTGGTCAGCATTTTGGCGTTGTTGTTAAAACAGAGGATATACTTGTTTGATTATATTAGTTGTTTGAGGAGCAGAGGATTGAGCAGTGTTTTGAGACTTTGAAGATTCTAACATCTGTTGCAGCATATTTTTTATATGTGCCACAAATGTCTCAATTCTTGTAACTCTCTCCGTCAAATCTTTAGATTTTTGATCATCACCTAACTTAATAGGATCATCTGAACTCCTACCAGAAGTGGTAGTTATGTCTATGTTATCATGAACAGAGGTTTCAACCCCTGTTTCAAACACAGATGCCCATTTTTCTTGGTACTGGGGACTTCTTTCTACAGCAGAGGTTTCCTTAACAAACTCAACAGTGGTTTTAATACCAGCAGTGGTTGCCATGGTAGCCTTAGTAGTATAAATTGCCTTCAAGGGAGACTTATTTATGAAACTACTATCCAGATGTAAATCAGTGGATTCAACATCTGTAGTAGCTGCTCCACTTGAACTAATTCATGAAATTCAAGTGGTGTAACCTCCTCAGCTGTTTGTGGGTTAGTCAATAGAATTTTATTAGACACAGCCATTGTGGAAGTTATATTCTCAGTAATGTGTTGGTTAGAAAGGCTGTTTTGCGTCTGATTTCCAATGACCTCAAACAGAGATACCAGGGTTGATGTAATTTGAGATGTGGGGAGTGATGTGGAAAGAGAATTTGCCCTGGGAGAAGGACAGTTCAACATACTCTCAAATGAGGGTAATGTTTTAAATTATGGTGTCCCTGTGCTTACAACATGTTCCTTTTTGTGAGGAATCATGAGGAGTTGTGGTTTTGCGTGGAGATCTTTCCAACTGTTGTGAGGAAGTAGCAACAGTGGTTTCTTATGACATTTGTGTTGTCACCGGATTAACTTCTGGGATCTCATCTTCCAGAAGGTCATTTTTGCTAGGTTTGGTGGGCTTGATAAATTCCTTTTTGGTCTTTTTAGTGATTTTTGGTGGGGGGGTTGCATAGCAGTGGTTAAACTATTGTGGTCACCAAGAGCCGTAGGCTCAGCAGCTGAGGTCTGAGGAGTAGATGTGGACTCATCCAAATTTTGCTCAGACTCCCTTGCTTGTGTTTTAGAAACTTTTGACTCTTTGTTCATAAGGCGAGCAAATGTTTCGGACGTTAAGCTGTTTATTTGAAAAGGTATGCCCTGCTTAAGAACATGTACACTCTCTTTTGGAATTTTCTGTTGTAAATAATAGCTTAAAAATCTTGGAAATAACAAGAAAGCATTTGCTTTATTGTTTTTCACATTTTCCAGATTTTTTACCAAATCATTAAACAATGCTTGGGAGTAATTATAATCAGTTTTAAACATAATAGCATACCCCAAGTATTGAATTTTTAAAGGTATTTCGTTAAAACCAGTTGTTTTATTTGAAACACAGGTGAGGAGGGTATGAAACAAAAACTTCATAGGAGGTGGAAATTTTCCTTTATCCATAGTAGCGTTTGTTAACTGTCCTGTATACCCTCTTTCGATCAAATCGGTTTGATACTCATCCTTAGGGAAAGAGATTTTACCTGCTAGATCGTCCATCTGAAAAACTTCTGAGATGGTTTGTGAAGTTATTGGAACCATGATACCTTCTACGTTAGATGAGATTGCCCAAGGCTTTTCGTTTTGAATTTCAAGTTCTGCATTAGCCCAGAAATCTCGTAGGGTGTCTTGATAGATTGGAGCATTACAAGAGAGCAAAGTTTTATTCTTTGATGAAGACAGGGTATCGATGATAGTGAAAATATGTGTTTTTCTCTGTCTTTTCAAAGGTACAGAGATAATTGTGTGGATGTTTGATGATAAGAATGTGTTTTGGTGGTTAATGGACGATTTCTTCTATTATTTCGCTTTGGGAGCCTTGATCTTGAGAGAATGGTTTTGAATTTTGAAATCGCATAGTGAAAGTGAAACCTCTGTTTGGGGATAGAAACAAGGTTTTATAGGGTTTTCCAAAAAGTGATGATGACGTGGCATCTGATGCAACGACTGTCGAATAACATCTGTCCACGTGTACCCGCTGATTGACAATGGAAGATAGTTGTTTGGCTAACCACTATTAGAGTAAACTATCAGTGGTTATGACCAACTTTAACACTATCAGAGGATACATAACAGTGGATAGATTTTTCTAAGGGAACAGTGTTTTTGTGCTATCAATGCTTTGAACAGACTTTGAAGATTTATTGAAAAATTCAATTTTAAAACTATTTTTAAGGATGAATTTTAATTTTCTAAAAACATTTTATTGCTATTTACACATGGACTACAAAGAGATTTGCTTTCAATCCATGTTTTAGCATTCCAAGCCTAGATTATCAGACTGTCAAAAGTGTGAGCATCAAGTGCTTTTGTCAACACATCTGCCAGTTGCTCCTTGGTATGGACATGTTATAAAGAAATCAAACATTTTCCATAGCAATCCCTCACAAATTGATGTCTGATGTCAGTGTTAAATTTTTGGAAGCCCCTTCTCTAGATAGAATTTTGATGAAGATTGTGATTGCCTACAAGTTTAGTCTTGACAAGAACATTTCACATGGCCTTACTGGAATTTTCATGATAAAAGTTTTTGAAATTTTCAATCAAGATCTCTTTCACACACTGGCCATGGTGTTAAAAACACTTTTTAGATCCAGCAGTGGTTGAGTATCCCAGATGGTAAACACAATCTTTTTTACAGTAAATTTGAGATTATCTTGACTTATTTTATAATTTGACCCTGACCATCATAAAAATTTCTTTTGATCCATTATCAAGGAAAAGTAACTTCATTCTCTCTAAAAATAGAACGGTTTTACTTCCTGGCAGATATTTGAGCTTTAACTATCAAAAACAAGTAAAGGCTCATCATGTATTACTTTTCAAAAAAAAAAAAATACATAAAAGATTAACACATGTCCTGATATATACATGAAATTTTTACTATTAAAAAATTTAGTAAAAATTTCTTGATAAATGAATCAATTTCACCTGATAGATGTTCTAAGTCCTCTTTGAAACAATTGCTACCTTGGGATACATCAGTCACCTGAACCTACCTGTAAACAGTGATTGCACTTAGCTTGTTTGCTAACAGATGTTTGAGCAGAGATGGAGATTCATTTAGGTTTTCCTTTTGTAGTACTAGCCTGTAAACCCTCAAGTGTTTTATGTTTATACTCTTTTCTTTTAATTTTTCTTCTATTCCCCTTTTAGCCTTTCCATAGGCATATGTCGTAGCATATACTGGAAGGTTTTTAAGGAAAGAATAATCAATCCATAATCATTTACAGTAATGTTTTGAGAATCTTAGTCATATTTGAAAAATGCTTATGCTAAAATTCACATTACTTTTGATCTGGTTCTCAAAACATCAGCCCATAACCTTTATAGGATTTTATCCTTTTTTAAACTTTCTCATAACTTTTGTTCCTCATATAGATCTTGTTCCTAAGGTTTAGGGTCACCTCAGTCTTTTAAAGACATTAGATGAATCTTTAGCAACCGCCAATCATGGAATCATCACAAATTCTAACACAAACACTAAAATCGTATATAACGTGATTAGGCTCTTACTCTATTTTCCAACAAATACGAAACAACACAGTATCACTGAAATTTGAGCTTATCTTTTTATGTCAAAAACGATTGTCAGATCGAATTTGACTGACCAAGCTCTGATACCAATTGTTTGGATCTGAGTTTGACCTGATTGTGTTGTTTTAAACAAATTGATCATAAAATAAGATAAAACATATAATACCTTGCAGCGGAATGCGATTTAAAACTTTGTAACACAATCAAATGAGAGATTAGCTTTCATCAACAATGTTTTCATTACTCAAAAGATTGAAAGGATTACAAGTAATTACATGCATGAATCACTAACTCCCCCTCAGCCCGAGCTCACACAGGTTAGATCGTACAAGATAAGTGTGTTTGTGAGCTAAATAGAATAGTACATGCACTGTCTATTTATAATACGATCCTAACCACTGTGGCATCTTTGCTGACGTCACCAAGACAATGACATTTAACAAATCTAACAAACTCTAACCACTGCTAATGCTAACCTCTGATACAATTAATAAAATAGTTATATAAAGCACTGATGTTGCTATCCACTGATGTAGCGTAGCCACTGATGAAGCTTTATCAGATGTTCTTCAAAGGGTGAGCAGACCTTTGACTTCTAGCAGATTTTTGACTTCAACAGAGATTTGGTCTTCAACAGTCTTTACAAGCCAACAAAGCTTAGCATTTAGCAGATGTTAGGGCCATCAGATGATAGATATCTTGCCATTGAAGGAAGTTGTGAGTCAAAACACTATTTGTTCTGGATCATTTTAGTACAGGCCTGTTTTGGCATTTTATCATCTGTTCTTTTGTAGGGGTCAATCCCAACAGGACAATTGTACTTTGATTTACACTACAACGTGTAATACACTACTTTTTACGTTACCAATATTAGAAATGCACATGTGCATCTATATGTATCAACATAAAATAAGGTGTTTTGGTACATTACTTTGAATACACTTTCTCTTTCATTTATCATTCGATCCATAATACACTACCATGCACATGTGCATATGTATCATTTCTTCGACAAATTCCGTAATACGTTACAAATATTGGACAATTGTACTTTCATTTACACTACCATGTGTAATACACTACATTTTACGTTACAAATATTAGAAATGAACATGTGCATCTATATGTATCAATATGAAATAAGGTGTTTTGGTACACTACTTTGAATACACTTTCTCTTTCATCTATCATACCATTTATAATACACTTTCATTACCTCCTACCATCCATAATGAAATATCATTACCTCCTACCATCTTTAATACAATACCAATACCAATATTTTCACTTTATTACATGTATATCAACACAATTTATACCATCAATCAACATATTACATCATAAAGTGACAACTATAACCAAACCATCAACCACTAGATATAACTAACCAAAAAACATGTATATGAGCCTACTTCATCATTCAAAATTACAATTTTTTTGTACCAAAACACGTTTATATAATGGTTATACATAATGATGTACATGTGCATTTTGAATATTGGTAATGTAAAAAGTAGTGTATTACAGATGATATTGTAAATTGAAGTGCAATTGTCTACTACTGATAATATATTACGGAATTTTTCGAAGTTATGATACATATGCACATGTGCATGGATAACTGTTACTCGAATATTTTTTTTTTGAAACGAAATATAGCGATTTTTTTAAAAAATATTAAAAAAGAATTTGAGTGCTTTTGATTTTTTTAGATTTTATTTTACAATAAAGGTTGTTCTCACGGTTCTCGCAATAAAGGTGGTTCTCGCATGAACCCTACCCTATACATATATATATAGGGTATGGTTCAAGCAAGAACCACCTTTATTGCGAGAACCGCGAGACCCAATGTGGACACAAAAGTAAATTCACTACACCACCACCCAAAACCTAAAAAAACCTAACCCCCCTAAATAAACCTAAAAAAACCTAACCCCCACCCTAGTTATGGCGTGTTTACTTTTAACTACGCATCAATAAAAGTTTTGTTCAAATCATAAGGGTGCAATATAATTGATTTTTTGGTTATTTGTTGTGACGAACCGAACCGATATCTTATGAACAACTTGTAATAATACAGAGAAAATTTTATATACCTGTAGGTCCCCTAATCCGCATGGATCTTCATTGAATCGTCTAT
This sequence comes from Scalesia atractyloides, assembly GCA_947069175.1. Classification (NCBI taxonomy): domain Eukaryota; kingdom Viridiplantae; phylum Streptophyta; class Magnoliopsida; order Asterales; family Asteraceae; genus Scalesia; species Scalesia atractyloides. The sequence goes on along the minus strand of CAMTDV010000010.1, from coordinate 49,694,661 downwards.
CCAACCTAGAGTGTGGAATCCTCTAGATCAGATTTACACATAAAAACAAAAACGAGTAGAAACAGAATCCCAATAAACCCGATCTTTATTAATTATCTATCACAATTGATTAGAATCAATCTAGACCACAATGAATTCGTCTAAGACAATCTCTCTTACGAATTCTCTTAAAACTCTCTCTGAAGTGACTGACTGAGAAACCTAAACCCTAATGCAAAACTATGTTTACATAGAGACAGGTTTGCAACATGGGCTAGGTTAAACCTCATGCGGGCTACGATTTGGACAAACCCATATGTGGGTTAGGATTGGCCAAATCACTCATAACTAACTATTACATAGCCAACGCAGCTTACCGTTTATCGTTTTACTAATTACAAGATATCCAAAGACCAAATAAGCTGTTGTCACAAATATGCGCCAACAAACTCCCCTTGACAATAGCTTCAAAAGATAACTTGTCTTCAGTCTTTTTGCAATCTTCAACGTCTTTGGTCTTTGGATAGTTTCAGCTTCAAAAGCTTCTGTCAGCAACAAACTCCCCCTAAGCTGATGCATCCAATCACCAAATCTTTAAAATTGTTAGCAATTGAGTAACACTCTAGTTCAACATTTGCATAGAATCTTCAAACTCTTCAATTCTTCAACACTTGTCTGCAATGTATAAAGGAGGTTCTACCATGCATCCAAACAAACTCCTCTTCACAAATCTTCTCAGCACTTAACTCCACCCAGCTTCACAGGGACAAATTGCAACTATCTGTATATAACACAAACATCTCAAGAAACCATAAGAATTTTGAACACAAGTTAACAACTTATTGTTGTTCAAGAGATTTAACAGATTAAACAATTTTCCATTTAAACACCACCATTTAATATTTTCCCAACACAACTAGAATCCACAAGTTTAAAAAAATGTTGAACTCATCTTCTAACACCAACTCCTCCTATCAGTAACAATTCCACCTTGAACATCCATTTCCGTACATTAAGAATTTTAAGGAAAAAGAAAATCTTTTTTGGATTTTTATATTTTCTGAAATCAAATAACAAAAGAAATAAACACTCTGTTTTTGTGAGATTCACTGGTTAAGAAGATCATATCGGCCAAATCAAATTGTTTCACACTATCAGTTTATTCTTTCTTCCAATTCTCGTTAAAAGCAGTTCAAGACCATTACCAGAATTGTGTATCCACTTAAAAAAACACATGAACATTTCAAGTACCATTACCCAATGATATGTTCGGGTAATTTTATACTAATGTACTAGTGTGTCCCACTTCAGGACATACCCGTACAATCAAGGTATGCACAAAAATTCCTCGTTGTGGGTGAGTATACAGAAATTCATCCTTTTTGTTTTACAACGTTAGATAATCGGTGATCAGGTCAGTACATTCGTACAACAAAGAGACCAATATCCAACGAGGGTTAAGGCAAATACCACAGATTTTTGGTACGATTTATGCATTTTGCACATTTGAATGACTCTCTAGGAGAGCTTCTTCAATTTTGGGTTTTGGCATATTTAGCTATTTTAAGATATCCTGGTTATGCCTAGGTCAGCATATATCTGGATGCAGCAGAAGGACAACCCTGATATCCTGGATGAAATAACAATATAAAGACCCCAAACCTCGGATTTTGGCAATCTATCAACATAAGATTTAAGGTTATAAAACCACTGATATGTTACCCACTCATACACAGTTTGTTTATGTTATATCACCATGATAAGATGATTATTTCATGTTTCTTGCCTGCTGGTACATCATATGATGAAGCTGTTATCACACTTAAGCAATTTAAATTCAAGTTTAGTGTGACAGTTTAACTTGTTGATGTACTATCATCTCTTCTTTTGACACAGTGATAACTCGTTATTGATTTTTCTATTTTTTATTTTAGTTTTTATGGTTTTCTTTTTTTTATGTTTTTTATTTTTAAGAAAACAGTAAACTATTTATAAAATTCTTATCAAATATTGGTTATTCAAGATTCCTCAACATGTTGAGTTTGACTAGATGTTCAAAACGAGCCCTGTCAAAAGTTTTGTGTAAAGATCTGCCAGGTTATCTAGTGTGTCGACTCTATGAAGTCCAGTCATTTGATTTTCAGCACAATCTCCTATAAAATGATGACGAATGTCAATGTGTTTTGTGCGACTGTGTTTGACGGGATTGTTTATGATTGATATAGTGGCATTATTGTCTATCATAATAGAAGTATGAGTGAAATTCAAACCGTAATCACGCATCTGCTGGTGTATCCTGAGAACCTATGAGCAACAACTACCCGCATCAATATATTCAGCTTCACACGTTGAAGGTCCTTGATCAGGCGGTTGTAGACGGAAGTTAGTGCGTAGTATGACCGATTCGGTAGAATGTTATTAATAATGGAGTAGAAGTAGAACGCAGCGGAAGTTATATGTTATTTATTCATACCGAAAGAGCATACATCTTGTCAGGCTGTCGGAGATCCTGGAGAGAATTCGGCAGCACCTCCCCGTCCGGGAGCGCAAAAACTTAATAAAAAATGAACACACACCACCTATATATAGACAATCTGTGGTAATTCGTACGAACTGGAACATGGTAATTCGTACGAACTTGGCATTGCCAATTTGTATGAACTAGGCATTTCCACTTCGTACGAAGTACTACTTCGTACGAAATGACACATTTTACACCATTTCAGTTCGTACTCTGGTCGTGTGTTCATTTCTAAGCTATACAATATTTATCACACGCTCAATCTAGCCTATTCGAACAGTGACCGACACAAAGTGCATCAACACACGTAGAGGTAGACACGCAAGACTGCTTCTTGCATTGCCATGACACGATCCTTCCTCCTAAGAACTGACAACCACCTGTTGTAGAATTTGTGGTTGATTTACATCCTCCAAAGTCTGAATCAGTATAAGCAACAAACTTTAAATCACTATCAGCAGGGTACCACAACCCAAGTTTGGGTTTCCCCTTCAAGTAACAAAGAATATGCTTCACCACTTTCATATGTGACTCTTTTGGATTCGCTTGATATTTGACACAGAGACACACCGCGGACATGATGTCTGATCTTGATGCAGTCAACTACATAAGAGAACCAATCATTTCCCTGTATTGAGTTGGATCAACATCATCCACACTCTCATGATCTGAACCAAGATTGTGATTCGCACAGATAGGTGTGTTAAAAGTAGCGCAATCCTCTATTTTGAAACGAGCCAAATGGTCATACACATAATTAGTCTGATGTATAAACACCCCATCCTTCTTCTGTTCAACCTATAATCCCAGAAAGTAGGATAGCTTACCCATCGCACACATGTTAAACCTGCTCTTCATCACCTCTTCAAACTCATGACACATGCTCTCATCAGATGACCCAAAGATGAAGTCATCCACATATACGTGTACCAGCAGAAAATCTTCCTTCTTTCGCTTAATGAATAGTGTACTATCAATCTGACCTCTTTCAAATCCATTTTTCAACAAATGTTTTTACAATGTCTCATACCACGCCCTAGGTGCCTGAGGCAATCCATACAAAGCCTTGGTTCAACTTATATACTCGATCAGTAAACCCATCTGGTTGTGAGACATACACCACTTCCTGGACTTTCTCGTAAAGAAATGCACTCTTCACGTCTAGTTGGTAAACTTTAAAGCTCTTGAATGATGCGAAGGCTAGGAACAAAAGAATTGTTTCGAACCTTTCTAGTGGTGCAAACACATCATTGTAGTCAATCCCTTCTTGTTGATTGAACCCCTTCACAAAGAATCAAGCCTTCTTCATCGTCACAATTCCTCGATCATCTTTCTTGCACTTAAACACCCACTTTGTGCCAATTTCCTTCTCTCTTTATGGTAGGTCAACTAGCTCCCAAACATTCAACTTCGTGAACTGAGCTAGCTCCTCTTGCATCGCTTCAACCCATGAATTGTCTTTTAGAGCCATATGCACATTCTTCGGCTCTTCTTGGGCAATAAAGCAGCTATACAAACACTCATTGATAATTTCCGTTTTCTCAACCAAAGCAAACAAACATGAACCTTCACTGACACCTCTTCTTGTCTGAACACCTGCAGCAGGATCACCTAAAATGTTCTCAACTGGATGATCTCTGTTTGCTCGTGTAATAGCAATCGTCCACTTCTAAATTGTCACCAAGATTTGATCCAACCTCCCCCTGAATATTCTGATTTGCAAACGGATTAGTAAAGTCCTCCCTGAATAGGTTAAGACTCATTATCACTTGAATCTTGTGCAGCAGCATTAGAGGAGGTTTCCAGAGCATCTGTCATCAATATACTTGATTTCGGCATAAGGTCACCGTCTTCATTACTGACCACTGCTTCAATAACTGAGACTCATCTGCATTGGAAAACTCAGGAATATTAATTGATTTAAAAACACTATCATAATCGTATAATATAGCAGGACCACTCATTGATTGTTGAGGCGAATAACTCGTGATTTCGACGTTAAACACAACCTCAATTTTACAAGTTTTAGAATAAAAACCCTTTTATTCGATGATCAAGGCACATAACCTAGATTGTAGTCTTCGTCAACCACCTCACCGAATTTTTGTTTATCTTTATTTCGCACAATTGTGCAAGGTAATCCAAATGGTTCAAAGCCCTTCAAGTTTGGTTTCTAGTTAAACAAAAGTTCGTGACATGTTTTGTTAAACCGTTTAACAGTTAAAACTTTGTTTAGGACATACCAAGTTGTATCATAGCTTAACCCTAGAAAAGAACTGGAAGCTTTGAATAAAAAAGCATTGTCCAGGCGGCTTCAATCAACGTCCTGTTTTTCCTCTCAGCGACTCCATTCTGTTGAGGTGTAAAAGGAGCAGAATATTAATGTTTTGTTCCCTTGCGCAGACAATAGAGATCAAGAATCTGATTCTTGAACTCTGTGCATTATCACTCCTTATCCTCTTGATGCGTGCATCATGAACATTTTCCAATTTTGTAAAAAGATCTATCAGCAACTCAGTTGTCTCATCTTTTGTACCGAAAAGATAACCCATGAATACCGTGAGTAATCATATGTGACAACTAAACAATAGTACTTTCGACCTATGGTCCTTACGTTCACTAGACCGAATAGATCCATATGGAGTAATTAATAAGGGGCATCTATGGAATTTACTATTTTAGACTTGTGAAGTTTCTTATGTTATTTGCCTTTTTGACATGGAAGACATTTATCTTCCACGTGAAACCTCTGCGCTGGAACCCCTTCCATTAAACCGTTATTAATTATATAATTCATTATTAGGTAGTGGATATGGGCCATGCGTCTGTGCCACAATATCGACTCTACCTTAGATGCTTTTGATAACAAGCACACAACCACTGTGGAAGAATCCTTTGCACCATGTCCATGACATAAGTGTCATTCCTCCTTGGTGCTCTCAACACTATCGAATCGTCCGGTATCACCAAACCCGGTTTCAACACCAAAGCTTCAGACTTAGTAAAATGGACTAAGTAACCCTTGTCGCAGACTTGTGACACGCTCATCAAATTGTGCTTAAACTGCTCGACATAGTTCTCTTTATCTAGTGTGATCTTCCCGTTGGTCACTTTTCCTTGACATGTAATGTGACCTCCTCTAGTACCTGCGAAATTCATATATCCTCCATCTATATTTTAAAACTTAGTCAACAATCTCGCATCCCCCATCATGTGCCTAGAGCAGCCTCTGTCAATATACCACAAGTTGATTCCTTAGTAGCTCCTACACAAACCAACAAAAATTAGTTAGATTGGGGGACCCAAGCCTTAATGGTCTTGGGTTTACCAAATTCATCAACTATCTTAACATCCATCCAATATCCATCACTCCTAACTGGCGTCTTGGATCTAGGACCTGTTGATGGAAATTGAGTTTGATTTCGATGAGGTCTTTTGTCCCGAGGTTTCCTACACATGTTTGGACTCTGTGACCTTTGGAAATTTTGGTTTTGAGACTTTGATTGATTCCAAGAGTTTTGATTGTGATCATTTCTAAAGCCATTGTTATAAAAATTTCGACCACCAACATTTTGGCATCGATTTTGATATTAACCTTGACTTCTAAAATTATTTGATTGACCATTTTGAATTATACATTCTTGGTGAACAACTTCTAGGTCTCTGATATTTGCTGATGTGGATTCTGGTTGAAACCTTTGTTGATTTATTTGAAAACGAGGAAGTTGCTGAGTTCCTATTTCAGCCTTACCTACACCAACAACAACACCCTCTTATTGCTTCAGAGCATACATCTTGTGGTGAGTTAGTTTGCTCAATTGAAGTCTCTGGTTTAGATCCATTAGGTGTGGATGATGATGACGTAGAAGGACTTGATTTAGTTTGCTCAATTTCAGATTTCTCTTTGTTTTATTTTTAGCAAACTGCACATTCGATTCATTTTCAATAACATCAATTTCATCTTTCATATCACTCCCTTTAACAAAATCAACCGTTTTAACAAAAGTTTTCTTTTTATTTTTAGGGCGTGCATTCTTTGTTTTCAAAAACAATTCCCTGTTATTATCCTTCTTGACACTAACATTCATCATATTCAGACATATCAACACTCCCTGGTGTGAAACTGCTAGTTGTAGTTGACGCAAAGTTTGTTAAATCCTCTTCGTCTGGCAAGAAAGAATAGTCATGACCAAGAGGTGGTGGAACTTCATTGAAGCCCTGGAAACCCACATTTTTCTTGTCATTACTTTTCTTCAAGCCATTCATCATGTGTTTTATGACAAAAGAGGAATCTCTGACTTGGCTTAGTTTCTTTTCGAGTTCTACAATTTTTAGTTGTGCTTCAGACAACTCTTTGCATTTTTCAGAAATCTCTTTTATTTTCTCACTCATTGTATCATGAGCTAAGTCTATAATTTGAAGCTTTTCATTTATTTTGTAGGTTAAAATGTTGATTTCTTCTTCTTAACCTTTAATTTTCTTCAAATATAAAGACTCGTCTATTTTTACAAAAAAGTTTGATTCTTTTACGCTCGAGAGGTCATTTACGAGACTTTGATTTTGTTTGGTCAACCTGTCAACCTTACCTTGCAATTCACGACATTTTAAACAAACAACACTAACATGGTTAGAACTTACCTCTCTAGTTGATTTGCTCAGATCGGCCATGAAAGTAGCAAAATCAGAGGCCATCTTCTTATATGCAGCATCCTTTTCTTCATCAGACTTTACATTTTCTTCCTAAACTTCAGTCGTCTGATCAGCATCAACTTTTTCAGCTATAGTCTCCTGCTCTACCTCAGCATCATCCTTTACTTATGCATCGTCAACTGGGGTATCTTAGCCATGATAGCATGTGTGACATTATCATCACCCTTCAGATGACACTCCAGCCATAAGAACCTTCTCTCGCAGTAGAGATTAAGGCCTTGGAACCAATGTTACTAGATGCATTCCTATTACTCAAACCATGACCAGGAGAATCTTGAAATGATGAACGACTCAGTTTTTGGTCTTTGACATTCCCTATCGAAGTGTCCATAATTGTGACAGCTGTAACATCTAACTTTGGACTTGTCAAAACCAACACTTTTTTCCAACAAACTTCCTGCCTGTCCTGTTCATGAATCTCTTCACTCTTCTATAGATCATGGCCATCTACCATTGTAGATCCATCTCCTCTTGGTCACCAGGCTCAATCTGATCATAATATTCATCAAACAAAGTTGGATTAGATTATCTCCCCAAAATGTAGTTCTCGTATGAAGCAACAAAAGATGCAAGCAAGGCAAGGTGTTTTTCAGCAGCATTGCACTCAGAGGCATAAACCTAGTATTACTGTTATTATTGCTAGATTGTTGTCTCATTGCCCCTGATGATCCTCCTGAAGTAGCTACAAAGTATACATCACCATCAGCATTAGTCACAACCTGCTCATTTTCATATGAGAGAAACGCAGTTGCTGAATCACTTGAAACATTGTGAGAAGATGAAGATGGAATGCTTTTGTAAACTCCCGAATCTTGAACCTGATCGTATCCAGTTTCCTTCTTCTTCATTTGAGCTCATACGCTCTCAGCTTCCCAACATCCTCTTCTACGTCTCGTAATTGGCTTCACCTTTGATCATTAGAGTATAAGTATCCCATTTTGGCAGGTAAAGCATCTAGCAACTTATGATTCATCTCAACATCAGTGTATCCCTCTATGTCATAATTGTCCATTTTTGACATTAGATGATAATATCTCGTGATGATATCTTCGAGGGACTCATTTCTCATGCCTTTGAAGACAGCAAATTGCTTCTTCAGCAGGTCAACCTTGTTCTTCTTCACATCAGTATTTCCCTCATACCTCTTCTCTATAGCATCCCACATTTCCTTAGAAGTTGTATATCGCTTGAAGGTATGTTTGATGCCATCGAGTAAAGACATCTTGATTGCAGCTAAGGCTTTCTACTCAGATTCATACATTCTCTGTTTTGGATCTGACATGTTAACATAGGCAGTGGCTCGTTGTCTACCATCGAAATCGTGAGTTGGATTCACATAACCATCTTCAAGACTGAAACTGGTCTTTCCACGCAAGATAATTTTCCACCTTCATCATCTTTGGCGGTTTGTTAGTTGTGCCAACCACATGTTCCATTCTCAACAACTCATTCAAATTTGATACATTCAACATTTTTACCGAACCCGCTCGCTAAAAACATTTAAAAATTGTCTGAAATGTGTGTTTACCAAATTGTACAGTTAGACTCATCGGGACAATACGAATCTAATTATATATAATGTCCGAGGTCTTTTTAGGAATATTCGTGCCTTTTTTTGGTCCTAAAAATCACACGAGTGTAACCATGCAGTCAGTTTGTTAAAATTGTTTATGGCTCAAATTATGTGCATTATAACGTTTATTACCGATTACGTCACCTAGTTAACTTTCCACCTTCTCAAGTTCAACTCGAAACAGTACCCAATTCGAAACAGTAACTCGAGATGGTAATCCGAATTGCTATTCAAGATGGTATCCGAATCAGTCGGAAATGAGGTATCCAACAAATAATTGAGAACGGTGATCCGAGATGGTTTGAAGTGATCCGAAATAGTCCGAGATAGTGGTTATCCGAGATGGTTATCCAAGTTGATCCGAAATAGTCCTAAACACCTTCTGATCCGAAATACAATCTTTTTAGATCCGAAATGCACTGTTATGATCCAAAATGCAACGTTTTTGGATCCAAAATTCAGATTCTTATTCGAGATGCCTTACTGATGATCCGAAATTCACCTTTCTATCCGAGATACTCACTGTCTTATCTGAAAACAGTTCCAAAAACCCTAGAACAGCCATCACACATTCAAAAATCTCACTTTTCTGCAGCAAACGATTCTGAACGAGCAAATCAAGAGCCTAACGCTCTGATACCAAATGTAGGTCCCCATATCCATATGGATCTTCACAGAGTCGTCTATCCAACCTAGAGTGCGGAATCCTCTAGATCAGATTTACACCAAAACACAGAAACGAGTAGAAACAGAATCCTGATAAACGTGATCATTATTAATTATCTATCACAATCGATTACAATCAATCTAGACCACAACGAATTCATCCAAGCCAATCTCTCTAACGAGTTCTCCTAAACTCTCTTCCAAGTGACTAACTGAGCAACCTAAACCCTAATGCAAAACTCTGTTTATATAGAGACATGTTTGCAACATGGGCTAGGTTAAACCTCATATTGGTTGCGATTTGGACAAGCCCAAATCGCCCACTTTCCCCTATGTGGGTTAGGATTGGCCTAGTCAATCATAACCAACTATTACAAAGCCAACCCAGCTAACCGTTTATAGTTTTACTAATTACAAGATATCCAAAGACCAAATCTAAGTTATTATCACAAATCTGCACCAACAATACCTTAAGCTACAGAGAGTGCTGGTACCGTGACAAACCAAACTGATATCATCTAGCAACATTGATGGCCTGTCGGTTACGAACAACATCGGTACCTGTACTATAGCAACCGTTATTGATATTTGTTTTTATGGGTTTTCAACCGATGTAAAACACGTCTCGATATCATTTTGGTCATAGCATAACTTTACTTTTTGGGTTTTATTTTCGGTGATACATCGAGTACTGATACCATACTAATACCAACTAATACCATAATGAATCAAACCGGTACCGACCTAATATCCACTGCAACGCACAGAGAAACATTACTAGTTAACTCATTAATGATCAAATAAAATTCAGCCAACCACAATAACAAAAATTTATATATTATAACTACATAATGTTTTATTAACATTTATAGGGGAGGATTCGTTGGGAAACACAAAAAAGTGGGGAACGCAAAAAAAGTAAGGAACCAAGAAACCATGTATTCAACATCTTAAAAATAACATGTTAAAATTTTTTTTTTTAAATTAGGCTCTTTTTCTTATAAATACATGTAGAAGTATTTTTAATAAAATAATTCCAAAACTAAAAATATAACTAAAATAAACAGTTATAAAAGGTAATTTTTCTTTACAAAAATTGTTTTTAATGGAATAGCTTCTACACTTTATTATAAGAAAAAGCGCCGAAAACCATTTAAAAATAGTGATTTTGTTGAAATAGTTTCTACACACTTTTATAAGGAAAACCGCCGAAAAACATTAAAAAATAATAATTTTTTTCATGTTAAGTTGAATTTTTAAGATGTTATATGCATGGTTCCCCGCTTCCTCACTTTTTTATAGGGTGGGGTTGTGGTACAAAGTCAAAATTTCCTAAAAGGTGTAAAATGTCATAAAACACTACTTAAAACACACAGATAATAGAGTGAAGATTACGAAAACACCCTATTCAAATCCTAATAGTCCATAGAAACTTCAAACACACAATCGTAGAACTAATAGTATAAAACACAACATGCTAATCAACATAAAACACAATATGTTTGTCATTGTTTAGTCAGAGTCTTATCATCTAAAACACAACACAAAACCTACATATATATGATGTTTTGGTAATGTTCATTATGTTATTTGAGGGTTTAGGCGTGTTTTATGGTTGACATTATAGTGTTTTATGACTTTTTACACTTTTTAGTAAATTTGGACTTTGTAGCCAACTCCTATATATACATACATATATATATATATATATATATATATATATATTATATATATATATATATATATATATATATATATATATATAGGACAAGGATCCGTTAGGAACCACCCTTTATTGCGAGAACTAGTGTGAACACAAACAGTAATACCTAAAAAATCCAAAAAAATACCAATATTTTTTTTAATATATTTTTTTTGAAAAAGTAGCTATATTTACCCAACAATAAAAAAAAATTGAGTACCAACTATCCATGCACATGTGCATTTTTGTCATTTCTTTGACAAATTCCATAATACATTACAAACATTAGACAATAGTACTTTCATTTACACTACCATGTGTAACACACTACTTTTCACGTTACCAATATTAGCAATGCACATGTGTATCTATATATATATCAACATGAAATAAGGTGTTTTGGTACACTAATTTGAATACATTTTCTCGTTCATCTATCATACCATCCATAATACACTACCATGCACATGTGCATTTTCATCATTTCTTTGACAAATTCCGTAATACATTACAAACATTACACAATTGTACTTTCATTTACACTACCATGTGTAATACACTACTTTTTACCTTACCAATATAAGAAATGCACATGTGCATCTATATGTATCAACATGAAATAAGGTGTTTTGGTACATTACTTTGAATACAATTTCTCTTTCATCTATCATACCATCCATAATACACTTCCATTACCTCCTATCATCCATAATACAGTACCATTACCTCCTACCATTTATAATACAATACCAATACCAATATTTTCACTTTATTACATGTATATCAACACCGTTTATACCATCCAATCAACATATTACATCATAAAGTGACAACTATAACCAAACCATCAACCACTAGATATAACTAACCAAAAAACATATATATGACCCTACTTCATCATTCAAAATCACCAACTTTTTGTACCAAAACATGATATATAATTGTTATACATAATGATGCACATATGCATTTAATGTAAAACTGAGTGTATTATGGATGGTATTGTAAATTAAAGTGCAATTGTCTACTAGTGATAACGTAACTGGATTTGTCGAAGTTATGATACATATGCACATGTGCATGGATAACTGTTACTCGAAAAAAAGGTTTTTTTTGGTAACGAAATATAACGATTTTTATTAAAAAAAGAGTTAATTTCCCGGATGGTCCCTGTGGTTTCACGTTTTTCACGTTTAGTCCCCACCTTTTGGAAATAGCAGGAATGCTCCCTATGGTTTGTTATTTTATTACTTGGATAGTCCCTCGAGTAAATGTCAGGGGACTATCCGAGTAACAAAATAACAAACCATAGGGAACATACTTGCTATTTCCAAACTAACTGATATTTACTCAGGGGACTATTCGAGTAACAAAATAAAAAACCATAGGGAGCATACCTGCTATTTCCAAAAGGTGGGGACTAAACATGAAAAAATGTGGAACCACAGGGACCATCCGGGCAATTAACTCTTAAAAAAATATTAAAATTTTTTTTTGATTTTATTAGATTTTATTTTGCAATAAAGGTGGTTCTCGCGGTTCTCATAATAAAGGTGGTTCTCGCATGAACCTTACCCTATATATATATATATATATATATATATATAATAAGTGTATATATATATATATAATAAGTGTATCGTATAATTCCCCTTAATGTACGAGCGTACACAGGACAATTTCGCACTTTTTCAAAATCGCATGTGGTAAAACAAGTAAATCGCATAGGATGGTTTTGATGATGAAATCGCATGGAAGAAAAAAGAAATCGCATGTTGTGATATTCTCAGTGTACGCTCATACGTTAAGCACAATTGTACAATAACCTACCCTTATATATATATATATATATATATATATATATATATATATATATTATATATAAGGGTAAGAGAAGTCCACCCTATTTGAGAAACTTGAGAAGCATTCTGGACCACACATATTTCTAAGCTTTTCGTAATATACACATACGTATAGTTTAAAATTCACTATATACATATATGTATACTTGATTATACACATATGTATATAGTCAATTTTAACTATACGTATGTGTATATTACAAAAAGCTTAGAAAAAATGTGTGGGTCAGAATGCTTCTCAAGTTTCTCAATTAGCATATATATTTCACAAGCTACATATAATGTGCACCCGTATAAATTTGATGTTTAGGCACAGTTGGTTTTTGTTTTTGACGAAAACAATAAAATGCTTTTCCTAAACCTTTTCCGTTAAAACCACTTGAATGATAAAAATCGAGTCTTATGGTGTTGCTTTTCTATTTTGCAGATCCCATATTTAAATTCTTCACTTATCGTTTGGTTTGCGCACACCAATTAAACTCTCCATTGTCCTACTCGCCACCATCAGAAGGACCAGTCACTACCATCGACTGGTGCATGTTTTCGATTCAAGTATAGAGAGGTGGGGCTGGGTGAGGCAGTGATGAAAGTTTAGTATTATCGTGTGGTTAAACTATAAAAATCTTTTTTAACTTGATGTGGAGATGGATCAAGTTTCATAGGAAATTTTGGTTTAATACTCATGGTGGTATTTCTAGTAGAATTATCACCCATGTTCCATTTTCGTATGACGCATTGCAACCTCAATATAACGAAACAAAAAAAAAAGGAGGAAACGTTTCGTCATTAGTATGAAAGGTGATAAAACCATATGTGAAAATTTATTAAGACAAACCAACAAAGGACTATAAGGGAACAAGGAAACACAAGAGGAAAGAGGAAAAAAAAAAAGAAAAGAAAAGAGAGACAGAGAGAGATTGTGATATTTCATGTGAAATTTATATGTACGTTGGCCAAAGAAAAATTGTGATATCTTTGCATAAATCTTTACAGATCCATTGCCATTACAACGACGACAGGTAGGACCGTCCTCGAGAATCATCAAAAGATCATGGGTCTGTGACGAGTAAATAAAATGAGTCGGTTTAATAAAAAGTTAATAACTTAGGTTTGAAAAGGGAAGATACATATAATTGAAAAATGGGCCCTAAAATATAATTTTTTGAAAATATATAAAATAATATATATATATATATATATATATTATAGGCGAATGATAAAATGAAAACCCACTTGAGTTGAGAAAACTCAAGAAAACCCTATGTAACATTTTTATTTTTTTCTAAAATATAGAGAATGTAAGTTATATGTTAATGAACGTTTTGTAACAAAAAAATAAAAAAGCGCTTTTATAAGTTACATGCTAAAAATAAAAAAATAGGGAATGTAAGTTACATGTTAAAAGCGCTTTTTATTCTTTTTTTTGTTACAAAAATGTTCATTAACATGTAACTACATTCCCTATTTTTTTTAGAAAAAAATAAAAATGTTACATAGGGTTTTCTTAAGTTTTCTCAACTCAAGTGGGTTTTCTCTTTATACTTCAACTACATATATATATATATATATATATACACACACACACACACATATATATAGGGTAAGGTTTCCGTAAAAAAGACCATTTTCGTGAGAAATGTGAGAAGGCATAAGAATTAACAAGTAGGCATCATGTTTTGAACTTAGCCATGATGTTTTGGGTTGTTTTGGCAAGAAAAACACCAAACATAACAGTTTAAACCACAATGCAATGTATTATAGGCGTGTAATTTAAAGAAAACACTATTTAACACTTAAGACACACTACTTAATGTTCTTGGCGTGGTGTTTAACTTTTAAGCCTAGAATTCATTGCATTGTGTCTTAAATTGTTATGGTTGATTTTTTTTTGCTAAAATAACACAAAACATCATGACTAAGTCCAAAACATGGTACTTAGATGTCAATTCTTATGTCTTCTCACCCTTCTCACGAAAAGTGTCTTTTTTACAGGATCCTAAACATCTATATATATATATATATATATATATATATATATATATATATATATATATATATATATATATAACCCACGCATTTCATGCGGTGGAAACTTTGTCTATTTTGAAGCACTCGTAAGAAACGGAAGAAAAAACCTCAAAAAATATAGTCGTAATATGTCTAAAATGTGTTTGTTGTATTAATTTTTGTATGATAAAAAGAAAAAAACTATTTAAATAATTATTTAGTTAAATTTAATTCAACTTAAAAAAATAAACACAACAATAAATTAACAAAAATTACAGTTTTATATTAAAAATGAGCAACGCAAAAACAAACACAAAACAACATATAGATTTTTTCCGTTAAAAAACTATAAAAAGAGACAAAAGAAAAAATAAAATGGGGATAAAAACAAAACAGTGTTAAAAACTAGTCGAAATTTTATTGAATCTTTTTGTATGTTTTAAAGATAAAGTACAAATGTTATTATACATGTATGCAAATAACTAACAAAACAGTTATATAGGGAGAGAAGTTAGGAGATGTATATGTATGTATATCTGATTTATAACACTCCCCCTCAGATATACATTATTGTTTATTATACACTATTAACAACATGCTTTAGGATGATGTTAAATCGGTACTTCGGGACCTACTTCGGGACCTATGAGATAAACTGATACTGCTGGATTAGTTATGCTGCCTCGTTAAAAACCTTGCTAAGAAAACCCATTGGGACAAAACTTAGTCAAGGAAAAGAGTACAACGTGTATAATGCTCCCCCTCAATTTAACTAACGTCTTTCAATCTTCGGAGCCGAATCTTTTGTGATAAATACTCAAAACTGCTTCTAGGTAATGATTTTGTAAAAAGGTCAGCTAGATTTTTACTTGACTTAACCCCTTCTTTCTGTAGGTCCTACGTTGAGAAGAACTTTGGCGAGGTGTGCTTTGTTCTGTCACCTTTGATGTAGCCTTCTCTTATCTGAGTTATGTAAACAGCTTTGTCTTCATAGATAATTGTTGGGTCCTTCTTGATTTGTTGTAATCAACATGCTTCTTGTATATGATTGATCATTGATCTCAACCACACGCATTCTCGACCGGCATCATACAATGCTATCAATTCGGCATGGTTTGATGATGCTGTTGTAAGTGTCTGCTTAGTCGTTTTCTAAGAAATTGTTGTGACACAGTATGTGAATACATAACCAGTCTGAGATTTTGCTTTGTGAGAATCTGATAGATATCCTGCATCAGCATACCCAACAAGCTGGGACTTTAGATCTTTATGATAGAATAGACCTAAGTCATGTGTCCCAGAAATATACCGGAATATATGTTTTACTCCGTTCCAATGTCTATGTGTTGGATTTGAACTGTATGTCGCTAGAACATGAACTGCAAATGCAATGTCAGGTCTTGTGTTATTTGCAAGATACATAAGGGCACTGATCGTGCTTAAGTACGGTAGTTCCGGACCAAGTACTTCTTCACCATCTTCTTGAGGGCGATAAGGATCCTTGTGTGGATCTAGCGGTCGGACAACCATAGGTACGCTAAACAGATGTGCTTTATCCATATTGAAACGTACTAACATCTTCTGGATGTAGTTTGACTGATGGACAAATGTGCCATTGCACAGATACTCAAATTGTAGTCCGATGCATAATTTCGCATACCAATATCTTTCATTTCAAATTTCTTCTTTAACAGCTGAGCAACTTTCTCTATCCCTTCAGGAGATCCGATGATGTTGATATCATCAACATAGACTGCTATTATAGTGAAATTTGAGAGTGATTTTTTTATAAAGACACATGGATTTATTACATTAGACTTGTATCCTTCTTTTTCGCGATATTCACTGAGTCGATTGTACCACATATGACCAGATTTTTTGAGACCATATAAAGATCTCTGGAGCTTTATAGAACACATAATCCCAAGGTGTTGATTTTATGCTTCATGGAATTTTAATCCTTTAAGGATTTTCATGTAGATGTCATTTTCAAGTTTCGCGTATAAGTATGCGGTGAAGACATCCATTAATCTCATATGAAGTCCTTCAGAGATTGTGAGGCCGATTAGGAACCTAAGGGTTATCGCATCCAATCAGGTGAATACGTTTCCTCATAATCAACTCCTGGGATTTGGGAAAACCCTTGTGCTACAAGTCGAGCCTTATATTGTACAATCTCATTCTTTTCATTTCTCTTTATTGCAAGAACCCAATTATAACCTACTGGTTTGACGTCTATGGGTGTTCGGACTACATGTCCGAAAACATGTCGCTTTTCGAGCGAATTTAATTCGGAATTTATGGCTTCTTGCTATCTTGGCCAATCATTTCCATGCATGCACTCTTCTAGAGTTTTAGGTACGTAATCATTTTCATTGATTACATCCGTTGCTATAACATATGCAAATATATCATCAACACGTGTTTTCTTTCGGTTCCACATTGTACTATCTTGTACATAATTAATAGAGATCTCATTTTCGTTCGGTACCGGTGTTTCTTCTGAAACTTCATTTTCCTCTGGAATTATCGTTGTCTCTTCAGAAACATTTACCTCTACTAGGGTCTCATTTGTAATATTTTGTGAGTTTTCACCAACTGGGTCAGTTTTCTCTTTTCGTTTTCGTGGGTTCTTGTCTTTGGAACCGATAGGTCTCCCACGTTTTCGTTGTACAGTAATCGCTTCCGGGATTACTTCAATTCAAGCAGGTTCATTTGATGCTGGTATATGTGACTTTGTCACTCTATTCGTGTCTGTGAATGCATCTGGTAATTCATTTGCTATTCTTTGCAAAGGTATAATCTTTTGGACTTCATATTCACATTGACCACTTCGGGGGTCGAGATTTGATATTGATGATGCATTCCACGTTATTTCTTGTGTTACGAGTCTTTCTTTATTCTCATCTCCCCCTAAGACTGGGAAAATTGTTTCATTAAAAAGACAGTCAGCATACCGTGTTGTAAACATGTCTTCCGTTATTGGTTCTAAGTATTAATAATAGACGGGGATTTAAAACCAATATTGATACCTAGTCTTCTTTGCGGTCCCATTGTAGTACGTTGTGGTGGCGGTATTGGTACATATACCGCACAACCAAAAATTCTAAGATGGGATGAACTTGGTTCTTGTCCGGAGAACAGTTTCAGTGGGGAGTATTCGTGTTCAGCAGCTGTGTAACATTTGTGGTGATTCGATCATGTACCGATTACGAACAAGTTATCAATCAATGAAATTTTGTGTTTTATTTATGAGTTTTGTTTATTTTTCATGACAATTGCACATATTTGATTCTTGCACGATAATAAACTTTCAAACGACTTGTTAGGATTGCTCCTCCGCTGCTTAGGAACCTAATTTTTTATCTAAAGTCATTGTAAGCGGAAATTACGTGATTGTTAATCAAATACACAAGATTTACTGTTTAAATGTCTATTTATTAGTCCAAAATCACATTACATTCAAGACTCCAGACAGACAGAGCTTCGCCTCTTGAAATGCAAATTTACAAATGAGAAAGACCCAAGGCACCTATATATAGACTTTCAAGTTTACTTGAAGTGTGGCATGGCCATGACAAGTTCGGCTAAACTTGTCCTGCCCTGATCAACTTCGGGCGAACTTGATGTCTTTACATTATAAATACATAAAAAACTTACATTTTCAAACCTTATCTAAACAAACTCAATCCAAGACCTAGACAATAGACATTGTGTATCAACAGACTCCCCCTTGGATATTGTCGTAGTCTTGATCAGTCTTCAAAAGCCTTTGTCTTCTAAATTTGACTCTAACGACCAAAGAAGTTCTTGTACGGCTTCTTTCTTCGCTCTTGTCTCGGAATCGGCGTTTGGTCAGTATGAGGTGCCCACTTCATAAACTGAAATCTTCTAAGCCTTGCCTCTCTACCCATTTCATGTATCTTTTCTAAACGTCGTTCCTCCTTCTAAAACTCTTCTCTTTCTAACTCTCTCCAACTTGATTTCCACATCTTTTCGGAATTAATCCCATGTGCGAAGCAAACATTGACAACATTCTGAAAATGTAGTGCTTGCACTCTCTCCTTCTTTTCAAAACAAATCTTGATGAAGAATAAGCATCGAATATCTTCCCTTAAGCAATTCGCTAGCCACATCGGGTCTAGTATTCTGATAGTTCACCATAAGCCCCATATCCTTCTTCTTTCTATCATTTCCGGTGTTATCTCTTCAGCAATCTCCCAGTTATCATCAGCTCGTAGCACGATCACAGCCTCTCATGTTTCTGGGTCTATCTACCACCATTTAAACATTGGATAGAAATCTTGTTCGATCGGCATTAAAGGCATATTCTTCATTGTTCTTGGCCTTTTCATCACAAGCGTCACATCTTTTTCTCCTGTCTTCTTATCAATCTTGATTCGACGCTTGGGGATAAACGACTTCCAATATATAAAACCATGTAAAGCTTAAAACTTTATCATTTTCCATTGCCTTTGATCGTTAAACTTCATTTGATAACTTATGTTGCGTGTTTGCACCAACTCTTCTATATCCCAGAACGGCAATGTCTTCAAATCAACCATGTGTCTGAAGTATTGTACTCCAAACTCTCGTTTGATAGCATATACATTCAATTCTTTCAACCAACCCCAGCTCAATATATCACCCAACGACTTGTCTTTGTCTCTGGTAAAGAATGCAAGCGGTCGTCTGAACTTTCTTTGTTTCGGCATCTCTTTAAACCAAGATTTTTTAGCTTCAGCGATTTCTTCCTTTGTCATACGTCGAGGCACATTACCTGCTCTAACATTCTCTTCCACTTTATTTCTAAACAAATCTTCGTTCAATTCTTCGTACATATCTTAAAATGTAGAAATTTATCAGTGTTTAACCCTTAATACTTTTCTGCCCCCTTTTCCTCATCAAACGCATCTTCAAAGATAACTCGATTATAATCATCAGCTTCAAGAGTATGCTTGTAGAAGTATTCTTTCGGTTTAAACGTATCAATGTTCACTAACTCCTCTTCAAAATCAAACTCGAACGATTCGGGCTCTATTTCGAACATCTTAGCCAATTCTTCTTTCGTATAGTCATGTACAAACTCTCCTTCTTCCACATTGTGTTCCAACATCATAATTAGGGGTTGTTGTTCTGAAACTACTTCAAAAAGGATTTAAAATAACCGCATCAGATTCATCAACATCTTTAAGGACTTGCTCCCCCTTATTTTGATCATAATCTGCATTCGCTTCATTATTCATCAAAGTATGAAAGTCAAAGTTTGTAGAAAACTTTGCTGAATCAACTTTCAAACCAACACCACCCTTACCATCATTATCGTCGTTACCATTCATGAAAATCCACTCAGTTGACCAAGTCCAAGTTAATGACCTTGGTTAACCGATTTGTCTGCCGAGTCCAAGTTCATGACCCCGGTTTGACCCGTTATGAACAAACTTATGTTTTCTTCAAACTAAAGTTTCAAATTAATGAACTTTTCATCGTTTTTCGTGTGTTTTGATTTTACAGAGTAGTACCCAACCCGTTGTCGTCAAGATTTCCCTCCATTTGCAACATTCCGAACTCCGAAGATCCACTTTCCATCATTGGCTGTTGAAAACAATTTAGAAACAAAATCTTTTTAAATTTTCGAAAGTTTATGCTAAAAAACACTGAAAATCTTTTTGGGTTTAAATCTGTAATCAAATAAACTAGGCACAAACATATTTACAGACACATTTTTTGTGAATTCATGTCTAAGGATCATATCAGTTGTTTTAGACAAGTCACCAGTACCGTTGACCTTTTGATGACTGCAAGTTTTAAACTTGTTTACCTAGATTGTCGATATACTTGTCCACTTAAACTTCGACACATTTCTCAATTGTTCCAAGATATCTTAGTTAGAATTATAAAACTTGACTCAACTATGTTTCCCATCTCAGAATATACTCCCATATCAAGATTCCCTAGATTTCATCTTACAGGTGAGTATAGCGTAATTGATATCTGTATTTGGGTTATGCGAAGCCTTGAGAGCTCAGGTTAATACCACCGTATCGACAAAGAGATGAAGGCTCGACTTTAAGGTGTTGTTCCAATTATGGAATCTTTTGACTACAATTTATTAGATCTTTCGATTCTTTCAAAGTAGCTGCAGTTTAGGGGTTTTTAGCAAAAGCATTATAGAAGTTCTAGGCTATTGCTTCCGCAAAATCAGAAGAACTTGTATAATACCCCAGATATAAATCATCTATAAAGACCTCGTATCTCAGAATCAGGCAATCTCTCAACCGAAATATCGGAGTACTAAGTCAATATATCCAAGAGATGTAATCCACCAGTTTAAGCAGTTGTAAAATTTATTTTATATCCCGGAGACAATTTACTGAACGTGTAAAGCCTATCGACACATCCAAAATAAAACTTGTTTAAACTTTACAAATACTTAGCATACTGTGATGGTCCACTGATGTACTATCATTTTCTTTTTGACACAAAATTCTTTTTTGTCTTTTTCATGTTTTTGTACTTTTTGATTTTTATATGTTTTTGTATTTTCTTGTTTCATTTCTCCCTCTAAAATCAAAAACATATTTTGTATTTTAGTTTTTAAGAAATTCTAATCATAATAGATAACAAACCAATGAGGATCACGAGAACTCGTCGTCCAATCCATATTCAACCTCTGCCTCCGCACCTGTCAAAAGATTTTTTATACCATTAAGCCTCCTTAGATATTTAAACCGTATTAAACTGAAAGGTTTGGCATAAAATAAGCTTTTTGTTCATCGGTGTGGATTTTCTCAATTCGTACCAATCTTTTTTCGTAGCAATCACGAATAAAGTGGTAGTGAATCTCGATTTGTTTAGTTCAAGAGTGATGAACAAGATTTTTTTATGTCGATTGTTACCTTGTTATCGACATACAGCGACGTGTCAAGAAATTGCAAACCATGGTCTCTCATCTGCTGTTGGATCCACAAAAGTTGTGAAAAACAGCTGGAAGCTGAGATGTACTCAGCCTCACAAGTAGAGAGAGCGACTATGGTCTGTTTCTTGCACTGCCATGTTACCAAACGCTTTCCAAAAAAATTGGCAACCGGTTGTAGTTGATTTAGTATTTAGTCTGTCTGTGCCAAAATCAGAATCAGCATATCCGGTCAGATCGAAGTTGTCATCTTTGGGTACCATAAGCCGGAGCTTGGACATCCCTTAAAGTATCTGAAAATTCGCTTCACGATCTGCATATGAGAAATTCTGGGACTTGACTGATATCTTGCACAGAGGTAGGTAGGATACACGATATCCGGGTGCGATGCCTTCAGATAAATCAATGATCCAATCATCGACCGATAAAGAGTCTCGTCAACTTTGGTTCCTAGCTCGTCGACGCAGATTCCATGGTTGAGTGCCAGTGGTGTTGATAACGACTTCGTGCTATCCATCTCAAACTTCTTCAGAATATCATTAACGTAGTTGGTTTTGTTAATAAAGATATCGCCTGGCAATTGAACAACTTGTAACCCATGAAAGAATTTCATCTCGCCCATAGAGCTCATTTCAAACTTTTTCTTCATGATCGATTCGAACTCTTTACAGAGATCGTCGTTTGTTGAACCAAAGATGATATCATCCACGTAAATTTGTACGATCAGCAGATGATTCCCAATTTCTCTTGTAAACAAGGTACTATCCAATGTGCCTCTAATAAAACCATTACGACTAGGTGCTGAGATAACGTCTCGTACGAGTCTCTCGGGGCCTGATGCAACCCGTACAAGGCTTTATCCAGGAGAACTGCTTTCTTCTTATTCAGTGGATTAACAAACCCCCGGTGGTTGGCCGACATACACGTGTTCTCTCAATTTGCCATAGAGAAAAGCTGATTTAACATCAAGCTGGTACACCTTAAAACCTTTCCAAGTGGCAAACGCCAAGAAAATGCGGATAGACTCTAATCTCGCAACTGGTGCATACACTTCTGTGTAATCAATACCTTCTTGTTGGTGAAATCCTTTGACAACAAGTCGAGCTTTGTTTCGCACAATTACCCCTCGATCATCACGCTTACACTTGAAGACCCATTTAGTATCAATCGCCTTTTGATTCGCCGGGAGGTCAACAAGCTTCCATACACCCAATTTCTCAAATTGTAGTAACTCTCTTGCATTGCAAGAACCCAGTTTTCATCTCCAAGTGCCTTAGTGACTGACTTTGGCTCTATTTGAGATATAAAACATAGATAAGAGCAAAATTCTTGAATTGGAGCCACCTTGGTGTAGAAACAACTAAGCGCTTTATTGATCTGGCTTCTTGTTCTAACTCCAGCTTGTAATTCACCAATAATAGTGTCAGATGGATGGTAAGAATAAGATCTCGGCATCACTTCATCAGAGACATCAACTGTACTCTCCAGATTGTTAACATTCAGATAAACCACTAATTCAACAGCCGAAATGCTAGAAGATGCTTCATTTCTTGTACTCGGGCAAGCAGATTGATTTAACATACTAGTGATCTGCTCGGATTCCTCATCAGAACTAGATTCGCCATCTTGATCGAAAGTCAGAGCCTCATCAGAATCCGAATCATGTGCTTGAGAAAGGTCGGGTTCTCAAGAAGTATTCACTGGTTCTGCGACAGGTGTAACTGGTTCAGCTTGAACATTACTTTGACCTTCACCAGAAGAAGATGTACCAATAGATGGTTGATTAACTACTATTGGCCTTGAAATTTGCTCTTGATTAGCAGACTGATGCAAATAATACAAAGCAGCTATTTCTTCGTCAGTCGGCTCTTGTGGAAGATCGAAAGATTTCCATAAACTGTCATAGTTGAACATCCAAGCATCACCTGCCTTTTGTGTTGGCATTGTGTACCTTCGGCAGTCTACATGTTGAACGAGAACCACTTGCCTCATGCTGGGAAGATAAACTCGCCTGAGTGGAATCACATATCCCACAAAGAACCCTTCTAACGATTTTGCACCGAATTTCCCATCAGGATCCAAGACTGTGTAGGGAGATCCAAACGGTTCCAGGTACTCCAAATTAGGTTTTCTTTGGTATAAGAGTTCAAAACATGTCTTCTTGGTAGGTTTAACAGTTAAGACCCTGTTCAACGTATAACAAGCTGAATCCACTGCTTCACTCCAGAAACTCACGGGTAGTTTAGAATCTGCAAGCATCATTCGAGCTATCTCTATCAGCGTTCGATTCTTTCATTCAGCGACCCTGTTTTGTTGTGGAGTATACGGAGCACTGAATTCGTGAAGAACCCCTTTTGCATTACAGAACTCTTGCATACGTTTGTTCTTGAATTCTGTTCCATTGTCGCTTCGGATTCGTCTAATAGTAAGATGGTACAAATTTTCAAGCTTCCTAAAAAGTATCATTAGATTATCAAACGTTTCATCTTTGCTTTCTTGGAAGAATACCCAAGAAAATCTCGAGTAATCGTCAGTTACTACCAAGCAATAAAGATATCCTGAAATACTTTTGACATTGACAGGACCAAAGAGATCGATATACAAACGCTCCAGTGGAAGCTTTATCGAGTTCAGAATCTTTCTTGGATGAGACTTTTTAATCTGCTTTCCTTTCTTGCAACTTACACAACTATCGTTCATGTGAAAGCTCTTTAGATTCATTCCTTCCACGAGATTGTTATGAACCAGATGATTCATCTTTCTTAGGTGAATATGACCCATCTTTCTATGCCAAAGAATCGACTCCTTTTCTGTGGTCTTCATAACAAAACATTGTGCCGACTTTGATGTAGTTGTGACAATACTCATATTAAGCACATACAAATCATTCTCTCGAGCAGCACGCATGAGAATCCATTCTTCTGGAATCTTGAAACCCGGTTTTAATATCATGCAATCATTGTCGTTGAAATGAGTAGTAAACTTCTTGTCACAAATCTGGGAGATACTCAGAAGATTGTTCTCCAATTCGGACATGTAGTTGACCTTATCAAAAGATACCACAACATTCGACAATTTTTCTCCCGATAATTCTTCCGCCTTGATTTCCAGCAAATCCTACGTAGCCTCCATTGATAGCTTTGATATCGAATAATAAGGCTCGCATCCCCGTCATATGTCGAGAAGCTCAACTGTCCATAATCCACTTTGATAAGATAGACCTTGGAAGCCCCTGCACATGTTAATCAATCATTTAAAAAGGGAAACCCAAGCCTTTCCGGTCTTGGGTGGATTTGGGATATCATAAGTAGTAACTTTCAAATCATCATACGGAAACTTCTGATCAGTCTTTGTTTCATTAAGATTTTCAATTTTGACTGATGCATACTTTGCACTTTCAGATGATGATGAGGTTTTCTTTGCAACCCAAGCTTGAAATTTCATTCGTACCATTTTGATATAAAATTTTGAATCTTTGTTTTCATTCGATTTCGAAGTTTCACCCTTTTCAAAAATAGATTTCTCAATTTTAGATTCAGTTTTAGATGTTACTTCGATGTTAGATTCATTATTTCATTTTAAGATCTTTATTGGCACAATCTCTGGGTGCTTAAGTTTCTCACATCTGAAGTTTTCTTCCTTCGTTGATAGATAGGCTTTGATTTTGGACATTTTCGTGCAATGTGTCCAACCTCATTGCATTTAAAGCAAGTCCGAGTATCAATAGTTTGTCCACTAGTGTTCTTTACTCCATTTGTGGATTTAGCCTTATCACGAAGCTCTTTTTCTTTCTTAAAGTCATCGTTTGATTGCTTTCTAATCGAATCCTTCTCCTGAACCGTGTTAGTCCCAAACACAAATTTCATGTTTTTCGTTTTATATTCGTGAAATGGTGATTGTTTCTTTTTCGGTTCATCTTCTACCTAACCCAAACCTACTCTCCTGTTCTCAGGAAAATCATCACTATTTCTTCGGTAGTTATAAACTTTCTTGGATTTTGAGTAAAATTTCTTTACATTCTTTTCTAGATCATCTGACGACACTTCCACAAGTTTGAATAGTTTGTCAATTTGATCTTCTTTCACATTCCGAATCGGAAAACTATCGTCAAAATATAGTCTATCAGAGTCCTTAACTTTGTACATTACAACGTTAGGATCATCACTTAGGCTATTTTCCGATGAAGTATCTTCATTTTCAGATTGTGATTCAGAACTATCTAAACTCGAGTCGGCGCTTTCAAAGCTTTCATCATCAGAATCATTTCCCAAAACATTTTCAACTACATTTTTCACTACTACTTCACTGTCATCATTAGATGTCGTGTAAATTATATCAATGTTCCCAGGAAACTTATCGTTTGTTTCTGATAAAAGTGTTACATTAAGTGCCTTCTCCATTCCTTCCACTTTCTTGCGGCAGTAACTCGCATACAATGGAGGTGGAACATTGCTATAATCTCCACGCTTCTTACTTTTTGGCTTCACATCATTTTCTTCCGACGAAATTGTTGGAAGAATGTGATCGATGACATAAGCGTTAGTCGTATAACTGAGCAACAGTTATCTTACCTGTTCGGTTCAATTTTAGTTTCTTGAAGTTCATGTTTAGCTCAGCAATGTTGTTAATATACATGTTAATGGCTTCTTGGTTTTCAGTCACTGTTGCCTTTAACATTCTAATTGTACCACCTTGTTCAAGATTAGCTTGTTCAACAATGTTGTAAGTGCCTTTCATCTTATCATAAGCTTCTTTCATTGTGTGATAATCAAATTTAAAATTTTCATTATGCATTGTTAAATCGCTTATGATAGATGATTTTTCAGCACAGTGCTCACAAGCTTTAGTATACTTTGTGCAAGGTTTTTCAACCTCCACAATTTGCACTTTCACAACTTTTTTCTCAATCACCTTTACCTCTTGTCTTACCTCTTTCAGATTGGCCATCATTGCTTTGTGAAAGGATTTTTCAACCTTGTTTTGTCGAATCCAAGCTTATTGCTCGAATTTCCAATATCTCTTCCTGTGAGCGCGACAAACTTTGTGACTCTTCTGATAATCGATGCTAAGCTCCATTTGATATCCATCAATTCCAATTCCTCTTCATCAACCTGGTTGTAATCCTCAGTCCTCATCTCCGGATTCCCAATCTTCCCCACGACTAAGCTTTCATATGATTCAAGCACGGTTGCAAGGAGCGCCATGTGCTGTTTGGCTGTTTGTTCAGAGAAAACGTTCTTCAGATTGACCGCAATGTTGCAATGAAATACATTCGAATCGGGACTGGAATGATTTGTCTGATTAGTTTGGTTCTGGAATGGAGAATTTGAGCTAGTACTTGAATATGTTGTATTTGGAGAACTCTGATTATAACTCGATTGAGTGTTGGATTGGCTTTGGAATGATTGATTCGAAGAATTTACATTCGCACTGAATGCCGTTTGAATCTTCGGACTTGAAATATCCTGAAAACCACCTTTGTAGTACAATCCTACGTCTTGTACCACATTTACATTCTTCGATTTGGCGATCTTTAGTAATTCCATTTCATGACCTTCTTGTAATGCGTAAAATCAAGACCATTCTTCAATGAAATCTGCAATCTTGTAATGAGGCCAATCAGGACCATTCTTCAAAACCATTAAGTATGTCATCCAGTCTCCTTTAGGAAGCGCATCCGCTAACTTGTCAGTCATCTCTTCGTCTGTTCTTTTCAAATCATGTCTTCTCATTTGAACCATCAAATGACAGTAACGATCGATCATCTGCTTCATGGTTTAACCTTTTAGCATTGTGAAAATATCAAACTCCTTCTTGATTAAAGCCTTCTTGCTTTTAATCATCGTAGCACTACCCTGATATTTAGCGCGCAAAGCATTCCACAACTTCTGCGATGTATCACATTTAGGCAGCAGAATCATAATATCTTCCTTAGCTGACTGCTGTAACAAGCTTATCATCTTTTTCTCATGAACATACGCATCTTTGAGTTAAGGAGTAAACTTTGATAATGCAATATCCATATTACGTTCATCAACTGGCCACTTGTATCCGGTATGAACAGCAACCCAATTGTAAAAGAAATTAGCTTGTACCCAGTTCTCGAACTTTTCACGCCAGCCTTCATATTCATCCATGTTCATCAACTTGGGCGGCTTCACAGAAGTTCCCATTTCGTTGTGTAAATTCATTTGGTTTACCGCGTTTGCATTTGTAGTCGAGGTCTGAGCCACTGCCGTAGCAAAGGCAATGTGAAAATCTTGATCCATTAAGTCGGACAGAAGATTTTAATTGAAACACGTTCACAAACACTTGAAAGTTGATTAGAAAACAGACAAGTTCAGGCGAACTTGTGCAGAAAACAATGTTCAGATTTACTTTCAACAAGTTCGGGCGAACTTGTAACAACTTTTTAAGAAAATTTCACCTTTTGACAGGTTTGGGCGAACTTGTGATAAATTCTAGAAAAAACTTTCACTTTTTTCCAAGTTCGGGCGAACTTGTGACAATTTTCAGCAATATTTGACAAGTTCGGGCGAACTTGTTCAAAATTCCTTGAAAATCTTGACAAGTTCGAGCGAAGTTGTTAGAATCAACAAAAAATTTGATTTTAGACCAACTTCGGGTGAACTCGTAGTACAAATTCGGACAGAATGAGTTTATGAAACATGGTTTTTTGTGATTTTTGACATGAAATCGATTGAATTTGATTCTAAAAGTTTCAAGGGTTTGTTATTAGGTGATTATGTATGACATTCAAAATTTAACCATTTTTAACCCTAGATTCATCAATTTTGTGAAAATGTAGAAAAATGAAAGAAATGGGTAGAAATAGAGAGTGTCTTGTGTAGATCTCAACAAACTAGGTATCTATGGCACTGATACCACTTGTTAGGATTGCTCATCCACTGCTTAGGAACGTAATTTGTTATCTAAAGTAATTGTAAGCGGAAATTACGTGATTGTTAATCAAATACACAAGATTTACTATTTAAATGTCTCTTTATTAGTCCAAAATCATATTACATTCAAGACTCCAGACAAACAGAGCTTCGCCTCTTGAAATGCAAAGTTACAAATGACAAACACCCAAGGCACCTATATATATATATACTTCAAGTTCGCTTGAAGTGTGGCATGGCCAGGACAAGTTCGGCCGAACTTGGCATGCCCTGATCAACTTCGGGCGAACTTGATGTCTTTACATCATAAATACATCAAAAACTTACATTTTCAAACCCTATCTAAACAAACTCAATCCAAGACCTAGACAATAGACATTTTGTATCAACACGACTTCTGGAAGTGAAATCTGTAGGACCGATCCTCGATGCTAAGGAACCTAAATTTGATATCTAACGTCCATAATAGCAGAAATATTACGTCGTGTTTACCAATAGACAAGAATTAATCACCTAATCATCAGTTTTATTGATCAAACGTCAAGAGTACAAACTGACAGAGCTTCGCCTCCAAAATGCCAAAGTTACAAATGAGAGAGGCTAGCTAGGTATTTATAGAAAATCAAGTTCGCCCTTGGGAGACTCAAGTTTGCCCGAACTTGCCTTAGCATGTTCGGCAGAACTTCGCTATACATGAAGATTATGAGCGAACTTGTTACAACTTTACATAAATACTTCATACGACTAGCCTATTCAGCTCTATACTATACAGACTCGATATAAGACTAAGACATAGACATTATGCACCAACAGACTCCCCCTTGGATATAGTCTTCGTCTTGTATCAGTCTTCAAAACCCTGTCTTCATATAAACGTTAACGCACACGACCGAAGAAGTTCTTGTATGGCTTCTTTCGTCGTTCTTGCTTAGGATCCGGCGTCTGATCTGTAGGAGGCACTTTGTTCAAATGCTGAAATCTCCTAATACTTGCCTTTCTTATTCTCTCATGAATTGCTTCGAGACGCTTCTCCTCTTTTAAAAACTCTACTCTTTCTAGTTCTCTCCAGCTTGTTTGCCACACCTTTCCTGAATTAACTTCGTGTGCATAACAAACATTCACTACTTTCTGAAACTGCAACGCTTGTACCTTCTCATGTTCTTCAAAAACAATCTTGTTGTAGAAAAAGTTTTTGATGTCTTCCCTGGAGCAGTTAACCAATCACATAGGATCAAGAATCCTGATTGTCCTCCATAACCCCCTCATACCCTGATATCCCAATACTTCAACTCTTTCCTTTGAAATATCCAAGTGTTCTTCAAACTTTAACACAATAACTGCTTCACAAGTCGATGGATCTATCTGCCACCACTTGAACAATGGATAGAAGTCTTGCTCAATCGGCATCAGTGGCATGTTTCTCATTGCCCTCGGTCGCTTCATTATCAATGTAATGTCTTTTTCACCCGTCTTTTTGTTTGTCTTGATTCTGCGACCAGGAATAAATGGCTTACAATATCTAAATCCTTTAACTGCTTCAAACTTGATCAATTTCCACAGCAACTGATCAATCACTTTCATGTGGTATGTAACATTCACAGTCTGCACCAGCTCTTCCACATCCCAATACGGTAATATCTTGAAATCAGCAAGGTATTTGAAGTATTGCACTCCAAATTCCCTCTTGATTGCATAAACGTTCAGTTCTTTAAACCAACCCCAACTCAAGGTATCCACCAAAGAAACATCTTTGTCTCTGGTAAAGAATGCTAGAGGACGTCGAAACTTACGTTTGCGAGGCATCTTTTTAAACCATGACTTTTTCGCTTGAGCAATTTCTTCTTTAGTCATTGGCTTTGGTACTTTTCCTTCACGCAAAGATTCTTCATTCTTTTCTTTTAACATATCTTCATAGAGTTGCTTGTACATCTCCTCAAATGTAGGAAAACTTTAAGAATTAGGACCGACGTACTTCGCAGTTTGGTCTGTCTCATCATCAGAAGACCAATCTTCCACAATCACTCTATTATACTCGTCATCTTCAAATCTTCTAACATACTGATAATCATTCGGCTCAAAAGTGTTAAAATTCAACACGTCTTCTTCGAAATCAAACTCTAGAGCTGCAGCATCAACTTCAACTAACTTTGCCAGATCCTCCTTTGTATAGTTGTGTATAAACTCGCCTTCCTCCATGTGCAGCAACTAGCTTAGCAAATCTATCAACATTCAATAGATCAATCTCTCAGTTGACCCTTTCTGCCCTGACTCCCCCTCACTTTTATCATCCATTATGTTTGATTCGTCATCCATAAGCGAAGAAAAATCAAATTCACTTGAGATTTTGGCTTCAGTGATTCTAATACCAACACCACCCTGATCGTCATCATCATCATCGTCAGCTACATTCCAATCCTCATATTCCGAATCATCTTTTTCTTCATCATCTTTATCCTCCTTTTCAGCTTCTTCATCATCCTTTTCAGAAGCAACTATAGGATCAGAAGGCTTGACAGATTCATCAACCTTTGGAATATCAGACTCAGAAGCTTTAGAAACATCTTCAACAGATTTCTCAGCAGCTTCAGAAGATTTAGGGGCTTCACCCTCAACATTCTTTCCTTTACCACTCACTGCTAGTTCTTTCTTAGACCTTTCTTTGGCTTCTTTTTGATCCAGACGATCATATTCTTTGATGAAATCAATCCCCAGAGAATTAGATAAAACTTTCTGCAATCTGGTGAATCTTCTATCGTTTAGAGCTTGGATGGACTTTAACTCTGTAATTTCTGTCTGCATCTTCTCATTCGCATCTTGAAGACTCTCGATCAAAGCTTTAAAATATTCTCGCTCATTTTCCAAAACTTTCACTTTGTCATCTAGTATTTCCTTTTCAACTGCGCTTTGATTCATTTTATTAATCAACTCAGCTTTCTCCTCCTCATTCTTAGCTACTTTCTCTTCCAAGATTTTCACACGCTTCTCTAGAAGTTTAACCTTAGTCTCTGGAAAGAAATCATTTAGATCTTGCAGACTAGTCGGATCACTATGCATATCACCAAATATATTAGGCCCTAAAGATTTTGGTGTTGGCTTTGGAGTAGCAGCCTTTGGTGTTGACTTCCTTGGAGTAGAACTTTCAAGATTCGAAGTCGTTGGAGCAACCGGTGATTGAATAACAGGTACTTCCACAAAACCAGACACAAGAGGTTCTTGTGTAGCTCCTGGCCTTTCAGCTTCCGATGAAACAATCACAGGAGGTTCTTATGTGACTCCTGGACGTTCATTTTCCCTTGTATCAACAACAGGAGGTTCTTGTGTAACTCCTTTCTCTTGTGCGCCAGAAGGTTCTTGTGTAACTTATGCGCTTCTCAACGTTCCTTTGTATCTTTTGCTGACTACCTTTTGAGCTTTCTTTGAATTCCTCTTACCTTTTGTCTGAGGAGACCCTGTAGTCTTTGTCGAAGAAATAGTTGCAGACTTTATACGTTTAGTTTTCTTCTTTGGTCTTTCCTCAGCAGACTCTTTTTCTTGATTTGGATCGAAATCAGCATCCATTTCTTTTTCTTTTTCTGTTGCTGTCTTTTCAGGTTCTTTCATAGGTTCTTCATCAGATTCATCATCGTGTTCAGAAATAGCATATATAACATCATCTTGTGTTGTTTTCTCAGTCTCTTGACTTTCAACAACTACAGCTGCACTAGAACCTGTTTCGCCTTGAACATTCTCAGGTTCATCTTCGTCAACGAGCATAGTTTCAATTTTCCTTGCAGCTCGTTTCTTTTTTGGCTTTTCAACCTCGGCCTTTAAGAACCATTCACTTCTCTTTTCGGCTTGAAGTCTTTGAACCATTCCTTTTCAGAATTAAGCTCTTTTTCATCATCGCTTCCGTCTTTTCTCCATTTATTTTCTGGTGGAGCAACATAATTCGAATCTTTGATTGCCCTGAAAACTGGCTTTGCAATAGGAGCTGATGCTTGTTTCTGAAACTTGATCAACTTTTTCACAGTCGTTTCATCGAGATGAACTAGATAAAGCACATCATTCAAATCCCGTGCTATATTCATGAACTTCTCATCAATCAACATCTGCATGAATCTTGGATAGAGACAAAGCCTCGAATCCTCCATGTTTTTCGACATGTGTGTAAATACCAGCTTCGAATAGTTGAAAACGGCTTTTTCAGAATCAGTGTTGTTGCCATACATGCCAGATAATCTTGCACGTCATCTAATCCCGCCTTTCGATGACTAAATGTGTGAATAATAGCGTGCATGAGAAGCTTATAGGGTTAGGCACTTCCCCTTTCTTTAACGTCGGCTTGTTTACGCTCCCCTTGTAACCCATTCGAAAGAAACATCCTCTGACCATTTTCTCATCTAGATAAATCAGATCGTCTTTGCCATCATTGAACTGCAGAATCCGTCGAATATTGTCTTCAGTCACAGTGATCTCCTTTTCTTCATTTCCAACTTGCACTGATAAAATAATCAACTTATGATCATCACTAAGCTTCCCATTCGTCCAGAAATGGAAAGTATGAGATCTGTTTGACACTGTGCGTTCCGTGATAGCCCGATGAATAGGACTTTCTTCCAAAAACTTCAAGATACTCTCGTACTCCTTCAAAGATGGACATATCGTTTTGTCGAGCGTAATACAAGTGTTGTGCGTCTTTGAAAACTCTATCGAGATTGCACGCGCTGGAACCTGAGCCTCGAAAACGATGCAAAACAATTAGCATGAATACCAGAAAAAATCACAAATTTTTCTAACACATTCATCAAGTTCGGGCGAACTTGATGAGTGTTATAATATTCTGCTTTATTCAAGTTCCCCCGAACATGCACATAAACATGTTCAATATTAATCACCATAAGTTCGGGCGAACTTATACTCAACACTTATCAGATTTCACAAAATCAAGTTCGGGCGAACTTCCACATAGGCTCTTGCAAAATCTATTTTAGAAGTTCGGTCGAACATGCTTTTATTTTTCTTTGTTCATGTTTAGTTAACAAGTTCCGTCGAACTTGTCATCATCTACAACCAAAACTTGATCAATATGACAGTAATTGTTTTATTCAAATCTAAGAAGATTACATGGTCGATTTTCAATGAATAACAAGATTTTAAGTTCAATTTTATCATGAGACCCCAAGATCTATCAGATTTTAAAGACTCAGATTTGATTTGTTCGATTTAAATTCAAATATCGGTTCAAAGTTCAAATAACTACCTCAGACATTGTCAATGTTGTGCAAATCACCAAGAACAATCAACTATTAGGCAGAGTAACGTTACTAAAATGACAAAATCACACTTTCGCTCAAATGCAGATATGTTCGCTCAGAGAATATATTTTTGCAGAAGTGAGTTCGGCCGAACTTACTTAGGTATTTATACCTAGACAAGTCCGGGCAAAATTACAAGCCCAGTTGACAAGGCCCAGCAAGTCCGGGCGAACTTACGCAATAAACAAACAACCATCACCTAGAAAGTTCGGTCGAACTTGCTGTTATATTATGATTCTGTTTAGCAAGTTCGGCCGAACTTGCCAAACCACAAATTCAAACTTTTTAAAAATTCTCATTTTAACCCCTAAACTTTCCAACTTCTATCAGTTATGAAAATCCACTCAGTTGACGAAGTCCAAGCTAATGACTTTGCTTAACCGAGTTTTCTGCCGAGTCCAATTTAATGACCCCGGTTTGACCCATTACGAACAAACTGTTGATATTTTCAAAGTCAAAATTTCAAATTAATGAACTTTTTATCGTTTTGGCTTTTCAGATTTAACAGATTTGCTCCCAGCCCATTGTCAAAGAGATTCCCACCAGTCCTAGCATCTTACCAGACTTCGAAGACCCGTTCTCCAACATTGGTTTGCTGAAAACAATGTAGAAATAAAACTTTTTGTATTTTTGTAAATTTATGCTGAAACACACTAAAAATCTTTTTGGTTTTAATCTGTAAAGCTGATAAACTATGTACAGGACAATGTAAACTATGTACAAACATATTTACAGACATATTTTTGTGAAATTGTGTCTAAAGGATCATATCAGTTAATTGAGACATATCACCAGTACTGTTGACCTTTAGATGATTTTAAGCTTTACCTAGATTGTCGATATGTTTGTCCACTTAAACCTTACCACATTTCTCAACTGTTTCAAGATATATTTAAGGTATGAATTATGAAACTTGACTTATCTATGGTTCCCACTTCTTGAATATACTCCCGTATCAAGATTCCCTAGATTTCATCGTACAGGTGAATATAGCGTAATTGATATCTGTATCAGGGTAATGCGAGACCTTGAGAGCTCAGGTTAGTACTACCGTAGAGACAAAGAGATGAAGGCTCGTCTTTAAGGTGTGTTCCACTTAAGGAATCTTTTTAGCACTGCAAATGAATTTAGATCTTCCGATACTTTTCAAGTTTGCATGCAGTTTGGGGTTTATAGCAAAAATATTATAGAAGTTCTAGGCTATTGCTTCCGCAAAATCAGAAGAACTTGTATAATATCCCAGATATCAACTATCTATAAAGACCTCGTATCTCAGAATCAGGCAATCTCTCAAATGAAATTTCGGAGTACTAAGTCCATATATCCAAGATGTGTTAATCCACATGAATAAGCAGTTTTTAAATTTAGTTTATATCTCGAAAACAGTTTACTGAACGTGTTAAGCCTATCGACACATCCACAGTAAGACTCCTTTATTACTTTTAAACTTTCCATTTCTTTAGCATACCGTGATAGTCCACTGATGTACTATCATTTCCTTTTTGTGACATCGAATTCTTTTTGTCTTTTTCAATGTTTTTGTACTTTTTTGAAAATTTTCATATGTTTTTGTATTTTCCCAAATATTTCTCCCCCTAAAATCAAAAACAATTTTTTTGGATTTTAGATTTTGAAGAAATACTAAAGTAGAAAGATATTTACAAACCATACAGACCAATGCGGATTACGTGAATTCGTCATCCGATCCGTATTCAACCTCAGCTTCCGCACCTGTAAGCAAATTTTTAATACCGTTAAGTCGCATTAGATATTTAAATCATGTTAATGGAAATGCTTTGGTATAAAAATCAGCCCTTTGTTCATCGGTGTGGATTTTTTCTATTTGAACCAATTTCTTTTCGTAACAGTCACGAATGAAATGGTATCGAATTTCAATGTGTTTTGTATGTGAGTGATGAACCAGATTTTTAGTTATATCGATCGCTGCTTTGTTATCTACAAATAAAGGTGTGTCAAGAAAGTGCAGACCATAATCCCTCATCTGTTGCTGAATCCAGAGGATTTGAGAGCAACAATTGCAAGCAGAAATGTATTCCGCTTCACAGGTTGAGAGAGAGACCGTGGTCTGTTTCTTACACTGCCACGTTACCAAATGTGTGCCAAAGAACTGGCATCCTGCAGTTGTAGATTTCGAGTTCAGTTTGTCCACTCCGAAGTGTGAGTCAGCGTATCCAGTGAGATCAAAATTGTCGTTCTTAGGGTACCACAGGCTGGTGCTTGGGCAACCTTTCAAGTAACGGAAGATTCGCTTGACTATTTGCAAGTGTGACATTCGAGGACTTGACTGATATCTCGCACATAAGCATGTAGGCTACATGATGTCGGGGCACGATGCTGTTAAATACATCAATGAACCTATCATCAATCGATACAATGTTTCATCAACTTTCGTTCCCGTCTCGTCTACGCAAATCCCATGGTTCAGTGCCAGCAGCATCGAAAGCGGCTTCGAAGAATCCATTTCAAACTTTCTGAGAATGTTGTGAACATACTTAGTCTGATGAATGAATATCCCGTCTGGAAGCTGATCCACTTGAAGACCTAAGAAGAACTTCATTTCGCCCATCGAGGACATCTCAAATTTCTTCTTCATGATTTTTTCGAACTCTTTGCACAGACTATCATCCGTAGAACCGAAAATGATGCCGTCCACATAGATTTGTACTATTATCAGATGCGATCCAATTTCTCTGGTAAACAAAGTGTTGTCCACTATTCCTCTCGTGAAGCCATTTCCAACGAGATGTTGCGATAACTTCTCGTACCAAGCTCTCGGGGCTTGGTTTAAACCGTACAAGGCTTTATCTAGGAGATATGCTTTATTCTTGTTCAGTGGATCGACAAACCCCGGTGGTTGGCCGACATACACTTGTTCACAAAGTTTACCGTAGAGAAATGCAGATTTACATCCAACTGGTACACTTTAAATCCTTTCCAAGCTGCGAATGCTAGGAAAATGCGGATAGACTCTAATCGCGCAACCATTGCGTATACCTCCGTATAATCTATACCTTCCTGTTGGTGGAATCCCTTGACAACCAGCCGAGCTTTGTTTCTTACTATAACCCCCCGATCGTCTCTTTGACACTTAAAGACCCACTTTGTGTCAATAGCTTTCTGCTTCGGTGGCAATTCTACAAGCTTCCAAACACTCAACTTCTCAAACTATAAAAGTTCCTGATGCATTGCTATCACCCAATTCTCTTCTGCAAGAGCCTCATTAACTGTCTTTGGCTCTATTTGAGAAATGAAACATGAGTAGTAGCAGTAATTCAGAGTTGGTGCAACTCGGGTATAGAAACAACTAAGTGCTTTGTTGATTTGGTTTCGTGTACGCACACCAGTTTGTAGTTCTCCTATAATATTCGTTGAAGGATGGTACGAATATGATCGCGGCATTTCTTCTGTTGGAACATCAACTGAGCTTTGCTGATTTGAAACAATCAGATCACTCTTCACATCAACATTAGGAGTACTTTTTGAAGCTTCGTTCTGATTTCTTAGACTAGCAGATTGATTCAACAGGTTAGAAATCTGTCAACTTCTTCATCCGATGAAGTTTCATCATCAGCATCTAATGTCGGTGCTTCATCTGAATCAGAATTCTGATTCTGAGGCGTACTGGGCACTGTTGTGTTTTCTGGTTCATTAGAAACATTCACTGGAGATGTAGCAGGTGATACTTCTGCTTCGGAAGTATCTTCAACTCGAACACCACTGCTATTGCTTGGGCCTGCTCCGAAAGATGAAGAATTCAACGTGGGTTAATTAACCACAATTGGTCTGATGATTTCTTTTTGATTCTCTGACTGGTGAAGATAATATAACGCTGCAACTTCTTCGTCAGACGGTTCTTCCGGCAAGTCAAAAGACTTCCAAAGATCTTGATAGTTAAACAGCCACACGTCACCTTTCCTTTGAATAGGATCCATATAGTTGAAACAATCCACATGCTGTACTTCAATAAACTTTCTTAACAAAGGAACATATACTCTTCTTAATAGACTCGCATATCCGACAAAGAAACCTTCAAAAGATTTGGCCCCGAATTTGCCATCTTGGTCTATTACGGTACATGGCGCACCGAATGTTTCTAAGAACTTCAAATTTGGCTTTCGTCGGTTTATCATCTCAAAACATGTTTTCTTTGTTGGTTTGACAGTGAGAACTCTGTTTAGCGTGCAGCAAGCCGTAGCAACCGCTTCACTCCAGAAGCTGATAGGAAGTTTAGAATCTGCAAGCATGGTTCTGAGTTTCAATCAAAGTTTTGTTTTTCCGTTCAGCTACTCCGTTTTGCTGCGGAGTATAGGGAGCACTAAACACGTGCAGAGTCCCTTTTGCATTGTAGAATTCCTTCATTTTGTTATTCTTAAACTCTGTGCCGTTATCACTTCTAATGCGTCAGACCGGCAAATGATAAAGGTTCTCGAGTTTCTTGAATAGAATAACCAAGTTCTCGAACGTTTCGTCTTTTGATTCCTGAAAGAATACAAAAGAATATCTCAAATAGTCATCTGTCACAACCAAGCAATATAAGTCTCCTAAGATGCTTGAAACATTTACAAAACCAAATAAATCCATGTGGAAACGTTCTAATGGCAACTTAATTGAGTTTAGAATTTTCTTCTTATGAGATTTCTTGATCTGCTTTCCCTTTTTACATTCTAAGCAGTGATCAGACATATGAAAGCTCCGAAGATTTACACCGTCTACAAGATCATTATGAACCAAGTAATTCATTTTTCGCAAATGAATATGCCCCATCTTACGATGCCAAAGAATAGAATCCTTTTCAGTAGCATTTTGTCACACCCCGATTTCCACGTGTATCCCGGTGGGCCCGGGTGGGAATATTGTGACGTATGTTGATATCATCATAACCAAACAACACGTAATAGCACAGCGGAAGTCTTAGATTTAGATATCATTACAAACCGAACTATTCAAAGTTCAAAATAACAATGGTTTGTAACGAATATCCACAGGCGGATCGAAAATATATACAAAAGATGTTCAACAGACTTTGGGCACATCTAAGGACTTGCAAGATCCTCTTATGTTGCTACTGAGCAACTTCCAGCCTATTTACGTATTTGTACCTATACTTAAATATTTTGAAAATACGTCAGTTTACACTGGTAAATACTATCAACCGACACATTTTGAAAACATCTTCAAAACCATTTTATGTACGCATTGGTACATTTGTTTGATATTTAACTTGGGACAAACTATATATCATGTTATCGATTTACATAACTCAACAATACATATCGGGACCTGAATCGATGCCGGTTCATGATTAACTGATAGACCACTTATTCCCTTATTGGGAAAACCATATTGGGTTATAAAAATTATAATTTATTCTCTTATTGGGTAACCCTTAGTGGGTTATAAAATTATATATTTGAATCGTATCGCATCTGTCAGGTGTATGCCTACACCCCGTGCTTAGGTCGTGGCCACTTACAATTAAATGAGTCAAGGATATACAGGACACGGTCGAATTAACCCCAAATATTTAGGTCAAGCAATACGAATTAAAACGGGTTATTTGAATTTCCCGATACATAGGTCTTCGAATCCCATACCCGACCATGCGGTAATAATCTACCGTATCCCAAGCCCGTATAGGGGAAATAGGTTAAGAGTATTTACCTGAGCTTAGTAATCCTTTTAAAATAAGAAATATAATAAGCACAGCCGTATCCAATTAAGTAAGCGTAGGTACAATTTACCGAAAGGCTCTAGTCTAGAATGATGGTATAAATAACCAATTAGAATGCTAACGGATCTTATTTAGGTCATAGACTTAGATCGGCTAGCTTAAAACATCAAAAATGGTGCAATACGCTTGATTAAGCGATGACCGGAATAGGATGTAGCTTAAACCCGACAAGTACGAAGACTTGTATAATATGGGTATACTATTAACATTCTGGAATTTGAGATAAAAATGATAAGGTTAAACCCGTTTGGGTTAAATTACGTAAAAACATAAGCTTAACCGTATGCATATAAGCGAAACTGGGTAACCGGATGAGTCATGAACAAGTTCCATATGCCAATATACTTTAAACAAGTTATAATATCAGTAGGATATCAACTTGTGTGTCTGTTAAGATTTTAAAATCAAACAATGCCTTATAAGGGCGTTTTGGTCATTTAGCGACGTTTAAAAGGAAGTTGCGTATAATCTGATGTTTCAACCATAAACATTCTGTGAAAATACTTTATTTATGATATAATATCAGTAGGTAATGAGTTTGGTATGGTAGATTATATTTAAAATCATTCTATGCGCAAAAAGAGCTTTTCGGTCACATTAAAGCGTATGATACGATATTATGAACTCGGTTTATGGTCATATTTGTAACATCAAAATATTTTAAACATGTTAACATATCAGTACCTAGATCATTTGCAAGTTCATTGGTGTTTAAAACTTCATTTTTAAATAAAATGGCAAAATAGTCAAAGTATGGCATATTTGCGGAAACTTGTACAAAACTCGGATTACTATTATGATCATGTAATTTAACCTCAGGTGGTTATGATACATCATAATATGATCATAACTGGACCTTAAATCAGTAGCATACTAGTCTAACTCGGTTCATAATCGAAAGTCAACGCAGAAGTCAAAATTCGCGACTTTCGGTTGCGAACCGACCTAAAACTAGAATTGACGAGCCGAACATGTTTACACATGTTATAACACTTATTACTAAGTTTTTTAAGTGATAAAATATATTTTAGAACATGTATAAACTCAGATTAGGAATATTTCAAAATCTGACCTGTTGACTTTTTAAAAGATTAATATGTTGACTCGTCAATTGACCAAGCAAACGTGGTAAATAGGAGTTGCCCTTTTGAGGGGTTAACACCTACCTAATTACAATCACATATCCATGCTCGGACCGGGCATTAGCTTGACCATAATGGTCTTGACCGAAAGTCAAAGCGTTTATCGAAAACGCTTGACTTTTGGTTTTAAAAGTCCAAACAAAAGAACTAGCGATGGAAGGAACACTTACAAGTGGTCCTATGGACTGGAGAAAACTCAAGGGAAGTTCCCAATTGCTTAGGAACCTCCAGAGGAGATTTATAGAGAGATTTATGAGAAAGGTGCAAGTTTGAACTCAAGAATTCAACACCTATTTATAGTGGAAGATGATCATGGAGATCATTCCAAGTGTTTAGAGGGGTGCTAGGATGATTACAAGTGTTAATGAGGTGTCCAAACCAGAATTGAGGCCATGGTTTCGAAATTCAGGAGCTGAAGTGGGTTTGGAGGTGGCAAGCATGCAGGTCAGCAGCTGGCCTGCTGTTTCTGCGAACTGACCTCTCCCGCGTGTCGCGCGGGGATACCAGATATCTAGCGTGTGGCGCCTGTGG
Organism: Scalesia atractyloides; assembly: GCA_947069175.1. NCBI lineage: Eukaryota > Viridiplantae > Streptophyta > Magnoliopsida > Asterales > Asteraceae > Scalesia > Scalesia atractyloides. Next base: position 49,653,104 of record CAMTDV010000010.1, on the reverse strand, counting down.
TGTCATTTAACAAAATTTCCATTTTGGCCCCTGAACTTCTCCAAACTCCCATATTTCGACATAAAAGCATGTTTAATTCAGTATGGCTCCTGATTAGCACTCTCGGGAGTATAACCGAACATTATTAAGCTCCGGATTCATTAAAAGGTCACTTATAGGCTAGTTTAAGCTTGTTGACACGTTTAACCCCTCGACTTTAATATTCACCACTCAGAGGTTATAAAAATAACATGTTGGCGATTTTTAGTCCCTCTCGTCTAGCACACGGCATACGAGGATCAACGGGACATGTGTCGAAATTTTATAGGACGTAAAAACACAGGGTGTTACATCCTCACCCCCTTAAAAGAAATCTCGACCTTGAGATTTAATAAAAAATATAAGGGTACATTTGTCGCATAGTGGACTCGACCTCCCATGTATACTCGGGACCTCGTCGAGCATCCCATTTGACCTTTACAATAGGCACATGCTTCCTTAGGAGCTTCTTAACCTCTCGATCTTCGATCGATACTGGTTCTCCAACAAAACCTCAGGTTTTCATTAATTTGCAGACTTTATGTGACATAGCTAGCTACTCATTGTCTAGCCTTTTCTTTAAATTGCATTCATGGAACACCTTGTGAATTCCACTGAGTTTCTCAAGTAAACTAGCTTGAAGCTAGAGATTCGACATATTCGATTATCTTGAATGGTCCCTCATATCTAGGACTTAACTTGCCCTCCTAACTGAGGCATACCACACCTTTCCATACTAATATCTTCAATAAAATTCTTATCCCATATTGGAACTTAAGAGATTTGCGCCTCTAGTTGGTGTAACTCTTCTTTCTATCATGGGCAAATTTGAGGCGTCACGGATTTGTCTGATTCTATCCGTCGCTTTTATGACAATCTCATGTCCTATTAGTTGGGTCTCTCCAACTTCCGTTCCACAAACAGTGTTTGATACTTTCTCCCATACAAGGCCTCCAAAGGAGTAGCCCTTATGCTTATATAGAATATTTCAGGTAAACTTAACTAGGGTGAGATAGTCATTTGAACAACTACCCAATCGATCTTAAAGAAATAGCCAACCCTTGTAGTTGGTCGAACAATTCGTCGATCCTGGGCAGCAGATAACGATTCCTGATCGTTACTTTGTTAAGCTTGCGGTAATCAACACATGACCGCATCGAACCGTCTTTCTTAATAAACAATATCAGAACTCCTAAATGATGAGCTAGGCTATACAAGCCTTTCCTTCTAGAAACTCTTCCGGATAATTAGAAATGGAAAGGATAGTCTAATTCCCAGCTTTTGGTTTATCTAATGTCACTTGTGCCATGAAAATGACATTTTCGCCTTTCGAATACTTGGATGCCTTGAGTAGAGACACCTACTCAAGCATTTCGATACGGAATATCTCCTTGAATACTGTTTGCTGATTTTAGTACAATATGACTGTTGGGAGATCTTAGTAGTTCCATACATTAAACCTTCATGTTGATCAGGCATGAAAGCAATCTATGGGACACACTAAGATACTGCCAATTATCATATGGTGCTTTTATCAAACTAGTTTGGCATTTGTAGTCGATAGAAATCAATGAGATAATTAAATAAATAAGTTATAAATAAATAATAATAATAAGAATTTGTCGTACTTCAACCGAAGGAAGAGCATGACTGATTTTTATGGATAAGAACATCCATCAAGAGTAGGAAGAAGCGATTTCTATGGTTTCATCGGTAGGTTCTATCTTATACTTAATATCTGGAGTTCTCATGAATATATATAAAAGTTTTCTGGACTTATGGTTTATGAAAGACTTATTAGTGCCTGAATTAAAACAGGACTCTTAGAAACCATATCCTTGAGTAATGATAAGGAATATACCTAATGACACTATGATATATGCTTGTTATGGCATTCCTCATGTAATTTCAGGCATTTCCTTTATTAGCCTTTCCCGGCTTAGCTGCCCCTTCTTTGGCAGCTTTAGGGCAATTGGTACTAATGTGGCCTTTCTCGCCATAACTAAAGCAGACTGCATTCTTAATGTCCCTACATTCATGGGATTGATGACCAGTTCTTTTGCAAATTCCACATTGCTTAGGCTTTTGGTCATTTCGACACTGTCCCCAGTGCCTTCTATTGCAAGTCTCGCACATAGGCTTTTTATCAGATTCTTGCTGGTTTTTATTGGATCCAGGCTTGCCCTTTTTCTTAGATTTATGGGAGTTTTCCTCCTCCCGTTTCATTTTCCCATCCTTGTCAGCCTCGACTGACATTCGCCTCACATAATCTTGAGTGAGGGAAAGAGATAGCTCAACAGCTGATTTGTAAGTGTTAGGCTGAACAACCTTAACCAAGCTCCTTATCTCTGGATCCAACCCATTAATAAAACGCGCAATGCGTTTGGGTTTCGGGGTAACTAGATATGGCACCAGTCTAGAATATGAGTCGTAGTCGGTAACAAACTTCCTACAATCAAGGTTTTTCATCGACAGAGCTAGGAAATCCATTTCTATCTTTTCCACCTCATGAGGTGGGCAATAGGTGTCTTTAACTAGATCCACAAACTTGGACCATCCCAAATTATATAAGTGCACTTTCCCCGACGACTGCATCAAAGCCTTCCACCAGATTAGGGCATTGCCCTTGAAGGACTGGGATGCGAACTTAACAACATCCTTATCAGCACAGCCGCTGATATCAACCACTATTTCCATCTCATCTAACCACCTTAGGGTTTCAACAGCCCCTTTTTCTCCATCAAATTCTCGTGGCTTGCACGAGACGAAGTACTTATACGAACAACCATCCTTGGAAGAATGGTTCTTATCAAGAATTTCCTACTTCTTAACTTCGTTCCTCACATTAGAGGAGTGTACATAACTCTCCTTCTTATCATAGGAAGGTGGTTTCGAGAGTTGTTTAGATACAATTTTAGAGCGTGTAGCACTCGACTATTTAAACTTTTCAAAGGCTTTTTCCAAAGCCTTTCCTACGGCTGCATCTATGCGAGCCTGGAAGTCGTCTTCATTGATGACTATGTTTGCATTATTGTGATCACTATCACTGCGGCGGCTACTTGCACCATCGGAGTGAGCCATTTTAATGTTTCGATACTATTGAAATATATATACTTCATATGCTAGCCATGGTATTATCCAACCATTTAGGCTTATAAACTTGGATATATAAATCCTTCGCCCTTGTGCTCATTGTCACAATTATTCGGGTTTATCACTACTAAGGGTGTTATTAATATGTACTAACCTAAGTCTTAATCGACTATTATAGGCAAAATATAATTTGGACAAAGTCCATAAATTTATGGGACAGTGGATCATAAAGTCACATCTGTGTTTGTCATAATGACATTTTAAGTAGCTCGTAAGCTTGTCACAAAGGACTTAAAATATGGCACAATTGGCCTCATCATAAAACATATATAGATATGGCACAATCGGCCTTGTCACTAAAGGACATTAAATATATATATAAGCCGCGATCTTATTGATCAAGAGGCTTTAAGGCTTAAACATTGTTCATCACCTTTGGACAGGGGGTTGTAGACCACAACTGCCATTGTCATAATTGACGATATTATATGGCCCGTAGGCTAATTAATTGATATCTCGAAAGGATGTTAAAATAATAATCATCACACTGATGATAGTAGTTACTATCGTATTGATCATATTGATTATGAGGTTTGGGCATAGCCCACCACCTTGGACAAGGAACCATAATGGTCACAACTGTCATTGTCTTATTGACGATATAGCCCGTAGGCGAAACACCACTAATGGATGTTAGATCATGGCTCGTAAGCACTACATCACTAATGGATGTTTAAATTGTGATCATCGTATTGATGATATAAGCCGGGATCAAATTTGATCACATAGGCTATAAGGTTTAGACGTAGTCCTTCACCCAGATGACTAGTGTGGTTCCTCAAGTCACACTGTCAGGAGTATTAACATTACTTGAATGTTAATAAAGAAAAAAATTGTCTTAAAATGGTTTATCAATGTAGCCATGATCATATTGACCATAAAGGCTTAGAGGCTTGAACATAGTTCACCACTTCTGGATAGAAGGGATGATCTTCCTTAACTATCATGGTAGAAGGCTTTACTTCTTAACTACCGTTTTATATTTGCCAATTAATGTGAACTTGTCACTTGGCTGGGGTAAACCATCAAGAAGATCTTTTGGAAATTTATAGTAGATCGATAAAGAGACGATTGCTTGAACAAGGTTGTAATGAAATACATATACTATAATGATAATAACTTCAAAATTCTTTCCGTTAATCATTAGGAAATTACAGTAGTGCCTTAAACAGGACTTTTAATACTAATTTGTCGATGTTGGGACTTAAAAGTAACACAAGTCCACACAGGGACTAAAATGAATATGTAAGTCCATATAGGGACTATAAGAAATAACATGTCCACAAGGGACTTATAATGAGATAATATGTTCACGAAGGGACTATTTGAAACAAATGTCCACACAGGACTTTAAATCGAAGGATAGGTCCATATAAGGACTACAATAAACAAATGTCCACGCATGGATTAAATAGAGGAGACATGTCCACATAAGGACTCAAAGGAAAATAGAATACAATTGAAAGAAGGATTTTCTAAAATTTCCTTTAATTCATTCCTTGTTATTCCTCTTCTTGGCTTGCCACGTATGGCATTTGACACAAAGGTTTTTTAAATAGAAAGTGTAATAACTCCGAATCAGGATTTGTTGTAAAAGTAGAATATAAGGATTCAATGGTTAAAGAATAAAATGGATCACGGGTTGGAGTTTGATAGCATAATCCAAGTTTGGAATTCCAAAAACTTGGATGTAAGAAATATGGATCATAAGTATCCACTTGTATTATCTTTGAAGTTAGAGACTCAGGGACCTCTAGTATGGACTCCACAGATACAGACTTCAAAATTTGAGCCTCAGGGACCTCCGGTATGGATTCTGAAGTCTAGTTTAAGGTTTCAATAGGTTTGGGTTTAAGAATAAGTTTATATAAAGTCCTTCCTCCAAATCGGTAGTATGCTTAACTTAGCCGCGGTACGAAGCATAGCATTCAGTGGCTTCGGATGAGAAGAATTTTCATCAATGGCTTCTTTGCTTGGCGACTTGTTTCTGAATTACATCAAATCGAAGCAAGATTTATTTAACAGGGATGGGAGCATTCCTATGTCAAGTCTAGACTCAGAAGGTATAAGGAATATGCTACTGTGTCATTTGAGATTAGACACAAAAGGCTAGTGTTAACTCGCTCAAACGTTGGCTCTGATACCAACCTGTCACACCCCGATTTCCATGTGTATACCGGTGGGCCCGGGTGGGGAATATTGTGACGTATGTTGATATCATCATAAGCAAACAACACGTAATAGCACAGCGGAAGTCTTAGATTTAGATATCATTACAAACCGAACTGTTCAAAGTTCAAAATGACAATGGTTAGTAACGAAGATCCACAGGCGGATCGAAAATATATACAAACGATGTTCAACAGACTTTGGGCACATCTAAGGACTTGCAAGATCCTCTTATGTTGCTACTGAGCAGCTTCCAGCCTATTTACGTATTTGTAGCAGTACTTAATTATTTTGAAAATACGTCAGTTTACACTGGTAAATACTATCAACCGACACATTTTGAAAACATCTTTAAAACCATTTTATGTACACATTGGTACATTTGTTTGATATTTAACTTGGGACAAACTATATCTCATGTTATCGATTTACATAACTCAACAATACATATCGGGACCGGAATCGATGCCGGTTCATGATTAACCGACACACCACTTATTCTCTTATTGGGAAAACCCATATTGGGTTATAAAAATTATAATTATTCCCTTATTGGGTAACCCTTAGTGAGTTATAAAATTATTTATTTGAACCGCATCGCATCTATCAGGTGTATGCCTACACCCCGTGCTTAGGTCGTGGCCACTTACAATTAAATGAGTCAAGGATATCCAGGACACGGTCGAATTAACCCCAAATGTTTAAGTCAAGAAATACGAATTAAAACGGCAACACATAGGTCTTCGAATCCCATACCCGACCATCCGGTAATAATTTACCGTATCCCAAGCCCGTATACGGGAAAATAGGTTAAGAGTATTTACCTGAGCTTAGTAATACTTTTAAAATAAGAAATATAATAAGCACAGCCGTATCCAATTAAGTAAGCGTAGGTACAATTTACCGGAAGGCTCTAGTCTGGAATGATGGTATAAATAACCAATTAGAATGCTAACAGATCTTATTTAAGTCATAGACTTAGATCGGCTAGCTTAAAATATTAAAAATGGTACAATACGCTTGATTAAACGATGACCGGAATAGGATGTAGTTTAAACCCGACAAGTATGAGGACTTGTATAATATGGGTAAACTATTAACATTCTGGAATTTGAGATAAAAATGATAAGGTTAAACCCGTTTCGGTTAAATTACGTAAACTAGTTACATAAGCTTAACCGTATGCATATAAGCGAAACCGGGTAACCGGATGACTCATGAACAAGTTCCATATGCCAATATACTTTAAACAAGTTATAATATCAGTAGGATATCAACTTGTGTGCCCGTTAAGGTTTTAAAATCAAACAATGCCTTATAAGGGCGTTTTGGTCATTTAGCAACGTATAAAAGGAACTTGCGTATAATCTGATGTTTCAACCATAAACATTCTGTGAAAATACTTTATTTATGATATAATATCAGTAGGTAATGAGGTTGGTATGATAGATTATATTTAAAATCATTCTATGCGCAAAAAGGGCTTTTCGGTCACTTTAAAGCGTATGATACGATATTATATGAAAACTCGGTTTATGGTCAGATTTGTAGCATAAAAATATGTTAAACATATCAGTGCCTAAATCATTTGAAAGTTCATTGGTGTTTAAAACTTCATTTTTAAATAAAATGGCAAAATAGTCAAAGTATGGCATATTTGCGGAAACTTGCATAAAACTCGGATTACTATTATGATCATGTAATTTAACCTCAGAGGGTTATGCTACATCATAATACGATCATAAAGGGACCTTAAATCAGTAGCATACTAGTCTAACTCGGTTCATAATCGAAAGTCAACGCAGAAGTCAAACTACGCGACTTTCGGTTGCGAACCGACCCTAAAACTGGAATTGATGAGCCGAACATGTTTGCACATGTTCTAACAATTATTACTAAGATTTTAAGTGATAAAATATATTTTAGAACATGTATAAACTCAGATTAGGAATATTTCAAAATCTGACCTGTTGACTTTTTAAAAGATTAATATGTTGACTCGTCAATTGACCAAGCAAACGTGGTAAATAGGAGTTGCCCTTTTGAGGGGTTAACACCTACCTAATTACAATCACATATCCATGCTCGGACCGGGCATTAGCTTGACCATAATGGTCTTGACCGAAAGTCAAAGCGTTTATCGAAAACGCTTGACTTTTGGTTTTAAAAGTCCAAACAAAAGAACTAGCCATGGAAGGAACACTTACAAGTGGTCCTATGGACTGGTGAAAACTCAAGGGAAGCTCCTAATTACTTAGGAACCTCCAGAGGAGATTTATAGAGAGATTTATGAGAAAGGTGCAAGTTTGAACTCAAGAATTCAACACCTATTTATAGTGGAAGATGATCATGGAGATCATTCCAAGTGTTTAGAGGGGTGCTAGGATGATTACAAGTGTTAATGAGGTGTCCAAACCAGAATTGAGGCCATGGTTTCGAAATTCAGGAGCTGAAGTGGGTTTGGAGGTGGCAAGCATGCAGGTCAACAGCTGGCCTACTGTTTCTGCGAACTAACCTCTCCCGCGCGTCGCGCGGGGATACCAGGTATCTGGCGCGTGGCGCCTGGGGTGTCATTTCACAAAATTTCCAGTTTGGGCCCTGAACTTCTCCAAACTCCCATGTTTCAACATAAAAGCATGTTTTATTCAGTATGGCTCCTGATTAGCACTCCCGGGAGTATAACCGAACATTATTAAGCTCTGGGTTCGTTAAAAGGTCACTCAAAGGCCTAATTTAAGCTGTTGACATGTTTAACCCCTCGACTTTAATATTCACCACTCATAGGTTATAAAAATAACATGTTGGCGATTTTTAGTCCCTCTCGTCTAGCAAACGGCATACGAGGTTCACCGGGACACGTGTCGAAATTTTATAGGACGTAAAAACACAGGGTGTTACACCTTTTTCACAAAACACTGCGCTGATTTTGATGAAGTGGTAGCGACACTCATATCAAGAACATATAGATCATTTTCTCGAGGTGCTCGCATCAGAATCCACTCATTTGGTATTTTGAATCCCGGCTTCAAGATAATACACTCTTTGTCATTGAAATGCACCGTGAACTTCTTATCACAAATCTGTGATTTGCTCAGAAGATTATTTCCAATTTTGCAATAAAATTCACATGATCGAATGAAACGACGCCATTGGAGAGTTTTCCCTCAGCGACTATCCTTCCACCCTGGTTACCCGCAAATCCAACATATCCACCATTGATAGCTTTTATGTCGAATAGCAACGCTTTCATTCCCGTCATATGCCTGGACACTCCACTATCCAAAATCCACTTAGAAAGTACAGATCTCTGGAGCCCCTGCACATTTCAACAATCTATTTAAAAAGCGACACCTAATCCTTTTTGGTCTTGGGTTGAATTGGATAACCATCATCAAAATCAAACTCACACTCATCAGCATAATCAAATCCACACTCATATGCATAATCAAATTCACATTCATTATCTGGATTTTCTATGATGTTTATGTTTGAAAACTTTACTGTCTTTTTATCTTTTGAATTGTTACCACTTGTAGTTTTGACCTTTTCAGATGTGGTTTCAATTATGATTTCAGATTTTGATTCTTTCATGCTATCACTAGTTTTAACAAGCTCAGACTTAGTGATCTCAGATGTTGTTGACCGTTTCTTTGCAATCCAGGCTTGAGATTTTATGTTATCCTTCTTGATGTAAAAATTGTTTTCATTAGCCTTTGAAGTTTCACCTTTTTCAAAAATTGAATTTTAAAACTTAGGTTTGACTTCAGCTTTAGATTCATTTCTTTTCAAAATCTTTACAGGTTTTACAAACACTGGTTGCTTCGGTTTCACAACATTTGGACTTTCTTTCCTTCGAAGATAAGCCGGCTTTGATTTCAGACAGTAACGTGCAATATGACCAATTTCGTTGCACTTGAAACAAGTCCGAGAATCATGTGGATGTCCTTTTGTGGGTTTTACACCACTTGCAATTTTGGCTTTATCTCGAAGTTCTTTCTGTTTCTTGAACTCATCGTTTGATTGTTTCCCGATCAAACATTCCTCGTGAACAGTGTTCGTCCCATATACAAAATTCATGTTTTTATTCTTGTATTCTTGAAATGGTGACATTTTCTTTTTAGGTTCATCTGATTCCTCTAATCCCAACCCAGCTCTCCGGTTTTCTGGATGATCACCACGATTCCTTCGGTAGTTATTTCTTTTAGATTTGGATTAGAATTTCTTTTCCTTGATCTCCAGATCATCTTATGTGACTTCCACGAGTTTAAAGAATTTGTCTAACAATTCTTCCTTCACGTTCTGAATCGGAAAACTGTCATCAAAGTATAATCTATCAGATTCCTTAATCTTGTACATGACAACATTAGGATCATCACATAGATCATTCTCCGATGATGTATCGTCATCTTCGGACTGTGAATCAGAATTCTTTGAGCTCGAGTCGGTGCTTTTAAAGCTGCCTTCATCAGAATCATTCAAAACATTTTCAACAACCTTTTTAACCACAACATTGTCATCATCTGTTTTAGTATAGATTACATCAATGTTCTCTGGCAACTCAGTTCTTTTTAGATAACAACTCAATATTGAGTGCCTTATCCATCCCATCAGCGGATTTGTGACAATATTTCTCGCATAGGGGTGGAGGAAATTGTTATATTCTTTACCAATTTTCTTTTTAGGTTTCTCTTCCGATGGAATTGTCAAAAGGATGTGATCAATGACATATGCGTGTGTAACTTCTTAACAGTTGTTGAACATGCTTTGTTTCAATTTTCATGTCCTGGAGTTGTTGCTTAGTTTCAACAATGGTATTAATATAGATATTAATCGCTTTTTTTTTATCCATTACTGTTCCTTTTAACATCCTTATGGTGTCATGTTGCTCGATATTATTTCTATCAAGCCTTCCATAATCATTTTTCATTTTATCATACGCTTCCTTCATTATGCGATAATCGTATTTCAAAAGTTCATTATGCACAGTGTTTTCAGCGATGATCTTTGATTTTTCGGCACATTCAGAACATGGTTCGGTACATTTTGTACAAGGTTTTTCAACCTCTACAACTTGTACTTTGACAACTTCATTTACCTCTGGACCTACCTTAGTTAGATTTGCCATCAAGGCTTTGTCAGCAATGTTCTTGAGGTTTTCAGCATTCACTTCTTGCGTAACATCAATTATTACTTCATCAGTTGATTTCTTCTCGAGAACTTGTTCCTGAGAACTTCCATCAAAATGACCTGTAAAATTATCACACGAATTAGGAGATAAAATTCCTTGCTTTTGCAAGTGGATATACTCCTCTTCTTCACGTTGTTGTTGCAGATATTGTTCCAGCAGAATATTCTCCAAAGCCACTGCTTCTTCTGCAGAAGTATCTTCAACAATTTCAGCCATTAATGCAACTCCAGTCTTTTTACCGATATAAGAGTTCCAGTCGAAACCATCATCTTCGTTTGATGCAACCATAGCTTTCTCCATGTTACTTCTATTCGGTTTCTCTTGAATTTCAACCTGAGTCTTCTTCGGGAAAGGCTTCTACTGAAGTGACTTCTTGTAATACTCGTTGCCACCTCCGAATGGACTTTGATTTCCCGTTGCTTCAGGATTTGTACACTCTCTCTGAAAATGTCCCTTTTTGCGACATCTGAAGCATGTCACTTTCGTCTTGTCAAAACCTAGTTTGTTGCTTGAGTTTCCGATATCTCGGCCAGTGAGAGCAACGGACTTTGTGACCCTTCAAATGATAGATGCTAAACACCACTTGATATCCATCAACTCGAGTTCTTCTTCATCCACTTGGTCATAATCTTCTGCCGTCATTTTGAGATTTCCAATTTTACCGGCTACAAGACTTTCGTATGACTCCAGAACAGTGGCAAGAAGTGACATATGCTGTTTAGCGAGTTGTTCCGAGACAACATTGTTCAAATTCACTACGATGTTGCACTTGTATACATTCGAATCAGAATTTGTTTGTTGATTCTGATTTGCTTGATTTTGATAAGATGAATTTGAACCAGTACTTGAGAATGAAGATTGTGGACTTTGATCATATTGAGGATATGACTGATTCTAATTCTACTGCGAATTGTTTGAAGAATTCACACTTGCGTTGAATGCTGTCTGAATCTTTGGACTTGAAATGTTATCTTGCATTCCACTCTTGTAGTACAAACCAACGTCTTGAACAACATTAGCATTCTTTGACTTTGCAATCTTCAAGAGTTCTATTTCATGGCCTTCGAGTTTATCGATAAATGTTGACAGATTCCCATTTATCGCTTTCCTTCAGAACCATTAGATAAGTAGTCCACTCTCCATCTGGTAGAGCATCTGCAAGCTTGTCGATGTACTCTTGTTCCGTCTTCTCGAGACCGTGTCTTCGCATTTGGAATTTAAGATGACAGAAGCGTTCAATCATCTGCTTCATGGTTTCACCCTTCAGCATGTTGAAGATATCGAACTCTTTCATAATGAGCGCCTTCTTACTCTTGATCTTCTCCGCGCTTCCTTGATACTTCTTTTGAAGTGAGAGCCAGAGATCTCTTGCAGTTGTGCATTCTGGTAGTAAAACGAGAATATCTTCTTTGACGGATTGTTGGATAAGACTGATCATCTTCTTTTCAGCAATGTATTCGTCTTTCTGTACAGTCGTGTAATTGTACTTTTCCAACACTTGCTGGTGTTCATCCACCGGAATAGTGTAACCTATTTCAATCGACACCCAGCCTGCGAAGTGCATGGCTTGAACCCAATATGTAAACTTCTCCTTCCATGCTCATTAGCTTGGGCGGTTTAACAATCGTGCCCATCTCGTTATCAAGATTGCCTTAATGGATCACGTTGGCATTTGACGAACTAGCTCCGGACATGAAAGCTCTTTGAATATCATCCATTGTGAATAACGAGACGTGTACACTGAAAATACTCAAAAACTTTTGAAAATATTAGTTCAACTACAAGTTTGGTCGTACTTGTAGTAGAAATAACAATTCTCAGTTTTGATCACAAGTTCGGTCGAACTTGTGATCTTTGTTTTGAAAAATTTTCCTTTTAACAACCTCGGTCGAACTTGTTGATGATTTTGTAAGTTCGAGCGAACTTAGCAAATGACTTTGATGAGAAACTAGCAAGTTCGGGCAAACTTAGCTAAAAATCTTTGAAATTTATCAAGTTCGGTCGAACTTGATAAAAATTCAATAAAATTCTAGCAACTTCGAGCGAACTTAACCAATTTTCTTTTAAAATTCACTCAAGTTCGAGCGAACTTGGCAAAATTTTCTTGAAGACACCTCAAGTTCGAGCGAACTTGATAAAAAATCATTGAAAAAGTGAGTTTTTAGCACAAGTTTGGCCGAACTTGGCTAACAATTTCGATAAACAATGTTTTGGAAAACATGGTTTTTTTGAAATTTTGACATCAATTCGATTGATTTGGGTCTCCAATCTTTCAAGGGTTTATCTTTGTTGTATTTTACATGATATATTCAAAATTGTAAAGATTTTGACTGTGAATTCTTCATTTTTGATAAAAAAAGTTAAGAAAAATAGAAGAATGGAGATGAAATAGAAGTGTTCTTGTCTTGATACTATCAAATCAGGCTGTTCTAGCTCTGATACCACTTGTAGGACCGATCCTTGATGCTAAGGAACCTAAATTTGATATCTAACGTCCATAATAGCTGAAATATTACGTCGTGTTTACCAATAGACAAGAATTAATCAGTTAATCATCAGTTTTATTGATCCAACGTCAAGAGTACAAACTGACAGAGCTTCGCCTTCAAAATGCCCAAGTTACAAATGAGAGAGGCTAGCTAGGTATTTATAGACAATCAAGATCGCCCTTGGAAGACTCAAGTTCGCCCGAACTTGCCTTAGCAAGTTCGGCCGAACTTGGCTATACATGAAGATTATGAGCGAACTTGTTACAACTTTACATAAATACTTCATACGACTAGCCTATTCAGCTCTATACTATACAGACTCGATATAAGACTAAGACATAGACATTATGCACCAACAAAATTGCAAACTAATACGTAAACGTAATCAGTTAGAGCGACGTACACTCCGGAACAATGAAACAAGTATAACATACCCTAAATATCCTTTGCATAACTTAGAAATAAGTTTTGAAGGGGTTGGTATGTCAAAAACAAGCCTATTCGATCACAGTGACTATTTACGACAAACTACGAAAGTCTGCCGATTCTCGTAGCGATGCACACTCTAGAACAAGGTCATAAGCTAAACATACCCTAAATACCCTTAACATAGCTTTGAAATAAGTTCCGAGGGCTTTGGTATGGCAAAAACCTGCTTATGCAACTTCAGGGGCTATTTCGCATATTCTGCGAAACTATGCCGTTAGGCGTATTTGTTAATCTGGGACATGTACGCGCCGTAAAAAAATTTTATAATCATTAAAATCTTGTATTTTAATGATTGGAATGCAAAAATAAAATTCGTTGCGCATTTACGGTCATGCACGCGTTCGTTATGATTTTCGTCGTAATTAACCGAAAACGACGACCGTACAACCAAACGAACTGACATCTGCGACATTTCCAGACATATTTCAAGTTCCTTGTGCTTTATTATCCTTATGGAGCTTAAAAATAAGGTTAATAGGTGTTAGAAGTGCCAAAACGCGACGAAACATGCACAGGGCCTGTTCTGCCAACTCTAAAAACTTGCTGCCTGCTAGGGGCCTTACGGACCACAAGGGCAACCCCATACGGTCCGTAAGGGGTGCCCAGCACAACAGTTTGTTGGTAGCAGCTGGTTACTCCCTTGATGACCAAGCATACGAAATTGCCAGCCTTTCTTCTGCATTTGGCAAGTGTTATGACACTAATCAAACCCCTTGATGACTCATGGACACTTGTAATGACCTTGTAGCTTCAACTCAACTATAAATACCCTCAATCATCCTCATTTGAACTTTCTAAATTCTTTTCTTTCTCTCTTGCTCTAAGTTTGGAGTGTTACCACCTTTGTGGAGACCTCCCATCTGAGCATTTTTCTTCTTGGAGCTCTTCAAAGTGTTCTTCAACACAAGTAAGTGCTCTCTCCTTGTCTTGTATATTTATTTTAGCTATTTCAAGCTAAAAGTCAAACAGTGTTTTACTTTCAGCTTTGACCATTAATTGGTCAAGTCAAAGTCCAATTGGACTTTGCAACGTGATCGTAATCACGAGCGTTATGGTCCATAGCGATCATGCCTACTAATTACCACGTTTACTAGTTGTAGTGACGAGTCAAAGTTTCGGTCAATATTGCGCAAAGTGCGCATTATACGACGAAACTATTTTTGGGTATCAAAACACTTTGTTTTGATACCTAAACACTTTTATAACTTAGTTAGACATGTCAAAACATGTCTAACTCGTCACTTTTAGTTTAGTGCTTATTTAGGGTCATAAGTCGAGCGGTCTTGACCACCGCTTTGACTTTCGAATCCGACCCGTTTGGTCGATCTTAGGATCCGACCAAACACATATTTGTGACCATAATTGTATAGGAAAAAAACCTTTTGAGTTTATACCTTACGGTCACGTCGTTTGGTTAGTATTATGTTAAGTCGCTTATTATACCTTTATAAATGACCAAAACGCCCTTTTTGCGCATTAATCAACTTTAAACATATGTAACCAACATTTTGACTTATACACTGATGTTATGATATAATCAAACATGTTTTGGCAGATAGGACTAATCATAACACATATCTAACCATTCGATCACGCGTTTACGCAAATCACCAGTTAAAGTAGCGTAAACTACCTTAACGAGCCATTATGGGTCAAAAGCACTTAGGAATCTTTTCAAATCAGAATATAGATTTGTTAAACCATTCCATGTGAGTCCTAACACTCATTTGGTTTACAATACCTCATTCTATCCGATCTGCCGATTAAAGTCCCGATATTTACACAATCATCCAAATTTAGGACACGCTTGATTTCTCGAACTTTTGAGCTTGTTTGATGTTTGATTCAAGGTTACATTAGCAATCCCAAGTGAGTACATAGTTCCCTTCTTTTATGTTTTGTAAATATTTTGGGGTGACTCATATGTGATAAATTGTTTTCAAGTTTTTAAATTACAAATGCTATGGTTTATATTTAACACGACGAATTCAATAATGTGAACGAACTTGTTGGTGCGTTGTATACATGACACGAATGACATTCATTGGCTTTGGCCAAGCCGACCAGTAGTAAGTTACGGTACCCTAGGACTGAGAATCCCGTTACTAGGCTATTCACTGGAATTTGTTGGGTAGTTTAGGGAACGACCAAAACTGCTTACTTTAACGAACCCTTTGGTCGATTGTTATTGCAATTTAAAGATACCCTTGGTGGTATAGACGAGTCAACACTGGTTTGAATGTATTCAACAAAACAACCAAAATTTTTCACAATTAAAACAAGGACGATTTGTTTATAACACGTACGATGAACAATTGGTTTATGACACGCACAACGGACGATTGGTTTATGACACGAACAGTGAACGGTTGGTTTTTGGTAAGTGATTTAGATAACGGGACGTGTGTAATGTGATAAAAGCTTGGTGGATACGCCACTGGTACTTCCTATATATAAGTGTTTTTCATATCATATTACATACGTGGCGTTATTCTAATCACTTGAAACAAAGGTTTTCAAACAATGACGCGCAACGATTTTCAATTAAAGATGTAAACCATACAAGGTTTCTTTCAAGACAATTTACTACTCAGATTTACAAAATAAATGTTTTGGTCAAGATTCATGGCTACAAGTCTTTTATAAACTATAACTAACTTGTTTTAGTCGGTTAGTTATCATTGCAATAGAAAATACTTTTTGATAACAAGGTTTTCAATAAACGACTCTAGTAGTCTGACGAGGTATTGCAATACATATTCAAGGCCATGAATTTGACACACTCACAAAACCTATGTACTCGGCGGCATATTTTTTCTGACTCGTTTTCACATATGATTCAGGAAACCATGTTTGATGTTGATGCATGCTCACGTAGGATCGGACACGGACCTTAGTGCCTTGAAACAAGAAAGAGAATTAATATGTTTGTTTAGTTTATTTTAAATTCCAAAGACAATGTAATCATGTTGATATTCAATAAAACGTAACTTTAATTACCAAGTGTTGTTGTAACAATCTGTTAACGTGTCTCTCCGACGTTTCTGCCGCAGTTTGTTGTTTTTACGCGGTCGGGGTGTTACAGATTGGTATCAGCGCACTGGTTATAGGGAATTAGGTTATTAGTAATGCTTTGACCTAGACTATAACCTTCCTAGGACCCCAACGCAAATATACGTGCGTTTAGATTTAAAACACAATACTGTCACCTATTCTTAGGTGATTACCAAAAACAATAGAAAAGTCAAAAAAATCTTTTTCGAAAACCTTTTACAAGAAAACATTCATTCTTAGATGAATCAATATCAGTTTAAGCCTTGAAAGTTTTCAAATCTCTTCACGGTTTGGCTTTTAATAATGTGAACACGTACAATCTGGAAGGGTGAGTGCCTGTACCCCGAGTTTTCTGTCTAAGGCTAGAGTGTTCGTACAAATCCACTTAATCGGACCAGTCACTCTTACCTGGGAACTTTTGGGGTGAGTGTCCACTTATAGGCTAAAGCATGTCTTCGCGATACATTATAAAGACCCATTTACTTTGATTAGTCACCGTGTGTCGTTTGTTTGTTTTGAGAAGCGAACGAATGACCACCGTCCTTATTTCGTAGACATTTACAACACCTCTCTTTATTTATTTCAATATTAATCTCACATATCTTCCTTCATGTTTTCTTTTAGAATGCCACCTCGACGTGATGCAACTCAAAATGCCGAAATGCCAGCCATTAATTGCTGCTATACTCCCAAATCTCGTGACCCAACTTAATCAAGCGAACAACAACAATAACAATAACAATGCACCAGCTCCGTGCAACTATAAACAATTTTGTTCGGCTAAACCACTCTCGTTTTCTGGGTTTGAGGGAGCCACTGGGCTTCTACAATGGTTTGAGAGTATGGAAAGCACGTTTCGATTTGTTCAATGTCCAAATGAGCGAAAGGATGAGTTCGCGTCGAGTGTATTCAAGAAAAGAGCTCTTACGTGGTGGAATGGTATAATGAGAGATAGAGGTGCTGATGTGGCCTTAGCTCAAACTTGGGAAGAGCTTAGGGCTCTAATGATGAAGGAATT
Organism: Scalesia atractyloides; assembly: GCA_947069175.1. Classification (NCBI taxonomy): domain Eukaryota; kingdom Viridiplantae; phylum Streptophyta; class Magnoliopsida; order Asterales; family Asteraceae; genus Scalesia; species Scalesia atractyloides. The sequence goes on along the minus strand of CAMTDV010000010.1, from coordinate 49,635,526 downwards.
CTACCTGCGTCATGAACAACGGGCATAGGAAAATGAATTCAATGATCTTAAGCAAGACAGTGGTGAGAGTCGTGCTTATAACGACCGATTCGAGGAGTTGAGTTTACTTGTCCTTCGATGGCAACGCCTTTGAATAAGGCGAATGAGAAGTACATCGATGGTTTACCTGATCCTGTGCAAGACATTGTTACTGGTAGCAACCCTACATTCGTCCGACAAGCCATTGAGTTAGCTGCAACTCTAACTGACTCCCAAGTCAGGAAAGGTAAGCTTGATCTCAAGGGCGACAAGAAACAATCTGACAAAACCACTCAAGAAACAAAAGGGAAACAAAGCCGAGCCTTCCAAGAGATCAAAGATTCTCAAAAGTTTGTCATTATTGCACAACCCGCTCCAGCTGCTCAACCAATCAAGTTCCCCAAAACCAACCAGCTCAACCTCCTGCGAAGGAACCATACGCTGGTACTGCACCGTTGTGCAATCGGTGCAACGGTCACCATCAAGTTCATCAACCATGCCGTCAATGTACTACTTGCGAAAGATTTGGTCACTTGGCCAATATTTTTCGATCTGTTCCGAACCAAGCTGCACAGAATCCTGTTCAACCCTAAGCCAACCTTGTTTGACCTCCATTCCCACCTGGTTCATGTTACAATTGTGGTGGAATGGGTCACGACAGAAACAACTTTCCGAGGCTAGCAAATGTCACACCCCGACCGCGTAAAGCAACCAACCATGGCAGAAACGTTGGGGAGTCGTGTGGCAGAATTATTGTTTCACAACACATGATAATTAGAGTTTAGTTTTACAATAATAAAAATTTATCACATTGTCTTGATTCGAACATAAACATAGCATAAAAGATAATAACTTTCTTGATTTTAGCTTTCTAAGGCCCAAGTCGCCCTAGGTGAAGCACGCTCACATCAGACATTCGCTCCTGAAACATATGTGAAAGTAAATACGTCAGCAAAAAGATGCCTGTGAGTAACATAGGTTTAGTGTTGAAGATTCATGACTTTGAAAGTTAAAAGAAATGCTTTCAAAAAGTAGTCATGAACCTTATAAAATGTTTCCTTTTATGAAATCAAATGAAAATGAATATGAAAATCAGATGATATAAAGGAATGTTGTATGGTTAAGTAAATAACCAAATGAAAATAATATATATAAAGTATGCAATGTCTTGTCCTTGTTAAAGTGGTTTGGATAACACCACGATATATAATATAATAAAAGCACTTATATATAGAAAGTAGCAGCGGCGTATCCACCATCCCTTTATCATATTATACACGTCTCGTTATTCGAATCACTTATCAAAAACCAACAAATAATGTCTTGTTTAAATCAATGTCAGATGTCATGTGTAAACAATGTCCAATATTCAGTATAAATCATGTCTTGTATGGAAAGTAAATAGTATTTACTCAAACCAAATGCATAATGCTCTGTATATTTAATTGTCTTGTATAAAACAAGGTCTTTGAATAAACAAATGTTTAAATCAAAAGTTATGTTTTGAATGCCATTACTTTTAATGATATGAACATTTATCAGATTTGTTTATCGCATACATTCAAGCCTTGAGACTGTCTCATAAACCCTAATCAGGATCAAGGTTTATCGAAAAAAAAATGTTATCAGATTTTGTCATTCCCTAACACTGCCCAACAAGCCTGGGGAGCTAGAACGGGATTTGTCAACTCCTATGGTACCATTACATACTACCGGTCAACGCGATCACTGTTAATGATTGTATAATTGTCCCGTTAAACATATCAAATGTCATTTTCAATGTAAGCATGTCATGAATATGTTTGAAAACCATGTACTAGACATACTAAGTCAATATGTCATGTAAAAATGTTTTTATTTTTGAAATAGTGTATTATATGTACTATGTAACAAAACATGTATAATGTCATGAAAACGGAAAGTAAAGTTATGCACATATGTTTCACCCAAAACCTTTGAAAAAGTAAAAGAGGGGACTATGTACTCACCTTTGGGTGCGTTTTTATGTGAAAACACAATCCCTCAAATTTATTATTCGTCCTAAATTGAGCAAGAACGATTAATAATCAAAACTCACAAAATACCTAAGTTTCTCCAATACTTAAAATTTTCACATAACTTTGAGATTTTCTCGAAAAGTCTTTGTTTTAATTATGTTGGTGTATTTATATATATATATATATATATATATATATATATATATATATATATGTGTGTGTGTGTGTGTGTGCTCATATATACGAAGATTTTCGCGACTTGAACGATTTATTGGTGACCCTCATTACGTTATACACGTTAATGCTCCTGTTTAAGCAATATATCTATGATTTGCACATCGTAATATATATATATATATATACCTAAACGCGACATAAAATTAATATCGTAATTCACGTATTATGCTATTTCAAACATATATATATCACACTTAAACAGTTAATATATATCAAATAACTCATCAAGTTACTTTAAACACACTTCTCATGTTAACCACAAATTTTCACATATAATGCGATTTCCGATCTAGTTTACCGTTTCTATCGCACAAACGTCTAAACATAGCATCTTTTCATATAATCATGAAATCACTTAGTAAATCACATTACACATATCCATATTCATATATCACATCATAACACACAAAGTTCACTCTTGAACACTCTACGTTCGTGTACATTGAAATATGCGTATTTAGCGTTTTCGGTATCGTTTTCGGGCATCGGAAGTCACGTATGACTAACCAGACACCAAAGACACTTAATATAAGTTAAAATAATTATTTTTATGTCAAAAATATCAGTTTTTTTACTTATTTAAAACAGTTTTATAAAAATCACTTAAAAAGTCGATTTTTACCGTTTTTAACGCATAGTTTCGTACCGAACTTTACCGTAACCATCCCAAATCACCATGACTTGATATTTTAACATAACACATGTTATCTACTGACCAAAACAATAATTTTAATCATATATATGCAGGTCTCATAAATAGCACAAATATCATGCAAGTTTCACCTGATTTACTACTTTTCAATCCTTAAGTACAACATGCAAAGCTACCAAGTTATGACATAACTTTTATAACTTTAAAATACATCAAATAACTTTATTTTACATGTTTATTTACTTATTTGAATGAACATATATCATATCATGTATAAATCATCAAACACTTGCATTTTAACTATCATTCAAGAACATGCAACAACTTAAAAACTAGTAAACAAAAACCTACATGTAAATATTCATATATATACATATACGACACATGCATATATCAAAGAATCAATTTCTCATACATTACTTTTTAATCATATGAACTTTCATCAAAAACCTTCCTTGATCATACATACAATCACTTTTCAAGAATCATACAAGAATCATCATCTTCACAAAAATCAAAGCACAACTTCTAATATATATATATATATATATATACACACATACATATTCATAGCCATATATATATATATATATATATATATATATACACTATCCTCCATTTTTAGTTTTGTGTAAAAACCATTTCTTTTTAGTTTCAAGTTTGTGAATCATCTAAGAACCTTGAGAAACTTCCACTATCACCAATATCATCAAGAATCAAGAGCATGGATTTTTAAAGTAAAGTTATACCTTTAAGATTCTTGATGGGTTTTTATAAAAATGATGGTATGGAGCTTGGTTCTTGTTAGAAACACCTAAGAATCACCTTTAGACCTTCAAAAACACTTGAAAACACCTTCAAATGAGATTGGATCTTCAAGAAAAGCTTGAAATTTCAAAACTGGAGGTATGAAAGAGGGTGTTCGGCCTTGAGTTTGTAGAGTGAGAGAGAGAGTGAGATTGTTTATGATTTTCCTTGGATTTGATGGATATTTGAAAATCTTGTAAGGACATATTCATCATGCAACATTTCCAATGCCAGTGCCTGGAGGAGAGAGGAGAGGACACACCTCCATGGCTGCCACATCTCTTCTATATACACACGCATACAAATGTATATACATATAAATTGTTGGCCAAAAACTGGTATTTTACTGGTTACCGAGTATTTTATCTAGCGTTTAAATCCCGTTTTAACACGTTTTAAATTATTTTTAACGCTGTATAAAAATAAACTCACAAAAATATTACTGAATAGTATTTTATTTGTTTGGACTGGCAGCGTTGCCCGTATTTGGCAGTATGCGCTGTGTTGCGCAGTACGCGCTTAAATTCGCAAAAAAATTAGGGATTTTAAGTGTTTTAATTTATTTTTCCTCACGAACATTATTAAATATATTATTTTAATCATAACGGACTATTTTTAGGATTTTAACATAAATCGGGCGGTCACCAACGTTCGTTTCGCATTTTAACCGTTACGCGATAAGCGTTTATCTTAAAATTGCCAACAAAATTTTCAGTAAATTTTAAATTTATTAACACATAAAAATACATCAAATTTAATATAATTTGTCTTTTTATTTAGTCATAACACATGACACACTAGTACAGTGCAAAAATAACCGGGTGTCACAATCTCCCATACTTTAGGAATTTCGTCCCGAAATTTAATTAGAGGAAACTTGTGAGAAAAAGTGTGGATAGTTTGCCTTCATTTGATCCTCTCATTCCCAAGTAAACTTTGGGCCACGTTTGGATTCCCAGCGAACTTTGACTATCGGTATGCGCTTGCGCTTGAGTTTCTTGACTTCACGATCCAATATTTCCACCGGCTTCTCAACAAAGTGCATCGTGTTATCAACACGAATTTTATCGAGAGGGATGTGGAGGTTTTCATCATCCAAACACTTCTTAAGATTGGACACGTGGAAAGTTGGATGAACAGTTCCAAGTTGTGGAGGTAGCTCAAGTCTGTAGGCTACTTTTCCGATTCTTTCAACGATCTTGAATGGTCCAACATATCGTGGTGCAAGTTTTCCTTTCTTTCCAAATCTGACCACACCCTTCCAAGGGGATACCTTGAGAATGATGACGGCTTCTAGTTGTTAAGAGGTTGTCAGGAATTTTCTTGACTTTATTAGTAGTCTCTAGAATGAGTTCAGGTCCGGTGAGCTGAGCTTCACCAATTTCATTCCAGCAAACTGGTGAACGACATTTTCAACCGTATAAAACTTCGAAAGGAGCCATGTTGATGCTGGAGTGATAACTATTGTTGTAGGAGAATTCGATCAACGGTAGATGCGAATCCCAACTGCCACCAAAATCGATCACACAAGCTCTAAGCATATCTTCCAGTGTCTGGATTGTTCTTTCAAATTGTCCATCCGTTTGAGGATGATAAGCTGTGCTCAAAAATTGAGTTGGGTTCCCATAGCAGATTGCATGGTTCTCCAAAAGTGAGATGGGAATCAAGCATCTTGGTCAGATATGATGTTCAAAGGAACACCTTGTCAGGATATAATCTCATCTACATAGATCTTGGCAAGCTTGTCAGCAGATAAATCTGCACGGATTGGCAAGAAGTGTGCAGATGTTGTCAGACGATCAACGACTACCAAAATGGCATCGTGACCTCTAGGAGTGCGCGGTAATTTGGTAATGAGAGGTATCTCTAGTTGTTCTAATAATCCAGAAGGATGTTGATGTTTAGCCTTGACTTTGAGACAAGTAAGGCATTTGGATACGTATAAGGCAATGTCTTTCTTCATTCCCGGCCACCAATATTGGGTTCGAAGATCCTTATACATTTTGTCTGCACCAGGATGAATGGAATATCGAGACTTATGAGCTTCATCCATCAATAAGGTGCGGAGATTGTCTTGACTTGGAACCCATAAACGGTTCATGAAATAAAGTACCCCTTCGTCTTTCGTTTCGAGTTGAAGCTCGAGATTAAGTGGTAGTTCACTTTTCAACACGCCTTGGGTTACACATGTACATTGAGCTTGAGAGATGCGGGCTTGAATATCAGATCGAACTTGAACACAATGAAGCTTAACGCGTTCTTTTCGACTTAGTGCATCAGCTATGACATTCGCCTTGCCAGGATGGTAGCGAGTCTCGCAGTCGTAGTAGTTCAGAAGTTCAACCCAACATCGTTACCTCATGTTTAGTTCTTTCTAGTCGAAGACGTGTTGGAAACTTTTGTGGTCAGTGAAAACCACACATTTTGTTTTGTAAAGGTAGTGTCTCCAAATTTTGAGTGCGAAAACTACAGCACCTAACTCAAGATCATGAGTTGTGTAGTTCTTCTCATGGATTTTCAATTATCTCCAGGCATAGGCTATGACTTTGTCTCTTTGCATGAGAACATAGCCAAGGCCTAAGTTTGATGCATCACAATATACGACAAAGTCGTCGTTGCCCTCAGGTAAAGATAGAATAGGAGCATTACAAAGTTTCTGTTTCAAGGTCTGAAAAACTTCTTCTTGATTGGGTCTGATGCGTGGGTGTAAACCAGTGTTTATTATGGTTTACGTTAATGATTTTACGTAGCTTTTAATCCTGAATAGCCTACTTTTAATTAGAATTGTGTTTTGCAGGTCTAATGGAGTTTAAGGAGCTAATTGAAAGCCAAACGGAGCACCGGAATGCGAACGAGATCAACCGGAATCAGGAATCGAAAAATGCAGAAAACTGAAGTTTAGGGGTGCCGTCGGCGACGCCCCCTGTGTCCTTCTCCGTCGCGTGCTTTTTGTCGTAGACAGCAGGATAAGCCGTCGCCCAAAACTGAAGAAAGCATAGGCCGTCGCTGACGCCCCTCCTGGCCGTGTTTAAACATGATTTTTGACCTATTTTGGGGCATTACGAGTTCTGGGGCTTTGAAACTTGTTCTTGGAGCCACAACCTTCGACCAATCCATTTGAAATCACTTTCAATCCATTCGATTCATTTAACATCCATCAAAAAACGGGTTTTCAAAACCCGCTTCGTTTATTAATCGAATAGTCAGTTTCAAATTTTCGTTGCTTATTTAATGCTCATTTTAATTTTAAACAATACATAACTAATAAACATTTTAGAATATGGAAACTAAAATTGTTAAAAAGTAAAAATAAAGTAAATAAAAATGAAAATAGGCTACCGGGTTTCGAAACCGGGTCAGCCGGAAGACACAATCAACAAACACTTAACCACTCCGCCACTTGGTGCTTTTGTGTAATCAAGGAAACAAATAAAACTTAACTCTACCCGTGAACTCATCTGTTTGCGCCAAAACTGAAACCGATAATCGGCTTTCAACTATCCAGAGACGTTTGAGTGATCGTGAGTTACTGATTATAACGGATAAAGCATTTGCAACCCACGTTCTTAATCAATTTGGTCTTCATTGCCTCGGTTCATATGATTTTGGGAGTTGAAAACCGAAATCATTTACTTCCTGATTTACTCTAACAATATCATCGTCTCATAATTCGGAAACACTAACAGAACCTTCAATTTCACTTTCGCTCTAATTTCTGTTCGTCGGAATCGTTATCTGCTATCGCCGGACTTTCGCCGGAAAACCGTGACATTCATCAAATCGGTAATTTTCTCGATTCTTTCATCTTCTATCCATTGTTAGACTTATACTAACTCAAATCCTTCAACCAGAATCGGTCCCAGACGACGTTACCGGATATTCAGCACTCGCCGAAAATCTCTGGAGATTTCCGAAAACACGCTGTGAATCGGTACAAACATCTAAACCCTCTGATAATCTTTGTTTAGTAACTCAATTTCACAATTAGTTAATCAAAACTGTTAATTGGTTCGCTCAGACGAAATTCATAAAACAGAGCCGACGACCTTTGCCGGAGTTCTGAGAAAATCATCTTTCCGGTACATTCATTTCCAAAACCTTCTTTATCCATTACATTTTAATCATTTATGTGTCCGTTAATCGAATTAAACAAGAACAGTCGAATAATCGTTGTTCTGTGTCTTTGAATGAAGAAGACGAAGTCGACGTTGTGTATAAGTATAATATAAATTGAATATTAAACCGGGTTAGACACACAGTCCAACGGTGGACTGTGTGCAAACACATAGCGCCCGTCACGAGTTCGAATCTTACAAACGCACCGGCTTTCCGAATTAAAACCAATTTTTTTAACTGAATCAGAGTAGGTCCCAGGATGTTTTTAAGATTAATATAAACTATAAGTATAACAGATAAAATACACAGCCCAACTGGTTGGGCTGTGCGCTTACAAACCAAGGGACCCGAGTTCGATCCGGTTTCCCTGCAACGGTTCAACCATTTAAATTCTTTTAATATAAAACCAAATAAATTAAACATTTAATTAGTATATATATATAATTAAAACATAGAATATTTCGGGTTAGACACGTAGCTCAGTTGGTATAGCTGCGTGCACGCGTACGAGAGGTCTCGGGTTTGAGTCTCACCCATCGCACACATAAGCCATTGTCCGACCGGTCAACGGTCCGGTCAACGGACCGGTCAACGGTCAACGGTCAACCCGAAAAGTCAACATTTTTTTATATTTTTTTTTATTTATTTAATTTAAAAATCAATTAAAAATACTTAAAAATAATATTTTTAAAGTTAGAAAATGACCTTAACTCACAAAAATAAATCTAAAAATCCTATTAAAATTGTTAATAAAATCCACTTATTTACCGTACCTTTTCGTTATTATTTAGGTTAGTTATTACTCGTCGATCAACTCTCTAAACTCGTGCGCATTCAACATCATCAAACGAACGCACCCAATGTGAGTGAATCTCTACAAATTCCCCGTTTTAATCACATTTTGGGGTGTATCATGTGTCACTTATTATTTATTACATTTAAACACTCGTGCATCCATCATATCCATGTTCAAATGTGTATCCAATATGTATCAATTGTTTGTGTGTTTAATGTTTAGATTTAATTTATCATTTTCAGTACATACATCATCATAGGCTCGTCTGTTCCCCATTACCTATGAGCGGAACCGTTCCCCATTACCTATGAGCGGAACGTGGCGTTGCCAACATACGATCGGCTCCGTTTGATTGAGCCTTGATCACACATACATCATCATAGGCCGTCTGTTCCCCATTACCTATGAGCGGAACGTGACGTTGCCAACATATACATTATCATTCATGTCATATACTCATGCAAGGTGGTTTGTTATTGTATGTTTATTTACGTTTGCTCACATATGATTATTGCACAATTTTTCTATATTAAATACAACAAGAAATCAATAATAAATGTTTTCTAACAAGGTTCACTCGCCAACTTTTGTTGACCCAAAAACCCCCATTTTTACACATGATACTGGTGATCCAGTTGCAGCAAGAAACATATAGGACGGCCTAGAAGAATAAATCAGTTTAGGTTTTGGATTGTTTGCTTAGTTACTTTTTCCTTGTAATCGTATGAACTTGTTTGGAATATTGAAGTTGTAATTTTGAATTTAATAAATATGAAACATATTAGTAAACATCATGAGCTTTGGTGATAACCCAATTATGCCCCGACTCTTATTCCGCTGCGGGTCGGGGTGTGACAGATTGGTATCAGAGCCATGACTATAGGGATATAGGATAGGTTATTAGACCCTTAGAGCCTATACTATAGTTTATTAGAATTTTAAATTATTTATGTGTTACATACAAAATTCATGATGTTTATATGCTTTATGTTTATTGTTACATTCAATGTTATGCAAGAATGTTCATAAGTACATATTACTATACAATGCTCATCATGATTCATATCCTCATAACATATCATATCCATGAGAGCACACACCACATTGTTTCCAGGATTTTTGCAACGATTTTTGTATTTTTTCAAATCACATCAAAGTGAGTTCTCATGACGGGCATATAGTAACTGGAAGGGTACAAGTACCGGTAGTCGGAACGTCCTGTCTAGGCTTGGCATTCGTATAAATCCAAAATAAAGGACCAGTTTGCCTACCTGGGGACTAACGATGAGAGTACGAAGGACCTATTAGGCTAAAGCATGCTATACCAAACGTCGTGTGAGCTAACCCCACTTTGAGTTGTCATTGTGTCTACACCTGGACACCCTCCGACCATACATCTCGCAAACATATTTCATGGTTTTCATTCGGGTGATGCGAGTGTTAAACCGCCAACACCAATGTGAATCCTACTAAGCCAATAGTCATGGGGGCCCACATGACTATACAGGTGTTGGTATGGGGGACATTGGAGGCCCAAACATGAGCAAACCCAAGACATCCTATGGATGTAGTTGCATTATTGATGTTTATGTTATTTTGTTACTTTTAACGACACATGACACCTAAAAAGACTCCTTAAACTCACAATCTTCATATGTATGTTCCTATAGATGTCGGCTAGGCAACAACGTGGGGGTAGAAGGTCAGGAAGGTCAAACGAACGCTTGGCCACCCAAATTGCAAAACAAATGGCCGCGGTGCTTCCTGACATCGTAATTCAAGTCCAACAAGCTCTCACCGCAAATCTCATCAACCCTCCCAATCAAGAATACCAGAACGTCGACAACCCTCCCTCCAAAAAGTGCTCTTACAAACACTTCAAGTCTTGCGATCCCTCGAAATTTGAAGGGACCGAAGGTGTCACTGCTCTCCTCCACTGGTTTGAGGAAATGGAGAACACCTTCCTCAATTGCGATTGTCCCAAGGATCGCAAGGTACGTTACGCAACCGGGAGACTATTTGGAGTAGCTCTTACCTGGTGGAATACAGAAAAAGGTAAGAGGGGAATCGAAGATACAATGGCCTTAACATGGGAGGAGTTAAGGGAAATCATGACAAGACACTTCTGTCCAAGAAGCGAGATCAAAAATTTAGAGGATGAATTTCACTCGTTAAAGCAAAAGGAGGGAGATCATACTTCCTACAACAAAAGGTTTTTAGAGTTGAACCAAATGATCCCCAACTTGTTCACTCCAGTATACCGCTTAGTCGAACACTATATTCGAGGCCTCCCCTCGAAAATTCAAGACTCAGTTCTAAGCACTTCGCCTGCAACACTTGAAGCTGCTATGGAACTAGCTACCGAGCTTACCGAGAATTGCATCCGAAACAGCAAATTAAGGATGAGAAAAAGAAAGCCCCTATTGAGGGCCAAACTTCAAACCATTCCACCTCCTCCTCAAAGTTTGCTAGTAATAGGAAACGAAACACCAGAAACTTTGCTGTCACTCAAACAAACTTCCCTATCCCTGTTGCACCCATCACTCAAGTTGCCCCCTCATCTGGACCATATAAAAAGCCATACTCCGGCCCATACCCAAACTGCAACCGTTGCCAATACCATCAATTTCCTGATCATCCATGTCAACATTGCACCGGCTGTGGCCGCGCAGGTCACACCATTCAAACCTGTCGCGCGCTTCAGCGAACGAACCGCAATCAACCCTCAACCCAAACCCACCATCAGATAGTGGGTCAAGCCCAACAACCTTTACTCCTACCACCTACCCAACATGTAGCCCAATCCTACTACCAACCCAACTATCCCATGGTGCAACCTATGCGGGCTTGTTACAACTGTGGAGACCCGAACCACTTCAGGAACACCTGTCCACGCTTGGTGAACATCATCCATGCCCAAGCTCAAGCTAATCCAGTATACCAGGCTAACCAAGCTCCTCCACCTGCAAGAGGAAGAGCTTTCAACATCAACGAGAATCAAGCTAGCGCTGACAACAATGTGGTTAACGGTACGTTTCTCATCAATGGTAGTTATGCATCCATGTTATTTGATACTGGCGCGGATAAGAGTTTTGTGTCCTTAGAATTTGAACCCATCCTCAACCAAACTCGTGATAAACTCATGGAATCCATAACGGTAGAAGTTGCTGACGGAAAACCAGTCTCATTAAACTCTATTATACGCAATTGTACTCTCACCCTAAACGATCACGATTTTCCAGTTGACCTCATTCCTATGAAGTTGGGAAGTTTCGACATTATAATTGGTATGGACTGGCTCAGCCAACATCATGCTGAAGTTGTATGCCGCGAAAAGTTCATTCGCATTCCTCTTGCAAACGGTCAGACTCTACGAATCTTTGGAGAAACCCCTTCGAAAGGACTCAAATTAATGTCCTGTCTTCAAGCCCGAAAATATCTCCGCAAAAATTATGTCGCATTCCTAACTCATGTCGTCAAAAAGGGAACCAAGGAGAAGAAACTCGAAGACATCCCAGTAGTAAAAGATTTTCCGCAAGTTTTTCCTGACGACATTTCAGGACTTCCTCCCGTGAGAGAAGTCGAATTCCGTATTGATCTTATACCTGGAGCTACACCAGTTGCAAAATCTCCTTATAGATTAGCCCCATCCGAAATGCAAGAGCTGGCCAGTCAACTGCAAGAGCTGACTGACAAAGGATTCATACGTCCTAGCTCATCGCCTTGGGGTGCACCTGTCCTTTTTGTGAAAAAGAAAGATGGAACGTTTCGCATGTGTATCAACTACAGAGAGCTCAACAAGTTAACCGTCAAGAACCGCTACCCATTACCTCGCATTGATGATCTTCTAGACCAACTTCAAGGCGCCACCTGTTTTTCAAAAATCGACCTTCGTTCTGGTTATCATCAACTCAGAGTACATGAAGAAGACGTCCCAAAGACCGCCTTCTGAACTTGTTATGGTCATTATGAATTCATGGTCATGCCATTTGGTTTAACCAACGCCCCAGCTGTCTTCATGGATCTAATGAACAGAGTCTGCAAACCTTATCTCGACCGTTTTATTTTATAGTCTTCATCGATGACATCCTCATCTACTCAAAGTCTAAGTCTGATCATGAACGACACCTTCGACTCATCCTTACACTCTTAAGGACAGAAAAGTTGTACGCTAAGTTTTCGAAATGTGAATTCTGGTTAAGGGAAGTATAATTCCTTGGACATGTCGTCAATGACAAGGGAATTCATGATGATCCCTCAAAAATCAAGGCAGTACAGGAATGGCAAGCGCCACGTACACCTACCGAAGTAAGATCATTTCTTGGTTTGGCTGGTTATTATCGCCGTTTCATTGCAAATTTCTCCCGTATTGATGTACCACTCACGGCTTTGACTCATAAAGGAAAGCCCTTCATATGGGGACCCAAACAAGAAGAAGCCTTCCAAACCCTTAAGCAAAAGCATTGTGACGCACCTATCCTCACACTTCCTGAAGGTTGCGATGACTTTGTAGTATATTGTGACGCATCAGGGCAAGGGCTAGGCTGTGTGTTAATGCAAAGAGGAAAAGTGATAGCTTATGCTTCTAGACAACTCAAAATTCATGAGAAGAACTACACCACGCACGACCTGGAACTTGGAGCCTTTGTGTTCGCTCTTAAGATATGGAGACATTACCTCTACGGTACTAAGTGTGAAATATACACTGACCATAAGAGCCTCCAACATATCTTCAACCAAAAGGAGTTAAACATGAGGCAACGGAGATGGGTCGAGCTTCTTAATGACTACGACTGTGAAATTCGGTATCATCCTGGCAAGGCAAACATGGTGGCCGATGCGCTCAGTCGAAAGGGTTATGCGAACTCCATTCGTCTTCTATGTTCGCAAATCATAACCGACATCAAAGATCAAATCCGAGAAGCCCAACATGTATCAGTAACGGAAAATGACATACGCAAGGAGCTGTCTTGTGGAGCTGAACTTAAAATCGAAACTAAATCCGACGGTATTCTGTACTATCTAGATCGCATATGGATTCCCGATCACAATAACCTTCGTGATATCCTTATGAATGAGGCGCACAAAACACGGTACTCTGTACACCCAGGAGCTGACAAGATGTATCAAGACCTTCGATACACCTACTGGTGGCCTGGCATGAAGAAGTATATCGCTGTTTTCGTTTCCAAGTTCCTTACATGTTCCAAAGTAAAAGCTGAACATCAAAGACCCTCAGGAATTCTAGTCCAACCTGAAATACCTGTATGGAAGTGGGAAAACATAACCATGAACTTCATTACCGGGTTACCTCGCACCTCCAGTGGGTATGACACTATATGGGTAATCATTGATCGTCTTACAAAATCAGCTCACTTCATTCCGATTCGCGAGGAATTCAAGAATGAGAAGTTAGCTCGTATCTACATCAGCGAGATTGTAAGCCGTCATGGTGTACCTTTAAGCATTATTTCAGACCGTGATGGTCGTTTCACTTCACGAACATGGCAAGCCGTACAAGCCGCTTTGGGTACATGATTAGACCTCAGTACCGCTTATCATCCTCAAACTGATGGACAATCTGAACGCACCATCCAAACACTTGAAGACATGCTTCGAGCATGTGTCATAGACTTCAAGGGAAATTGGGATGCTCATCTACCATTAGTTGAATTTTCGTACAACAACAGCTATCATTCAAGTATCGGCATGGCACCTTTCGAAGCTTTATATGGTCGTAAGTGCCGATCTCCAGTATGTTGGCACGAAATTGGAGATGCTCAAATCCCAAAATTGATTCAAGAAACCACAGACAAGATCCATCAAATTCGAAACAATCTTCTAGCGGCACAAAGTCGTCAAAAGAGTTATGCAGACAAACGACGAAAGCCTTTGGAGTTTAACATTGGTGATCATGTACTTTTAAAAGTATCACCGTGGAAGAGAGTAGTTCGTTTTGGCCAGAAGGGCAAGCTAGCACCACGCTACGTAGGACCTTTCAAGATACTCGAAAGAGTAGGACCTGTAGCATACAAGCTTGACCTACCAGAAGAACTCAACAGAATTCACCCCACATTCCACGTATCAAACTTGAAGAAGTGCCTCGCCGATGAAAACCTCCATATTCCCCTAGAAGATATTCAGATCGATGAATCTATGCACTTCATTGAAAGACCAGTAGAGATCATGGACTTCGGAGAAAAACGTTTAAGACGGAGTCGTATTCCAATTGTTAGGGTACGCTGGGAGTCGAAACGATGACCTGAGTTTACTTGGGAACGTGAAGACTCAATGCGCAAAAAATACCCGCATCTTTTTCCTGTTACCACTACTACTTAAATTTCGGGACGAAATTTCTAAAAGTAGGGGATACTGTAACATCCGTAAAAAAACGGGTTTTCAAAACCCGCTTCATTTATTAATCGAATAGTCAGTTTTCAAATTTTCGTTGCTTATTTAATGCTCATTTTAATTTTAAACAATACATAACTAATAAACATTTTAGAATATGGAAATAAAATTGTTAAAAAGTAAAAATAAAGTAAATAAAAATGAAAATAGATTGCCGGGTTTCGAACCCGGGTCAGCCGGAAGACACAATCAACAAACACTTAACCACTCCGCCACTTGGTGCTTTTGTGTAATTAAGGAAACAAATAAAACTTAACGAGCCGACGGAATTCATAAAACAGAGCCGACGACCTTTGCCGGAGTTCTGAGAAAATCATCTTTCCGGTACATTCATTTCCAAAACCTTCTTTATCCATTACATTTTAATCATTTATGTGTCCGTTAATCGAATTAAACAAGAACAGTCGAATAATCGTTGTTCTGTGTCTTTGAATGAAGAAGACGAAGTCGGCGTTGTGTATAAGTATAATATAAATTGAATATTAAACCGGGTTAGACACACAGTCCAGCGGTGGACTGTGTGCAAACACATAGCGCACGTCACGAGTTCGAATCTTACAAACGCACCGGCTTTCCGAATTAAAACCAATTTTTTTTAACTGAATCAGAGTAGGTCCCATGATGTTTTTAAGATTAATATAAACTATAAGTATAACAGATAAAACACACAGCCCAACTGGTTGGGCTGTGCGCTTACAAACCAAGGGACCCGAGTTCGATCCGGTTTCCCTGCAACGGTTCAACCATTTAAATTCTTTTAATATAAAACCAAATAAATTAAACATTTAATTAGTATATATATATAATTAAAACATAGAATATTTCGGGTTAGACACGTAGCTCAGTTGGTAGAGCTGCGTGCACGCGTACGAGAGGTCTCGGGTTCGAGTCTCGCCCAGCGCACACATAAGCCACTGTCCGACCGGTCAACGGTCAACCCAAAAAGTCAACATTTTTTTATATTTTATTTATTTATTTAATTTAAAAATCAATTAAAAATACTTAAAAATAATATTTTTAAAGATAGAAAATGACCTTAAACTCACAAAAATAAATCTAAAAATCCTATTAAAATTGTTAATAAAATCCACTTATTTACCGTACCTTTTAGTTATTATTTAGGTTAGTTATTCCTCGTCGATCAACTCTCTAAACTCGTGCGCATTCAACATCATCAAACGAACGCACCCAATGTGAGTGAATCTCTACAAATTCCCCGTTTTAATCACATTTTGGGGTGTATAGCATCCATCATATCCATGATCAAATGTGTATCCAATATGTATCAATTGTTTGTGTGGTTAATGTTTAGATTTAATTTATCATTTTCAGTACATACATCATCATAGGCTCGTCTGTTCCCCATTACCTATGAGCGGAACCGTTCCCCATTACCTATGAGCGGAACGTGGCGTTGCCAACATACGATCGGCTCCGTTTGATTGAGCCTTGATCGCACATACATCATCATAGGCCGTCCGTTCCCCATTACCTATGAGCGGAACGTGACGTTGCCAACATATACATTATCATTCATGTCATATACTCATGCAAGGTGGTTTGTTATTGTATGTTTATTTACGTTTGCTCACATATGATTATTGCACAATTTTTCCATATTAAATACAACAAGAAATCAATAATAAATGTTTTCTAACAAGGTTCACTCGCCAACTTTTGTTGACCCAAAAACCCTCATTTTTACACATGATACAGGTGATCCAGTTGCAGCAAGAAACATATAGGACGGCCTAGAAGAATAAATCAGTTTAGGTTTTGGATTGTTTGCTTAGTTACTTTTTCCTTGTAATCGTATGAACTTGTTTGGAATATTGAAGTTGTAATTTTGAATTTAATAAATATGAAACATATTAGTAAACATCATGAGCTTTGGTGATAACCCAATTATGCCTCGACTCTTATTCCGCTGCGGGTCGTGGTGTGACAATTCATCCACTTCGATTCAAACCCTAATCCGTCATTGTCACCATCAATCATCAATCACCAATCTCATCATCATCATCTCATATCAAAACCCTAACCACACCTTGCCTTCATCTCCAAGCTTCAATATGTTCAAGTTCAAGGCTTTATCATCCGTTGATCGTGTTCCGTTCACCATGAGTGGCTAATTCCCGGAGGTTTCACCCCGGTGTAGACTTTTTGTAAGATTTCTAGGCTTTGCTACATGTTAAACATTTGGTTTGTGACAATTTGATTTGCCTTTAATCTTTTGATAATTGTCTTACGTTTGTATTGTATTTGTGAATTGTCGAGTGAGTTATGAAATTTGACTTCGTGAAATGAATATGCGTATTTATGCCTTGTCGATTGATAGGTTTCACTTGTCCAAAGTAACGAAGTGCATTGTGGTCCGTTGTCTATGACGTTGATAGCAATTGGCACCTAAGCTTTGTGATTCTAAACCGTTAATGAACTAATTCGTTTAAACCAATTTAAAATGTGTAGTAACCCTAGGTCTTGCAATTGTTGAACCGAGTGTGAACCTTGTTTTCTCACTATTGTTTTACAATCATATTTATTTCCATTGCAATCGTTCTCAAGTTTTTGTTAGTTAATTAATCAAACAAACTTGTCGGTTGATTCCGACACCCTTTCCAACCAAACAAATTAATCAATTTCATTAGCAAGCTTCATAAAAGTGACCATCTTAGAAAAATCAATCTTGTCCGTACGCAACCCACAGACTCTTCGTGGATCAACCCCGTAATACCACTAACCCACAGTTGAGGGTAAATCGGGTTTATAAGTATTATCTTTCACCGGGGCGTGACACCTCGATCAGGGTACTCACTCAAAAGGTTTGTTCTTTTGAGTTAAGTCTGTGAGAGGAACCACAATCTTGGAGAAGTTTGCAATAAAGTGGCGGTAATAACCCGCGAGACCCAGAAATGAAAGAATCTCAGTAGGAGTAGTAGGTGTATCCCATTCCTTAATCGCACTAATTTTGGCGGGATCTAAATGAATACCTTGTTCGTTGACAATGTGTCCCAAAAATTGAACTTCCTTAAGCCAAAATTCACACTTAGAGAATTTTGCGAAGAGTTGTTCCTTCTTTAGGAGTTCCATTGTTAGACGGAGATGTTGTTCGTGGTCAGCTCGAGTTTTTGAATAAATTAAAATGTCATCAGTGAAAACAATGATGAAGTTGTCCAAATAAGGATTACAAACCCTATTCATCAAATCCATGAAAACAAAAGGAGTATTTGTTAAACCGAAAGGCATAACAGTGAACTCATAGTGACCGTATCGTGTGCGGAAGGCAGTCTTGGGAATATCTTCTTCGAGTACACGAAGCTGATGATACCCAGAACATAGATCGATCTCCGAAAAACAGGTAGCACCCTGAAGCTGATCAAAGAGATCATCAATACGAGATAGGGGATATCGATTTGTTATAGTGAGTTTGTTGAGCTCACGGTAATCGATACACATTCGGAAAGATCCATCCTTCTTCTTTACAAATAGAACAGGCGCGCCCCAAGGTGAAAACCTCGGACGAATAAATCCTTTGTCAGATAACTCCTACAGCTGCTTCGACAACTCTTGCATCTCAAATGGTGCAAGATGGTATGGAGATTTAGCAATCGGGTTGGTACCAGGTACAAGGTCAGTACGAAACTCAATTTGACGTGCTGGGGGTAAACCAGGTAACTCTTCCGGAAACACCTCAGGATAATCCCGAACAACGGGGATGTCTTGAATAGTATTACCCTTGTCTTTCTCCTCTACGACACGTGCCAAGAAAGCCACATAATTCTTTTGTAGGTATCTTTGTGCTTGGGTGCTTGTCATCAATTTAAGGCTACTAGTGGGCCTTTCTACATGAACCTCTAAGGTTTCACCAGTCGAAAGCGGCACACGAATAATCTTGTCAAAACAAACCACCTCTACACGGTATTTGGTTAACCAATCCATTCCTACTATAACGTCAAAACTCCCAAGTTGCATTGGCGTGAGATCAATGGGAAAAAGGTGATTATTGAGGTTCAACAGGCAATTTTGAATGATAGAATCGAGTACAAGGGGTTCACCACTAGCTATCTCTATTGTCAAAGGCTTTCCTAGTTTTGTTCTAGGCTTTGCAAGTAAAGGTTTAAAGGCTAGGGATACAAAACTTTTGGAAGCATTGCGTTTCCTAGACTTCTTTGAGGTTTCAGCTTTCTTTCCCTTCTGTTTCTTAGTCTTGGCAGATGATTTCTTGTCACCCTTGCGATGGAGTTTACCCTTCTTGATTTGAGACTTAGTCAAGGTCACAGCTAGCTCAATGGCTTGTCTAACAGTGGTAGGGTTGCTGTCGGTGACAATATCCTGAACAGGATCAGGAAGACCATTTATGTACTTCTCAATTGCCTTGTCTAGAGGCGTGACCATAGTGGGACACATCAGGCTCAGTTCTTCGTATCGGTCTGTGTAAGCACGATGCTCTCCACTATCTTGCTTAAGACCGTGGAATTCATTTTCCAGTGCCCGTAGTTCATGACGAGGACAAAACTCCTTCATCATAAGAGCACGAAGCTCTTCCCATGTTTGAGCCATTGCCACATCGGCACCCCTGTCTCTCATTACACCGTTCCACCATGTAAGCGCCCTCTTCTGAAATACACTGGACGCATACTCAACCTTTCGCTCATTCGGGCATTGAACATGACGAAACGTGCTTTCGAGACTCTCAAACCACTGTAGGAGCCCAGAAGCTCCTTCAGACCCAGAAAATTGAAGCGGTTTACCTGTATTGAATGTCTTAAAGTTGCACGAAACAAGTGCGTTGTTATTGTTGTTGTTGTTGGCTTGGTTTAACTGGGTTACTAGTTTCGGAAGTAAAGTAGCGATTTGCTGAGCGATCATGGCTGCCATAGCGGCATCTTGAGTTTGATCACGTCGAGGAGGCATTCTATAAGAAAAAGAACACAAGGAAATGTGTGAGATTGGCGTTGGAAAACTCAAAAGGAGTATTGAAAATATCGCCAAGACATAAGAGAAGTGGTCATCTGTTCGTTACTCAAGGCAAACACACAACACATGTTGACTAATCAAAGTAAATGGGTTTTTATAATGTATCGCAAAGACATGCTTTAGCCTATAAGTGGACATTCACCCCAAGAGTTCCTAGGTAAGAGTGACTAGTCTGATAATATGGATTTGTACGAACACTCTAGCCTTAGACAGAAAACGCAGGGTACCGGCACCCACCCTTCCAGATTGCACGTGTTCACATTATTAAGACCCAAACCTTGACTAGATTTGAAAACTTTAAAGGCATAAAGCCTAAAACAAATCATCTAAGGATAGATGATTGATTTTCAAAACGGATTCTGAAATTTGTGTACTTGTTTTGGTAATCACCTAAGGATAGGTAATGGTATTGCTTTAAGAGTCTAAACACAAGATAACTTGTGTTAGGGTCCTAGAAAGGTTATGATCTAGGTCAAAGAATTAATAATAACCTAATTCCCTGTAACCATGAGCTCTGATACCAATCTTTCTGTCACAGCCCGACCGCGTAAAGCAATCAACCGCGACGGAAACGTCAGAGAGTCGTGTGGCAGAATTATTGTTTCACAACACATGATAATTAGAGTTTAGTTTTACCATAATAAAAATTAATTACATTGTCTTGATTCGAGCAGAAACATAGCATAAAAGATAATAACTTTCTTGATTTTAGCTTTCTAAGGCCCAAGTCGCCCTAAGTGAAGCACGCTCACATCAGACATTCGCTCCTGAAACATGTGTGAAAGTACAGCAAAAAGTTGCCTATGAGTAAAAAAGGTTTAGTGTTGAAGATTCATGACTTTGAAAGTTAAAAGAAATTCTTTCGAAAAGTAGTCATGAACCTTATAAAATGTTTTCTTTTATGAAATCAAATGAAAATGAATATGAAAATCAGATGATATAAAGGAATGTTGTATGGTTAAGTAAATAACCAAAGTATGCCATGTCTTGTCCTTGTTAAAGTGGTTTAACGCCACGACATGTAATATAATAAAAACACTTACATATAGGAAGTACCAGCGGCGTATCAACCATGCCTTTATCATATTACACACGTCTCGTTATTCGAATCACTTATCAAAAACCATCAAATAATTTCTTGTTTAAATCAATGTCAAATGTCATGTGTAATCAATGTCCAATGTCAAGTATAAACCATGTCTTGTAAGGCAAGTAAATAGTATTTACTCAAACCAAATGCATAACGCTCTGTATATTTAATTGTCTTGTACAAAACAAGGTCTTTGAATAAACAAATGTTTAAATCAAAAGTTATGTTTTGAATGCCATTGCTTTTATCGATATGAACATTTATCAGATTTGTTTATCGCATACATTCAAGCCTTGAGACTGTCTCATAAACCCTTATCAAGATCAAGGTTCATCGAAAAAATGTTATCGGATTCTGTCATTCCCTAACACTGCCCAACAAGCCCGGGGAGCGGGAAAGTCCTATGGTACCATTACATACTACTGGTCGGTGCGATCACTGTTAATGAATGTATTATTGTCCCGTTAAACATATCAAATGTCATTTTCAATGTAAGCATGTCATGAATATGTTTGAAAACCATGTACTAGACATACAAAGTCAATATGTCAAGTAAAAATGTTTTATTTTTGAAATAGTGTATTATATGTACTATGTAACAAAACATGTATAATGTCATAAAACGGAAAGTAAAGTTATGCACATATGTTTCACCCCAAAACCTTTGAAAAAGTAAAAGAGGGGACTATGTATGTAACGCCTGGCTTTTTCGTATTTTCCATGCTTGGAAAGCATCCCTTGTATTTCTATTTTTAGAAGCCTTGTACTCTACTTTTGTTTCATTTGTAATTTGAGACTATTGATCATAATGAAAATGAAGCTATACTCATGCAACTAGGTAGTTTCGACATCATAGTAGGCATGGATTGGCTTCGTAAGAACCATGCTGAAATTGCTTGCCACGAGAAATACGTTCGTTTACCCCTTCCATCTGGTGACACCTTACGCGTCTATGGAGATCGACCTTCGAAAGGACTGAAATTGATGTCCTGCATACAAGCAAATAGGTACTTACGTAAACAGTACTTTGCCTTTTTAGCCCACGTTGTGGAAGAAAAAGGCAAGGGAAAGAGCGTAAGTGATGTTCCAATGGTGCGCGACTTCCCTGACGTCTTTTCTGAAGATTTACCTAGTCCTCCTCCACCTCGATCCGTTGATTTTCGTATTGATCTCGTACCTGGTTTGACTCCTGTTGCCAACGCTCCTTATCGTCTTGCACCCTCTGAGATGCAAGAGTTATCTACTCAACTCCAAGAACTCCTCGATATGGGTTTCATACATCCAAGTACCTCACCTTGGGGTGCTCCTGCACTTTTCGTCAAGAAAAAGGATGGCTCGTTTCGCATGTGCATCGACTACCGAGAGCTTAACAAACTCACCATCAAGAATCGTTACCCTCTCCCACGCATCGATGATCTCTTTAACCAACTTCAAGGCGCAACTTGCTTCTCCAAGATCGATCTTCGATCTGGTTATCACCAACTTCCTGTTCTCGAAGAGGACATTCCCAAAACCGCTTTTCGCACTCGGTATGGACATTACGAGTTCGTGGTTATGACTTTTGGCTTGACCAACTCACCAGCCGTGTTCATGGATCTTATGAATCGTGTTTGTAAACCATATTTGGATCGCTTTGTAATCGTTTTCATCGATGACATTCTTATTTATTCAAAGACGCAAGCTGACCATGAACGTCATTTACACCTCATACTCGAACTTTTGCGTAGTAATCGTCTATACGTGAATTTTTCCAAATGCGAATTCTGGATCAAAAAAGTCGAATTCCTTGGACATGTTGTTAGTGAAAAAGGAATCCATGTTGTCCCTTCCAAAATCGAAGCAGTGAAGAATTGGACCGCACCTAAAACTCCTTCTGAAATTCGTTCTTTCTTAGGATTGGCAGGTTATTACCGTCGATTCATCTCGAACTTTTCGAAAATCGCTGTTCCTCTCACCTCGTTGACTCAAAAAGAGAAACCTTTTGCTTGGGGTCATGAGCAAGAGGAATCTTTTCAAACTCTCAAGAACTTGCTTTGTAACGCTCCTATTCTTGCTTTTCCTGATGGGAATGATGATTTAGTGGTATATTGCGATGCCTCAAATCGTGGTCTTGGTTGCGTGCTCATGCAACGAGACAAAGTCATTGCTTATGCTTCTCGTCAGCTCAAAATACATGAGAAAAATTATACTTCCCACGACCTCGAGCTTGGTGCAGTTGTTTTTGCGTTAAAGATTTGGCGACACTACCTGTATGGTACGAAGTGTGGTTTTCACTGACCATAAGAGCCTACAACACATCTTTGACCAAAAAGAACTAAACATGCTTCAGCGGCGCTGGGTGGAATTGCTTACGACTACGACTGCGAGATTCGCTATCATCCTGGTAAAGCGAATGTCGTGGCCGATGCTCTTAGTCGTAAGGCTCATGTTAGTAGCATTCATTGTTTTCAAATCTCAAGCAATCTCCACACTTGCATTCGGGAAGCTCAATACTCATCAGCAAATGAAGGAAGTCTAACTGACGAAGTACGAGGTGCTCCTATGGATCAACTCGTGATGAAATCAAACGGACTTCAATACTATCTTGATCGTATTTGGGTGCCAGATCGCGACAATCTTCGTGAACTCATCATGAATGAGGCACACAAATCCAAATACTCAATCCATCCTGGTGCTGATAAGATGTACCATGATCTTCGTACGTCCTATTGGTGGCCTGGTATGAAGAAGGACATTTCCATCTATGTTTCAAATTGTCTCACTTGCTCAAAGGTCAAAGCTGAGCATCAACGTCCTTCTAGGTTACTCGAACAACCTGAGATCCCCTTTTGGAAATGGGATAGCATTGCTATGGACTTCATCATCAAAGTTCCCCGTACACCTTCTGGTCATGATAGCATTTTGGTAATCATCGACCGTTTGACCAAGTCAGCTCATTTCCTTCCTATTCGTGAAGACTTCAAAGTTGAGAAACTTGCTCGAATCTACATTGATGAAATCATATGTCGTCAGGTATACCCATTGACATCATCTCTGACCGTGATGGTCGTTTTACTTCGCACCTTTGGCAAACTTTCCAGTCCGCTATGGGTACTCGTTTGAATCTCAGTACGGTTTTTCATCCTCAAACGGATGGACAGACTAAACGTACTATCCAAACCCTAGAGGACATGCTCCGTTCTTGTGTCATCGACTTTGGTAGTAGTTGGGATGTGCATTTACCTTTGATCGAATTCTTGTACAACAATAGCTACCACTCCAGTATTCAAATGGCTCCGTTCGAGGCATTGTATGGTCGTAAATGCCGATCTCCTCTTAGCTGGAATGAGATTGGTGACAAACAAATTACTGGCCCTGAGATCATACAAGAAACAATGGATAAGATTCTTCAGATCCGTGATAATCTGCTCAAGGCTCGAAGTCGACAAAAGAGCTATGCTGACAAGAGGCGTAAACCATTGGAGTTTAGCGTTGGTGACCATGTACTCCTCAAAGTATCTCCTTGGAAAGGAATAGTTCGTTTTGGTAAAAAGGGAAAACTTGCCCCTCGCTATGTTAGTCCTTTCAAGATACTCGAGAGGATTGGTAAGGTGGCTTATCGACTCGATTTACCTCAAGAAATCAATAACGTTCACCCAACGTTTCACGTTTCAAACATCAAGAAGCGTCTCGCAGAAGAAGGACTTCAAGTTCCTCTCGAAGATCTCCAAATCAATGACACCTTGCATTTTGTGGAGAAACCCGTTGAAATCATGGACCGAGATGTCAAGAAATTGAGGTGTAGTCAAAGTTCTATTGTTAAAGTTTAATGGGAATGAAAACGCGGCGCTGAATTTACTTGGGATCTCGAGAGTGATATGAAGACTAAGTATCCGCATCTTTTCGTTACTTCTTCCTAAATTTCAGGACGAAATTTCCTAAAGGAGGGGAGACTGTAACGCCCGGCTTTTTCGTACATTCCATGCTTGGAAAGCATCACTTGTATTTCTATTTTTAGAAGCCTTGTACTCTACTTTCGTTTCATTTGTACTTCGAGACTATTGATCATAATGAAAATGAAGCTATTTTTATCATGTTTGAGCGTTATGTTATCCAAGATTCCTCATTTGTTGTTACTCAATGAAACGCGATACTCGTTAAACTAAGTTAATTCGACTCATTACGACTATAATTGCTTGTTCATTATTTAAATTAACTAATTAAATTAATTAAATTTTTGCATTTATAAAAAGTTATTCTTATATATATATATAAATTAAAGTGTAGTCACTAGATTTTAAACTAACCAAGTTAGTTTAATAGTGATATAATATAAATAATAAAGTTAAGGGTTTAATTTGTAATTTTCTAACTTTAATATTTACATGGACCATTTATGAATATTTCAATAAGTGGGTTGTCTTTAGAAAAAAAAAATATATAAATACTCAAAACTGGTGACCACGGGACTAGAACACGGATCTCCCGGTTCACAAAGCGCGCAGACAACCACTCCGCCACCAACCCCACATTTGATGGAACCCGGAGCTTAAAACTCTTAACCTTTCGTCCCGCCAGCAAGCCCAGCGCGCAGAAAGAAGGCATCAGTCCTGTTTTGAGCGCGATTTTTGTTTTTTTTTAGTTTTAAACTTGTCTTAAACATTAAATACTCAACTACCATCTAGCCCAACTCTTCCCTATTAAAACCCATCATAAGCCAATCATTTTTACACTTTTCTAATCATCAAAACACTCTCTAATCCTCTATAATCAAGCTGAAAGTTCCAAATTCGGGCAGAATTACTCTTCTTCACTAAAGTGAGTGTAACTCACTCGTTTCTCAATGAAAACACTCCATTCTTTTTCCCACTTGCTTGGTTTGACCTTGTGCACATCTTCAATGGTTTTCCATGGAAAATCAGGCCCTAGAATGTCAAGAAAAAGGCTCCAAAGTGGACTGTTTTGATTTATATTCTTCAAACTTTTATAAACTTGTTTAACTTGAGTTCAACTCATCTCAAACCTATATCCTAATGCTTACAACACTATATGTGGTTGGTTAGGCTTAAAAACAAGGTTGAGACATTCAAAATTAGAGGTTTAATCCTCTCAAACATTTTGTTTTGTTTAAGTTTTTTTTTTACTCCGAAGTAGTGAACAAGCTTGAAGCTTGGTGTTTATGTGACTAATGTTAGCTTGGGCTATCCTGTCTTGAAGTCCATCACTACTTGATGATTTTCCTTAGTTTAGTTATATTATTCTTGTAAGTTCATGACCCTCCTTGTGTTCTTAAACACAAGTGTAGTGGTGAACATTCGAGGTACCTAAATGGAAGCTTGTTCTTCCTACCTCATGTATGAAATCTATGACACAAAGAGGTGCCTAAATGGAGACTTTGATCTCCTACCTCATGCTTGATTTATATTCTAACTAAGTATATATATATATATATATATATAAATATACATCATCTATACCCCATACACTTGTTACGATTCTAATGTTTGAATCCATGAAAACATACCAAACCATTGAGGTTCTATAGTGTCAAGAACAAGTATTATGAGTGCAAGATGATTACTTTCATAATACTATTTTCACGTTATTCAAATTCCGAATCTATAATCTTCCGTTAATTCCCAATACTGACACGCCTATGTTTCTTCGTGTAGAAGGACAAGGTGCTCGAAACTAATCCATCAACCAAAAACGTTCGCGGGATTTCAAGTGGGAAAGCTTGCAAAACCGTGAGCATACTCGACCTCTTTTCATTTTTACACTTTGGGTGCAACATGTACATTATACAAAAATCACACGACACATAAAATATTTAATCTCTATCCATGCTTAACATGAAACTACTTGATGCTTGTTAGACTTGTATGTTATGTAAACTATTTGTGTCGATATATGCTTCACTAACTTTGCTAGCCTATCTTAACAATTATAGCGCTATAGGATTAACGCACCGCCCACGAAACTTGGGGTATTGTTAAGTTAAACATGTTAACCTCCCGCTACTCTCTTGGGATAGGCTATTTTAATGTGTTGGATTCTTGGGTTTGAGCATATAGAACACCGTTTCAACATGCTAGTAAACTTGCATATCATGATTCATGTTGGATATGAGACTTCAAACAAATTGATTCTGTATTATGCTATGTAACAAAACTTGTATGCTCGCCAACTTTTTGTTGATATATTTTAATACATGTTGCAGGTTGATTGATGAGACTATGTTGAGAAGAAATGCAATTTAGGTGGACTTAGATACACACCTAGATAAATTTTGTTATTTTAATGTTATGTTACGAACAATGTTGCTTTTTATTTGAAATTTGTGTATGACATTTTAGTCTTGAAATGAAATTTGAATTTAATTTATATTGTCACATAGCGTTATGAAGTTTTGAGCAATTTGTTCGTCTCATCCCGATGTTTCCGCCATCGGTTGGCGTGTGACAATGTACTCACCTTGGGTGCGTTTTTATGTGTTAACACAATCCTTCAAATTGTTTATTCGTCCTAAATTGAGAAAGAATGATTTAAAAATCAAAACTCACAAAATACATAAGTTTCTTCAATACTTAGAATTTTCATATAACTTTGAGATTTTCTCGAAAACTCTTTGTTTTGATTATGTTGGTGTATTTAATATATATGTGTTCATATATATTAAGATTTTCGCGACTTGAACGATTTATTGGTGACCCTCATTACGTTATACACGTTAATGCTCCCGTTTAAGCAATATATCTACGATTTGCGCGTCGTAATATATATACCTAAACGTGACATAAATTAATATCTTAATTCACGTATTATGTTATTTCACACATATATATCACACTCAAACATTTAATACATATCAAATAACTCACCAAGTTACTTTAAATACATTTCTCATGTTAACCACAAATTTTCACATATAATGGGATTTCTGATCTAGTTTACCGTTTCTATTGCACAAACGTCTAAACATAGCATCTTTTCATATAATCATCAAATCACTTAGTAAATCACATTACACATATCCATATTCATATATCACATCATAATGCACAAAGTTCACACTTGAACAACCTACGTTTGTGTACATTCAAATATGCGTATTTAGCGTTTCGCTATCGTTTTCGGGCGTCGGAAGTCACGTATGACTAACCAAACACCAAAGATACTTAATATAAGTTAAAATTCTTACTTTTATATCAAAAATATCAGTTTATTTACTGATCTAAAACAGTTTTATAAAAATCACTTAAAAAGTCGATTTTTACCGTTTTTAACGCATAGTTTCGTACCGAACTTTACCGTAACCATCCCAAATCATCATGACTTGATATTTTAACATAACATATATTATCTACTGACCAAAACAAGAATTTTAATCATATATATGCAGGTCTCATAAATAGCACAAAAATCATGCAAGTTTCACCCGATTTACTACTTTTCAAGCCTTAAGTACAACATGCAAAGCTACCAAGTTATGATATAACTTTTATAACTTTAAAATGCATAAAATAACTTTATTTACATGTTTATTTACTGATTTGAAAGAACATTTATCATATCATGTATAAATCATCAAATACTTGCATTTTAACTATCATTCAAGAACATGCAAGAACTTAAAAACTAGTAAACAAAAACCCACATGTAAATATTCATATATATACATATACGACACATGCATATATCAAAGAATCAATTTCTCATGCATTACTTTTTAATCATATGAACTTTCATCAAAAACCTTCCTTGATCATACATGCAATCACTTTTCAAGAATCATACAAGAATCATCATCTTAACAAAAATCAAAACACAACTTCTAATATATATATACATACATACTCACGGCCATATATATAATATATATACCCTAGCCTCCATTTTTATTTTTGTGTAAAAACCATTTCTTTTGAGTTTCAAGTTTGTGAATCATCTAAGAACCTTGAGAAACTTCCACTATCACCAATATCATCACGAATCAAGATCATGGATTTTTAAAGTAAAGTTATACCTTCAAGATTATTGATGGGTTTTTATAAAAATGATGGTATGGAGCTTTGTTCTTGTTAGAAACACCTTAGAATCACCTTTAGACCTTCAAAAACACTTGAAAACACCTTCAAATGAGATTGGATCTTCAAGAAAAGCTTGAAATTTCAAAAATGGAGGTATGAAAGAGGAGTTTGGCCGTGAGTTTGTAGAGGGAGAGACAGAGTGAAGATTGTTTATGATTTTCCTTGGATTTGATGGATATTCGAAGATCTTGTAAGGACATAATCATCATGCATCATTTCCAATGCCAATGCCTGGAGGAGAGAGGAGCGGACACACCTCCATGGCTAACACATCTCTTATATATACACACTACACACACATACAAATGTATATATATACATTGTTGGCCAAAAACTGGTATTTTACTGGTTACCGGGTATTTTATCTAGCGTTTTAATCCCGTTTTAACGTGTTTTAAATTATTTTTAACGATCTATAAAAATAAACTCACCAAAATATTACTGAATAATATTTTATTTGTTTAGACTGGCGGCGTTACCCGTATTTGGCAGTATGCGCGTTGTGTTGCGTAGTACGCGCTTAAATTCGCAAAAAATAGGGAATTTAAGCGTTTTAATTTATTTTTCCTCACGAACATGATTAAATATATTATTTTAATCATGACGGACTATTTTTAGGATTTTAACATAAATCGGGCAGTCACCAACGTTCGTTTCGCATTTTAACCGTTACGCGATAAGCATTTATCTTAAAATTGCCAACAAAATTTTCAGTAAATTTTAAATTTATTAACACATCAAATAACATCAAAATACATCAAATTTAATATAATTTGACTTTTTATTTAGTCATAACACGTGTCACACTAGTACAGGGCCAAAATAACCGGGTGTCACAACAAATGCCAATCAAGCTCGTGGACGAGCATTCAACATTAACACCAACGAGGCTCGTGCTGATAATGAAGTTGTAAACGGTACGTTCTTTGTCAACAATCATCCTGCTTCTGTTCTTTTCGATTCGGGTGCTGATAGAAGTTTTGTGTCACTTGCCTTTGAACCTTTACTTTCAATGTTGAGAATTAAACTAGGAAAGCCCTTGACAGTCGAAATAGCTAATGGTGAACCTCTTGTACTTGATTCTGTCATTCGTGATTGTCAATTGAACCTGAATAGTTCGCGGAGAGAAACCCGCTAGTAATCTAAAACTCATGACTTGTACCCCAGCCCAGAAATATCTACGAAAGAACTATGTAGCTTTCTTAGCGCACATCGTGGAGAATAAAGGCAAGGGTAAAAGTATTCAAGATATCCCTGTTGTTCGGGATTATCATGAGGTGTTTCCCGAAGAATTACCTGGTTTACCTCCAGCATGTCAAGTTGAGTTCCGCATTGATCTACTACCTGGTGCCAACCCGATTGCTAAATCTCCTTATCGTCTTACACCGTATGAGATGCAAGAGTTGTCAAAACAGCTTCAGGAGTTATCAGACAAAGGATTTATCCGTTCGAGCTATTCTCCTTGGGGTGCTCCTGTCCTATTTGTGAAAAAGAAGGATGGATCCTTCCGAATGTGTATCGATTATCGTGAGCTCAATAAACACACGATCAAGAATTGATATCCCCTACCTCGAATTGATGACCTTTTTGATCAACTACAAGGTGCTACATGTTTCTCCAAGATCGATATGCGTTCTGGGTATCATCAGCTCCGTGTACTCGAGGAAGATATTCCCAAACTGCTTTTCGCACAAGATACAGCCACTATGAGTTCACTGTTATGCCATTCGGCTTGACAAATGCACCTGTTGTATTCATGGACTTGATGAATCGGGTTTTTAAACCTTATTTGGACAAGTTCATCATTGTTTTCATCGACGACATTCTCATTTATTCCAAGTCTCGAGCCGAGCACGAACAACATCTTCGATTAACAATGGAACTATTCAAGAAAGAACAACTTTATGCCAAATTCTCCAAGTGCAAATTTTGGTTGAAATAAGTTCAATTCTTGCGACTCGAAACCTTAATGACTCGAGATCTCAAAACTGAGTCGAGATCTCATAATTGAGTTCGATCCGTGCTAACAGGGGGTTTGCTATTAAATAAATAGTTTTGTAAATAGTTACTTAATCAGAATCACATAACTTTTTTTTTACAAAACTAATATAGCTTAACTTGAACGAGCTTCTGATGTATCACTTCTAGCCAAAGCTGATTTGATACATCTATTTATTGTTCAAGTATTACAAAAGCTATGTTAATTGTGCATTACAAACCTGGATGTCTTATTTCTGGCCAAAGCTGATCTAATTCATTCATATCTAGCATTATTAACAAGTGCATAACTAAGGTGATTGTCTCATTTCTGGCCAAAGCTGATCTGTCACAATTATCTTGCACACATACTTAGATGATTACACTTCTGGCCGAAGTTGATTTGTCTTCATTTAAGTAGAATTTTAAGTAAGTCTATTATTTTGATGTTGGTAATAGACATTATCACAGCTTCATAATTAATATGGTCGTTACTTATGCCTACCTTATTGTAATATGCCCTTAGATCACATTAAGACTTCTTCATTCGTATCATAATTCGCTCATCTTATTTCCACTCTCAGCACCCAATTGCGGGATTCCACCATTGACTGGTGATAACTTTGCTGCATGGAAGGACTCTCTCATGCTTACTCTTGCTTTACTGGATTTTGATTATGCTTTAAGAGAGAATAAGCATGCTGACCTCACTCCTCAGAGTACTGCTACTGAGCAGTTGACTCATGAAAAATGGACTAGGTGTAACCACATGTCTCTCATGTTTATGAAGCAATCCATAAGCAATACAATTCGAGGAGCCATTCCTATTCTGAAGATGCTAAAACCACACGCTAGTGGAGGAGCAATTCAAGGGAACGTCTAAAGCACACGCTAGCAGTTTAATTCTCAAGCTGGTGACTACTAAATATGACGGGAGGAGGGGCACCCGTGAACACATCATGATGATGAACGACATGGCCCATAGCTGAAGGGATTAGACATGGCGATCAGTGATAGTTTTCTTGTTCACTTTATCATGACTTTGCTTCCTTTGTCCTGCGAAGCATTCAAGATCAATTACAACACTCAGAAAGAAAAATGGACGATGAGTGAACTGATCGCCATATGCGTGCAGGAAGAGGAGCGTATAAAGATGGATAGAACTACTGATGTTGCAAATTTCACTACCTCCAGTTCTAAGAAGAGGAAGAACAATTATCCAAGAAAGGATGTTTCGAAAGTCCATAAGCCTAATCCTAATACAAGTGCACCTTACAGCTCTAAGAATTCCTTAGGCAAACCACCCTGCAAGTTCTATAAAAAGACAGGACATAAGCAGAAGGAATGCCCTGACTTTAAGGAGTGGCTGGCTAAGAAAGGTAATGATCTTTTCATGATACTTGAGTCCTATAATATTAATGTTCCTGCTAATTCTTGGTGGTTTGATTCTGGTTCAATGGTTCATGTAACCAATTCTACTCAGGGATTCCTTTCGATCTGGAGGCTGGGAAGAAACCAAAGAACGCTTAAAGTTGGGGATGATCGAGAATTAGAAGAGAAGGCCATCGGTACGATACAATTATTTATGAAAACTGGTTTATGCATTAAACTTTATGATACCTTATATGTTCCTGAAGTAACTCGGAACCTTGTATCAGGACCAAAGTTAGACATAGACGATTTTATTGTTTCTATTGGTCATCGCAAACTCTCTATTCTCTATGCGTTGTTCATGGTACCGGCATTCTGGATGGTGGTCTCTGTAGATTAGAACTAGATGATGATTTTTCCAAATCTTTGTTGTCATATAACATTAATGAATCACTCACAAAGATGAAACAAAATCGAGACTTAGAGACTTCATCCATGTTGTGGCATCAACATTTAGGCCACATCTCAAGAGAACGATTAAATCGACTTGTAAAGGATGAAGTCTTACCTCCTCTCAATTTTACTGATTTTGGAACATATGTCAAATGTCTTAAAGGTAAAATGACGTTAGCGAATAAGAAAGGTGCCACTAGAAGTTCTAATTTATTAAAACTCATTCATACTGACATTAGTGGTCCTTACCAAATCGCTGGCATAACTAGACACACTTCGTTTATCACTTTCATTGATGATTACTTTCGTTACATGTATTGTATCTCATTAAGGAAAAATCTGAATCTCTAACAACTTTTAAAGATTATAAAGCTGAAGTTGAAAAGCAACTAGATCGTCAAATTAAAGTTGTGAGATCAGATAGAGGCGGTGAATTTTATGGTAGACATACTGATGTGGGTCAAGCTCCTGGTCCATTTTATGAGTTTTGTAAGGGCTAGGGGATTGTAAACCAATACACCATGCCTGGTACACCTCAGCAGAATGGTGTCGGTGAATGAAGAAATCGTACCCTTATGAAGATGGTGCGAAGTATGTTGGCTAACACTAATTTACCATTATGAAGACTGAAGCATTAAAAGCAGTTGTTCATATACTCAATAGAGTTCCTTCTAAGTCTGTCCCTACAACTCCTTATGAACTTTGGACAAGAAGGAAACCGAGTCTTAAATATATGAAAGTATGGGGCTGCATTGCTGAAGCGAAACTTTACAATCCTTTCCTAAGGAAACTTGACCCTAAAACAGTTACCTACTTCTTTATCGGGTATCCTGATCACTCAAAGGGTTATTGGTTCTACTGTCCTTCTTATGTCATCCGTATTGTTGAAATCAAGCGTGTCGTGTTCTTAGAGGATTTCAAGGTCAGTGAGAGCAGTACTAATCCTTACGAAGAATTGCAAGAAGTACAAGACGTGGGGGGAGAGACTCGTAGCTTACCATTACTCCGTTTACTCCTCTTGTACCCAATGCAACTACTGCACCTGAATTTACTGCACCAACTCCAAATTCACCTCCACAATCAAAACCCATTATACCTCATAACGAAAGGCACAGCAAATGCTCTAAACCAAGACAACGCTGAACCCGATAATCAACTCAGGAGGTCATCCAGGACCAGAAGGCCCACTAATTGGGATGATTATGTTACCTACCTGACTGAAATGGATGTTGGAAAGCTCAATGATCCTATCTCTTACAATGAAGCCATTAGTAGTGATCAGTCTAGTCTTCTGAATGGAATAAAACTATGATTGATGAGCTTGAATCCATGAAGAAAAATGATGTTTGGGATTTGGTAGAATTACCCAACGGGGTAAAACCCGTAGGATGTAAATGGCTATTCAAAACAAAACTAGATCCGAATGGGAACGTTGAACGCTACAAAGCGAGATTGGTTGCAAAGGGCTACACTCAGAAAGAGGGAATTGATTATCAAGAGATATTTTCACTTGTCTCTCGTAAAGATTCATTAAGGATCGTCATGGCCCTAGTAGCTCGTTTTGATTTAGAGCTACATTAAAGGACGTCAAAACTGCTTTCCTTAACGGAGACTTAGACGAAGATGTTTACATGAAAGAACCTGAAGGCTTTAAACCTGAAGGTAAGGAGCATCTAGTCTGCAAGTTGAAGAAATCCATTTACAGGTTAAAACAAGCATCACGTTAATGGTACCTCAAGTTTGATGAAGTCATGAAGAAACATGGTTTTGCAAAGAATCAAGTGGATCAATGCACCTACCTCAAGATGAGTGGAAGCAACTTTACTATACTTGCCCTTTACATAGATGATATTCTATTCGCATGTAATAGTTTAGACATGTTGCATGAGTCGAAGCGATTACTCCCGCATAACTTCGACATGAAGGATCTCGGAGATGCTTCTTTCATCATTAGCATCGAAATTCACCGAGATAGACACAAAGGGATCTTAGGATTGTCTCAAAAGGCTTACATAGATCGTATCCTTACGCGTTACAACATGCAACAATGCAAACCCTCAGTCGCTCCAGTAGTAAAAGGAGATGTTTTCGGCACATTCCAATGTCCGACAACAGAGGTTGAAAAGGAGCAAATTAGCCAGATACCTTACGCGTCAGTAGTCGGGAGCCTGATGTATGCTCAAGTCTGTACTCGCCCAGATATCGCTTATATTGCTAGAATGCTAGGCCGTTATCAGACAAATCCTGGCCTAGATCACTAGAAAGCAGCAAAGAAAGTACTTCGATATCTGCAAGGGACGAAAGACCATAAATTGACTTATAGAAGAAGTGATCATTTAGAAGTGGTAGGGATTCTGATTTTGACTTTGCCAAGTGCAAAGATGACAAGAAATCCACTTCGGGCTATATCTTTATGTTAGCAGGCGGACCTATCTCATGGAAGATTCATAAACAACAGTTAACTACAACTTCCACAATGATGCCATGATACATTGTTGCTTATAACGCAACCTATCATGGAATGTTGCTTAGAAATCTGATCAGTGGACTTAAAATTGTTAATTGCATTTCTAGACCATTGAAGCTTTACTGTGATAACTCAGCTGCCATTGGTTTCTCGAACAGTAATAGTTCGACTCAAGCTGGTTTATATCTCGATACAAAGTACTTGTTCGTACGTGAACGAGCTGAGAAAATTAATCTTTGTATTGAGTATATTGGTACTAAGAATATGCTTGCGAATCCGATGACTAAAGGTCTCCCACCTAAAGTTTCGAAAAACATGTTTCGAATATGAGATTTACTAAAGACCTTATTTAATAGCATATTGTACTTACTTATGTTTTAATTAACGAAATTTTTCTCATTTTGATTTTGTATGTCTCTAACATATGTTCTTCCGGTATTATAACATATAGAAAAATATAAATACAAATCAAACGCTAAAGGGCTTAGCATTTTGATCATAACTATTAGGTTTTAAATTGAGGCTGTAGTATGACTAATGGGGGTCCTGAGTCGAATGATGATTCAACGGTTGTATTTCTCTGCTACGATTCTTGGTTTAAAGCTAAAATGAGTGTTAACTCATGATCAGGCTTATCTAACATTCATGATAAATGATTACTCGGCTAAGTGGGAGAATGTAAGATTAAATATGTTATTATTAATATTTAATCTAGTAGCCATTATAATCATTTATATTATATTAGATCAAAATATATATTAATCCTATTATATATTAGTTGGTAATTGTTGATGGACCATATTACCCTTACTAACTAATTAGGGTTTCCTCTTGGGTGTATATATAAGGAGAATAACTAGAGAGGTAAAGGGTTAGACAGTTTCACAACCTATTACTCACAACAATATCATAATTTTGTCCCTCTCTCTCCACACGAATTCTGCCCTAGAATTCGGTACTACAATCATCACTTTACACCCTAAGGAGGAAGCAGATCACCCTGACAAAGATGTCGAACACCATGGCTTCATCACTGACTGGATTCTCTGTTGGCCTATCTGTCGTCACATGTATTATTTATGTGTTTTCCATCATGTATAAACAGAACTGATCAACACGAATTCTTACCAAATGGTTCACGAACTGTTCGTTGAACATTCAGTTCGCCCTACCTACAGAACATGCGCGTCTTACATGTGTTGCTACATATCTAGAACCCTTTTCAATCCAAACTGTAGCCACTAAACTAATCAACACAACTGTGTATTTTTTGAAATGATATATATATATATTACACACACTTAATATAAATAAGTTTTTGTAACAGCAAACAAAATATTGAGCCACTGGGAGTTTGGGTCTCGGCTGATCGCCCACCCTGCCTTCTCTCTAACTAGGCCTCTCCACGGGTTACATTTCTAATTTGTATAAAACAAGACACGTTGCCAAATGACGACGTGTTCACTTTCACATTAACTATAGAAGTCGTATTCAAACACATGAACGATAAAACAAGACACGTTGCCAAATGACGATGTGAAAATTTGACAAGCCACAAAAAACGTCATACCCATAACTATTTGTATTGCTAATGGGTTACATTTTTTAAATCTCTTTGTGATCCTTTGCATAAGTTGAAAGTGATGGAGATGGGTCGTAGCAATCACCATTAATAGTGGAGATTGACCATTAATAGTGGAGAGTTGTCATACTCTTCAACATTTTGACTTCGGTACGGGTGTTGAAGATCGGATTATTCGGTTTTCGGATATCCAAACTTATAAAAAGATTTAAAAAAAATTATTTCATGCATAGATTAAAACTAAACCTATATTCGATTTTTCAAATTCTCAACGTTAAAAACAACGAACTTTTATAAATCCACATCCGAATCCGATTATTTAATAGTTTTTACTATATTTCAAACGAAACATAGTGCTCAAATACCATATATATTTAAAAAAAAGTATTAGTTTTCGGATATCGGAAAATCCGATTATCAGAAAATTTTGAAAATCTACATCCGAATCTGAAAATTTGAATTATCCGGTTTTCGCCAAATTTCAGATACGGATTTTCAGATATTTCAGCTTCGATTTTGAATCCAAATTTGTTGAACACTCCTAAACTTCGGTTTGTGACCCCTTGCATAAGAAAAAAGAGTCATTCACCCATGTGATGTAAACCCAACCTCATCCCCTTCAAATCGCCCCATTCCTAAAAAAATGCTCCAAAATGTTTGTATATATAGTTATTTATCTATTCTGTCTAGCATAAATAACCTAGGAACACAATAGAGCAATAACTTAGGAATATATGTTATCATTCTAGGGCCTAAAGAAATTGGATTTCCTCCTCTTTCTCGTATTAAATGATGTATATCTCCAATTATATTTAAATATTTAATTATGAATTTATTTAGTTATAGATAGTTGTTATACGTTAACTAACTTTATTTTTAAATTTTTATATAGTTATAATTTAATTGAACTTAACTATTTTATCTTAGAAAGATATTTAAAAGAATAAGTATATTTTAATTGAGTTGATAAATAACATAAAGAAATAACCTAAGGGACACATGACACATTTCTACCACTACTATTTTTCATTTTCCTGCCTAACAGGTAATTGTTTTCATATGGGTCATAGGCAACCCGAATCTCATTAATACACATGGCTAAAAAACCCGGTATCTAACCATTAACCATTAGAATATATACTTTCCTTTTTGCAAAAAACAAACCTATTGTGTCTACTTACATCTCATGGTTTTAATTACGTGTGTTGTTATTGTTTATATTCAGAGGCACCCAAAAAAGACAGGTATTCATTTTATTGTTGCTCATATATTTTTTAGTCATTTATTATTGTTTATAAATAAAAAATAAAATTAAGGTTTAAAACTAGGTAAAAACACTCATGTGTAATATGAAAATTAAAAACATTAAAATAATTTAGTCACACTAAATTTTTAAATTCAATCTATCATACTTTGTTTTGGTAATTTGATATCTTAATAAGTATGTTTTAAGCTTTTTATATTTCTCTTTTAACTCTTTTCTTAAAATATAAGAAACCAAAATTCAAAATGGTTGTAACTTCTTTTTTTTTAATATCAACGAGACTAATTTTCCTTTTAATTTAAATCATCACGCATTATTTTGGTAAGTTAAAATCTTAATTAACATGTTTTAAGTTTTTTTATTATATAAAATTCTTAGAATATAACATGGTCAAATCTCAAGTTAGTTGTAATTTTTTTTAATGTCCATCAAAATAATTTGGTAACTTTTCAAACATTTATTTCTTAAATTTTATTCAATTTTCAGCATTCAATATTTATTTCCAAAACTTTTTTTCCTCCTTTATTATATTGTTGTTGATTTGATATGTTTTATATTCATTGTTTCAGTTAATTTTTTTCACAACTTTTATATTATTGCCTTTCATTTTTCGATTTCAAATATCAAAATTTCGGAACTTGGTATTAGTTTCCTATTACATATACAAAATTACAATGTAAACTTATTTAAACTAATCATTTTACCATTTTTCTCCATTGTTGTTTTTCAATTTTGAGAAATCCCGTTCTGATAAGGTACATTATTTTTTTTTCTTAATTGTTCTTTTAGTTCTTTCAGTAACTTTTCATGTTTTTAATAAATTATTTTCCATCTTTAAGGTTTTTTTTTGTATTACTTACAACCAATTCTAGATTCAAAAAAACTTTTTAAACACATACAGATTTCTAGAAGTTCATTTGATTACCCTTTCAAAAAAAAAAAAAAACATTACCACACTATAATGGAAAATGTCCTTTTTATTATTATATGTATATGTATATATTAATACAATCAATTCTTAGCTTTACTTTTAAACTAGTAGCAAATATAATGTAATCGAACAACGTCACTATGCTAAACTAACTTGATGTTTTTAGTGAAAATTTCACCATCAAGTCCGAGTCACAAAAATATGGAATCACCTAGATAAAAGAAATGAAAAATATGTCTTCCCTATTAACATGATCTTAATGGATAAGGAGGTATATTTATTTTAATTATGTCATTTAATTTTATGTTTGCTCTTTAACATGTATACTTATTTGTGGTTGTTTTCTAAACATTCAGCAATATAAAAATTGAAGCAAATTGTCTGAATAGATGGTACCAAGTGTAGGAAATGTTTAAACCAGAAGGAATGAATGTTCGTTGATCAAGAATCCTACTCTAGGTCAATAATCCAACCTACAAGAATGTTGATAATTAATACAAAGTTTGTTTTCATTATAGCACCGTTGTCACAACATGTGATAATTTTGTGGGGGTCAGATTATGGTTTGTAACGTAAATCTTCAGGATATTTTTAGACCATCCAATCAATAAGACTATGAGAGTGTTACAATCGATGAGTTCATAAATAAAACAATGTTTTATCTTTTTCACTTTCAATAATTTACCACATTTTCTTTTGTTTCCAGATCAATACTAACATATATTTGTGTTTACTTTTCAAATGTTATTGGTTATTCGACTATGTAAAAAGGACATCCATAACAAGATTAAGCCCTCAAAGCTCACATAGATCTTCATGTACCGAAAGCAACACAAGGTGCAAAAAAGTTTTCTGATAAGCTGTATGTGTTATGTTTATGTTTTGCAAAGATTTTAGTTATTACTAGTGGGAATGTTAAATTCTACCAAAATTACACATAATGACATGCAATGCTTCAATCATCAAAGGAATGACTATCATTATAACCTCATATACCTCAAGAACTCGTCTACCTCTCCGTCTTATGATATATATATATATATATATATATATATATATATATATATATATATATATATATATATATATATATATAAGGTGAGTTTATTGTAAAAAATATGTTTTTGTGAGAAATGTAAGAAAGAATCTAAATCATTAGATCTTTAATCTAATGGATAAGATCTTGATGAAAATCTTATAAATAGTGTTTACCATTAAAATAATTAATTTTCTAGATTAAAGGTATAAAGGTAAATTTAACATTTTTAAATTTAGAAAGTTACATGCAATGCACATGCACGTTCCCCCTTCTTTTTTAAACGTCAATAACTTTTTATACGTAACTCATTTTTTTAAAAAAATTACACCATAATAACGAGTTTTTTTTATCTTTAATATGAGTACCATATTGTTATACTTATGTAGAGAAAAAAATTACGTTTCGATTTGGTGTTTTAGTCCATAGTGTTTTTTCTATGTTCATACAATGGTGTTTTAATTGTATTGTGATTCAAGGCGTTGTGTTTTACAGTAAAACCCCATGAATGTAAATAAGACACGATAACATTGCAAATAATGAATTATGATTCAAGTCATGGTGTTTTAATATCTACAGTATGTAATGTTGTATTGTGATTACAGTCATGGTGTTTAACATCTAGAATAGCAATAGAATCATTCTAAATGTTAAAACACCTCGACTGTATTATGATTCAATTCATGATGTTTTGGAATCTGTATGGTGTTTTATACCTGCAAAATGAACAAAAATCATTACAGATGTTAGAACACCATAACTGTATTATGATTCAAGTTGTGGTGTTTTTCTGAAATTCGTATGGTATTTTATACGAACTAATGATGAATTCCTAAAATATCTGATGAATTCGGTTACAAGATTATATATTTAATTAGGATTATGTGTTAAATTACCATCTTACCCTTCAACTAATAAAATAGATAGGGACATGTGTCATAACCATAGTTTTTCTTATCCTTCTCACACTTTTAGTCTTTTTATAGGATCCTCTCTTCTCTCTCTTTCTCTCTCTCTCTCTCTCTCTCTCTCTATATATATATATATATATATATATATATATATATATATGATTCCAATAGCAGCTTGTACCACAAATATGTAACCTATTGAAGTCTAGCAAAATTTACCTTACCTACAATCAATCAAACAATTAACTTAAGCACATTGGTAATATAAGAAATCTAATAGAAAGGAATATGACAATGCTGCAAAACACAGAAATTTATGAACATTAACGAAATTCATCTTAATTTCATTAAAGAAAAGTTGACCTGAAACCATGGGCAGCTACGTAGATCAGATTACTAACCACATGTGTAAGGGCATAATTTAGTATAGGTTTGCGTCTGTCTTGGGTTATGTGCTTGGGTTGGGATCGATTTGGTGTATGGGCTTGATAGGTGTTTTGGTAGTTGTATGGGTATGGGCTTGACCCAATGTATTAGGGCTTCCTATGTAATCATAAATAGGAGGTTCCTCATAGGTTTAAGGTTGTTGATTCTCTTGAAACTTTTGTGCTTGTAATCGCTGATTGAGTACCAGACGATCCTAGATCGTGTGCTCGTTTTACTATTGAATCAATACATTGTGTTTCCATCTTCGACATCTTGCTTGTATTTCCACTACTTGTTTTGTGTTTGATATCTGATTGTTTAGTTTTGGGACTTACAATTGGTATCAGAGCCTAAGTAGTCTGGAAAAGGCTTGGTTGGATCGGATATCTTGAAGATTGAAACTGTTCTTGCTGCCGTTCGGTGGTCTCATCTGCTTAGAAAAGGTGGTTTTTTTTGTTCTGTTTTGTTCATATTTATACTTTTTCTTATTACATACTGTTTGTGTTAGGATCTAAGTTTGAACTAGTTGTGATTTTGTTTTCAAAAATGGAAAATGAATGAATAAATCAAAGTTTAATGTAGAGGACATAGATGGAAAACTTTTATCCTAACTAATGGTCATTTGTTTTGATCATCATGCTCTCAAACTTGTAGCTTTTGCATGTGAATCACAAACTCCACCATAGCCCAATAAGAACGTTTGAATAGTATAGAAATGCAGAGAAGATGATAAGTGAATGGTCTTTTAATAGATGATAAAACAGTACATAGTGATCAACTATTTATACTTACACTTCTAACCTCTGAGCATCTTTGATGACGTCAGGGTTGATAGTGACAGATAACAAAACTAACTAACACTAAACTCTGATGACCTAACCACTGATAAGTGCATAACACTGTCACATTGAATAAACAAATAATAAACAAAACTCTGCTGGATAAACTCTGATGATCTTCAACAAACCTTTTATCTGTGTCGTTTAGCTCTAGCAGATGATAGAGATCAGTGCTTAGGCCAAGCAGCATTTCTTGAACAGAGTTTGTAACCTCTGTTTATCAATATCAAATAGGTTATGTGATTTTGGCGTTTGTATCATCTGTTCCTTTTGAAAGGGTTCGATCCCAACAATCTCCCCCTGGAACAGATGATGCCAAAACACATTTATTTTTTATCTTTATTTCTCAACAGGAGTTCTCTTATGTGGTCTTTGAATTGTAGTTCAAAGTTAAGAGACTCTATATCATCCTCATCCTTTTCAAGCTCTAATTTCATCAGATCTTGGAGGTTTTCTGCACCTAAACCATATGCATCCTCCATTTTCATTTTGGTAGCTTAGCTATCTGATTTGAGCAGTGTCAATTCATGGGTGCCTTTGTTGAGCTTCCACTTTAGAATTTTTGGATCAGAAGGCTTTCTAGTATGGCTTATTAGTATTGAGAGGGATGAAGGAAGTTGATGCG
Organism: Scalesia atractyloides; assembly: GCA_947069175.1. Taxonomy (NCBI): domain Eukaryota; kingdom Viridiplantae; phylum Streptophyta; class Magnoliopsida; order Asterales; family Asteraceae; genus Scalesia; species Scalesia atractyloides. The sequence continues at coordinate 49,592,474 of CAMTDV010000010.1, read as the reverse complement.
CAATCTTTGACAAGGTTTCTCTTAACATATCACTTGCATCATTAGTGTGGAACTGAAGTTGATCTTTGATTCCTTTCTTAATGAGGTGCAGCTCATACCTTCTCTCATCTTCTTTTGACATCTCTTTCTGTCTTTTCTTTGATTCAAGGCCTGGATGGAATGAGCAGATGTTGCCGATGACTTTTGAGTAGATTGGGTCTGATGAGCTGTAACCTCTGAGGAATAATCAGGCTTCTTTGGCAACGAAGGATCTGTCTTTCTTCTTTCTTCAAGCCTTTTGTTGGGATCGAACCCTAACAAAGGAACAGATGATATCAAAGCCAAATATACTATCTGAGCTTTGGTTCAACTATCAGTGGTTACAACCACTGATCAATATTTACACTAACATCTGTTCCTATCATCTGATACTTCAAGAAGCTAAGGTCTGACAGAAGAATCAAGATCAGAGGATAGAGATCAGAGCTTAGACTAGATTTTACCTTTTAATATAACAGTGCTATGCACTGATAGTTTAGCTTAGCAGTGTTTGAGTTAGTTATAACTTTGTTAGCTGTCATTATCAACCATGACGTCACAAAAGATGCTCAGTGGTAGATAGTTATTATAAATAGGTGAACGCTATAACAGTTAACTTTGTCTTCCTGAAAAAGATTATTTCGCACTTTATCTTCTTCATTTCTTACTATCAAACGATTGTAATTGGCTAAGGAGGAGTTTGTGAATCACATGCAAAGTTTATCAACCTGAAAGCATGATGGTGATGAAAACAAACGACCAATTGCTTGTAGTAAAAGTTTTCCATTAATTATGCTGCATTTCTTTTTATTTCAATCCATTTTCCATTCTTAGAAACAAAAACTACATGCAATTCAAACTTAGATCCTGACAATTGGTATCAGAGCTTGTCAATCAATTTTGATTTAACATTCAAATTGATTTAAATAGATCGGCTCTTTGTACTAATTCGTTTGATATTTTTACTTGAATACAGAGTTTTATTGCTACAAAAGTTTTTAAAACACAAATGTGTTGTAAACAAGAGAAATGGCACAAAACACACTGGAATCCAATATTGGATCCATGTTCAAACCACCTATGTTGAAACGAAGTGAATATTTTATTTGGCAACATAGGATGGGTCATATTCTCGTCCAACAGAACACCGGATGCTGGAGATCCGTTGTGTTTGGATCTCATATACCCATGGTTCCAAGCACAGAGGATCCCCACACTCAAGTCCCTAAGAAACTCGAAAATTACTCTGAACAGGATTTCCTCAAGATTGAATTGGATGCTAAGGCCTTTAGCATCGTTGCTTCCGCCTTGCCCAATGATATTTATGCGGGATTACTTCATTGTAACAGTGCTAAAGAGTTATGGGATGCTCTTAAAGAGCAGTTCGGTGGTACTGAAGAGGTGATAGAGAATAATAGAGAGGTTTTAAACCAACAGTATGAAACATTTTGCCATGTTAAGGGTGAATCATTAACCCAATAGTTCGAAAGATATAGTTGTCTCATCAATGAGCTCAAATTGGTAAATGTGGAACTCCCAAATTCGACTACTAATAGTTGTTTCTTGAGATCCTTACCTAAGAAATGAGAGACTGTAGCTTATGTCACTCGAACAGTTGTTGGTTACAAGGACATGACCTTGACACAACTTCATGGACGACTCCTCACTTATGAGAGAGAGTTGAACCAGAAAAAGAAGTTGTAAGAGTCAGGGAAAATGACTGATGATTATACTCTGGGAAACACTGCTTTGTATAGTCATGAGGGAGGGGTCTAGCTGTGGAAAGGATCAGAGTTATGATCATAACATTGACATAATATCTGAAAACAATTTCAACTCTGATCCTAGTACACCCAATTTTGCTTTTGCTGCAAATTGTGAAAGCGATACCTCTAACAACTTGTCTTTTGAAATGAATGACTTACAACATTTTGAACCCACTGACCTTGAAGAGATGGACATTTTGCATCAGCTAGCACTTTTAAGTTTTAGAGCAAGTAAATTCTACAAAAGAACTGGTAGACGATTTCCAGGTTTGCATGGGGGGTTAAAGGTAGGGTTGGATAAGTCCAAAATTAAATGTTACAAATGTAACAAGATGGGTCACTTTGCCAGAGAATGCAGATCACAATCTGCAGGACCAATTGTAACACATCCTGGCAACAGACCTCAAAACAATGTCCAATATTCCCAGTATACCCCTGCACCTCAAACACAAAATACTGCACACTTTGCACATCCTGTTGCTACAGTTCCTGTCCATGATGTTCAAGCACCTACACCACAGATTCAATATGTCCAAGCACCACCTCAAGTACATGTGCAACAAATTCCACTAGTTACTCAACCTACTCAAACCACTGCTACACCAGCAGAGGTTAATCAACAAAGCTTTTTCACACAAGGTTTTGTTGATTGGAGTAGTTTGCCTGATGATTTAACATATGAAAACTTTGCTCTCATAGCCAAAAATGATTTTGAAAATGAAAATATATGTTTAATGGCTTTGGAGACCATTGTTGAAGGTGATGAATCTGTGGAGCAGGAGTTAAAGTCTGATGTGTTTAATTGTTGTGAAGCAGTGGTTACACCAGAAGTTACACCAATGGTTGAAGAAAATACTGTTGATGTTGAAAAAGACCCTCTATCTGACCCATGGGATGAGAAGGTGTGTGAAGAAGATGAGTGTGATTATGCTCTCATGGCTGCTACGAAGGTATCACCTCAGATCCTAAAAGATCTATGTTCTGTCTAAGGATTTATTGCTTTTGCAAACATAAAAACAGGTGAATGAAAACCTGAGAAACAAAATTTTAGATGATGAACTTAATTTGAAAAACTTGTTAAAGAGTTAAACACAAAGTTAAGTGAAAAAGATTATGAAATGAGTAGCCTGAGGCATGAATCAAGCATAACCAAAGACCAGCTCCAAACCATGGTAGAAAAATACCAGGTTTGCAAACAAGAGCTTGAAAATACCCAAATCACTTGTCAAAAATGGGTAGAGTCTTGTAAAGGTTATGAGCTTTTGCTTGATGCTCAAATCAAGAGCAACATAAAGTTTGGAATAGGCTTTAGAGATTATGACCAGACTTGTGAAAATGTTGCAAAACTTGATTCTGAGTTGGTTGAAATAGTCCCAATAAACTTGGCTGGTGAAGAAATAAAGATCACAGATAAAAGTGGAAACAAAATCACTCTTGAAAAGCCATAGGTTTCAACAAAAGAAAAGGAAATTGAAAAATATCAGTTTAAACCAACCTGGTAAGATGAATGTGATATTTTAGAAAACTTCAAGCCAATGCACTTTTCAACCACTGATGGTATAAAAGCACCAAAAGCACTAGTGATCCCTATCAAAGACTTGCCAGCAGAGGTTACAACCACTGCTCTCAAAAAGTCTGATAGGAAAAGGAAAGAAAAGTTTAAATACTTGTTTTGTGAATTTTGTGAAAAGAGAAATCATGTGGCTGCAGATTGTTATCTTTTAAAAGCCTATAATATAAACAAAACTTGTGTTATACCCAACTCTCCTAGATGCACCATTTGCAACAAAACAAATCACTTGACCCAAGAGTGTCCCTATCTTAAAATCTATCATCAAAAGGTAAAAGAGATTAGAGCAAAAGCTCTTGAAAGAGAAAGTTCAAGTTTTCCTGAAAACAAAACTAAACAGAATTTTGAGCCAATTGAAACATTTGTCACAAAAGCATTAAAGCAAACCACTGTTCATAGGGAAATTCAAGTGACAGATGCACCTCCATCAAACAGGTTTCCAAGAGGTAAAAGCCAGCATAAATATCAAAAGGTGCCTATGGTTTACAAGACTTATAAAAAGCCTTCTAAGCCAAGGGTAAATAGGAATACTCATGGTTACCAACAGTTGATAGACAATGTTTCATAGCAGTGGTTCCAAAAACCTGATCTAACCACTGCTCAGTCATCTGAACTTGAGTCTGGATCATCTTACACCCCATCCAAAGCCATTATGGCTTTGGAAACTCACCTAAACTAATTATTTCAAAAACATGTGCAAGGAGCTTCTACTTGCCTGGACAGTCTTTGGTAGTAGATAGTGGAGGCTCCAGGCACATGACAGGATGTAAAGCCCTACTCAAAGATTTTAAAGCTCATGGAGGAAGTGATATATCCTTTGGAAATAATTCAAAAGGGAAGGTGTTGGGGTCAGGATGTGTCTCAGCTGAAAAACTGAAGTTTGAAAATGTGAATCTCATTGATAATCTAAAATTCAATTTCTGAGTGTCTCACAAATGAGTGATAAGGGTTATGGATCCTTCTTCACTAAGGAAACTTGTCAGATAGTAGGCCCATAGGTTGTCAAAAAGATTAATCAAATAATTGCAGAGAGCAAAGCACAACTTACTGCTAATAGGGTAGGAAATGTGTATGTAGTTGACATGGTAACAGATAATCCTATGTCAAATGCTTGTTTGTTCTCAGCTGCTTCAAGCAAAGAAACAAAATTATGACATAAAAGACTAGGTCACACAAATCTAAAATCCATCTCCACTCTCTCAAAACAAAGTCTTGTCAGAGGTTTGCCATACAAACAATTTACTTGTGAAGAACATTGTGTTTCCTGTTTAAAAGGTAAACAACATAAAAGTTCTTACAAGTCAATTGAAGAGTCCAAAACAAGTCAGTGCTTACAGTTACTTCATATGGACTTGTTTGGACCTGTGAAAATCATGAGCTTAAAACACAAAAGGTATTGCCTGGTGATAGTTGATGATTTTTCCAGGTTCACATGGACTTTCTTTTTACACTCTAAGGATGAAACAACAAATATTTTGCAAAACTTTGTTAAACAAGTTGAAAAGCAATTTGATATTTCTATAAAAATCTTTAAGAGTGAAAATGGGACAGAGTTTAGGAACAAAGAGTTGGATGCCTTCTGTGAGTCAAAAGGGATAGTTAGGCAATATAGCATCCCTAGAACTCCAGAACAAAATGGGGTTGTTGAAAGAAAAAACAGAACCTTAATTGAATCAGCAAGAACTATGCTAGTATATTCTGGTTTACCCTTATCTTTTTAGGAAGAGGCTGTAAACACTGCTTGTTATGTTCAGAACAGAGTTTTGACAAACCCCAGGCATCAAAAGACTGCTTATGAATTGCTTTATAAAATCAAACCTCTGATCTCCTATTTTAAAGTCTTTGGTTGCCCATGCTTTATTTTAAACTTAAAGGATTCAATATCCAAGTTTGCAGCCAAAGTTGATTGTGGTATTTTCTGGGATACTCAACCACTGCCAAAGCCTACAGAGTTTTTAACTTTAGGAAAAAGTGTGTTGAAGAAACTCTGAATGTGAAGTTCAATGAACTCTCATCTTTGAAAATCCCAGCAAATCCTACTGAATTGTTTGATTTATCAAAATTTACATTTGAAGATGTGTATGTCAAGACTAACCATGCAGGTACCTCACAATCATCAAATCAAGAGTAGTGATATGATTGCATTCTTCCAAATTTCAAAATCAATCCTTCAGTCAGAGGAGCAGATGTTAGTAACAATGGTGAAAGCTCTGCCAGGTCAACAGTAGTTAATACTCAAACCTCTGTCAGCTCTCAAAACCAAACATCTATTGATAAAAGTCCACAACAAATGGACAAAAGTCAACCCACCTTCACATCCATTCCACAAATTCCTCCACCACCATTCCAAGCAGAGTTAGACCATCAAATTCACCAGCAGAGGACAGCTCAGATGATACACATTTGCAAGCTTCACCTCAGAATGCCATTGTCCCATATCGAGGTGATTTGATTTTCCTCAAAAGCCATTCTGTGGATAAAGTTCTTGGCAACATCAATGAGGGAGTGCTCACCAGAAGCCAATCCCAAAACATTTGTCTTTTTGCTGGTTTTCTATCACTCACACAACCTGTCAAGTACCAAGAGGCACTAAAAGACAACAGTTGGGTAGAGGCCATGCAAGAAGAACTCCTACAATTTAGAAGACAACAAGTATGGGAACTTGTACCATTGCCAAAAGATGTAAGTACTATTGGCACAAAGTGGGTCTTCAAGAACAAAACAGATGAAGGGCGCATTGTTTTCAAGAACAAAGAAAGGCTCGTGGTTCAAGGTTATAGACAGGAAGAAGGCATAGACTATGATGAAACATTTGCTCCAGTTGCAAGATTGGAGGCCATCAGACTGTTCTTAGCTTTTGCTGCCAACCACAACATCAAGGTGTATCAAATGGATATCAAAAGTGCATTCCTGCATGGAAAGATCAAGGAAGAGGTGTATGTGTGTCAACCTCCTGGTTTTGAAGATCCATTTCATCCTGATCATGTTTACAGGTTAAATAAAGCACTATATGGTCTAAAACAAGCACCCAGAGCCTGGTATGAAACTCTATCCACCTTTCTCTTTTCCATTGGTTTCACTAGAGGTAGGATTGATAAAACCCTATTTTTAAAATGGAAAGGAAAAGATTTAATGCTTGTCCAGATGGATGACATCATTTTCGGATCCACATGCACTGCCATGTGTGAAGAGTTTAGAAAACTCATGGCAGCAGAGTTTGAGATGAGTGCAATGGGTGAGTTGCAATGTTTTCTTGGTTTACAAGTCAAACAAATGCAACATGGCACTTTCATCCATCAAAATAAGTATGTGAAAGAACTACTTAAGAAATTTGATATGGATAATTGTAAACCTTGCAGCACACCCATGGTAACATCCAAGCTAGTCACTTTTGATGGCAAAGATGACCTTGTTGACCAAACATTGTATCGAAGCATGATTGGGTCCTTACTGTACCTAACTGCATCAAGGCTAGACATCATGTTTGCAACATGTGTTTGTGCCAGATCACAGTCATTGCCAAGAAAATCAGATCTTATTGCTGTCAAAAGGATATTCAGATGCATAAAAGGTGCTCCCACACTTGGTATCTGGTATCCAGCTAATTGTAATATTGAGCTTGCACGATATTCTGATAGTGACTTTGATGGATTTAAAACAACAAGAAGTCCACATCTGGAGTAGCCAATTCCTAGGTGATTTCTTAGTGTCTTGGCAAAGCCAAAAGCAAGTTGCAGTCTCTACATCCACTGCTGAAGCAGAGTATATAGCTGCTGCAAGTTGTACTGCTCAACTACTGTGGCTTCAAAATCAATTGCTGGATTTTGGTATCACTGCTTTAAAGACTCCACTCAAAATTGATAGTCAAGCAGCAGAAAATTCATCAAAAATCCAGTCTCTCATTCCACCACTAAGCACATTGACATCAGACACAAAGTGAGGGATTGCTATGAAAAAGGTTTGATTTCTTTACAACATGTCCATACCAAGGATCAACTGGCAGATGTGTTGACAAAAGCACTTGATGCTCACACTTTTGACACTTTGATCTCTAGGCTTGGAATGCTAAACATGGATTGAAAACAAAAAAAAATTGTGATCCATGTATAAATAGCAATAAAATGTTTTTAGAAAATCAAAATCCATACTTAAAAATAGTTTAAAATTGAATTTTTCAATAAATTCTCAAAGTCTGTTCAAAACACTGATAGCACAAAAACACTGTTATTTAGAAAAGTCTATCCACTGTCAAAAGTATATCCTCTGATAGCTCAAAACTTTCAAACATTGGTTTAGCCAAACAACTGTCTTCCATTGTCAATCAGAGGTTACACATGGACAGATGTTATTTGACAGTCGTTGCATCAGATGCCATGTCATCAGCATTTTTTTCCAAAACCCTACAAAACCATGTTCTATCCAGAACAGAGGTTTCACCAAACTGTGTCGATTTCAAAAATCACAAAACAGTTTTCACTCAAATTATGGCTCCTAAAACAAAATCAAAAGCGAAATCAAAGCAAGAATTACAACCATTCGTCATGATTATCAAAACCCCAAACAATTATACGAGAATCTTAGAAGAAACCGAAGTCAATACACGATACCACACAATGATTCGGATTCTAAGAGATTTAAAATTCAAGCATATGCTCGAAGTCAAAGCCAAAATTTACATCGATTCTCTTTGAGATTTTTGGAAAAATGCTAAGGTCAAAACATCCGCTGATGGTGTTCCTTGTGCAATAATCTCAAAGGTTGGGGATACTCCTATGCAAATCAGTCCACAATAGATCTCTCAAGTTTTTCAATTGAATGATATGACATATCCTGTGTCATTTTTTACGAGAGATGCAAGCAGAGTTTGTGGAAAGGGGTTACACTGGCAAATTGAAAGGTATGACAATCTTTAAACCCAACTTTCTAGCAGAGATGAAATTCTTTTTCCATACTCTTTTAACATGTCCCTCTGCATAATCTACTGCTTTCAATGAAATTCCATTGAACATGCAATATCTGGGATATGCATTTTGACTGAATCTGGTTTTAACTATTCCCAGGTATTGTTCAATGATCTTGTAAATAACCTTAAAAATATCTCAAAAAGAAAAGTTTTCTTGATACATCCTCGATTCTTGAGTGTTTACTTGCAAGACCAAATCAAATCTTAAGCAAGTAAACAAGGCGCAGTGACCACACCTGGCTACCTATCTCATGAACTTTTTACAAGACTAACAAATCAAGAAAAGGTTTCTAAAACAGAAGTAGAGGAGCTTGAGCCAGTTTTACAAGAACAAAATGTTCAATCTCTCCCTCCTGCTACTGAGCCCACTGCTCTAGGTGATCAGAGCATTGCAACCGCTACTCTGAAACCCACACCTAAAATCACCAAAAAGAAACCAACAAAAATATCCAGAAAACCCACCAAACCCAAAAAGGGTCCTCTGGAATATGAGATCCCAGAGATAAACCTTGTGACAACACCAATGTCACTACCCACTGCTGCTACTTCTTCACAGCAGATGGTTGAAAGATCTCTACCTAGCTATGAAACTCCTCCTGCATCCTCACAAGAGGATCAGGTTGTAAACACAGGGACACCAAATTATGAAGCTCTAGGACCATTTGGTTCTATCTTCCAAAGCCCATCTCCCAGGGCAATGTCTCTTTCTGCACCTATCCCTTCTCCAACACAATCACTACCACAAACCTTTATACCTTTGTTGAATGCAATTGAACTAGAGCAGACATTATCCAGTACTTCTCACCAACCCATCACTTAGAATATACTTCAACATGATGATGGGTCTGATTCTCTATTCTTTGCTAGCCCATCGGCAAATGAAGAGGCTACATCCCTTGGGTTACATGTAACCCTTGGTGATAGTTCAACTAGAGCAGCCACTACAATTGCAAAACTACCTAGTTTTCCTTTGGACAGTGGTTACATTACTAAGTCTCTGTTCAAGGCAACCACTGCTGAGGCTACCAAGGTAACCTCTGATGTGGTGGGAAGTCCCCAGTACCAAGAAAAAGGGGTATCTAAGGGTGAAACTAGTGTCAAAACACATGCTCATGATCCTTTAGATATAACTACCACCTCAGGTAGGAGTTCAGATGATCCTATTAAATTAGGTGATGATCTAAAATACAAAGAATTGACGGAGAGAGTATCAATGCTTGAAACTTCTGTTGATGAGATCAAAAATCTTGTGAAGCAGTTGTTAGCTATATAGAGCCAACCCTCTGTCTTAACCACTGCTAATCTAAAAGAAGCCCTAGACCCTCTGTTCCAGCAACAAAAGCACTTCTCTGATCAATAACACAAACATCAAATGCAGGAAGTAAGAAACATGGTTGAAGCTAGATTCATGGATACAAGGGCAAACATTAAAGCTATAAAAACCTATCTTCTCCAAACCACTGGCACTGCTCCTCCTATAGTAATCTTTGTAAACACTGAAGATGATGCCAAAAATGGGAGAAACCTTTGGGACAGAAAAAGCTTACAATTGATGATCAAATGGCACAGCCAACAGTGGATATCCCCAGGCCAGATGGTTCAAAGAAAAAGGATCTAACAGATGACATCTTGGCCAGAGAAAATGAGAAGCAGAAGAGAAAAGTGTATCTTGATGGCAAGGTATTGGTTGAGCAAAAGATTAAGCAACAAAAAGAAAAGGAAGAGGTTGGTACCTCAGCAAAGATGATACCTGCTAGAAAAGTAAGGCAACCAACATCCACACCTTCGAAAACTGAGGCTGCTATAAATGCAACCAATAAAACCTCTGCTCTCCCAAAATCAAGCACACTCACTTCAACTTCCATACCCATTTCCATCACAGTAGAGGTTGCAGCAGATGCAATCCCATCCACTGCCATGGTCATTTTTAATACATCCACCCAACCTCTACCAACACCAACCAGAATTCCACCTCATCCATCATCACTTGAAGTTCAATTCAAGAGGAGAAAGACTACAAAGATAGTCAATGAAGAAGAGATCTTTCCTGCTCCTACTCCTTTATCATCACAACCACTGACCTCCACATCAATGCTTCTACCATCTTCAACTCAAACCACTGATCCCCTTAAAGTTATACATGCAACAAAGCAATATCATCTTGATTTACCAGCAGTCAGGGCAGAAATTCTAAGCTTTTATTCTGAAGAAGACCCTGATAAAAGAATCATATTATCTCTTGATGGCTACCCAAGATCTGTATATATTGATGATTATCTTGAACTCAAATTGAAACAAGCAGAGGATATAGCAAAAAAAGAATCAACTGGTAAAAGTGATAGAGAGATACAGACCATCATGTATTTTCAGCTAAGCAAAGCCAGGGTATTGCAAAACTTTGTCAAAGATCTGAGTAACAAGCTATCAGAAAGGGAAGATCAATATCTCAAACATGAACTCACTAAACATATCATGAAGAACAAGCAATACAAGGCAAGAAAGGCACAGTTCAAGGATTGGAGTGTGGATGAGCTGAGAAAGAGATTAAAAGAATGCAAGAAATGTTAAAAGACCCTCACAAGAAGCCAACTCCTCCTAACTGGGAAAAATACAAGAAAGATATGCCAGACAGAGCTTTGAGGTCAAAAGAATGAAAGAAGAATTGAAACAAAATCACTATGGTTCAAGGAATCAAGTGACAAGGTGGGGAGAAGTCAGGGTGATTGACACATATAAGATGTTGGAAGAGAGGAGGAAGAACAAACATGCCTCCTAAACCAGTTTATCCTCCATCTGATGATGTTTATAAAGCTCAACACTCCAACAAGCCTATCTCACCATCTGTCCTCTCCATCCTTGCCTTCAATCAGTTAAAAAGGCAAGAAAAGATAGATGAAGAAGACAAGAGAGTGTTTGAACACATCAAGGAGGGAATTCAAAACATGATTGACTATCACACAGATGAAGCTAGTGAAAAGCTCAGAGCATAATTGACAAAGATAGTTCAACAAAAAGCTCTTCAAACCTCAACCAATAAGAGTCATCCTAGAAAACTAGAAGATCCAAAAATTCTAAAGTGGAAGGTCGATAAAGGCTCCCACGAATTGACATTGCTCAAGTCTAATGGTGATGCTGTCAAGATTAGCATGGAGGCTGCATATGAGCTAAATGCAGAAAACCTTCAAGATCTTTTGGATCTGACACTCGAAAAGGATGATGATGATGATGATGATGAAGTTTCTCTAAATTTTGAATTACAGTTTAAAGGCCAAATCAGAGAACTTCTGTTGAGGAATAAAAACCAAGAATAATCAAGTGTTTTGGCATCATCTGTTCCAGGGGGAGATTGTTGGGATTGAACCTAATGAAGGAACAGATGATATCAAAGCCAAATACACTATCCAAGCTTTGGTTCAACTATCAGAGGTTATAACCTCTGATAGATCTTTACACTGCTTTTCCTAAACAACTGTTCCTATCATCTGATTGAATCATGAAGCAAAGATCTGCTAGAAGAAACAAGATCAGAGGATAGAGATCAGTGCTTTGACTATTTTTACTTCATTCAATGTAACAGTGCTATGCATTGATAGTATTAGTGTAGCAGTGTTTTAGTTAGTTACAATTTGTTAGGTGTCACTATCAACCATGACGTCACAAAAGGTGCTCAGTGGTTAGATAGTTAGTATAAATAGGTGAACGTTGTAACAGTTAACTTGTCTTCCTGAAAAAGATCAATTCGCACTTTATCTTCTTCATTTCTTACTATCAAACGATTGTAATTGGCTAAGGGGGAGTTTGTGAATTACATGCAAAGTTTATCAACTTGAAAGCATGATGGTGATGAAAACAAACGACCAATTGCTTGTAGTTAAAGTTTTCCATTAATTCCACTGCATATCTTTATAATTCAATCCATTTTCCATTTTTAGAAACAAAAACTACAAGTGATTCAAACTTAGATCCTGAAAAACTATACTAAGTTCATTAGTTGCGCTGAGATAAGAATCCAATCACCGTGGCCAGCACCAACCACAACATGTAAGTGCAACAAATAGTAACAATAGATCCATCAGACTTTAAGGTCATTAGTGTTAGTGAGCTTAGATCATGGGGCTATAAATAGGGAATTAGCTCGTATTAGAAGGAGAGTTCACTTTCTAGGGTTTACATTTTACACATTCTAGAGAGAGAAAGTGTGGGTTTATCATGGAAACATATTTCTTCTTATACAAGCTTGGTTTTTTAGATTTGATTGTGTTACACCACATTGTGTTCGTTGAATTCGGCACTCCCAACACGTTTATCGAACGAATCGGTGCGATTACGAGGACCTAACAGTGGTATCAGAGCCATCATGCTCGAAATTGGGGTTTCATAACTTTCTAATTTATCTTAGATTCGGTTCTATTTGTGGTGATTTCTAGTGAGTTGATTGATATTTATTGAAGATTCTTGCTTTGTGCTGGTTAAACTTGAAGAATATGATTAAATTTGAAAAGAAGATCATATTTATCTTGATTCATCGTTTGATTTAGTGAGAGAAACAAATTTTCTGACAGAGAAAGCTTTAAAGATCTGAAGAGGATGGTCTGAATTGCTGGGTTGTTGTTGTGTTCTGGGGTACCGGTAACTAGTGTTTCCGAGTTTGCCTAATTATTTTGAATTTTTATTGTTCTAAACTACTAGTTCCGGATTTATGCTTCCATAGTATTGATAACCTTTATGTGAAGTCATGTATTGATAGATACTTCGGAAGAGGGTTTGATAGTTTGGATAAACTTTGTCCGAATTACTGGATTTGATTCAGTAATATTTTCCGAATTAACAGTGCTCCGAATATACAAACATTAGGAGTCACTCAATATTTTTGTCTGAGGATTTGTTCCGAATTATCATACATTAGAAGTACAGTATTCTGAGCTATTGTTGGGTTCCGAAATTTTGGATAAGTTCCAAATAAACACAACACTTCTAAGTATTACATGAATTCCGAAGTAATACATGAATTCCAAAGTTTTGGTTGGTCCGAAGTTTCACATAATGTTACAAAGTTGTTGAGTTTCAGATTTCTGTTTATACGATTTCGAATTATACATAAACTTCCCTATTTCCACAAACATTGGTTCAGAGTTTTATGTTCCGAAATAAAATACCTCTGAGTTTTTTATATTCCGAAGTATTATGAATTCTTGTTTGTCCAAAGAAAATGTTTCGGAATTTCTTCTTGTTCCGAAGAAATACAACAATTACGAAGTAATGAATGATCCGAATTAGTGATGTCTTTTCAAGTTTTGTATTATATTTCTAATAAACACAACACTTCCAAATTTCTCTTCGAGTTCCGTATTATACATAACAGGTCCGAATTTGTGATTCGTTCCAAATTTCTTCGGAATAAGTGTTTCCCGAATTAAAGATATTTTTTGCGAATCTTTCAAGTTATAGGTTTCTGACGAACAAATTTCTGGTAAGTTGTTAACCAGCGACGAGACATTTCAGATCTGAGTTCACGCGAGTTCAGATCTAGAGAATTTCAGTGTTACGAATTTGAGATAACTAGAGTTTCTTGTTTCCATTAAATTGTTCTTGATCGGCGTTTGAATAGTGTGTGGTGTAGATCTGATCGAAATTTTGTGAGTTTGCAGCTGGTTGTTATTTAAAGAAAACAACGATTTGATAAGAGTTAAGAGTAATGAAGTTGCATGTTTAAGAAAATAGAAGTGTAAAGAAAAGTGAATTGTTTGTGGATGTTAAAAGTATAAAACGTTAAGAAAGAAGAAGATAGGAGTTGGCGGATGATTATATTATACTATCAATATAAACCCCATGGCGAGTAGTGCCAGTCAGTTGCCTGGCATTTGGTGATTGGTGGCCAATGTGCGACGACACATAGAAATTACGGTTTTACCCTAGATTCCAAATTACATTAACGCCATTGCTTCAATTTTTATTTTCCAGAAAGAGGATAAAGATAGCCTCCACTACTTCTACAAAATTGCCGGTCGTTTCCACGACGGTGGAAAAACACAGGAGGATAGAGAGAGAGAAAGAGAGACGGGGTGTTGCCCTACTGTTTTCAGCGACCTTCTGGTCTTCTATGGCGGCGGAAAATTTGTGTAGTGCCTTCTATCTCTCTTTCTCGTTTTGAACCTTTTTGTGTTTGTGGTGGCTTTTCCTCTTCCTTGTCCGGTGCATGAGTACTATGGTGATGGAGGTGGCGGTTACAGTGCCTAACGAAATCTACGACGGTACAGAGAAAAAGACTTAGGTTTTTTTTAAAGAGAGAAAGATATATGTCATCGTGGGATGTTTATTTTAAGGTGCTGAGGATAGCGATGGTCATTAACAAAGAAAGGGTAGGTGGTGCGTTGTTGATGGTTGCGGTGGTGAATGCGGCGATGGGCCCGTGGCACCGTTTGTAGGTGGCGTTGGTAGAGGTGGTGGTTATAGTTAGAGTAAATTCTGATTTTGGCCCCTGTGGTTATATGACTTTTACCCTATTAAGCTAAAAAGGAATCTGCTAACATATGTGACCCCAACATCATTTTTTCTAACCCTTTTGGCCCTCATCACTAACCCCATCCATTTACATGGTTAAAAAATGGTCATGTGCTCCTCACCTGAGGGGCATTTATGTCAATTCATCTATCAAGTTATAAACCCTTTAATAGAAAAACCCATTTGCATTGATCCTTCTTCATCCCTGATTCGAACCCAACGCAAACCAATTAAGCCACTTTCCAATTTATTTTAGAAACATAGAGAATCCTCATGAACCAATAAGGCTCAGAGTTAGGTAAGGACGGTGCAGAGTGGCGCATCGACTACACATGCGTCACCATCGGTGACTTGTATTGTAGATCTGTGTCAGAAAATAGCAAGTTCGTTATTGCATACCCATTTCAGAAACCGTCAAACTGGATCAGTTTCGATCTATTTGGAAACAAAAGTACCGTGAATAATAATTTGTATAACTTTGAACTGGTGGAGAAATACAGATTTGGCTACGACGAAGCAACGACGAAAGGTAGTTGAGCCATGGCTAACGGTGGAGTCGGTGACCGACACATGCAAGGATAGGAGGATGATCGGATGCATAGTTATCGAGATATAGAATAATTTAGAATGTTACATTTGTCCAGGTTTTGTATCGAATGGTTCCGATGAGTTGGTGTGGGTGAATCCCGGCATATCGGAGGATGCTAGATTTGGATGGTGACGTTGGAGTGATGGTGGATGAGGTAGTTGTATGGCTGGTGGTGACAATTGAAAAGTCACCTGTGGTGAAATGTCTGCAAGAGGGATCGATGCTAATGGGTTTTTATTAAATGGTTTATAACTTGGTAGATGAATTGACATAAATGTCCCTTGTGTGAGGGCACATGAGCAGTTTTTGACCATGTAAATGGATGTGGTTAGTGATGGGGCTAAAAGGGTTAGAAAACATGATGTTGGGAGCTCATATGTAAAAAGATTCCTTTTTGGAATAATATGGTAAATGTGATATAACCATAGGGACTAAAATCGTAATTTACTCTTATAGTTATGTATAAACATGAGAAGAGAGAAAGATAGTATAGCAAGAGAAATGGAAGAGAGAGGCATGAATCACTCGAGAGAAACCTTATGTTTCAATTTGCAAGGTTTAAATCTTCAAATGCTTGCATCTGCAGTGCACATTTTTTTTTATCAACAAATTTCATTAAGAACACACACTCCTAGCAAGCCGCTAGGGCACAAAACAACAACCAAAATACAACAATTACAAGTTAAACAAACACAAGTCCTTCCAATCTATATTTTTGTATTGAGGTCGGTTCTTGATCCACATGTATCCCAACGCCTTGATGTTTTCCTTTATTTTGATGGCGTTCGCCTTCTTATCGCGAAAAGGAGCCTCGTTTCTCGCTTTCGAAATGTACCATGCCGCCGTGAAAATAATCACTTGAATACATTTCCTGTCTTTTAATTTGTTTTCACTTGATTATGCATCGTCACCAAGTCATCAACGGAGAAGGCAAAAAAATTCGAAATTTTACACCAACCACTCACTGCTTGCCAAATGCCCGTAGCGATGGTACAAGCCGTGAAAAGATGATCGTTGTCCTCCGCTACCTCTCCGCACGAACTACACAAGGTGTTTGGGATGTTGACTCTTTTTTTTTCAGCGCCACTAAAGTGGGTAGGTTGTTGTCAAAAGCCTTCACATAAATGTATTCAGCTTCTTCGGAACCCATCCGTTCCACCTTCATCTGAAAAGATTAGGTTGTTGTCTTGAATTGCTCATAACTCTTTTCATTGAAGCCACCATAAATATCCCTTTATCGTCCCTCGTCCATTCCCGTCGATCCGTATTCCCCGACAATTTCGCTTGTTTTACCACTTGTTCCAGCTTTTTCAAGTCATCAGTTTCTTTTTGAGTGAAACTTCTCCTTTTCCACCTCCACTTCCAGATCACATTTTGATTTTCTATGGCAACACAATCTTGGATCCTCACCTCTTTATCTTTTTCCAGTTCATAGAGATCAGGAAATCTCTTATTTAGAGGCTCATCCCCCGCCCAAAAATCCCACCATAACCGTACATCATCCCCCTTTCCCACATTTACCCTTTTAAACTATTATCCAGCCCTGCAATGACTTTCCATGCACCCGATATCGTTTTCGTCAATGGCATATACGTCGCCCTTCTTTTATTGTAGTGGATCGCATTGACGACCTTTTTCCATAGCGTGTTTTTTTCTATTTTGTAATGCCACCACCATTTGGATTATAATGCTAAATTTGCATCGCTTAGAGGCGTTATACCAAGGCCTCCTTCCTCTTTAGGTCTCATCACTTTCTCCCATTTCACCCAACACATCTTGCGCTTCTCATCGGTTCCCCAAAAAAATTTGCGACATGGTTTTATGTTTGAATCAAGTAAAACCAACACCTTGCAAGGAAACTTTATATCTTGAGAACACATACTTTGAAAAAGTAATATTAAGTTATCAATTCTTAACATTCAAATGCATCCATTAGTTGTTAAATTAAGCATAAATGAGTTCTGTACAAAGAATAATATGAACTGTTGTTAAATTAAGCATAAGGGAGCTATGTACCCAAGAATAATATGATATGTTGTTAAATTAAGCTTAAATGAGTTCTGTACAAAGAATAATATGAATTGATATATTCACTATATGAAAATGTACTGATATCAATCGAAATTCTCCCATGCTACATGAACTAATGTTAAACGAACTCGCCACGCTAGACGAACTGATAATCGAACTCCCGTCATGACTAATTACTTTTTTTTTCAACTTATTAGTGGGCCGTGTGTTGTTAAAACAAATTGGACCAAAACAATTTAGAATATAATTACACTTTGAGAAAAGTGCCCGGATAGTCTATGTGGTTTTCTTCGATTTCATCTTTAGTCCCTACATTTTTAAAATTACAGCTATAGTTCCCAACTTTGATAAATTTGTTCTTGGATAGTCTCTGAGGCGGATGGAGGTTAATTTTCTCAGATAAGTGGATGTGAAATGACCAATTTAACCTTACTATTATAAATAAAACTAAAACAATAAAGGATAAAAAAGTACGCCCACCACCCCCACTCTTATGTCTTCTCCATCTCAATTCCGGTAACCGGAATCGTTTTTCCGGCGATACTCCGGTGAGAGTCACCACCATCTCTGCGTCACTCCCGCCATAACCACCTCCCGCCACAACCACCACCTCTGGCAGCATCAGCACTGCCACAACCAGCACCGCCGCCATCATCACCACTGCTATAACCACCACCCCCGCCATCATCACCACTGCCAATAGTGCTTCGAAACCAGAGCATTAAAGTAGACAAACTCACCCTCTGTTTATTTCATATCGAGATCGTTCAATTCTGCAATTCTGCGAGCTAAGGAATCTATCTTGAATCTAAGATAGACTTAGATACTACGTGTTCTCACTTCTATGCTGGCAACTTTTCTAGATTCTGATACCAAAATCTAATAACAAAACCTAAATTCCGTTGCTAACTGGGAAACCCAATTAAGATTGTTAGATGGGTTTTGTTGGGGAGTCAGATCAAGGTGATGGAGCAAAGGCAGGGTTTAGATGTTTGGTGAGAAAGAAAAAGGCTGATTCAATTAATTTTAAGTCTTTAGATCTATGATGCACTGGGACAGGTACGGAAACGGGGTATGGGTACGGGGACAGGTACGGGAAATGGCAAAACTAAAAAATTCAAGAAGCGAAGACGGGACGGGTACGGGAATAAAAACATATAAAAAATAAATATATATCAAAGATAATGTAAGACAAAACCCCAATATATTGATGTAAAACTCAAAAATCCCATTTCTTTCTAATCTAATGTAAGGTAGTGAAAATAGGGGGGGGTTAAATGTTAAAATACAAAAACTAATTTTACACTTTTTATGTAAGTTTTACAAGTTTTAATGACTAAAAGTAACCTAATGAAAGATAGAGGGGTTAAATGTTAAAACCCATAAACTTATTTAACCCTAGAAAGGCTCAAACGCAACAAAAAAGCAGCCGCTCTTCTTCTTCACAGTTTCCAGCAAGTCTCCAGCAAGTTTCTGGCAGAAATTGCAGGTTTTCGGCCAGAAGTCGTCGTCGGAATCCGCTATTTTCACGGTATTCAGTCGATAACTATGACCGGAAACTTGCAGGAAACGTTTCCTGCGCGTCCCCATACACCGTCCCCTTCTCCTGCACGCTTCCTGGCCGTTTCCTACCTGTCGGGGACGTTTCCCGGCCGTCCCTGTGCCATTTCCGTCCCCTAGCAGTCCCCGGGACGGGAGACGGCACCTCCCAGGCGTTTCCGTGCTTCCAACTTTAGATACATGGTATCATTAATTGGCTTAGGAGTTATCCGTTCTTCATCTCATTTCCATAGGTAATTTAAAGTCAAATAGAGGATTATGCTACTTTATCAAGGTTGGTTATTTAATGAAGGGTGTTTCAAGGCAAGAGAGATATGAGAGGGAAGAAGCATAGAGAAAGAAAGAGGGGGAAGAAGCAGAGAGAAGGGGAATTATGCTACATTAAGGGTAAATTGATCATTTTACTCTCACTTAACTGAGATAACTAACCTCCATTCGTTTCAGGGACTATCCGAGAACAAATTTTCTAAAGTTGAGCTATAATTTTGAAAATGTAGGGACTAAAGGTGAAATCTGAGCAAACCACAGAGACTATCCGGGCACTTTTCTCTTACTGTTTTATGCTGGTTTATATTTGGTTCAATAGTGGATTACTTGAGATTGATAATGACAATGACAATGATTAAGCGAGTTTGAGACTATAAAGATTCTCCAGGCCAAAAAGTATTCACTCTTGTATACATTTTTAGCGGTTCTTAAAAATTGGCTCATATTAAAATTTTTGAGAAGTTACTGTGCCATCGGTTAAAGTTTCAAAAAGTGTAAGAGAGTGACCTGCTGTGACTTGCTCAAAGAAATACATATAATTTTGTATTTGCATAAAGTTCACTTCGTGTGAATTTGGTTGGTGAATTTAGAAAGTTTTTCAGGCATGGCTAGTATTTCAAATAAGCCACCGATGTTTTTGTCTACTTCTTAGTATCCGGAATGGAAAGAGAGTTTTATACGACATTTGAATTCTATTGATGAGAGAATATGGATTTGCATAACCGAAGGGATTGGTGACTTATCTAGTAGTGAGTATTGTGGCTTACTTAGCATTGCCTGATGATCAAAGGAAAGTTTATGAGGCTGAAGAAAAAGCAATGACAATGATTAAGATGGCTTTTCCACACTCTATCTTACATACTTACAAAGCCAAAGATTCTTCTAAAGATTTATGGGATTGTTTGAAAGGAAGATTTGAGGGTTAAGCAAAGAATGCAATTTCTAAGACATCACATGTAGATAAAGCAAAGAATTCATGTTCTGAGACATCACACGTAAATTCTAACCAATTAGATAAAAGATGTCTTATATGTGTTGAGTTTCAAGCTAAAATTGACAGGTATGCAATGCAAAACGGTAACTTGATTAGTGATCTTGAAAAACTGAGAGAGGCACATACTGCTTTGACTAAAACCGATAAGCAACATAAAGTCAAAGTAGTAGCTTTAAAAAGGATATTTCGGATTTGAAAGAAACTTGGCTCAGTGTAGTTTAAAAATTGACAGTTTAAATAAAGAATTAGATAAATCCTGTCAAGAAGTTTAAAAGTCATCTTTTACTTGAAAAAGAAAGCATAATTCTTCATTTGAATAAACAACTTGAAAAGCTTAAAAATTCGTCAATTGTTATGGACTACTACATTGCAAGCCAAAGACTTAAAAATATGAATAGACGATGTATAGTGTGGGATATCGTCGTGCCCCGCCACCATTCAATGATGACTGTGTGTCTTTCTTTAAAGATAATCCAAATGTTACACATTTTGTGCCAAAAACACCTTTGACTGTGGTACCTGAATTTGATTCCAAATCTAGTTCTGTATCGGATGCGTCCGAAGATTCAGGGAAAAGTGACGAATGTGAAACAAGTCAACAAAATGATATCAGTGCACTTGATATTGGAATTCTTGTAAAAGAGAAAATTATGAAAATATTTGAAGAAACGAAAGGAATGTATAATTTAGAGAGTGTTAGAAGTGAGAAAATTGAAAAGGTTTTTAAGAAGGTTAGTGAGAAACCCAACGTGTCTTAATCAGTTTTTAAACCAAGGGTAACTAGTGCTACCGATAAAACATGCATCCTAACTAACAGCGCACCCGAGGATTTTCAGACCAAACACTGGCCTTCCAATCCCGCAAGGCAACAAACCCTCCTACACCTTAATGACCATTCCATGATGGCCGAAAGACTTCAGTGTTTCCAACATTAAATTGAATCCCCAAACAAGGCCCATCAGACCTCTTATGATATCTTAAACTTTAGCCTCCTCTTTACCATATTCTATAATCATACCATCATCCAGGTACCAAGCATTAGAAAGTAATTTTCATCCATCCTATATCCAGTGAATGAAGGGATGCAAAGCTAAGGCAAAAAGAAGAGGCCCAAATCGGTCCCCTTTTTGAACCTCGGTGGTGGACCAAATAAGACCATCTCTAACATATAGCCTACCTAGTTGTCCATATACAAAAATCCACCCATAAGGAAATGGATGGGCATTTGGACCGAACCTCTGATAGGAAGACAGTCTAATCCACCAGCTTGAAGGCATTGGCGAAATTAACTGTATTATAGCTAATGATCCATTTGAGCGGAACTCGTTTAAGAACCTATTCGCGCTATAGAACACAACTCATCTCCACTCGGAATCCCCAACCCAAATTGAAAATCACTTTCCCGACACCCTCACAATCGCCTTACAGACTAATGTCCTCCCAATCGTACCCTGAATATAGTAGAACTAATCTCATTCTCAAATTTAAGCAAAGGCCCGAGGGGGCATAAGCAACAAAATTCGCAAAACCCTAGGGCTCGTCCCACTTAAGCACAAGGTGATCACCTTAGAAATAGTCCTGAGCAACCAACCATCAATCGCCAACACTTTTCCACATAGAGCATCCACAATGTATTGGGCCCTTAACCCATCCCTCCAACAAGTGTGCGTTTAGGGAAAGATTTTGTGCACCTAAGCATGCTATCAATACCCATAGCAAGAAGGGGCTCCATGAGAAAGGACCCAGGCATAGCCAGAGGGAGTGTGACTGAATTTTAATCACTAGCACCTTCATAGTATCCTCACCAACAGGTGCAACACTCGAAGTGCATAAAACTTTAACTATCTTAGTGAAGTGTCAATCTACAACTTTATATAAACATTGCTTAACGTTCATACCTACTTTAGAAGTATCAGACCCATGGGGAGGCTCATACGGGCATGAAACCACATCTGAACGTTGGGCCAAAAATGATAGAATGGGTTTAGCGAAACCATCCCCATCGGCCCAAGCTCTGGTAGGGTCCACTAAATATTAAGACACTCATTTTCCCTAAACTTCGCTCCTCTTAGGTTGGAAGCCCTGAAAACCCTCAACAAGCAACGTGGCAACAAAAGAAGCCTTACCGTAGCCTCAAATGACTCTTGCATAGTCACCACCTTGCACAAAGCGGCTGGTAAAGCTTGGGAAAAGGCCACGCAACAACTATGAGGGATGTTCTTAACATCTTAATAAGAAGGGAGAAGACATGGTCAAACAAAACCCCGTCCACCACCATCCCTCCCAAAGGAACAATCTCCCAACCAATATGCATGTATGAATTCGCACTATAAACTCTTTCACGTTTCCCGCAACCAGCTTGAACTTCAACTGGGCCATCCCATCTGCATGTCGGTACCCTCAAATAAGAGCATGTAAGCACATGCACTCCACACACAACCACTTACCTGACCAAGCAAAACAAACCCCAATCTGCGGATACCACATCCTGCACACCCCACTTACGCGGTGGTGGAGGTGTGACGGTTGCAGGCGGTTGGTTTGGAGATGATGGTGGTTGTCGGTGGAAATTTTTGGGTGTTAAAGTTTGGGATCAGTGGTGGTGGAAGGTGGGTAATGGCGAAGATTACTGCGGTAGGTCGATGGCGGAGAACTGTGGGGGTGTGGCGAAGGTTCCTAATATGGATTGTTTTCTTCAAACCTGGAATCCATGTGTGTGTATGTGAAGGGGCAAAATTCTAGGTGGTTGGGAATGATATCTTTGTCATTAATAATGATACTTTGGTAATTGATAGGACGTGTTGGTGAATACATGGACACACACTGTACACTCATGGATTGAATGACAGTAGAAATACAAACATATGATATAAATACCGTATATAATTACTTAGTATTCAAAATAACAAAAATAATAATACGATCATTGACGAACTTAAAGAACTTGTTTAAAGTTTCGGTTGGCAATGGCGAAAACACAGCCATTTGGTCGGATCATTGGATTGGTAACACGCCTCTCAAAGAGTTATTCCCAAACCTTTTTAAGCTTGAGGAAAGAAAAAATTGCAAAGTTAGTACCTGCATGGAATATGGGACTGATGGAAACCGTTTTATTTGGATATGGATGAGACCGGTTTCAGCGGAAACGGAAATTAATGAGCTGGTGGAGTTATGCACCTTGTTGATTTAGATTAGTTTGAACCAAAATTGTGATGAATGGAAGTGGTATGGGGATGAAGATGGTGGAGAGGAAGAGTTCAGCGTTAATTTGGTTAGAAGAATTCTTGACAAATGCTGGATTCGGCCGGATACGTATGTGCCCGTGAGGTGTAAGTGGATTCCAAAGAAGTGCAACATTTTTATCTGGAGGGCGGAAATGAACAAGATAGCTACGTTAGATGCTCTAAAAAGGCGAAACATTGGTAATGGTATCTCGACTTGCGAGTTATGTGAAGAAGGAGATGAAAGTGTGGAACACTTGTTCACATCGTGTTTTTTTTGCGTCGATGTTGTGGATGGGTATTAGCTTGTGATGCAAGTGTCATAATCTGGTAGTTTTTTCCTTTAGGGATCTCACTGAAATTCATATCCATGTAGGAGTGGAAGGAAAGAAGAAAGAGGTTCTTAGAGGCCTTATTAGAATTGGAATATGTTGGGCAATTTGGAGAATGAGAAATGATGTGAGGTTCAAGAACAAAGAGGTTAAGTTAGAGTATATTTTCGGTGAGGTTAAGAAGATTGGTTTTTTGTGGTATACGTCTAGGAACAAAGGAATTGTCACGTCTTGGAATGATTTGTGTAAATTTGTAAATCTGTAATGTTGTTCTTGGTTGCCTCGGTTTGAGGCAGCTTGTGTGTTAATGAAGTTTACCTTTCAAAAAATAAAAAATAGAAAACATTAACGGTTTCAATAAAATAACAAGACCTTATGTTTCCAAGATATGGAAGTAATGTTTTTAATCTTCATACACTCATTGGAAAGGCTTTAGCAGACTTGTGAGCTTAAGACTAGTGGGTATGGGGGTCGGCTTAGGCCCGGCAAGGCGCGGCGCCGCACCCCCACACCAGCCCCCTAGGCCCGGCGTCGTCTCTCCCGGCTGGAATCCACCGCCCATGTCGTGCCACCCTTACCCATTTTCAAAATTTTTGTCCGTTGAGAAACGGCTAGTTTTAAAAAAAATAGTTTTTTTATTTACTTTAAATACACAAACTCCCCCATTTTTATACCTTATTCTACCAAAATCTACCCACTCTTCTCATCAAAATTTTTATTCCTTCATCTCTTTTTATTAAAAAAACATGAATCCTTTCAACCCGAAACACCCGAACCCGAATAACCCGAACAACCCCAACCCGAACCCGAATCCTAACATCTTTTCGACGCCGGGTTACACTCCGGCTATCAACCCTTCATGGGTGAACCCGCAATTCATGTTTTCGGGATTCCAACAATCACCGAACGCGTTCCATTCCATGTCTCAAGTCCAACAAATGCATCAATTTCAAGCACTCCAACAAATGATGCTACGCAACCCGTTAGAATCTCAACCGCCGTTTGAATCCCAACCTCGATCATCGCCGGTTCGACTTGACGTTGACGACGAAGTAGTCCCCGAATCCCCACCGCAAACTATAGTCCGTCTTTTCCAAGTGGCGGAAAATGAGCTACAAGATCAACCGCTTTAGCGAGTTTTTTAACCGCTATTACACAAATCCTCCTGGTGGGACAAACGAAGAAAATAAAGTCGAATATCTTTGGCTAAATGGGATGAAAAGGAGAAGACTCCTTTGCAACATCTTCGAACATGGAAAGTGTTAAAGAAAGAAAACAAATGGAGGCCGGTTCCAAACGAGGTCGCATCCGCCAAACGGACTAAAACTTCTTGTCACACCCCGACCCGCAGCGGAAAAGGTGATCGGGGCATGATTGGGTTTTCGTCAAAGCTCATGACATTTATTATAATGTTTCATATTTATTATTACAATTTAAAGGAGATCATACAATCAAATCATACAAATACAACATGTTCTATACATCTATCAAAACTTCATTATTTTTCTTCTAAGGCACTTTCCTATGTGTTCCTTGCTTCATCCTGTCCACCTGTATCATGTGTAAAAATGGTTTTTTTTATCAACAAAAGTTGGCAAGTGAACCTTGTTAGAAAACATTTATTATTTATTTCTTTTTGTATTTAATATGGAAAAATTGTGCAATAATCATATGTGAGCAAACGTAAATAATCATACAATAACAAACAACAACAAACAATAACATACAATAACAAACCATAACATACAATAACAAACCAACTTGCATAAATATATAACATGAATGAAACTGTATATGTTGGCAACGTCACGTTCACGCTCATAATGTAATGGGGAACGGACGCCTATGATAAATGTCTGTGCGATCAAGGCTCAATCAAACGGAGCCGATCGTATGTTGGCAACGCCTGGTTCACGCTCATAATGTAATGGGGAACAGCTCAATGCTCATAATGTAATGGGGAGCGGCGGCCTATGATAATGTATGAGCGATCAAGGCTCAATCAAACGGAGCCGATCGTATGTTAGCAACGCCTGGTTCACGCTCATAATGTAATGGGGAACAGCTCAACACTCATAATGTAATGGGGTGCGGCGGCCTATGATAATGTATGTAATGAAAATGATAAATTTAATCTAAACAATAACCACACAAACAGTTGATACATGTTGAATACACATTTGTTTATGGATATGATGGATGCACAATAGTTTAAATATAATAAATAATAAGACACATGATACACCCCAAAAACGTGATTAAAACGGGGAATTTGTAGAGATTCACTCACCTTGGGTGCGTTCGGGGGATGATGTTGAATGCGCACGAGTTTAGAGGATTGGTCGACGAGGAATAACTAACCTAGTTAATAACGAAAAGGTACGGTAAATAAGTGGATTTTATTAACAATTTAAATAGGATTTTTGGATATATTTTTTGTGAGTTTAAGGCTATTTTCTAGCTTTAAAAACGTTATTTTTAAGTATTTTTAATTGATTTTTAAATTAAATAAATAAATAAAAATAATAAAAAAAATGTTGACTTTTGACCGTTGACCACGACTGTTGACCGTTGACCGATTCGGCTGTGAATATTATTGCACTGAGTGAGACTCGAACCCGTGACCTCCCGTACGCGTGCACGCAGCTCTACCAACTGAGCTACGTGTCTAACCCGAAATAATTATGTTTTTAATTATATTTATATACTATTTAATTTAATCCGAAAATCATTTATTTTTAAAAAGGATTTTAATTGCTTTGAACCGGTGCCGTCAACCAGTCTCGAACCCGGGACGTATGAGTTAGTGTTGCACACAGTCCACCGCTGGACTGTGTGTCTAACCTGGTTAATAATCCGGTTTTTATTATACTTAACATGATTCTGTGAGTTATCCCGGTTCGGTTAAAAAGAGCATTTTTATTTAAGAGAGTAAGGTTGTGATAGGAATCGAACTCGCGACGTGTATGTATTTGTTTTGCACACAGTCCACCGCTGGACTGTGTCTCTAACCGTTCATAATACTGATTTTAATTAATCTTATAACATAAACAAACTTCGTCTTCTTCGCTCAAGAACACAGATAATGATAATTCAACTGTTTCATGTCCAATTCGATTAACAAGCATTATAAGCAATTGAAAGGTAATGAACGGAGAGGGTTTGGGGAAAGGATGTACCGATCAGGTCGTCTTTTTCAGAACTCCGGCAAGAATCGTCGGCTCTGTTTTGTGAGCTTCCTCTGTTCGGGTCAAATAACAGTTTTGATTGATTAGATATAAAATTGAATTACTGAGCAACGATTACCAGGATGTTTAGATGATCATACCGATTAACAGCGAGATTCTGGAAAGTTTTCCGGCGAAAACAGAAAATCCGGCAACGTCGTCTGGGGTTGATTCTGGGTGATGGAGTGATGTTAGAATTGGTCTCACAATGGAATGAAATAGAAAAAGTCGAGGTATTTACCGTGTTGATGAAAGTCTCGGTTTTCCGGCGACTTGCAGAAAATTCCGGCGATGTTTTTCTTCCGACAGAGATTCTTCAGGGAGTTTTAGGTGAGTGTGGGTGATGTCGGTATGAGCTCTAAAAATCTTATTTTAGAGTAAGCAGAAAGGATGGATTGAATTCGGTTTTCCGGCGATAATTTCCGGTTAATTTGCAGAGAATTCCGGCGACTGCGGCGAGGTTTTCTGAGCGAAAGGGAGAGTGTAATCTTGATAAACTCGCGAGCTCAACTGGTGAATAAGGCATAACTCAGATTTAATTGCATTTCCAGTTTCGAATTCACATTTTTCGGTTATGGTTTGATAAATTGAATGAGTGACCTTAATGTTCTTTAGTTATAACCGGCATTGGTGTAAATGCATCCGTTATGACAAAAGAAAACGTCAATGATTGACGAATTCGTCGCGATTTCCGGCGAGAATGATTTGGGCGCGCTGAGTGATAGATTTTTGACTTCGAGTTTTATATTAAGTATTAATTGTTTCCGTATTTCACCAAACAACACAAGTGGCGGAATGTTGGTGTGTTAAGTCTTTGAGTTCCCGGCTGGCCCGGGTTCGAAACCCGGCATCAACATTAAATTTTTATTTCACTATTTTTAATAAATTTTCAAATATAAATTTTATATACTAATATACTTATTAATTATGTATCGTTTAAAATTAATTTGAGCATTAAATACGCAACGAAATTTTTAACTGGATGTTCGGTTAATAAACGAAGCGGGTTTGGTTAACCCGGTTTTTGACGGATGTTACAGTATCCCCTACTTTTAGAAATTTCGTCCCGAAATTTAAGTAGTGGCATGTTTGACTTAAAAAGATGGTGTTTTAATTTGACAATTACATACTTAGAAGGGAGTAAGAGTTAAAAAAAAATTTTATTTGAGGCGGTAACGTTCCTTGTAAGGGTTGAATACCCTGCTACAGGAATCGCTTTTTGTTGCCTACGGTAAAGAATATTGATTAAACAGAGTTGATTCACTAAGAATGATTTCATGCGCAAGAGTTTTGATATGTTTGGAAAGACAAGGTTATACCCTAAAACAAAACTTCTACCACAATAACCTACATGGAACTTCTCATAACCGCCTGACAATGCCTCTGATCCTTTAGAAAGAATACTTATATATAGGAAGTACCAACGGCATATCCACCATATTCTTCTCAAATTTTCATTGGTTTTATCAGTAAGTTATGATTAGTTCTATGATGTGACTCTAGAAGATAACACAACAACCAAAGCTTGAGTCTTAATTCTGATAGTATACATGCTTGAATAAAGACAGTACCTCTCTTGTTTGTTATGATGGAGAGGTTAGTCTATGTAGAAGTGAGACACAGCCCAACTTCTTTAAATGATGAGATTCAAATGATATGAATGCTAAATCTGTGAGTATAAAACAAACTTCAACCAAGACATTACTAAATCCTATATGGAACTTTTCATAACCGCCTGACAATGCCTCTGATCCTTTGGCAAGAATACTTATATATAGGAAGTACCAGCGGCGTATCCACCATATTCTTGTCAAATTTTCATTGGTTTTGTCAGTAAATTATGATTAGTTCTATATGACTCTAAAACATAAGTAAACACACAACCAAAGCTTGAGTCTCAATTCTAAAAGGATACATGACTGAATGATGACGGTACCTCTCTCGTTTGTTATGATGAAGGGGTTAGTCTATATAAAAGTGAGACACAACCCAACTTCTTTAAATGATGAGATCGAGGTACGTCGAGATGTCTGATGATATGAATGTTAAAACAATGAGTATAAAACAAAATTGAGATAGTAATTCGCATTAAGATTCTTGGATTCAATTTTCAATTTAAAAATGAGATACGTGAAGATTGAGATAAACATAAATAAAACATAAACACTAAGCGGTTGGAGCTGAATTCTTGATTTTGGGTGAAGAAACTAGTTGGGTGGTTCGTTTGGGCCGTCATTATCTTCAATAGGATTGGAGTTGATGTTGAAAACTCTTCCTCTTGTTGGTGGCCTAATGGTTGGGTTTTCTTGATTTGATTGGTTAACTGGTTTGCTTGAGCTTGGGCGTTTATGATGTTAACCAATCGAGGGCACGTGTTTCTAAAGTGGGTAGGGTCGCCACAATTAAAACAAGCTCGAACATAAGGAAACATGGGGTATTGGGGTTGTTGATATGCTTGGATCATGTTTTGAGTAGGGGGTGAGCTTTGGTTTTGAGAGGTGCGGCAAGCCTTGCTCAAATGACCATAGCGTCCCACAATTCTCACATAGTCGACAAAGTAAGGTAGATGGATGGTGATAAAAACAGGTGTTACATTGAGGGTGAGGTCCTAGGTAAGGTTTCTTATTCGGGTATATTGAGTTGCGTACTACTTGAGTGATTGGGATAGCTTGGAGAGGTATGGCTTGTGAAATTGGTTGGTTGCGTTGGGTGACAGCGAAAAGTTGCCCACCTCGTTTTCTCTTAGAAATGGATCGTGAAGGGGATTCGGTTTGGGTTTGTTGAACTTGAACTACAATGTTGGGTATTACGGCAGCCATTTGTTGAGCGATTTGGGCAGCCATGCGCTCGCGGGCTTTTCCTGCTCTCATCTTCCTACGAGCGGAATTAGAAGACATCTACAAGGAATACATAATAAGAGTATGAGTTGGATGCTTTTGGGATCATGCGTCGTATTTTAGGAATGAGCATTCATAAAATAAATATAAAATAATAAATCTACTACATCCATAGGATGTCTTGGGCTTTGCTCGTAATTGGGCTTTGCATGCCGCCATACTTCACCTTCGTAATCATGTGGGCCCCCATGATTACCGGGTTTTTCATATGGTTCGCATGTGTTAGCCTGGTTACGTACACTAAAACCCGGAGAAAATCGAGAAATAAGTATGTAACGTATGATATTCGGAATGTATCCAGGTGTGGACACGGTGACACCTCAAAGTGGGGTTAGTTCGAACAACGTTTGGTGTGGCATGCTTTGGCCTAATAGGTCCTTCGTACTCTCATCGTTAGTCCCCAGGTAGGCAAATTGGTCCGTTATATTGGATTTATACGAATGCCAACCTAGACAGGACGTTCCGACTACCAGTACTTGTACCCTTACAGTTACTACATGCCCGTCGCAGAACTCACTTTGATGAGATTTGAAAAATGAAAAATGCGACAAAATCTTGAATAACGGAAGTATGAAGATGAATTGAATATGTGAACATTGAAATATGTATGATGAATATGTATGTAAGTATATATGTTTGACTGTAAGTATAATTCATTATGTATCACAAAATGTAATATTGGAATGTTTGCATGCATTTGTATATGTAATAAATATGAAAGAAATAAACATCATGAGTTTGCATGTAACCACATAAACAATTAAAATCTAATCAACTATAGTATAGGCTCTAAGGGTCTAATAACCTATCCTATATCCCTATAGTCAAAAGCTCTGATACCAATCTGTCACAACCCGACCCGCAGCGGAAAAGGTGATCGGGGCATGATTGGGTATTCATCAAAGCTCATGACATTTATTTTAATGTTTCATATTTATTATTACAATTTAAAGGAGATCATACAATCAAATCATACAAATACAACATGTTCTATACATCTATCTAAACTTCATTATTTTTCTTCTAAGGCACTTTCCTATGTGTTCCTTGCTTCATCCTGTCCACCTGTATCATGTGTAAAAATGGTTTTTTTATCAACAAAAGTTGGCGAGTGAACCTTGTTAGAAAACATTTATTATTTATTTCTTGTTTTATTTAATATGGAAAA
Source organism: Scalesia atractyloides (assembly GCA_947069175.1). NCBI lineage: Eukaryota > Viridiplantae > Streptophyta > Magnoliopsida > Asterales > Asteraceae > Scalesia > Scalesia atractyloides. Next base: position 49,561,370 of record CAMTDV010000010.1, on the reverse strand, counting down.
ATTGTGCAATAATCATATGTGAGCAAACGTAAATAATCATACAATAACAAACAACAACAAACAATAACATACAATAACAAATCATAACATACAATAACAAACAACAACAAACAATAACATACAATAACAAACCATAACATACAATAACAAACCATAACATACAATAACAAACCAACTTGCATGAATATATAACATGAATGAAACTGTATATGTTGGCAACGTCACGTTCACGCCCATAATGTAATGGGGAACGGACGGCCTATGATAAATGTCTGTACAATCAAGGCTCAATCAAACGGAGCCAATCGTATGTTAGCAACGCCTGGTTCACGCTCATAATGTAATGGGGAACAGCTCAACGCTCATAATGTAATGGGGAACAGCTCAACGCTCATAATGTAATGGGGAGCGGCGGCCTATGATAATGTATGTGCGATCAAGGCTCAATCAAACGGAGCCGATCGTATGTTGGCAACGCCTGGTTCACGCTCATAATGTAATGGGGAACAGCTCAACGCTCATAATGTAATGGGGTGCGGCGGCCTATGATAATGTATGTAATGAAAATGATAAATTTAATCTAAACAATAACCACACAAACAGTTGATACATGTTGAATACACATTTGTTCATGGATATGATGGATGCACAATAGTTTAAATATAATAAATAACAAGACACATGATACACCCCAAAAACGTGATTAAAACGGGGAATTTGTAGAGATTCACTCACCTTGGGTGCGTTCGGGGGATGATGTTGAATGCGCACGAGTTTAGAGGATTGGTCGACGAGGAATAACTAACCTAGTTAATAACGAAAAGGTACGGTAAATAAGTGGATTTTATTAACAATTTAAATAGGATTTTTGGATATATTTTTTGTGAGTTTAAGGCTATTTTCTAGCTTTAAAAACGTTATTTTTAAGTATTTTTAATTGATTTTTAAATTAAATAAATAAATAAAAATAATAAAAAAAAATGTTGACTTTTGACCGTTGACCACGACTGTTGACCGTTGACCGTTGACGGATTCGGCTGTGAATATTATTGCACTGAGTGAGACTCGAACCCGTGACCTCCCGTACGCGTGCACGCAGCTCTACCAACTGAGCTACGTGTCTAACCCGAAATAATTCTGTTTTTAATTATATTTATATACTATTTAATTTAATCCGAAAATCATTTATTTTTAAAAAGGATTTTAATTGCTTTGAACCGGTGCCGTCAACCAGTCTCGAACCCGGGACGTATGAGTTAGTGTTGCACACAGTCCACCGCTGGACTGTGTGTCTAACCTGGTTAATAATCCGGTTTTTATTATACTTAACATGATTCTGTGAGTTATCCCGGTTCGATTAAAAAGAGCATTTTTATTTAAGAGAGTAAGGTTGTGATAGGAATCGAACTCGCGACGTGTATGTATTTGTTTTGCACACAGTCCACCGCTGGACTGTGTCTCTAACCCGTTCATAATACTGATTTTAATTAATCTTATAACATAAACAAACTTCGTCTTCTTCGCTCAAGAACACAGATAATGATAATTCAACTGTTTCATGTCCAATTCGATTAACAAGCATTATAAGCAATTGAAAGGTAATGAACGGAGAGGGTTTGGGGAAAGGATGTACCGATCAGGTCGTCTTTTTCAGAACTCCGGCAAGGATCGTCGGCTCTGTTTTGTGAGCTTCCTCTGTTCGGGTCAAATAACAGTTTTGATTGATTAGATATAAAATTGAATTACTGAGCAACGATTATCAGGATGTTTAGATGATCATACCGATTAACAGCGAGATTCTGGAAAGTTTTCCGGCGAAAACAGAAAATCCGGCAACGTCTTCTGGGGTTGATTCTGGGTGATGGAGTGATGTTAGAATTGGTATCACAATGGAATGAAATAGAAAAAGTCGAGGTATTTACCGTGTTGATGAAAGTCTCGGTTTTCCGGCGACTTGCAGAAAATTCCGGCGATGTTTTTCTTGCGACAGAGATTCTTCAGGGAGTTTTAGGTGAGTGTGGGTGATGTCGGTATGAGTTCTAAAAATCTTATTTTAGAGTAAGCAGAAAGGATGGATTGAATTCGGTTTTCCGGCGATAATTTCCGGTTAATTTGCAGAGAATTCCGGCGACTGCGGCGAGGTTTTCTGAGCGAAAAGGAGAGTATAATCTTGATAAACTCGCGAGCTCAACTGGGGAATAAGGCATAACTCAGATTTAATTACATTTCCAGTTTCGAATTCACATTTTTCGGTTATGGTTTGATAAATTGAATGAGTGACCTTAATGTTCTTCAGTTATAACCGGCGTTGGTGTAAATGCATCCGTTATGACAAAAGAAAACGTCAATGATTGACAAATTCGTCGCGATTTCCGGCGAGAATGATTTGGGCGCGCTGAGTGACAGATTTTTGACTTCTAGTTTTATATTAAGTATTAATTGTTTCCGTATTTCACCAAACAACACAAGTGGCGGAGTGGTGGAATGTTGGTGTGTTAAGTCTTTGAGTTCCCGGCTGACCCGGGTTCGAAACCCGGCATCAACATTAAATTTTTATTTCACTATTTTTAATAAATTTTCAAATAAAAATTTTATATACTAATATACTTATTAATTATGTATCGTTTAAAATTAATTTGAGCATTAAATACGCAACGAAATTTTTAACTGGATGTTCGGTTAATAAACGAAGCGGGTTTGGTTAACCCGGTTTTTGACGGATGTTACAGTATCCCCTACTTTTAGAAATTTCGTCCCGAAATTTAAGTAGTGGCATGTTTGACTCAAAAAGATGGTGTTTTAATTTGACAATTACATACTTAGAAGGGAGTAAGAGTTAAAAAAAAATTTATTTGAGGCGGTAACGTTCCTTGTAAGGGTTGAATACCCTGCTACAGGAATCGCTTTTTGTTGCCTACGGTAAAGAATATTGATTAAACAGAGTTGATTCACTAAGAATGATTTCATGCGCAAGAGTTTTGATATGTTTGGAAAGACAAGGTTATACCCTAAAACAAAACTTCTACCACTATAACCTACATGGAACTTCTCATAACCGCCTGACAATGCCTCTGATCCTTTGGCAAGAATACTTATATATAGGAAGTACCAGCGGCGTATCCACTATATTCTTCTCAAATTTTCATTGGTTTTATCAGTAAGTTATGATTAGTTCTATGATGTGACTCTAGAACATAAACAAACACAACAACCAAAGCTTGAGTCTTAATTCTGATAGTATACATGCTTGAATAAAGACAGTACCTCTCTCGTTTGTTATGATGGAGAGGTTAGTCTATGTAGAAGTGAGACACAGCCCAACTTCTTTAAATGATGAGATTCAAATGATATGAATGCTAAATCAGTGAGTATAAAACAAACTTCAACCAAGACATTACTAAATCCTATATGGAACTTTTCATAACCGCCTGACAATGCCTCTGATCCTTTGGCAAGAATACTTATATATAGGAAGTACCAGCGGCGTATCCACCATATTCTTGTCAAATTTTCATTGGTTTTGTCAGTAAATTATGATTAGTTCTATATGACTCTAAAACATAAGTAAACACAGCAACCAAAGCTTGAGTCTCAATTCTGAAAGGATACATGACTGAATGATGACGGTACCTCTCTCGTTTGTTATGATGAAGGGGTTAGTCTATATAAAAGTGAGACACAACCCAACTTCTTTAAATGATGAGATCGAGGTACGTCGAGATGTCTGATGATATGAATGTTAAAACAATGAGTATAAAACAAAATTGAGATAGTAATTCGCATTAAGATTCTTGGATTCAATTTTCAATTTACAAATGAGATACGTGAAGATTGAGATAAACATAAATAAAACATATACACTAAGCGGTTGGAGTTGAATTCTTGATTTTGGGTGAAGAAACTAGTTGGGTGGTTCGTTTGGGCCGTCATTATCTTCAATAGGATTGGAGTTGATGTTGAAAACTCTTCCTCTTGTTGGTGGCCTAATGGTTGGGTTTTCTTGATTTGATTGGTTAACTGGGTTTGCTTGAGCTTGGGCGTTTATGATGTTAACCAATCGAGGGCACGTGTTTCTAAAGTGGGTAGGGTCGCCACAATTAAAACAAGCTCGAACATAAGGAAACATGGGGTATTTGGGTTGTTGATATGCTTGGATCATGTTTTGAGTAGGGGGTGAGGTTTGGTTTTGAGAGGTGCGGCAAGCCTTGCTCAAATGACCATAGCGTCCCACAATTCGCACATAGTCGACAAAGTAAGGTAGATGGATGGTGATAAAAACAGGTGTTACATTGAGGGTGAGGTCCTAGGTAAGGTTTCTTATTTGGGTATGTTGAGTTGGGTGCTACTTGAGTGATTGGGATAGCTTGGAGGGGTATGGCTTGTGAAATTGGTTGGTTGCTTTGGGTGACAGCGAAAACTTGCCCATCTCGTTTTCTCTTAGAAATGGATCATGAAGGGGATTCGGTTTGGGTTTGTTGAACTTGAACTACAATGTTGGGTATTACGGCAGCCATTTGTTGAGCGATTTGGGCAGCCATGCGCTCGCGGGCTTTTCCTGCTCTCATCTTCCTACGAGCGGAATTAGAAGACATCTACAAGGAATACATAACAAGAGTATGAGTTGGATGTTTTTGGGATCATGCGTTGTATTTTAGGAATGAACATTCATAAAATAAATATAAAATAATAAATCTACTACATCCATAGGATGTCTTGGGCTTTGCTCGTAATTGGGCTTTGCATGCCGCCATACTTCACCTTCGTAATCATGTGGGCCCCATGATTACCGGGTTTTTCATATGGTTCGCATGTGTTAGCCTGGTTACGTACACTAAAACCCGAGAAAATCGAGAAATAAGTATGTAACGTATGATATTCGGAATGTATCCAGGTGTGGACACAGTGACACCTCAAAGTGGGGTTAGTTCGAACGACGTTTGGTGTGGCATGCTTTGGCCTAATAGGTCCTTCGTACTCTCATCGTTAGTCCCCAGGTAGGCAAACTGGTCCGTTATATTGGATTTATACGAATGCCAACCTAGACAAGACGTTCCGACTACCGGTACTTGTACCCTTACAGTTACTACATGCCCGTCGCAGAACTCACTTTGATGACATTTGAAAAATGAAAAATGCGACAAAATCTTGAATAACGGAAGTATGAAGATGAATTGAATATGTGAACATTGAAATATGTATGATGAATATGTATGTAAGTATATATGTTTGACTGTAAGTATAATTCATTATGTATCACAAAATGTAATATTGGAATGTTTGCATGCATTTGTATATGTAATAAATATGAAAGAAATAAACATCATGAGTTTGCATGTAACCACATAAACAATTAAAATCTAATCAACTATAGTATAGGCTCTAAGGGTCTAATAAGATATCCTATATCCCTATAGTCAAAAGCTCTGATACCAATCTGTCACACCCCGACCCGCAGCGGAAAAGGTGATCGGGGCATGATTGGGTTTTCATCAAAGCTCATGACATTTATTATAATGTTTCATATTTATTATTACAATTTAAAGGAGATCATACAATCAAATCATACAAATACAACATGTTCTATACATCTATCTAAACTTCATTCTTTTTCTTCTAAGGCACTTTCCTATGTGTTCCTTGCTTCATCCTGTCCACCTGTATCATGTGTAAAAATGGTTTTTTTATCAACAAAAGTTGGCGAGTGAACCTTGTTAGAAACATTTATTATTTATTTCTTGTTGTATTTAATATGGAAAAATTGTGCAATAATCATATGTGAGCAAACGTAAATAATCATACAATAACAAACAATAACATACAATAACAAACCATAACATACAATAACAAACAACAACAAACAATAACATACAATAACAAACCATAACATACAATAACAAACCATAACATACAATAACAAACCAACTTGCATGAATATATAACATGAATGAAACTGTATATGTTGGCAACGTCACGTTCACGCTCTTAATGTAATGGGGAACGGACGGCCTATGATAAATGTCTGTGCGATCAAGGCTCAATCAAACGGAGCCGATCGTATGTTGGCAACGCCTGGTTCACGCTCATAATGTAATGGGGAACAGCTCAACGCTCATAATGTAATGGGGAGCGGCGGCCTATGATAATGTATGTACTGAAAATGATAAATTTAATCTAAACAATAACCACACAAACAGTTGATACATGTTGAATACACATTTGTTCATGGATATGATGGATGCACAATAGTTTAAATATAATAAATAATAAGACACATGATACACCCTAAAATCGTGATTAAAACGGGGAATTTGTAGAGATTCACTCACCTTGGGTGCGTTCGGTGGATGATGTTGAATGCGCACGAGTTTAGAGGATTAGTCGACGAGGAATAACTTCTAGTTAATAACGAAAAGGTACGGTAAATAAGTGGATTTTATTAACAATTTAAATAGGATTTTTGGATATATTTTTTGTGAGTTTAAGGCTATTTTCTAACTTTAAAAACGTTATTTTTAATTATTTTTAATTTATTTTTAAATTAAATAAATAAATAAAAATAAAATGTTCACTTTTGACCGTTGACCACGATTGTTGACCGTTGACCGGTTCGGCTGTGAATATTATTGCACTGAGTGAGACTCGAACCCGTGACCTCCCGTACGCGTGCACGCAGCTCTACCAACTGAGCTACGTGTCTAACCCGAAATATTTCTGTTTTTAATTATATTTATATACTATTTAATTTAATCCGAAAATCATTTATTTTTAAAAAGGATTTTAATTGCTTTGAACCGGTGCCGTCAACCAGTCTCGAACCCGGGACGTATGAGTTAGTGTTGCACACAGTCCATCACTGGACTGTGTGTCTAACCTGGTTAATAATCCTGTTTTTATTATACTTAACATGATTCTGTGAGTTATCCCGGTTCGGTTAAAAAAGCATTTTTATTTAAGAGAGTAAGGTTGTGATAGGAATCGAACTCGCGACGTGTATGTATTTGTTTGCACACAGTCCACCGCTGGACTGTGTGTCTAACCCGTTCATAATACTGATTTTAATTAATCTTATAACATAAACAAACTTCGTCTTCTTCGCTCAAGAACACAGATAATGATAATTCAACTGTTTCATGTCCAATTCGATTAACAAGCATTATAAGCAATTGAAAGGTAATGAACGGAGAGGGTTTGGGGAAAGGATGTACCGATCAGGTCGTCTTTTTCAGAACTCCAGCAAGGATCGCCGGCTCTGTTTTGTGAGCTTCCTCTGTTCGGGTCAAATAACAGTTTTGATTGATTAGATATAAAATTGAATTACTGAGCAACGATTATCAGGATGTTTAGATGATCATACCGATTAACAGCGAGATTCTGGAAAGTTTTCCGGCGAAAACAGAAAATCCGGCAACGTCGTCTGGGGTTGATTCTGGGTGATGGAGTGATGTTAGAATTGGTCTCACAATGGAATGAAATAGAAAAAGTCGAGGTATTTACCGTGTTGATGAAAGTCTCGGTTTTCCGGCGACTTGCAGAAAATTCCGGCGATATTTTTCTTGCGACAGAGATTCTTCAGGGAGTTTAAGGTGAGTGTGGGTGATGTCGGTATGAGCTCTAAAAATCTTATTTTAGAGTAAGCAGAAAGGATGGATTGAATTCGGTTTTCTGGCGATAATTTCCGGTTAATTTGCAGAGAATTCCGGCGACTGCGACGAGGTTTTCTGAGCGAAAAGGAGAGTGTAATCTTGATAAACTCGCGAGCTCAACTGGGGAATAAGGCATAACTCAGATTTAATTACATTTCCAGTTTCGAATTCACATTTTTCGGTTATGGTTTGATAAATTGAATGAGTGACCTTAATGTTCTTCAGTTATAACCGGCGTTGGTGTAAATGCATCCGTTATGACAAAAGAAAACGTCAATGATTGACGAATTTGTCGCGATTTCCGGCGAGAATGATTTGGGCGCGCTGAGTGACAGATTTTTGACTTCGAGTTTTATATTAAGTATTAATTGTTTCTGTATTTCACCAAACAACACAAGTGGCGGAGTGGTGGAATGTTGGTGTGTTAAGTCTTTGAGTTCCCGGCTGACCCGGGTTCGAAACCCGGCATCAGCATTAAATTTTTATTTCACTATTTTTAATAAATTTTCAAATATAAATTTTATATTCTAATATACTTATTAATTATGTATCGTTTAAAATTAATTTGAGCATTAAATACGCAACGAAATTTTTAACTGGATGTTCGGTTAATAAACGAAGCGGGTTTGGTTAGCCCGGTTTTTGACGGATGATGTTACACTTCTGAGTCTGGAAGTTATAGTATGGGAGGCTCAACCGCTCGTTGTCATATAGACATAAATGACGAGCCGGAATTTGATACAGAGGAGTTTGTTGTTGAGGAGTTGGAATGTCCACCTGGAAGGGACAAGTCAAAAAAAGCGGCGTCCGAAAAAAAAAAGGAATCGACTTCCGGGGGCGGTTCAAAAATTGACGAGTTAATATCCGAATTCCGTTCGTTCAAAGAGCTCACCACGAAAAAAATTGGTTATAAGAAAACCTTGTCGGCCGACCATGCTCGAGCGGAGGATTTTAGGATTATGAGGTTGGATCTCGACTCTGTTCCGGAGGATGAACGCGAGGTCTATCGGAGGATGAAAGAAGAAGTTAAGAGAAAATGGACCTCATAGTTTAATTAATTTTTAGGATTCGTAATTTTTTTTAGAATTCGTTTGTTTTTTAAGGATTTGTAAATTTTTTTAGGATTTGTAATTTTTAATTTTTTTTTTAGGATTTGTAATAGTTTTTTAATTTATGCTGTTTTTTAGTATTTACTTTATAGTGATTTTATAAAACTAAACTAATAAAAAAGTTATAAATTATTTAATATTGAAGTGGGGTCGGCTCATCCTTCACCCTCTTCATTTTGCTAGGAGGGGCATCCTTTGGAGTTTGGAGGATGGGAATGTGGCGTCCTACGTGACGACCCATCCCCATAGATGATCCTCCCCATACCCACTAGTCTAATAAATCTTCATCAGGAAAGCCGCTTTCAGTGCACTTGGAAGATTCATAAATTTCAATTGTGAAAGTATATGCTCTCGATCGTTAATTCACGGTTCAACATCAACCATTACATGTCATATTTTGCATATCTTACACGTCTTGGTTTTGGTCACTACTATTATACTACCAAAAAAAAATTAATTTATCAATTTGTTCATGATTTTAACAAACCACAATTTAGCAAATTTCACCATTTTACCAAGATATAATTTTCGTGATTTGAACATGGATTACAATCACTCTTTCATCGATGTTGGATGGATATAACATACTTCATGAACAAACCTAACCACATTTTCAGTTATGTCATTCTAACAAGTTATAAACATCATCAATGATGTTTCTAAACAGGGGCAAAGTATAGTAGGGGCCGGGGGGAGGGGCGTCCGACTCCCGAACTTTTCGCTTAGTAGTGTTATATATGTATTTTTCGTATAGAAATTTTTGGGTATATACGTTTTCGACCCCCCGGTTCTATAGAAATTTTTTGGTACATACGTTTTCGACCCCCATTATTCGGGTCAAGCTTCGTTTCTAAACTAATGGATTTCAAAATTTCTATTAATTCTCATAAATGTAGACTTAATAGATGACGCCATTTTATTAAATCCCTTTTACTTTTAGATACTTAAATTTTAGTGAGGTGTTTTTATTAAATCCCTTTTACTTTTAGATACTTCATTTTTCACTGGAATTAAAAAATATAAATTTGATAATAGAGTTGTATGTTGAGAATAACACAGGTCATTAGTTGTTGATTTGAATGTGTCCAGCGCTGGGTCTTTGGTCATTTAGTTAGTTTTTTTTTTCTGTTAATTTCAATTTATTTGTTTCGTATATTTGTGCCTATTTAAGAGTCTTTCCGGTTCATTAACAAACATCAACTTTGAGTCGTAAAGACAATTTACAAACTTGCTAAAAACTCTTTGCATTGTTGCAACATTTAAAGTTAAACTATTCTTTTAAATTTAGAATACTTAAATTAGAATTATATTATAATAGTTTTATTCATAAATTAATAATCACATTGGGGAATTCTGATAATGATGATGATGATGATAATTATGCATGAATACGCTCATTTAAAGGAGTTATTATAATCCTGAAAATGAAAGTTTTTGTAAATGAAATGTGACAGCCATTTTGATCCCACAAAACACAAAATTGCGGCAACTGCGAGTGTATATCTTACAGCAAGTGATATCACCCCGTGCTTCGCAGAAGCCATAGTAGCCACCAAAGCAATGGACATCACCTGAAGAAATATTTGGAGTGCATTAAGATGTTTATATGCTTCAGTGCAGCTGCTGCAGTTCACCACATGGGTCCAGTACCTAAATAAACAAAACAATAAGCAATCAAATAAAGCTAAATGTGTTTAAAGTTTATGCGAATAACCTGTCCATGAGTTGTTCTCTAGGAGGGATGGGTGGAAGAGATCCATAAATGTTGGTTCCCCAATCGACTTGACCACCTGAATATTTCTTTAGCCACCTTCTAAATAATGACACCATAGTATCAGCTTTGGTTGGCACAAAACAGACTTTTTGCCAATTTGAAGGACCTGCCTCTATCAATCTCTCCTCCTAAAAGTTGCATAATCTTATGAAAATTCTAATACTACAGTTTGAGTTACAATCGAGGATGGGATAGTTTTACCTGAACCCGAAGAAGATACAAATCCGAATCCAAAACCAAATTAATTAGAATATGGTGCATCCATCTTGAAACAAATGGATCTATCCAAAGATTAATGTGTCTATGACCAACACTTATGAATCTGCTATTACCCGGGCTAACAGGAATACATAAAAAGATAAAAAGTTGCTTTCGAGGTGGCTTTTGTGCTAAGTGTCCCTGAATTAATCAAAGTATATAGGAATGAAACACCAAGAAAACAAAAAATATTGACATAGAAATACCACATGAACCAAAACCCTAAATTGGGTTCTGTCATACCAATCCATCATGTTATATGAGGTTCATATGCATGGCAAATATTTGGGTCGGTGTCAGATTCGACCCTCCAATCCATGAACACGACTCATTATTATATGTCTACATAAAAAAAGTTAAGTTTATACCTTAGTTTGAGTTTCCTTGATTGTGAGACTACCTTGTACCAGACAGGGAGAAACAAAGGTCCATATACGACCTTGTGGCTCGATCGCGGTAAAACCATTTTTTTCTATTTTCTGTATTTTGAAATCGATAGGTGAACCCCCTTCTCGATCAAGCTTAACAGTGCATGAAAATTGTGTTAGGCAGGAGAATATCAAGACATGAGAAATTGAAAATATTGAGGATATAAGAACTATTTGATTGCTGAATACTTATCTGGGCTGTGGTGCGATACTCATTATTCCACGATGTGCATATGGAACATGTGAAGGGTCCATCAGATTTTCAATCAGGACTTCATACCTATAAGTGTCACACTCTTGATCAACAAAACCGATGATCTATTATAATGACTTTGTAGAAAACAAAGTACGTTCTTACCCGTAAGGCATATCTCTGGTGAACATTTGGGAGAAAAATGAAGGATCGTAGAGTTCAGGGATGTATGGTGGTTTCTTCTTGGCCAGGATATCTTTGTATTGTGGATCAGTGTTGGGCCAAAACCAAACTATTCCGTATTGCACGGTGCTTGGATAAACACCAACACACGCTTTCGAGAAAGAATGAACCTGCATGTGTATTTTTGTAAGCTTATCGGTAAAATCATAATATCATCATTTATAAAATTTTTGGAAAGAAGATCCAAAGTGATCTAAATTACCGCAGGACCATCATGGGGAGCTTGAGGAATTAATTTGCAGTCACCAGAGCCGCCAAAGCACCAGCCATGGTACACACATTGCAACCTGCCCCATTGATCAATCCTTCCTTCAGAAAGTGGAGCCAATCTGTGTGGACAATGATCGTCGAACACCTTCCATGCATTCTCGTTCTTATCCCACCACACCACAACATCAAGACCCATCGCCTTCTTCCCACAGGGAGCCCTCTTGTCCAAATCACACACAGGCATGAGGGGATACCAGTGGGAAAACCAGTCGAATTTATTATCCTGATCAAAGCTTCCGGTTTTGGTTTCTTTTTCAGGTTGGGCTGCTGGTTGGGTTGAATCAAATGGAGAAATGGCATTGAATTTAGTGAATTTGGATTTTGAAAGTTGGTTTAGTTTCAGTAAGGACGATTTGGATTTTTTCTGAGAAAAAGAAAGACTGCAAAGTGGTTTGAATAATTGGGCTTTCAGAAGTGAAGGCAGAGCAGCAGTTGAGACAGTTCGTAGAGCTTCCATGGAGGATGATTGATTTTAGGATTTGCATTAGTGCATATAAATACAAGCATGGGAGCATATTGACAAGCCCTTTGGATTTGTTGCTTTTTTGGGTTATATTTGTAAAAGGTAAAATCTAATACAAATTTTCTTATTCTACAAACTTCAACATTTCAACATAGATCAGCCATGCATATTAGAACATCTAATTCTTGAAAATATTAACCACCTAACCTAGCGAATATCTAATGCCTAAAACTATGTCTTATTGAGTAGTAACTTCAAAAATTTGAGTAGTCTTTATTTTGTGATATGTGAATTGATGGGTAGGTGTTGCATTTCCAAAATTGCATTTATATAAATAGTATAATGGTTGGTATTGAATTTAACTACCCTTTTGTCAAATCAACTTTCTTCATAATTAGAATGCTTGAGTAACCAGGAACATTGGCTGTCGGTTACATATATTGCTAATTAGTTCATAAATAAAAAAGTGAATGTTGTTAACGTGAAACCACTTGCAATAAAGTCTGTTCATGTTTTGAAATTTGAATATTCATTATTCAAGTGGAGGGGACAATCATCTTACAACCAACTTAAAGCGCCAATGATCTCTAGCTCAAGTGGTAGGAAAACTTGAGTTCTTCTATGAAGACTCAAGTTCAATTCTCATTTGGTGCAAAAATGAGTGAGGCACTGGTGGGCAATGATAGGAGACCCAAGGAAACATTGGTTCGATCCTTGAGCCAAACGGGTTTTACCGGTAATTTCACCGTCGTGTCTACGGGCGGGTGGGCTACCGGTTCTCCCGGAAAGTGGTGGTGGACGACTCGGGTTACTCTCGGAGTACTCAGTTTGTCCAGTGGATGCCCCGAGAATACTCGAAATTGATTTGTTCGTCGTTCAAAAAAATAAGAACCAACTTAAAGCAATAAATTCATTCAACAGAATGATGTCATCTCTTTCGAACTCACTCCAATCTAATTAACCTCAGAAAAAGAGAGAGAGAGCGCACACTCATCTTAAACCCACTTCAACTCTTATATTTGTTGATAGTTAAAATTAAATAAATAAAAAAAACACATTTTTTAGTAAATAAATAACATATATAATAACTAAAAACAAAATGCATAAACCAACTTGAAATAGAAAAATAACCAACAAACTTAATTACATATTAAATTAATATACTCACAGGCCGAATCAGGGATGTTCAAATTTGATAGGCTAGTAATGTTTTCAACAAGATCATATCCAAGTCTAGATCATGTATCTTGATTCCACAACTCCAAAATGATATCATCAGCATCCATTACGTGCGTACTCATGTGATTTTGCATTTTTGTTGTTCTTTAAAACAAAAACATATTGTGTAATATGATACATATGTACATCACATTCCTTGTTTTCTCGCGCTTCATTGTCCCTACCAGTCGATTAAGTATACCCATTTAGATTTCAAAATACGAGACGCTCACTCGACATCTTTTCTTGCCAACTATTGCACCTTCTTGAACTTTTCTTCTTGGTATTCAGTTGGCCATATGAATGATTTCACAAAAACAGACCAAACCGATAAATCCCATTAGAAAAACTGTATCCATATTTGTATTGTCACACGTTAATATAAAATGGATACCCCATAGTGGTTAAATGCATTTCACGATAAAGTAGTAGTAATGGTAGTGGTAGTGGTAGTGGTAGGGGCAGCAGCAGCAGAACCAGCAGCAACAGTAGTAGGGATGATTGTGAACATTGTTGGGCTATACTTAGCCAACCGGAAACACCAAAGTACGCATGCCAAAATCATAAATCAGTTGATGTTGCTGCTTCGAGCATGAACGTAGGTACTTGTGACCACCTCTAATAAACTGGCCTCTCAAATGATATGTGTATAGTTGATGTTACCGATACGTGTACGGTCGATGATACCGAGCATCCGTGGAAGACACATCTAACTTCATATGCGTTGTATAAACGCACAATGTTGTGGCTAGTCGATTTACCTAAAAATTCTTTACCATATAAAATAATAATTAGATTGCAAAAATATTCCATGTATGCATTTTGAAGTCCTAGCAGACATAACTAAATATCAATCGTAATAGTAAAAAACATTACCTGTTGTGTGTTGTCGGATCGCTAATGTGCATTTATGTAACAACATGAAACTCTTTTTTAACCTCTCATCGTAACCTTTTTGAACCATTCAAAATTGGCATCTATACCCTAACAATTTCTAAGAATAATTTATTGGATAGATGTATTCGCGTTCTAAACGTTGAAACGTCGTACTTTGGGTTTTCAACAAGGTAATAATTCATTAAACTTAATAAGCCCCTCTATAATCACGTCGCACATATGCTTTCTTTGATCTTATCGTTTCTTCAAGTTCAACTATTGCGACAACCACTTTGTCAAGAAACTTAAGACTAGAATCAGATGAGTCTTGAGAAGATGAGTCAGCAAAAGCTAATTTGAGTCCGGTAGGAAAAAAAAGAAAGAACCATTGTCTCCATTTGAATAAAAGCAAATATATCTTAGTGGAATTTTTTTAGTTTAGTTGTGTATAAAATGAATGGCAAACGAATATATATGATGTGACTTTTTCTAATCATTAATGGTCAAATGAGCATTGCACGGCTAGCATAAAGTAATCGTCATAGGGGCTATTTGTTTACCTTTTAATGAGGCTCTTAATGGTTCAGAGCTCTTACTGGTTCAGCACTTATGGTTCAGACTGTTTGTTTTACGAGCAAATGTCTGAATGGTTTAGACATTTGTCTCTGAATGGTTAAGCATTAGAGGTTAAGAGCTCTAATCTGAGTTGGTCAGACATTTGCCTCTGAACGCTTAAGCATTATATCGGCTTTTAATGGTTCAGCACTTAACCATTTAAAAGTTGCGAAACAACCCGTTAGTTGGGATCGTGAACCAGTGATTGAAACCGGCAAGGGAACACACGTCACTTGCGAAGGTTGTTCCTGGAAATTCGCGTGAACCCATGCTTTGAGAGTGGCAGACACGGGACATCTTTTTTTTTGAGGGGGGGGGGGTATTGTTTGGGTCGTTTGTTTATCGCTATATAATAATTTTTAGGTCTACATCCACTCAGGTAATATCAGTAAAAGATAATCAAATTAAATTTCATATAATTAACAACCACATCATAATACTCAATCATAAACTTGTATTTTTTTAAACCCTAGTTCTCAATCAAATAAAGTAAAACACTAAACAATGGAATGAAATCAGAGTAGCATATTAGAGTTAGTCTCATCGAACCTTCGAAGTGATCAATCAAAATTCTGACTAGAAAAGTGGGTCAGCTCTGCCACTTTGCCGCTTCTTTCTTTTTGTGTTTTAAACAAGTTTTAAAATTTTACAATTGGTTTGGGGGTTGGGTTGGGTTCTTTTGATGTTTTGTGATGAGATTCGAGATGGGGTGTGGTGGGGTTGATGGTGATGGTATGGTGGAGGCGGAAAAGAGGTGCAGGTCGGTGACGGAAATGGTGGGTTGGGGTCCGTCTGGGTGGATGGGGGTGGGTTGGGGTGATGAAGTGGTGCAGGTGCTAATGGTGGCGATTTGAATTTTTACAAGTACACCACACTCTGTCTTTTTAAAGGGTGGCTTAATGCGTCTGGTTATAAAAAATAAGAGGCGATATTATTATATATATAATTTGTCAAGTCCTTAGCTACATGATCTTCTTTGGGTTTAGTGGTCAAGTTTGACCCCTTTATGTTCTTTTTGTCTTTTGGTGAAATAGTTTTTTCCCTAAAGTTTTTTTCTTTTCCTTCAAGTTTCAAAGCTCTATACTTCTTCTTATGTGTCGGTATAAGTTTGATTTCGGACACCAAACTTTTTTTGGTGGTCACATTTGGTCCTTCATTTTTTTTCATCTTTTAGAGAAAGAGTTTTATTCCCCCTAAAGTTGCAAAGTTGTCACATTTGCCCTCTGTTTTTTAAAATTTTTAAACATTATCTATTTGTCTCTCTCGACTTGCTAATATGTGTCGGTATACGTTCGACATTGTCTACGTTTTACGTGACATCAGTCATTTATTGTTAAATAATGTTATAATTTTAGACTTGAGTAAATTGTGGTTTTAGTCACTGTGGTTTAGTGAGTATTGCTGTATTTTCAAAATCCAAATGTCTTGCAAATTTCAGACCAATGTTTTTATTTTATTGCAGTTTTAGTCCACCACAGTAACTCTATCCAACTTATAGTTAAGGGTTATTTATATATAGGGAGAGGATCATGATAAAACTAGATATAAATGAGAAAACTAGAAAACTAACTAAAAAAGCAAAAAAAACATAAAAACATACATTTTTTTTACAATTTTTTATAAAAAATCGTTGTATTTTATGTCTAAAAAAACCTTTTTTTCAAAAAAGGTACTGCGCATGTGCACTATATACATACTACACATGTGCATTATATGTATATGTTACACATGTGCATTATATGTTTTTTTATTATTTTTTTTTTAAAAATTATATAATATATATAGCGATTTTTTATTAAAAAATCAAAAAAAATGATATGTTTTTTTGGCTTTTTTAGTTAGTTTTTTGGTTTTCTCATTTAAACTAGTTTTCTCATGATCCACCCCCTTTATATATATCCCCTTATTAAGAGACTTTTTTACATATTTACCCAACTCTTAAATTAATAACATATTTTCTCATTTTAAACCATATATATTACATTATAATCCATTTCATGAAATTTACTCTATTAATAAACTTATTAGATTACTATATCCCCTCCCCCTTCTCTTTCCGACACCACACTCTTCGACCTAATTTGAAGTCGCTTACTTTAACATGAAATTTTAAATTTTAAATATTTGTAAACAAAAAATATCTTGAGTGTAAACATGTAATTAACATCGGACCTTTCTCCAGGTTGAAGCATTTAGTTAAAGCTTGTAGTTTATTTTATAAGAAAATATGTAATGTGCGCTAGCAAATGACAATACGTGGATTTTAAGGCTACACACAAGTGAAGAAAGTAAGCCATTATACAAGAACGTGATAGAATAAATAAAAGTAGTGTTTGTAAACGGATCAAACGTTAAAAGTAGTGTTAGTAAACGGATCGAACCATCAGCGAGTAGTTCGTTTGATAGGATGCAACAAATGAGGCAAGCAAAGCTAAATAATCCTCTGTTGATTTCACACTAATAGGCGTGGATTTAGGTATTTTGTTATTTTCCACACCTTGCAGTCTCTTCCCAGTTGCTGATCCTCCTGAAGATGCAACAAAACATACTTCACCATCAGCATCAGTCACAAACTTGTTACTTGCATTCTCATCAGATAAGAATGTTATAGCACTATCACTTGAGGCATTAACAAAAGATGAAGACAATTATCCATAATACATCCCTAGATCTTGGACCTGGTCATACCCTATCTCCTTTCTCTTGATGTTGACTTCATAAGATCTCAACTTTCCTACAACTCTTCTAGCTCCATCGTTTTATACCCTTGATTTCCTTTGACCATAAGAGTGTAAATATCTCATTTCCTGGAAGTGCATCTAAGAGCTTGTCATTATTTCATGAAGAAGATGAAAAAATCTGGTAATAATCTCCTATTGCAACTTGTTCTTCATGCACTTGAAGACAACAAATTTCTTTTTCAGCAAATCAACCTTACTATTCTTAACTTCAGCATTACCTTCATATCTTTTTTTCACACTAATAGGCGTGGATTTAGGTATTTTGTTATTTTCCATACCTTGCAGTCTCTTCCCAGTTGCTGATCCTCCTGAAGATGCAACAAAACATACTTCACCATCAGCATCAGTCACAAACTTGTTACTTGCATTCTCATCAGATAAGAATGTTATAGCACTGTCACTTGAGGCATTAACAAAAGATGAAGACAATTATCCATAATACATCCCTAGATCTTGGACCTGGTCATACCCTATCTCCTTTCTCTTGATGCTGACTTCATAAGATCTCAACTATCCTACAACTCTTCTAGCTCCATCGTTTTATACCCTTGATTTCCTTTGACCATAAGAGTGTAAATATCTCATTTCCTGGAAGTGCATCTAAGAGCTTGTCATTATTTCATGAAGAAGATGAAAAAATCTGGTAATAATCTCCTGTTGCAACTCGTTCTTCATGCACTTGAAGACAACAAATTTCTTTTTTAGCAAATCAACCTTACTATTCTTAACTTCAGCATTACCTTCATATCTTTTTTTTCTAATGCATCCCATAGCTCTTTTGAGGTAGTATACCATTGATATGTATGTTTAATTTCATGAGGTAGAGCCATTTTGATTGCAACCAAAGCTCTCTTTTCAGCTTCATACATTTTCTCTTGATCTGTCATATCAACATAGGTAGTCACTCGTTGCCTTCATTGAAACTCAAGAGTAGGATTTACATACCCATCATTGATACACATCCACATCTTCATATCTTGATATTCTTCAAATGATTCAAACCTATCCTTCCATCCCACAAATTATGACACTTTAAGCAATTTAGGCGATTTGTTTGCAGTTCCAACTTCATCATCTATCTATAGCAATTCATTTAAGTTCATTAAATTTGACATTTCTAACGTAACTGGCTCATTAAAAATGTTTAAAACTGTCTGAATCTTGTTTTCACCAAATCGTAACATTAGACTCGTCGCGAGATTACCAATCTAGTGATGTATAATGTTCGAAACCTTTTGTGTGTCCTACAGAAAGGGCTTTAAACCGTACTGTCTGTTTTTCAAAGTCTTGCACGGATAATCCTCTATGCTCCAAAACATTTATTTCAAAACCGTTGAACAGTTCAAAGTTCACACACCCTGTTAACTTTCAAGAAATTCAGAAATAAGGTATATTACTGAACACTTGGTATATTTTGGACAATTGTTCTGAGATAATCTAACTTCGGACCTATGTATCAGGGGCAATTTGTAACTCTTATTTAATTCGGATCTAGGATTACTTTGGATCAAGTGTTATTGCGGATAAACAAGTAATTCAGATCAAGGTATTACAGACAAAGTTATATCACACTAATTAGTACTTTGGGTCAGTGATATAGTTCGGACTAAAGGTTCTTTGGAACTTAGATATTTCTAATCAAATGAATTACCACTGATTAATTATAGTTCGAACCTAGTATAACTTAAATCCAGCTACACCTAAGACCGAATATAGTTGGGATCAAACTATAGATCTGAAACACAAGTATCTCGGAACTAATAGTTTTTCGAAACATTACTTCTTAAATCCTAAAATTTGTTTTGGTTTGGTAAACTGCAAAACTATGACTTTACCGTAATGCAAATTTACCCACAAATTTAGGAAATCCTAAAAATCTTTTTTGTGACGGCAGAAAAACCTCCAACAGATCTCAACAAACTTGAATCTTTATATAGTCAATCTCAAACTTACAATAAAGAGATGATTGTGCTGATACCAATTGTAGGTCCCTATCACACGGATCGATATGAGATTGATTGTAACATCTCCAATTTAAAATTTATATTATTAAACAGGTAGATCACATGTAAGTTGACTAGTAGAAATATAAGATATTTAGACGAATATATGAACCGTTTAAAAATAATAAAAATACATTATAACTAAAGTTACTTCATTTTTAATGAAACTTAGGTCAAAATGTAGACAAAAATATTCTCGTTCTAATAACATATTCATTATTTTATAAAAAATCATATTTTAAAAATTATATGTGATAAATGAGTTAAACTGTTTAATTAATTAGAATATATAATAAATAAAAAAATCTAAATATGTAATAATTGTGGGTGTACGTGGAAGATGGTTGGCGTAGCCTCCAAGCTTTCATGTAGTATAATAGGAAACATGAACTTCAACTTTCTCTGCTCATCTCTCTCTCGCCATCTCTCCCTCTCATCTCTTCTCTTTCTCTTACATATATACACTCTATTTTATTTATTATTCACCTATAATAATAATAAAGCTCCGCCCCGTTTTAAGTGTTTTAATCCCTGATCACTAATTCATTACCCTACTACTCGATCTAGAATTGTCAACGCATATTTAGGTTCTGCCCGACTATGTTCGTTGGAATTCTGTCGTGTGTTGTATGGACACTCTACTGCTTGATCTAGAATCGCCAACGCATGTCAAGGCCCTGCCTGACTACGAACGTTGGAGTTCTGTCACGGGTAGTACGGTTAAAGTGACTTGGGTTATTATACTTAACACGAGTGCATTATATATATTTTATTAAGAGCTCAGGAGCTATGCCCAAGATTATACCAGGAGGCCTGTAGTTAGACCCTAAAGTTACCAGGCGAGTAAATTCTCTTTTTGTAAATCTTTTTGTGAGTCAAAATGTGTAACCAAAACCTCAAATATTTTAATTATGCTTAACAGTGATTGAGTATATGTATTCTACAGTTACTGCCGGTATGTTGGGGTTTTGTATACATTGCTAGTCCAAAGTCACGAGAATGTGACAGGAACTCTTACTATTGGGTGATATGACCGAAAGTAATATGACCCACAAGTCAGGATTGATAGTACTGAATGAGTAATTGTGTAGATATAAACATTGTAAATGCGGATGCTCATCAATCCTGTGAAGTATAAATAAAACTTGTTTTGATTAAACTTGGATATACACGCCAGTATTTCTTGCTGATAAAATGTTTTTAAAACGCGTTTCAGGTAACTTAATGTGAAGCTAATAGAAGCCAGCGGGAGAGCACTAAAGACTTAGAAAAGTGGCTATAAAAGTTACCTAAATAAAAAGGAGTTTATGTTTTCTATAAAATAGGGTTTATCCCTACAGATATGCTGTGCTTAAAACTTGGGTTTCATCCCATTTGTGTAATATAAAAGCCGGTGTTTTGAAACAATGATAATTTATTTCCTAACTACGATCCTGATGAATAAGTTTTCCGCTGCCAAATTATATAAACACCGATACCACTTGACTGTTCACGGCTCCCGCTCCCAGGGTGGGGTCGTGGTTGTGATAGAAGGTGGTATTAGAGCCACTAGTTTAAGCCATTTATATGTTTTTTTAATACCTAAAACTTAAACATTATGTTAGGAAATTTATGTAATAATTTATGTGTTATTCTGTGTAGATAAATCTCAATATTTATGTGTTAACAGTATGAGTGACCCATATGATTAAGTGTACCCATAGGCTACCTAGGCAGATATATTATTATATAATACTACGAAAGCAACTTCGATTATACCCCTTTGTTGTTGCATCTGTTAGAAATAATATATATATATATATATATATATATATATAATATTGCTAAATAATAAAATCAATTGTGTAACTTTTAATGTATGTTAAATATTTCTATCGGAGCCTAATTAGCATATTCCTATATACGAGAGAAAGTTGCGTTATGTTATTTATATTCCTATATTTATAAGTACTTTACTATATTAAAGTACTAGGGTTGAATCTTACCTGTAACTTGCCACTAGTTAACTGAAAAATGTCTTTATTGGGAAGCTAAAATTTGTAGTAAACCAAATATGTATATGGCTACCTGTAAATACATACAAAAGAAGATGAAGGTGAAGCTAATTCTAATTTACGTACATGTAATAAAACAAATTTGTTGGAATTATATTTTGTGATCATATCCATACACCCTTCTAAAAGTCTTTATGGTCAAATAAATATAAAATATGCAGATAAGATTGGTTAATCTTACTAGATCTAGTTTGAATTATAATATTTTCTATATATTAGAAAAGAAATTGCTTAGTATAAATATTATTTAAGATATTATTATTATTAAATTTAAAGTGTTAGAACACACGTAAAACGGAAAGTCATAGGAAGGTTTAATGGTTAAATTCTACAAATATTTTATTTTGATCGATAAAATGAAAGTAATTGAAATTTTTAAGGTATGTAAATATTCTGAACTATTTACTACATACATTTCATAATTTAATATTAATAAGATTAGAATATTTATATAAATAATAAATATTAGTAAAATATATTCTCTTTTAAGAACTAATAGAAAAAAAAAAGTTCAATGAGGTAATTAAAATCTATACGTGACAAAAGAATGTCAAGTAAGACATATAAAATGAAGCCACCTAGCTTTGAGGATAAATATCAAAGTTATGGATTTAATCAAAAATTTTAATAAGGTGTTAATATGATAAAGAATGAGTTGGTGCAAGGTTGTGGAAGAAAAAAACATTGATATTTTATCCATTCAGTATGTATATGTATTTAAACAATGGCTTACAATTTAATGAAAGTTCTGTAATGTAATAATTTTATGTGATAAAGTTATTGTTAATCAATACTATCCCACCCAATCAAGTGGCTGTCTCGAGTAGGGTCGATTACACACTTTGAAAATTTTCTATTATTATATTTCTATAATATATTATTAAAATAACCTTTTTCTTTTTATTTAGTATAGTTCGTCTAGAAACTCTAAACATGTAGTTCAACTTCAAAGACACTTGATATGTTAAATGTTAGATCCATGTGTCGCCTTAGTATAAAACAAAGGTTTAAATCTTTGAATTCTTTCTATTGTTAATATAATAACACAAAATGTAATATAAGTTTCATAACATTATATTATATAATGTTATGATATTAGTATTAATATACTGATGTTAAAAATAAATATAAGATAACACAATTCAGGTATGATGCCTCTGAATATTATAAAATAAGATATTTTTTGGTACAAATAATATGCTTTATGTTAAAAAAAGGAGGGTTTTCTAATATATTTGAGTAGAACCAGGTTGAAACTTTCTTATACTCCTTTAAGTTATTAATTTAACATTTTATATTTAGAAAAAAAAATAACTTTTATATTATTATATATATCTATTTTAACATATGTTTATGCTAGAGAAGTTGATACTTTTTCTACTTTGGTAATATAATTTCTTTCATTCTCGTTTTGGACACATTATTTTATTAATGGTAGTGGTGGTAAAAATGATTATTTCTACCTAAGATTAGAATTTGAAAAAAAATTAAGATTTTCAAAATTATAGACAAACTGTTACATATTTGCAAACAAATGGGTGAAATCTATTGTGTTCAAAATTTTTCTTCGATTTACATTCGGTAGAAAAAAAAATTTTATTCTAAATAACGTATTTTCTTTTATAACTTATACAAGTGTTGAACCGGTACCCTGAAAATCTAAACTAATAACGATTGAATACCCGCCGTATAGCACGGTAAATTCCACTAGTTGAATTAAGGAAAATGTATGTTCAAAAGATTATTATATATAATCATGTTTTTATCCTCTAGCATCTAGAATATTATATTTAATAAAAGTAATTTTTTATTGTATGATGTATTGTAGAGTCGGTATATCTATAAAAGAGGGTAGATAATTAAAATTTTAAGAAGTAAAAGATATTATAAAATGAAAACATATTTTCTTACCCGACTTAAGTTAGTAATTTAGCATTTATTTATTTTACCTGACACGTTAACTTTTCTTAAACGTTCTAGTTATTGTTTCATTTTCAAAACGAGAATTAAAATGGATGCCCCACATAAAAATAATTGACTTAAATGTGTGTTTAATACATATGTCCTTTATATATAGCTTTATCAAATTACAATTTAATATTGTAATATCCTTAAACAAATTGAAACATATATATGTATGTTCCAATACATGTGTATTACTTAATTACTTAATATATTTAGAAACAATTTTAGAAACGACAAACTTTATATTACCTACTGTAATACTTCTTTGAATAAATAATATAATATAAATTAAGAGTTAAGTTTTAATATTTTAAACCAATATGGTTCAACCCATTAGTTAAAATGAAATTGTTTACATGAATCTAGAAAGTTTATATTTTGATAAATTTGTTTCTTTAAACTTTTATTCCAAAGTATTATAACAGAAAGTTTATTCCAGTATCCTATTACTATTTTCGTTATTATAAAAAGGGTAAATAAAGTTATAGGAATAAGCTTAATAATTGGTACCATCGGTTATATAGTTGGACTTTTATAAATTAAAGATATTACAAAATAATTTAGTATCATATATATATATACACACACTATGTAAGTTATGATATTAACAAGAGATGTGAAATTCTATAATTCTATACATAACAGAATTTCTTGATGGTATACATAATATAATCAAATATCTTCTGTAGATAAACACAAGAAATATATATATATATATATATATATATATATATATATATCACTACTAATTCATATGAAAACATTAAGTTATTATAAAGATGAATCACGAAACGTGTTATGTCCCAAAAATGCCATTTGTCTGAATAAAACATTCCTTACGAAGGAATCTAATGTTGTATAAGCATGAATAGAGTTAGCTATAAGCATACTCATCACAACGAACCTAGCCATAGTGCCAATAAAGACAGTCATATTTTATCATAAGTCCATTTTCTAAAAAAAGAAAGTCACAACCATAATCTATGCTTAAAACAAAAGAGTTAGGATACTGATATTTATTGATAACACCCAGGATAGTATTTAGACTTGAACCTAAGAGATGCCTTAGTATAAAGCTTCGTGATAAGCTAAATACTTGTATAGATAAAGTGTGATGGATGTTGGTATGTCGTGAGGATGATAACTAGAACAGTGCAAGTATGATAAATAAGCGATAACACCTGGCCATTGTTATTTCTTGTTTATTAGTACTACTCGGTTCTAGAATATGATCAATCATGAGAATACCAATTTCTTTGTTTCTTGATACACGCCACAATATATGATGCACTTTTAAAAGTATGATTTGAGAAAAGTCTATTTATGGGAAATATTATGATAATTACCTCTCCGGTAAAACTGGGCATGATGTAGTAGACTCTCCAGCTTGTCTGGGTAAGATGGGGTTACCTCTCCGGCAAAACTGGGTATGGTGCGGTAGACTCTCCAGCTTGCCTGGGTGAGATGGGGTTTCCTCTTCGGCAAGACCGGGTAAGATGGGGTATATGTTATGTTAATGAAATTCCCTAATAGTACCATGACCGAATATGAGTCTGTTGAATACATTGACCTTATGAATGGTGTGTATATTACAGTTTGTGAAATACATAATTTTATAGATTTGTATATCTATAAGGAAATCCAAAGACCCTAATGATTGACAATTAGTGATAAATAACGAACAGGTGTGTCAATAATAATTTTAGATCTATTTGTCAGGAATCTCTCGTAGACTTCTATAATTCCGATATCAAACACTATTTTGTTTGATCATCCTTCTCGTAACTCGTGCGACAAGATGAACAACGAGAACCCTATGAGTTGAAACGCCATCGAAAGTATAAGAATTCCCCTTGCGATTATCAATACATTAGGAAACCTGTAACTAAAAGTCGTGCTAAGACACAAAACATCTAAAAACTTTGTTAATAAGAAGATAAGAATCTCAAAGCAAAAAAAGAATAGTTCCAGTCAAAGTAAAATAGAATTCAAAGCAAAAGACCAGGAAATACTTAGAAACTAGGATCAGTGATGAGCTAAAAGTGTTCCTCTATATTTCAGTGAATCTCGAGAACGAGATTTAAAACAAGGTAGGGAGGATGTAACATCTCCAAATTTTTTATTTAAAATAAAGTATATAGAAACTTATATTATTAAACGGGTAGATCACGGGTAAGTTGACTGGTAGAAATATAAGATATTTAGACGAATATAGGAACCGTTTAAAAATAATAAAAATACATTATAATTAAACTTACTTCATTTTTAATGAAACTTAGGTCAAAATGTAGATAAAAATATTCTCGTTCTAATGGCATATTTATTATTTTATAAAACATGATATTTTAGAAATTATAAGTGATAAATGAGTTGACCTGCTTAATTAATTAGAAATATATAATAAATAAAAAAATCTAAATATGTAATAATTGTGGGTGTACGTAGAAGATGGTTGGCGTAGCCTCCAAGCTCTCATGTAGTATAAATAGGAAACATGAACTTCATCTCTCTCTCGCCATCTCTCTCTCTCATCTCTTCTCTTTCTCTTACACACATATACACTATTTTCTTCATTATTCACCTATAATAATAATAATAATAATAATAAAGCTTTGCGTCGTTTTAAGTGTTTTAATCCCTGATCACTAATTCATTACCCTACTGTTCGATCTAGAATCGCCAACACATTTCTAGGCTCTGTCCGATTATGTTCGTTGGAGTTTTGTCGTGTGTTGTATGGACACTCTACTGCTTGATCTAGAATCGCCAACGCATGTCAAGGCCCTACCTGACTACGAGCGTTGGAGTTCTGTCACGGGTAGTACGGTTAAAGTGACTTGGGTTATTATACTTAACACGAGTGCATTATATATTTTATTAAGAGCTCAGGAGCTATGCTCAAGATTATACCAGGAGGCCTGTAGTTAGACCCTAAAGTTACCAGGCGAGTACATTCTCTTTTTGTAAATCTTTTTGTGAGTCAAAATGTGTAACCAAAACCTCAAATATTTTAATTATGCTTAACAGTGATTGAGTATATGTATTCTACAGTTACTGCCGGTATGTTGGGGTATGCACATATACATTGCTAGTCCAAAGTCATGAGAATGTGACAGGAACTCTTACTATTGGGTGACATGACTGAAAGTAATATGACCCACAAGTCAAGATTGACAGTACTGAATGAGTAATTGTGTAGATATAAATATTGTAAATGCGGATGCTCATCAATCCTGTGAAGTATAAATAAAACTTGTTTTGATTAAACTTGGATATACACGCCAGTATTTCTTGCTGATAAAATGTTTTTAAAACGCGTTTCAGATAACTTAATGTGAAGCTTATAGAAGCCAGCGGGAGAGCACTAAAGACTTAGAAAAGTGGCTATAAAAGTTAACTAAATAAAAAGGAGTTTATATTTTCTATAAAATAGGTTTATCCCTACAGATGTATTGTGCTTAAAACTTGGTTTTCATCCCATTTGTTTAATATAAAAGTCGTTGTTTTGAAACTCTGATAATGTATTCCTAACTACGGTCCTGATGAATAAGTTTTATGCTGCCAAATTATATAAACACCGGTACCACTTGACTGGTTCACGGCTCCCGCTTCAAGGGTGGGGTCGGGGGTTGTGACATTGATAACCTAGTAAGAGTGTGGAATACTCTTAGTAGATCATACGAACACATAAACAAGTATTAAGATGAAGAACACTCAATTCCAAGCAAACTGATTTTCGTTGATTATAGAACATAAATGTTTACAATCACTCAAGATCACACAAAGTCACGAATTCACAGCCAATTGTCTGCGTTTTCTCTATCTCAATAACTCTCTCAACTCTCTCACAATGCCTAAACTAAACCCATTGCTGTTTATATAACACAACCATGCATACTAGGCCAAGCCCAACATTACATTATGACATAAACTCAGAACAATAATAAAGACAATCACTCGAAACAACAGAAAGCTCTAAAAAATGGACCATCTTGTAACTCGGACCCATATGAATCTTCTGATAAACTCGGACCATTTGAATCTTCTGATAAACTTGGGCCATATGAATCTTCTGATAAACTCGGACCATATCCTTTATACTTCTAACCATTATAAAACTCGTACCATCATTGTTCCTTCAAAACTTTCATAACACTTTATAACTCGGAACTCCTTCAGAGGATATATTCCTCGGAACCTATCCTCGGAAGACATGTCTTTGGAACTACACAAGTCTTGTTTATCAGTAACAACATATCCAAAAACCATACACAAAGTTGTTGTCACATAAGATGCACCAACATCTGACATATAAAATCGACCAAACACTTATAACTCATTCATTTATGTTAAAACAATCATCCTACAAACACCAATTGATCAATAGCACCCGTTATTTTAACATCTCTAAGTTGTTTAGCAAAAATAGACACCTAATATATAGCAATTGTGATTTGGATAGGAAATTCGTCCAATATAAAATCAAGCGCCATGTTCTAGCTCTGATACCACCCGAGAGCCCTCGGGACCCCTCTAGGATTGATAACACATGCAAAACATCACTGTTGATTGAGACAGAAGCTATCCAAACAAAGAAGATAAAAGAAGTAGAAAAATCTTTTATTGATGCTTAACACATATTATAATTATCAAAAGAGTACACATCCAATTCGCTCTCTATAGAATAACCACACAGTTCAAGACATGAAGTCTAAAAAACTAAGTTCTACACATTTGTTTCATCTCTTCGTTCAGCTCACCTACAAATGACACAAACACACACATTATAGGTTGCACGACTAACTTTGCTAATCACAAGTTCGCTAGGCACTTAAGTGCGCTAGTCATTAAGTTTTCCATACCACTTAAGTGCGCAAAGCACTTAAGAGTGCCACCTCTATATATCTTCGTCAATCTCTATCTTTGACATAGAATTCCATACTGATAGTTACAAGCCCTGGTATTAGACCAACATGAATGTTATCCACATCTAGTCAAATTAAAAAAAATGAGTTTTGTATAAAATTTTTTAATAATAAAACAAAGCAAATAAAGATAAACGAAAGCAATTAGAAGAAGAAACACATGGATCCGATTCCCCTTTATGCAAGAGAACCCACCTAAAGTCGGTCTATGAAGAAAATATATTTGTGTGCTATTAATACCATAATGTACTAGGTTTCCCTTTAGGCAAACGTTACACTCGACTATATTAGTGAGAAGAAGCATGGCGAATAGGGGTTATCATCATCATCATCAACATCATCATATGGGTTATCATCATCATCATCATCTTTGTCTTCACTTTCTCTTCGCTATTACCGTCGTTGTCATCATCATGTTTAATATCCTCATCATCAAATGAGTTATCATCATCATTAAAGGCATCACTGTCATCATCATAATCTTCTTCTTCATTATAATCATTGTCACCATATGGGTTATCATCATCATCTCTGTTATCATAATTATCATCATCATCGTATGGGTTATCATTATCATCATCGTCGTCCTCGTCGTTATCATCATTATCTTCATTATAATCATCATCATATGGGTTATCATCATCGTCGTCGTCTTCGTTATCAACATCATCACCATCACCATCACACCATCATATTGCTTATGATCATCATCATCTTCATTATTGTCATCATCATCATCTTCTCCTTATCATCATCATTATATGGGTTATCATTATTGTGGTGCGGGTTATCATCATTATCATTATCATGTGGGTTATCATTATCATCTTTCATCTTATCGGTTATTATAATCATCATATGGGTTATCATCATTATCATCATCATCATCATCATCATAATCATCACCATCGTCATAATCGTCGTCATCATCATCATTATCATCATCGTTATCATCATCATCTTCATTATATCATCATCATCATATATGGGTTATCATCGTCATCATCATATGGGTTATCATCATTACCATCATTGTGAAACTAAGCATTTATACAAGTTGTAATTTTTATTTTTTAAAAGTAAACGTTTCTCTAAATTATTAAAAACACCCTCGAGTCTCTCATTCATTAGTTTCATTCTTAGTTGCAAATAAAAACCCTAAGTCTATCAAAATCTCCGTGGACTCGTCAACATCAGCCGGTAGTAGAAGTAATCGATTTCCTGGTCATCATGACAATGTTTTTTGTTATTATGGTCAAGAAGCTATTTTAAGAACATCATGGACCACCAAAAATGCAAGCCGGAGGTTCTACACTAGTGCATCTAAGGTATGTGAAATTAAAATTGAAGCTAGATTTCCTTCTCTCTCTCTACATGAGCTAATATATACTCTCTATACTTGAAATAGGGATCCTCAAAATGTGGCTATTTTAAGTGGTTAGATTCTTTGGTGTGCAAAAGATGTAAGAACATCATTCATGGATTGTTTTGGAAAAAAATAATTAGAGAAAAAACTTGCAAGGAGTAAAGCTTCAAGGATTGACTCAGAGATTGAACTAAAAAAGTTAAGAAATTGAAGTTTAAACTCTTTATGAGTTGGGTATTGTTTTTTAGGCTTGTAATAGTTGTTAATTGGTACTAATGTTTATAATGTTTTTTGGGCTACTGATATATAGTTTTTGTTAATTTGTACCAATATTTATTATTTTTGCCAATAGGCATTGTAATCGTGTTGTTTAGTTTTTACTAATGTTTATTAGGGGTTTGGGGGCTTGTAATAGTTTGTAAAGTATGAATGACATGCAAACACTGAAAAGTAATAAGAAAAAAACTACCATCTACAAAACCACAACCTGAAAACACCCCTCACACTCACTCGATGAAACCTATAAGCAATGGCCCTTGTGAGCTCAATAGGTGTCTCCAAAACTTCCCTCTTCAATTTGAAGAGTGAGTCCAAAGTGGCTTTGTTTACGTGAAGCCTCTCAAGGAGCAAATGGCATACTGGTATCTCTCTTCAGTTTAGGGAGTTTGGGCTAGAACATCGTCCAGCAACTGCCCATTTTGTTATATGATACACCACATCTTGTTCATACTGGCGTCTATTTTGTCAAAAACCTCCGGTAAATCATTGATCTCCTTTTCCATTTTTAACCTTTTTTGGGTTACTCTCCCTTAAAAGGTGTTTGTGAATATATAGGATATTAGACTTAGCTATGCAATGATAGCTAATTAGAAGATATTTGTAGGTAATATGGGTATATTAAATCATCAATATTACATTGAGTTATAAATATAAATAGTCTCCATTTAATTAGATTCGACTATATTGATTAATTAGTATTACAAAAGAATAAAAATAAATAAAAAGGAGGGGGTGTTAAAACTACTGGTATGTCGTAAAGAAGAGTTGCTCTCACTACTGTTGGTTTTCAATACATGTCTCAACATTTCTAACTAAGAAATGTAATTTTTGTCACATATATACTACTTTTGTATTTATTTGTATGCATTTGAATATTATTACCTACTTATAGGTGATTTTATGTCTCATCACTTTTACCCACACATGTATTTATAGCACGAGTCATCATTATACTATACTCCACGTTAAATACCTCATCATCTTCCATCTGAGTTTCCATGTCAGCTAACACCAACATACCCTTTAACCTACAAATCTCATTACAACTGATAACGTACATCACTAGACTCTAGGATTCCATTAACTGTCGTTACAACCACTAATTATGAATTCATTTATAAAATCTTTTACGCATCCATATCAACCCAAAATGTCATGAAAAAGGCATTAGAACTCATTGGTTGTGAAGCTTCCAATCCACATGCTAACAGTCCAGTTAACGCGTCGTCAAGCGCAAACCTGGTGTCACACAAAATCCCATTACTACGTATCCAAATAATAAACACAACACAACATAAAACACATCCCATCAACTTCCTTGATCGCAACCACACCTGAACACACATCTATACCCACCGCCAACGACTAGTTTGGTGTGCATCATCTGTCGGGTCACCCGAGATTAAACCGTAACCCAAATACACCTCCAAATAAATTACCAATAAAGCCTAGATCCAAAACACTAAGAACTAGGCCATCCATTAACCCGTTCGGACTTGAGAACCCAACCTAGCTAAGCCACCATGCATGCATGTGAACCCAAGCCATGCAAATCCTAACCTAACCGACAACTCCACTGTTGGCATGCACCACTGCCTACGTCATCGCGACAATCCCCATAATCAGTCGTCCACCCAAACCATCACCGTGGCCAAACCGGAACTAGTTGGCCTCCCCCTTCTCACTCGAGAACCTAACCCAAGCCCCCATGCATGCATGTGAACCATGCCTTGCAAACTATAACCTAAGCTCTAATTCCACCGTCGGCTTGCACCACCGCCATCCTCACCACCTCAACTCCATTATCAGTTGTCAAACGTCTTCGGCCGTCACTATCACCTTAGCCCAATTGAATCCTGATGGCCTCCCTTTCGTAACCCGTAACCACCACCAACCACATTGTCACGTGGGAGCTAACCACCACAATCGACGTCGCTGTTGGCATCCACCTATACCGTTGGCACCATCACACCTGTCACCAGTACCGAAACTATCCGACAACACCATTGAGCACCATCATCATCACTAGTTTCCCCCAAAATCCTAGAATGATGAAAACATAACTAATTTAGAAATCAAATCACCATACTTATGATCGATCACCTCTCTCTCTCTATCTATCTCTCGTCTGTTACCTTAGCCGGCGCGCACACCTAGGGACGATTATGGCCCTAGAGCTAAACCCGGATCCCCGTTGTTCCATTTCATGAGGCTTGTTCCCAAAACTTTACTATTTGAACTTTAAATAATGCAAACCGGGTCCTCTTGCATCCTAAACCATGTTCACCATTATGAACTTTTGTCGTCTCGTTAATGTGATCCCCGCCAAAACAAACCGATCATAGTATCTAGGTGATGAAAACCGGGATGTTACAAATCTACCCCTTTAAAGAGGATTGATTCTCGAATCCAAGGTTCGCAATAGGTCATCTGTATAAGATACGATTTTCCGGCCCTACCCGAATCTCGTTTGTTAAAATATTTCCATGAACACCCTCTCCCCTCATAGACACTAAGGCGATATCAGGACACCACAATACTTCGCATTCTCTTTTCAGAGCTACATTGTACGCGTAATTTTACTTACCTATTCCATGCAAAGAAGTCTTCTCCTCCATCCTCTTCCAACCTTGAGGTTGATAGCGTCTACATGTACATTCCTCATACAACTCATCATTCAACACCTTACTCACAAGTCATACTTGTCTCGTATACTAACTCATATACACATCTCTCGCTAAGAAGTGACTAACACAATCGCCCAAGTACCGATCTTCCCAAGAAGGTTTTATCGAACATAAAAAACCGTTACATTACAGTATACCTCAGCATGAATACGCTCCTCAATTCGTCAATCATACCAAGTTTAGAAAGTAGGACATGCAAACATACTAAGGGGTTGTTTGGTAACTTCTGAATGTTAAGTGCTAAACCAGTAAGAGGTCTGAATCATTAAGTGCTGAACCAGTAAGAGGTCTGAACCATTAAGAGCCCGTATAATTCTTAACCGTTCAGAGACAAATGTCTGACCAATTTAGATTAAAGGTCTTAACCATTCAGACTCAGTATAATGCTTAACTATTCAGAGGCAAATGTAAGAACCATTCAGACATTTGCTCACGAAACAAACAGTCTGAATCATTAAAGGGCTAAACCAGTAAGAAGTCTGAACCATTAAGAGACTCATTAAGAGGTAAACAAACAGCCCCTAAGTCAACTTCATGATCATTGATTTCCAATGATTCCGAAGAGTTCTAGTGCAAGCCATCATATATCCACTCATGTGGACATTCCGTCTATCTCAGCTGAGTGGTTCATGATCTCTCTTATGTTCATCTTCATGGGCACAAAGACTATCCTTAACTTCATCATCGTCGCGCCCGAACATGCTTCGCCGAAGTATGATTGGTTAAGACATATGAGAGTGATTGTGGTGCATCGCAACAATTGTGTTAGTCTTTTGGACGTCTACAAAATCGAAGAATTCACTTTTTGTACTTTAGATATTTAAATCCTGTAATAATTTATTACACTTTGTTTTAACTTATAGAAACATTAATTCACTAAAGGCAAAATTTCACATGACCCTAAACTTTTTGCAAGTGATTTATCGCTACGTACTTACTCGTTAAGTTGGTCAGTAGGTGTGATAATCATCTGCCTCACGTACGTAACTCCTAGATCTTTATGGGATATTTTAGTCATCATTCGTTTTATTTCACATTTTTTTTCATTTGTACCAACGATTCTTGAAATGGTTATCGAGTTCATGTTTTAAGATGTCATAATAACATTTATCAAAGTAATTTTTTTTGTTTCTTCACTGTTTTATCAATATTTAAGGAAAATCACATTGTCACACCCCGATAAATTGATTACATCAGAGCCGGCCATGATAGACTGGTATCTTCATTGCACAGTGGAAGTATTTAATGCTAAGACTTCTAGAAAGTGAACGCCCGCTAAGTACTCGAATCCCAATGGGTTCTCCTATTCCAACCGTGCCATAGTCTGAAAATATAACCTGAGAAAGAACATACGGAAAAATCAACATAATGTTGGCGAGTTCATTGTTTGTTTGAAAAAGATTTGAAATAAATCTTTTGATAACCGGTTTAAATAGTGTTGAGAAATGTATTGAAATCATTTTTCCTCGACATGTCATATGAAAACCTTGTATGCTTTTATAACATTTGTTTAACCGTCAATGTCCACGTATAATAAAGACATAATAAATTTGTTTTTATATAGCTTAAAATGAAATCCGTGTTATCATTAGTGTGTAGCTAGGACACTAATCTATATGCCGAACTAGAACGCAACCAACCCTTGACGATTTATCTGTGTCATAGACACTAGTTTTAGACACAAAAGCATTCGAAACTAACATAGTTTTATTCAGAGTGGGGCTCGTCCACACCAAATAGATCTATCCCATTGTTCCTCAGCTACTGTTATTGATTAATGGCCCTTTGATTTTAAACACCTATCCCATATGATCTAGTTGGTTTCATTCTCTCCCAGCTATACAAATCATAACATGTATACATCCCCGAGCGTTTAAAACCATAAAAACGTTTAAATAAAAGGGGAAAAAATGAACTCACAAAGTCTTTGTGCCTCACACAAATAAAATGAGCCTAGCCAGTTTGAGTTTAAAAGCAAGACCTACCCGTCCCCTTGTTTGTATATAGGACAACCTAGTCCCGTTATAATTAACAAAATCCCATCCCTAGTCATGAAACTCATGCATGTTTCGAAAATACGCGTATGTTTTTTTTATAAATCGGTATGTTTAGCATAAACCATTTGTAAACCTTTCGTTTAGTTGTAATTTGATGGTGACATGGTTAAAAAATCTGTTGTTTTCGTTTATCAAAATTTTGTGTGAGATTGTAAAACATGCTTGTCTTTGCACCACCGAAAACATTTTTAAAAATGTAAAATTGTAAAAGGTGGGGGTTATGAACTCACCTTGATGTCCTATGCAAATCTAGTATAATAAGATTCCATATTGTCGTTTCCAAAAAGTAATTTTCTAGCATGAAATCTATCCCCTTCCTAACAAGGAATAGCTTATAAGTTTTACTAAAAACGTAGCGAATCTTCGTGTTACCAAGCTCTACCGAATCGCTAACCAAATGATTCGATGGGTAAGTGTTGTTAAATGTATGTAAACGATATTGACATACTTATTTTATCCCATTTATGATCGGTAATATTTATTAAGTCTTAACAATACTTAATTTCCAAGAGGTTTAAGATTATATATATATATGTATAAAATATATATATATTTATAAGGCCGTGTTAGTCGTTCGAATGATCGTATATATATGTAACGAATATGTATATGAAAATAAGTTGCTATAACTCGTAAATATATTAACAAGTTTTCCCCAATAGTTGTCATATATGACTCGTCATAGTGTTTTGTAAGATGTATATATATATATAGGGAGGAGAGGATCATGAGAAAACGAGATATAAATGAAAAAACTAGAAAACTAACTAAAAACGTCAAAAAAAAGCATAAAAAATATACAATTTTTTTACAATTTTTTTTATAAAAAATCGCTGCTTTTATATATAAAAGAAAACTTTTTTTTCAAAAAAAAAAAACTTGTAGTGCACATGTGCATTGTATGTGTACTACACATGTGCATTATATGTTGCACAAGTGCATTATATGTTTTTATTTTAAGTTTTTTTATATAATATATATTGCGATTTTTTATAAAAAAGAATCAAAAAAAATTGATATGCTTTTTTGACTTTTTTAGTTAGTTTTTTGGTTTTCTCATTTAAACTAGTTTTCTCATGATCCATCCCCTATATATATATATATATATATATATATATATATATATATATATATATATATATATATATATATATATATATATATATATATATATATGTAGGGTAAGGTTCATGCGAGAACCACCTTTATTGTGAGAACCGCGAGAACCACCTTTATTGCAAAATAAAATCTAAAAAAGATCAAACAAGCACTCAAAATTTTTTTATTTTTTTAATATTTTTTTAATAGAAATCGTTATATTTCGTTACAAAAAAAAAACTTTTTTCGAGTAACAGTTATCCATGCACATGTGCATATGTATCATAACTTCGAAAAATTCAGTAATACGTTATCACTAGTAGACAATTGCACTTTAATTTACAATACCATCCATAATACCCTCAATTTTACATTAAATGCACATGTGCATCATTATTTATAACAATTATATACTGTGTTTTGGTACAAAAAGTTTGTGATTTTGAATGATGAAGTAGGCTCATATATATGTTTTTTGGTTAGTTATATCTAGTGGTTGATGGGTTCATTATAGTTGTCACTTTATGAAGTAGTATGTTGATTGGATGGTATAAACGGTGTTTATATACATGTAATAAAGTGAAAATATTGGTATTGGTATTGTATTAGAAATGATAGGAGGTAATGATATTGTATTATGGATGGTAGGAGGTAAAATTGTAAATGAAAGTAAAATTGTCTAATGTTTGTAATGTATTACGGAATTTGTCAAAGAAATGATGAAAATACACATGTGCATGGTAGTGTATTATGGATGGTATGATAGATGAAAGAGAAAATGTATTCAAATTAGTGTACCAAAACACCTTATTTCATGTTATATATATAGATGCACATGTGCATTGCTAATATTGGTTACGTAAAATGTAGTGTGTTACACATGGTAGTGTAAATAAAGTACAATTGTCTAATGTTTGTAATTTATTATGTAATTTGTCAAATAAATGACAAAAATACACATGTGCATGGATAGTTGGTACTCAAATTGTTTTTTGAATATTTTATTATTGTTGAGTAAATATAGTGACTTTTTAAAAAATATAAAAAAACAAAAAAATTGGTATTTTTTGGATTTTTTTAGGTATTAATATTTGTGTTCACACTGGTTCTCGCAATAAAGGGTGGTTCCTAACGGATCCTTGTCCTATATATATATATATATATATATATATATATATATATATATATATATATATATATATATATATGGTGTGGTCTAGATAATAATCTCGCGTCTTGTAGTTAATTATCAAAACAATTATATAGTTATACGCTTGTTAGGAATCGACTCTCGTTTTTTGTTATAAAAATAATTCGGAAAATGTTATTTACGGTATTGCGTCATTGTTTTGACGTTTAAAGAGATATAAATGTAATAATTATATTTATTTTACAAGGTTTTCGAGTCGTAGACGTTGTAAATATATATATAACTTAATTATATATTTTTTAATAATCGTCAAATAATAGTCGTTCGAATTAACTATAAATAGTTATGTTTATTTTATAAACTCTTCGAGTCATGGATGTTGAAATAAATATAAGTAATTATATTTATTTTATATTATTGTCGGATTCTAAATGTACGAAATAAATATACATAATTATATTTAGTCTATAAAAGATTTTCGTGTTCTAGACATTTGAAATAAATATAAATAATTATATTTATTTTATAAAAGGTTTCCCGAGTGTAAGCGTTTCAAATAAATATAAACAATTATATTTATTTTATAAAAGTTTTCGAGTTTCGTTAACTTGTAACCGTGTTTGTAGAAATGTTGTAAACTCGTTTTGTAAGTTAATAAGTGTCGCCAAAATAAATATATATTTATATTTGTTTTTATAAGAATTACTTGAATCAGATATGTTTTGTGTTTATAATAAAACACATTTTACCTTACGGATTTTTACGAAAAATGGGCAGAGTTTCCTCTGTTTTTAAAACAAAACCCGACAAAACTAGTAGTCAATATATTTTCAAAACGCAACAATATTTCAACATTTTATGTCGTATGTTTGAAATGAAACTTTTGTCATATATAAGTCCAGCATATACTTTTAGAGATATCACGTGTCAGTTCCGTTTTTAATTTATACATATTTAGAGGTAATGTACAATCCAACTAGTTAGTAATTTTGCTTGTATAAAATTTGCCTTTTTTATTAGTCGGTTCGGTTTAGAGCTTGATGCCGCGTTAAGACGAAAAAACTAAATACTTATTTATTAAATTTTATATTAATATTATTTTACCAAGACCCACGTTGACCGGGTTTGACCCGAACCGAATCCGATGTTGACCATGGTTGACAGAACCCGAACCCGAAGTGAGACCGAACCCAAACGAGCAAAACACAAACCCGAGACTGAACCGTAACATGAACCGAGTCGAAACGAGTGAACCGAAACCCGAACCAAGACTGAACCAAGACGGTTAACACCACCTGCGTTAACCACCGCCGCTGCCACAATGGCCGGCCGACGTGATGCCGCCGGTGGCGGATGTCACCACCACCACCATCAAAACTGTCGTCACGTACCACCACCCTGTTATACAAAGTTAATAACCCGAACCTCCACGAGAAAGAAGAAAAACAGTAGGAACAAGTCGGGTTCGACTTATCGGAAAGTTGCCGGAATACAAAAACTCTTGAAAATGAGCAGAATTGCTCCTAAGGTCCCGATCTAAGCATGCATGGGAAGAAAACTCAAAAATGGTTTCGCCGGAAAAACGGCCAGAAACTCGCCAGAGTCGAGGCACAGCCCAAACAACTTTGGTTTTGGAGAATCAGACACCGCCACTGCATCCGGAAGGTCTGGTTCAGTGGGGGTAGAGGTGTTTGTCCGGAAAAAGACGCCTGAATATCGCCGGACCACCGCCGCCGGATGCGGTCCTTTGCCGGAAGTCGCCGGCATTTCGCTGGACTTGCGCCGGATCCTGGTCGGACGGAATTTCTAGTGAGAGAAGGAGAGAGAGAGAGAGAGAGAAATGTGTGTGTGGGTGTAAAGTTTCAAATTAGGGCTAGGGTTTTAAAAATGGTATTTATAGTTAGGGTTAAGTGGGTTAAGTGGATTAGGCTTTTAGGTGGATTGGGTCCAATGCCCGTTTCTTGTGATTTTAAGCAGCCCAATTATGTTTCTGAAGCCCGTTTTCGAACCCGATCGTCGTGTAGTGTCGTATAATATTGTTTTAGGATCATAAATACTTAAAATTATGTCAGAAGCCGATATTTATCGCGTAATTATAACCTGGAAATTACCGGTTGTCACACACATGATATATTAAATATGTTTAGATATTAAATAATTAACACAGTAATTAGTTGGGTAAGTAGTAATGTTTTTAACATCAATTTTTTATAACTAAATACAAGTTAACCTTTGTATTTGTAAAAAAAAATCACACTACTTTTGTGCTGCAAACAACATACCACTAGACCATTAGGTCATAGGTAAGTAGTCATATATGCACGGTTCTCTTTTCTCTTTTCAGTTCCAAATTTTTTATTTGTGTAAAACGGTTAGGTAATCCTTTTGCTTTATGCTTCTCTTGTATTATATCATGATATCCCCTGATGTTTTTAACAGCTAACATGATGATCAAGGTCATCAAATTCACGTAACTCGTGTTTGGGTCGAACACGCAAGTAAAAGAAAGTAGATACAACATGATCATATGTTAAAAATGTACACTATTTAAAGGCATGATTATAGTCATGAAAATGGAAGTTTTTGTTGATGAACTGTGACAACCATTTTGATCCCACAAAACACAACATTGCACCAACGACGAATGTGGTTCTTGCATGAATTGATATCATTCCCTCTTTGGTTGAAGCCAAAATAACTACTAAAGCAACAACAAACACCTAAAGAGAGATCTGAAGTGCTTTAAAATCTTTATATGCTACATTGCAGTTACTACAATTCACCACATGGCTGCGGTACCTACATAAACAAATAAAAAATAATAATTTTCCATATACATAGAAGTATTATATATTTGTTAATTTGCAACCTGTCCATGAGCTGTTCTCTAGGAAGGGTGGGTGGAAGATATCCATTAAACATGGTTCCCCAATCCATCTGACCACATGCATATTTCTTTAGCCACTTTCTACATGCCATCACATTAGCATCTGCTTTGATGGGTAAAAAACAGACGTTTGCCAATTTGAAGGACCCGACTCTATCAACTTCCTCTCCTGAAAGTTGCACAATCATTCAAAAAATCTAATACTATAGTTTGAATTACAATTTAGTTGGCATAGTTTTACCTGAACGAAAAGAAGATACAAATCCGAATCAATAATCAAATTCTGGATCATATGGTTCTTCCATCTAGGAAGTAATAGATCATCTGTGCAAAATTTTACCGGGATTCACCGGAGTACATAAAGGATTAAAAGGTACTTTCTAGGTAGCTTTTGTTTCTGAATCAATTAAACGAAAGTTAGTACTAAATATTAGGAGCTATACTTATAAAGTTAAGTTTATACCTGTCTATTTTCTGGCCTTGATTTTGATAGTACCTTGTAATAGACAAGGAGAAAAACCACGGGCCTCCAGAACTGTTGGAAACAAGCGGTCTCAAGGATCCCCAACAACCCTCCAAAAGCTAACAATAGAGAAATATAACTGAACACAAGAATATACGTGGAAACTCCAAAATCGGAGAAAAACCACGGGCCTCCAGAGAGAAAGATCCACTATGCGACAAATGGTTACAATCGCATAGACTAATCTCTCAAGCCTCCCCCCCGCCCAATTACACCCACACTCTCCAAAGTGTTTAACTAAAAACTTTCTACACTCTAAGACAAGAGAACTAGAAAAGAAAGAAAGAACCAAACACTTCAAGTGTATTTATGGTTGGGGCACATTGAACCAAAGCCTTTCTTTTATAGGCTTGGAGTCCTCCCAAGCTTTCATCCTTGCACCAATGTGGGATGGGGACATTTTTCATATAGCCAAAACACCCCACAAATCTCCACCTTGGATGTATGAAAAAAAAAACCACATTAAAGGAACACCGTCTTCAACTGACGATCATACTCCACCATAAAAGAGTATCGCCACTTAGAATAGACCATTCTAAGAATTTCTTCTCGGCACATGTTGAAAAACCTGCTGAAATTTAAGGTGCAACTTCCCCGCTTGGCATACCGGAAGTTCATCAGCTATCACAACAATTTATTACCACACATCTTGCATCTGTGCCAACCTAATGCCCATGTGTAAATCTGTGAACCCGCGAACAAAATTGCATCCCCTTTCATGGTAGGGCGGGCATACCATAGGGATGACATAACTTCAAAAGAAATCATCACCGTAAAAAACGACGGAGACATTGTTAGCTGACTTGGAGTTGCTTGCCGAATCTGCTCCACCTGGACAATTTCTCTTGAAATGCCCACACTGTCCACACTTCCAGCATACAGGAATCTTTTGTGAGTGCTTCTTCTTCCCGTTCCCGCATATTAAAACCGTTCCTTCTGACGAAGTATGACCACTACTTCCGAGTCTTTTCTCTTCAGATAATAACTTCTAAGAAACATCCGCATACTTCAGGGTCTCTTTCCCATACATCAGAATGGGCTTCATATGCTCATAGGAAGATGTCAAAGATAATATGAGCCTCATTTATCCTCATCTTTAACCTTCACTCCAATAGCCTCCAGTTCTGACACGATATTATTAAGAACACTTAGATGATCTAAAATTTTTGTATCTCCATCCATACGAAGGTATGAATCTGTTCCTTGAGATACAACCGATTTGAGATGCCTTTGCCTTGATAGAACTGCTCAAGCTTCTCCCACAAATCCTTTACAGTTGATATCCCATGCACATTTGCAGGAACATTCTTTGCTAGACACAAACAAATCGCATTGGCCGCTCTCAAATCCAAATCTTCCCATTCTTCAATGCCTTTACAGTTGATATCCCATCGTCTTTACTGGTTCCGCTTGAATCCTTGCTTGAAACAGGGGTCGGTTTCCCCTAACCCAGATTGAATCAACACATCCTTGACTTGAACTTGCCACAAACCAAAGTTGATTCTTCCATCATATTTCTCTACGTCGAACCTCATGGGACTGTATTTCGACATCGTATCCGTATCTTTAAAAACAATATTGTATACTAGAAAAAATGCACCAAGCCTATAAGCAGTATACCCAACAAAGGATTCCCAGGAAAGAGAGGTGGGTCACAATGGACATACTTAAGTACCAAGTCTTTCCTAGCCAGAACCTTCCCAGGACAAAATGTGTATATCCGGCTCGCGTATAATTCTGTCGTATACAAAACAGTTAACCGAATCTTCATTTCTGATGTGGAAGATCAGACTAAGCTGTAGCCACAGAGCATACTACGAGCATACTACGAACCTTCAAAATAACAAGACACCCTCCAAGAAAATCCGTTTATGATGTGGAAGATCAGACTAAGCTGCAACCACAGAGCATACTACGAACCTTCTAAACCGTGACCTCCCCCAAAACATGGAGCTCTGATACCACTTGTTGGGAAACAAGTGGTCTCAAGGATCCCCAACAACCTTCCCAAAGCTAACAATAGAGAAATATAACTGAACACAAGAATATACATGGAAACTCCAAAACCTAAGAAAAACCACGGGCCTCCAGAGAGAACGATCCACTATGCGACAAATTGTTACAATCACATAGACTAATCTCTCAAGCCTCCCCCCGCCCAATTACACTCACACTCTCCAAAGTGTTTAACTAAAAACTTTCTACACTCTAAGACAAGAGAACTAGAAAAGAAAGAAAGAACCAAAGACTTCAAGTGTATTTATGGTTGGGGCACATTGAACCAAAGCCTTGGACTTCTTTTATAGGCTTGGAGTCCTCCCAAGCTTTCATCCTTGCACCAATGTGGATGGGGACATTTTTCATATAGCCAAAAAACCCAACATCAACAACTGGCTCCTTGGTTGTAGTAAACCCATTTTTTGCTATTTTTTGTATTTTCATGTCAATAGGGGACCCCCCCTTCACGATCAAGCTTATCAATGCAAGAAACTTGTGTTATGCGGGTGATTACCAAGACATAAGAAAAGTTACAAACTGATTGCATAAATATATACTCATCTGGGTTGTTGTGTCCTCATTATTCCATGATGTGCACATGGAACATGAGAAGGATCCATGAGATTTTCAATCAGAACTTCACACCTATAAGTGCCATAATTCTGCTCAACAAAACCCATGATTTTTATGATGATTTTGTAGAAAATAA
Organism: Scalesia atractyloides; assembly: GCA_947069175.1. NCBI lineage: Eukaryota > Viridiplantae > Streptophyta > Magnoliopsida > Asterales > Asteraceae > Scalesia > Scalesia atractyloides. The sequence goes on along the minus strand of CAMTDV010000010.1, from coordinate 49,517,838 downwards.
AGTCTATTTACAAACCCATAAGGTATATCTCTGTTGAATATTTGGAAGTTAATTGAAGGATCGTCAAGTTCAGGCAAGTATGGTGGTTTCTTCTTGGTGAGGATATCTTTGTAACGTGAATTAATGTTGGGCCAAACCAAACAATATCATTTTTCACGGTGCTTGGGTAAACAACAACACAAGCCTTTTCAAAAGAATGAAACTGCACCTATTTTATCCATAAAATCATAATATAATTATGCATGAAATTATCAGAAAATAACTCCCAAGTGATCTAACTTACCGTAGGACCATCAAGGGGAGCTTGAGGAATTAATTTGCAGTCCCCTGAGCCACCAAAAGACCTGCCATGGTACACACATTACAACCTACCCCATTGATCGATCCTTCCTTCAAAAAGTGGAGCCAATCTGTGTGGACAACGATCATCAAACACCTTCCATGCATTCTCGTTCTTATCCCACCACACCACAACATCAAGACCCAACACCTTCTTCCCACAGGGAACCCTCTCGTCCAAATCACACACATGCATGATTGGGATACCAGTGAGAAAACCAGTCAAATTTCTCATCTTGATCAAGGCTTTTGCTTTCGGTTTCTTCTGCTAGTGTGGTCGCTGGTTGGGTTGAATCAGATGGAGAAATGGCACTGAACTTGGTGAATTTGGATTTTTGAAATCGGGTTAAGTTGAGTAAGGGAGATTTGGATATTTTCTCATAAAATGAAAAACTGGAAATGGGGTTGGACATTTGGGCTGTGATAAGTTAAGGTAGTGCAACAGTCAAGAGAGTTGTTAGAGCTTCCATGGTGGATATTTATTTTGGGAATTGCATTATTGAATACAAATACAAGCATGAGAGCATATTGACAAGACCTTTAGATTTATAAAGGTAAAATCTAATACACATTTTCTTACTCTACGAACTTCAACATTCAAACGCAGATAACATCTAATAATGCTTAAAAATATATCTAGGGTAGTTTAATCAATTATCAACCACCTAACCTAGCGAATTTCTAATGCCTAAAAATAAATCTCTTATTGAGTTGTAAACTTGTCATGTATAGCAAGAAAATCGAGTAGTCATTCTTATGATATGTGAATTGATGGGTGGGTGTTGCAGTTCCGAAATTGCTTCTACATTAATAGTATAATGGTTGGTATATTGTATTTATCTTTTGCTTTGTTAAATCAACTTTTTACATAAATAGAATGCTTGAGTTACAAGAAACATTGGTTGTCGTACACATATTGCTAATTTGGTTCATATACATAAACTCAATAGTCAATAGTTCTCGGTAATTTGAAACCACTTGCAAGTATCGTCCATGTTTTGAAATTTGAATGTTCACTACATAATAGTGGAGGAGCACGAATCTTAGAACCTACATGAACTCTTAAACCAAATTAATAGGATGATGCCGTTAGGGATGGCAATCGAACCCAAACTTGGGTAAACCCAAACTCGTTCACCCGGTTGTATACTCGATATGTGTAAATACTTGATACATCCATTTTTTATACATATAGGTATTTTATTCCATATACATTGTAGTTATTTGATACATTCTGATTGTGATAATACTAAATGTAACTAATAATTAGTAGTTGGCCCTTTAGATTACCCGATGAGTTTTGGGTCGGGTATACCCAACGGGTAATTTTTGGATTAATGGGCTTACCTGGGTATACCCGATACCCGATGGGTATTTACCCGCTAAAAACCCAACATGTTTTGAGACGAATTACCTAAACCCGTCCCATTGTGATCCCTAGATGCCGCCTCTTTTGAATCCACCCCAACATATTCACTATTATAAATCAAATATATAAAAAACACATTTTAAGTAATTAAAAAAACAAATAACCAAAAAAACGATTACATATTAAATTAAAATACTCATCGAGCCGAATCGGGGATGTTCTAATTTGACAGACTAGTAATGTGTTCCATAAGATCTTTTCAACTCTAAAGTGTGTCTTAATCCCGTAACTCAAAAACGATATCACCGGCAACGACTCCATTAGTCTTAGTCGGAGGGTCCATTATCCTTTATTGCATTCCCCATTTAGATCTCAAAACACCATACACTCACTCAACATCTTTTCTTGCTGACCTTCTTAAACTTTTTTTCTTTGTATTCAGTTGGCCATATAAATGTTTTCACAAAAACAAACCAATCCAATAAATCCCAAAGATACCAGCTCGTTTGTATCGTCACACATTAACATAAATGAATACCTTGGAGCGGTTACATGCGTTCACTATTCAATAATAGGGATGATTGAGAATATTGATGTCTGGAAACAACAAAGTACACATGCCAAAACCATTAATCATTGTCACCGCTTCGAGCATCATCGTAGGGTATTTGTGACTACCTCTCATAAATTGGCCTCTCAAACATGTCGAACATGTTCTCCAATACCTTAACAATTTCTAAGAATAACATCGTACATTGGGTTTTCGACGAAGTAACAACTCATTAGAGCTTGATAAGCCACTCCCCAATCATGTCGCACGCATGATCTATTTGATCTTGTCGTTTCTTCAAGTCACTTCATGTTCAACTGTTGCGGTGGCTACTTTAGCAAGAAACTTAAGACTAGAATCGATGAGTTGGGTAGAAAAAAAGTCATTGTGTCCATTTGAATTAAAGAAAATAAATATTAGTGTTTTGTTATAGTTTGGTTTGTGTAAAATGAAAGGAAAAGGAATATATATATAATGTGAATTTTTTTAAACATTAATGATCAAATGAGCGCTGAACCGCTAGCATAGACCAACCATCTTGAACGGGATCGTGAACCAGGGATTGAACCGGCCAGGGTAACACACGCCACTTATGATGGTGTTCCGTGGAGACCTGCATGAACTTAGGCTTTGACAATGGCGGACACGGGACATTTGCTTCAACAAGAAAAAGAGCATGCCTAAACCAAAAGCCAAAAATCTAAAAATGTTGCTTCACACAAGGAGGAAACCAAACCCAAAGAACCTTCTCTACAAGATGATAATGAGATAGTTGCTTGGATATATGACCTCGAGTCCAAAATATTTATCATTGACATATGAACAAGTCAAGAATGTACCGCAATAATGTCACTGAAAGTCATGAGATTCAGATCTAAAACAAGATCCAAAGCAGGATACTTGAACTTGGTAAAGAAAATGTTCAAGAAAATGTAGAAGGAAATCATCTAACTTTTAGGCTATGAAAGAAACTGATTCTAGAGTATGTTGTTGTCTTGCATGTCAAGCATGTGATTGTTAATGATCCGATGAGTATGATGAAGACACAAAACTATTCAACACCACAAGAGCCTTATCTGGAACCAATGCCTGCACTACAGTTAATATATATATATATATATATATATATATGTGTGTGTGTGTGTGTGTGTGTGTGAAGGATCTAAAACAAAACAATCTTAACCTATAAAGTGTATAAAACTGGGTCAAACGAACTCTGATTAACCTAATTTCAACGGCGTTGGAATCGGCTCGTCAATTCCTATTCAAATATATATAGTGTTTATCTTTTAGGGTTTATAGTTTAACTTTCAGTGTTTATCCTTGGATTCTAACTTTAGGGTTTACCTTTAGGGTTTAGTTTTAGGGTTTAGAGTTAGTACTTAGGGTTTGGCTTTATGGTGTTGAATTTAGCTTAGGTTTTAGCCTTTAGGTTTTTGGGTTTAGCTTTTAGGGTTTATAGATTAGATTTTAAGGTTTAGAATTAGGAATTAGTTTTAGGGTTTAGCTTTAAAGGGTTAGGGTTTTTGTTTAGGCTTCGAGGAGCCGGTTCCAACGTCTTTGGAATGAGCTCAATCGAAGTTCGGTTCATTTGTTTGCCTACACTTCCTATGTTACATTTTGTACTAGATCCTTACCCAATGTGTGTATATGTACATGTATATGTATGTATGTATGTGTGTGTATGTATGTATGTATGTATGTACACACTATCAGAGGCTAATCACATTATCGTTGGGTAAGTGGAACTCAAGAACCCACTAAATGATAGAGAAACAAACTTGCTGAGTGACTACATTAAGAATATGGTCTACTTTAAGAGTTTAGTCCAACCAATTTAAAGAAACTAAGTTCAGGTAGCATAGCCTAGGGGAGAATCTAAGGTTTTAATATTGAAGTTTGTGTTTCAGTGCATATGAAGAGTTCATCACCGAAGACCATTTAGTGTTGAAGAACATTTTGATACGAATGATCAATGTGTTGTGTTAATATCGTGTAGTTCTCCGACCATCTTTTCCTTCTGTCTTTTTATGTAACAAATTACCTTTTTTTGTATTTTGTGTTTTAGCATGTTCTTAGGATCTTGTCCTTTTGTCTTTGTTATGTTCTTTGGTGTTGGTGCATATGGTAGCGTTGGTAGTGGGAAATCATCATGGGGTGATGACATGTTTGAGGGAGTTTGTATTTGTGGGAGGATGACTAATGGTATAGCCATACAAAGTTTGTGTTCGGTAGCGTGATTACGACTATATGTGGGGTCGTTTCACTTGTTGGTGCAGCTCAGGTGGTGCGGTGGTGAGAATGTGTGGTGGAAGTGTAGGAGATTGGAGGGATTTCATCGGGTTTCGAATCGATTGGAGCTCTTTGAAGATTGTTTGAAATTGGGACTCGAGTCTCGCAAAGGATTCATTCACCCATTTATGAAACTCGGTCTCGAATGGGACTTTAATGACCATGGCGCACGGTGGATCACGGCTACTCTAATATTATTGATGTGGTACCAATGGTAAAGCACCAAAGGCCAAGAAGTTAGATAGAAGCCACAGAGAAATTTAGAGAGGGATTTAGACTATTTTTCATAAGTTTCCTTCATACCTTAAAAAAACCTACGGCCCTTAATAGGCTTACAAAAACCTACAAACTTAGAAAGGAAATGGAAATATGACAACTAATAAACTACCCACTAAGAAGGAAGATACAAGACATGCTAGTACATGGGAAACAAAGAAATGTGCATGGAGATCATGTGGAAGCTGGCACACATCATACTTTAAGAAATTAGTAACTACTAATCCAAGCATAACCCCAATGCCTAATATATATATATATATATATATGAGTTGCATAAAAATTTGAATAATAATTTGTAAAATCAATGCGCAAGTATAACTAAAATTATATTCCTAAATTACTTATACACTAATTAGGGGCACTGGACTAGTCTTTTCGAAATTACTGGAAATTAAAAAAAATATTGAAACTAATTCCAATTCGAATTCAAACGGATTCGAATATTGGAATTCAGGTTGATTTGGATGACCGAACGAAATATAATGGGTTAAGTTATAGCAGAAAGGAGCTTAAAAATAAGAAGGTAAGAAGTCACCATAGAGTGACAAATGTCCAAAGAGAAATCAAGTAGAAAAAGTAATTTTGTCCCAGTAAATATATAATATATATATATATATATGTGTGTGTGTGTGTGTGTATAGATGATCAGGAGAAAACGATTGGAAATATGAAAACGTTGAGAACGGATCCTGGTCAAACACGTGGCAAAAGACGTTAAATGATATGAAAGGGCACGATTATCATTGTCCACGTTCCCCTCAATAAATGGCGTTATAGTTCCATTTCAAACAAAATTTAAAAAATTACGTATTAGCAGTTACCTCATCTCCAAGATTTCTAGATCTATGGCGTCTAACGTGGATTCCATTCTACAAATTAATATTTGATGGTGTTTTCATATGTGTTCCAGCAAATCATGCAACAGATATGGCGTTTTGTTCTTTTAAAAGGCGTTTTTTTTCAAAGTAATATTGAAAATAGCGTTTATGTTTCAATGGCGTTCTTTCTATATTCAATATTTGGGGTTTTCATTATTAATGTTAGTTGTCATTTGGGATCTAATATATGCTTATCGTTTACGATCAATGGCGTTTTACACCTGGTTACATATATCTGATTAGTTGTGAATATTGGCGTTAATTTGTAAATGTGACATTTGTGTCTTTCAATCATCGTACAACTCTGAACAATGTCATAATGAATGAAACCTTGTGTTTTATTTTCAAGAATTGTATAAATTTATGTCATTCGTGTATTTTCAATCTTTGTTCAATTTCGATCTTTCAAACTTTTTTTGGAAGTGAAATCGTAAACCGTCACGCAAACGTAATCAGTTTAAATGCGAAATACACTCCGAGACAAGGACATAAGCTAAACATACCCTAAATACCCTTCACATAACTTAGAAATAAGTTTTGGAGGGTTCTGTATGGCAAAAACACGCTTATGCAACTCTAGGGACTATTTGCGACAACTGCGAAAGTGTGCCGACTCCCGTTTCCCGTATTTTTAAATACGAACCTTGTATTTTATTGATAAGAATGCAAAAATATCAATCATTGCAGTTTCGGTCGTTTTCGTGTTCGTTATAGCGTTCGTCGTAATTAAGTGAAAACGCTACCGTACAACCGAACGAACCGACATCCATGACATTTTTGGACATAATTCATGTCACATATGCCTTAACACAATTATAAAGCCTAAAAATTAGGTTAAAAGTGACAAAACGCGACGAAACAAGTCCAGAGGCCAAATCTGCCATTTCGAAACTACTGCCCCTGCTAGGGCCTTACGCACCGTAAGACCTAAGTCCATACGGTCCGTATGGGGTCCCCAGCTCAGCAGCTTCTTGGTTGCAACTTGGCAGCTTCACAACTCGTTCCTTGGCCACCAAGCTCGCGATTTTAGTCACTTATCACCTGCTTTGGACACCTGGGAGGACACTAATCAATACCATAACACCTGGATGGGCACTTGTCATGATTTGGTGACCGCTTCAACACTGTAAATAGGTGATCAAGTTGCTCATTTCAACTTACACCTTCATTCATTCTTTCTCTCTTCTATTGGAGTTTGCATCTGCTTATAAAGGCCTCCTACTGAAGTTCTAATCATTCCTAGAACACAAGTAAGTGTTCTGTCCTTAGTCTTGTTCATTATTTTGGCTATTTTGAGCCAAAAGTCAAATAGTTTGACTTTCTGTTTGACTTTGGGTTCTGACCATAACTGGTCAAGTCAAAGTTCAATTGAACTTTGCAACGTGATCGTAATCACGAATGTTATAATCCATAGCGATTGCACCTTCTGATTACCACGCTTACTAGTCAAAGTGACGAGTCAAAGTTTCGGTCAAAGATGCGCATAATGAGCATTTTACGACGAAACTATTTTTGGGTCTCAAAACTCCAAGTTTTGAAACCAAATCATTTTTATAACTTAGTTAGACATGTTTTGAGATGTCTAACTCGTCACTTCTAGTTTAGTGCTTATTTAGGGTCGTAACTCGTCACATCTGATTTTACGCGACATTGGTTTACACATGACGTTGGTTTCTACAAGATATCACATTGGTTTAAAACATGGCATTTCATTGGTTGGTTTATGGTGAGTGATTTAAATAACGAGACGTGTGTAATATGATAAAATCATGGTGGATACGTAGTTATAAGTGCTTTTATTATATTACATATTGTAGCATTATCTAAACCACTTCAAACAAAATACAAGACATGACATAATTTATACAAGACATGACATTATACAAGACATAACATATTTTGGTTATTAAGTTAACCTTGCATCATTTCTTTTAAATCATTTGATTTTCACATGATTTCACAAAAGAAACATTTTAAAAAGGTTCATGGCTACTTTTGTATTAGTTAAACATTTCTTTTAAACATTCAAAGCCATGAATCATCATCACATTACTCACAGGCATTTTTATGCTGACATTTTATTTTCATATATGTTTAAGGAGCGAATGTATGATTTTGAGCTTGTTACTTATAGGGCGGACTTGGGCCTTAGTGACTTAAAATCATGAAAGATAATTTAATTTATGTTATGTTTTCTGTTTAAATCCAAGACAATGTAAACAATCAAATTCAATATACAAACTTTAACTACCATGGTTGTGAAACAATAGTTCTGTTTACATGACTCCCCGACATTTCCGCCGCGTTTGTTGTTGTACGCGGTCGGGGTGTGACAGAAAGATTGGTAGCAGAGCTCATGGTTATAGGGAATTAGGTTATTAGTAATGCTTTGACCTAGACTATAACCTTCCTAGGACCCTAACACAATTTATCTTGTGTTTAGATCTTAAAACAATACCATCATATATGCTTAGGTGATTATAAAAAAACAAAGAATAATTCATTCTTAAAAGCCTAAAAACAAATCATCGGTCTTTAAGCCTTTTAAATTTTCAAAATATCTTCAAAATTTGGATTTTAATAATGTAAACACATGCAATCTGGAAGGGTGAATTCCTGTACCCCGAGTTTTCTGTCTAAGGCTAGAGTGGTCGTACAAATCCACATTATCAGACTAGTCATTCTTACCTGGGAACTCTTGGGGTGTGTCCACTTATAAGTAAACAAACAATGACCACGATCCTCATGAATCCATCAATATTTTAACACCTCATTTTGATTATCCAACATTCATCTCACTCATTTTCTCTCATGTTTCTTCTCTCTTTTAGAATGCCTCCTCGTTGAAACGCGAATCCGGACACCGAAATGGCAGCCATGATAGCTTAGAAGATTGCTGCTGTGCTACCCAATCTTATAACTCAAATAAACCAAAACAACAATAACAACAATAATGCACCTGCTCTGTGCAATTATAAACAGTTTAATTTGGCTAAACTACTCAAGTTTATTGGTTCTGAGGGAGCAACTGGGCTCCTACAGTGGTTAGAGAGTCTTGAAAGTACATTTCGCCATGTCCAGTGTCCGAATAAGCGCAAAGTCGAGTTTGCTTCGAGTGTGTTTCAAAAGAGTGCACTCATGTGGTGGAACAGAGTGGTGAGAGATCGGGGTGCAGATGTTGCCATGGGTCAGACGTGGGAGGAACTCAGAGCTCTTATGATGAAGGAGTTTTTCCCGCGTCATGAACAAAGGGCGCTTGAAAGTGAGTTCAATGACCTGAAACAGGACAGTGGAGAACACCGTGTCTATGCTGACCCGTATGAGGAATTAAGTCTGCTTTGTCCAACAATGGTCACGCCTTTGGATAAGGTGATTGAAAAGTACATCGACGGTTTGCCAGATCCTGTTCAGGATATCGTCACTGGCAGTAACCCTACTACCGTCCGACAAGCCATTGAACTAGCAGCTACCTTGACTGACTCACAAGTCAAGAAAGCTAAACTCCACCGGAAGGGTGACAAAAAGTCATCTGTTAAGACTGAGAAACGGAAGGGGAACAAGGCTGAAACCTCCAAGAAGTCTAGGAAGCGTAAGGCTTCCAAGAGCTTCGTTGTTATTGCACAGCCCAACCAAGCTGCTCCTAACCAGCCTGCACAACCTCTTACTAAGAGATAATATGCCGGTACTGCACCTTTGTGCAACAAGTGCAATTGTCATCACCAACCCCATCTACAGTGCCGCCATTGTACTAACTGTGGACAATCTGGTCATCTAGCAAACGCTTGTCGTTCTGCTCCTGCCCCGAATCATGAGGTTCAAAACCCCGTTCAACAGCCAATCATGGACGACCTTATTATCCACCTGGGTTTTGCTATAACTGTGGTGATCTTACTCACTACAGGAATAACTGTCTGAAGTTGGCAAATGCAAACCCGACTCGTGAACAAGCATTCAATATTAATGCAAACGAGGCGCGTGCAGACAACGAAGTGGTGAACAGTACGTTCTTCGTTAACGACCATCCTGCTTCTATTCTGTTTGATTCGGGTGCCGATAGAAGTTTCGTATCCCTAGCTTTTGAACCTTTGCTTTCAATGCCTAGGACCAAACTAGGAAAGCCCTTGACAGTAGAGGTAGCTAGTGGCGAACCTCTTGTACTCAATTCTGTCATTCGTAGTTGCCAATTGAACCCTAATAACCATTTTTTCCCATTGACCTCACAACAATGCAACTCGGGAGCTTTGACGTCATAGTAGCAATGGACTGATTAACTAAACAACATGCTGAGGTGATCTGTTTTGAAAAGGTCGTTCGTATACCTCTTTCGTCTGGTGAAATCTTAGAGGTTCACAGAGAAAACCCGTCAGTAGCCTTAAACTCATGACTTGTACCCAAGCCTAAAAATACCTACGAAAGAATTATGTGGCCATCTTGATACATATCATAGAGGAGAAAGGCAAGGGCAAAGCTATTCAGGACATCCCCGTTGTTCAGGATTATCCTGAGGTGTTTCCTAAAGAGCAACCTAGTCTATCCCGTGCACGTCAACTTGAGTTTCGTATAGACCTTGTACCTGGTGCCAACCCTCTAGCCAAATCCCCATACCGTCTTGCACCGTCTGAGATGCAAGAGTTATCAAAACAGCTTCAAGAGCTTTCAGACAAAGGATTTATTCATCCAAGCTTTTCACCTTGGGATGCTCCTGTCCTATTCATGTAAAAGAAGGATGGATCCTTTCGAATGTGTATCGATTACCATGAGCTCAACAAACTCACATTCAAAAATCGATATCCCCTACCTCGCATTGACGATCTCTTTGATCAGCTAGAAGGAGCTACCTGCTTTTCAAAGATTGATCTGCGTTCTGGGTATCATCAACTTCATGTACTCGAAGAAGATATTCCCAAGACTGCTTTCTGCACACGATACGGCCACTACGAGTTCATTGTTATGCCCTTTGGCTTAACAAATGCTCCTGCCGTCTTCATGGACTTAATGAATAGGGTTTGTATACCTTATTTAGACAAGTTCATCATTGTATTCATCAATGACATCTTGATTTATTCAAAGTCTCGAGCCGATCACAAACAACATCTCCGTTTAACAATGGAACTCCTAAAGAAAGAACAACTTTACGCCAAATTCTCCAACTGTGAATTTTGGCTAAAGGAAGTTCAATTCTGGAGACACATTGTCAGCGAACAAGGTATACATGTAGATCCCGCCAAAATCAGTGTGATTAGGGATTGGAGTACACCTACTACTCTTACCGAAGTTTGTTCATTTCTTGCTCTTGCCGGCTATTACCACCGCTTTATCACAAACTTCTCCAAGATTGTGGTTCCCGTCACCGCTTTGACTCAAAAGAATAAAACTTTTGAGTGGGGACCTAAACAAGAAGAAGCTTTTTAGACCATGAAACAAAAGCTCTGTGATACTCCTATTCTATCCTAACCTAAGGGCAATGACGACTTTATCGTGTATTGTGACGCATCAAACTTAGGCCTTGGCTGTGTTCTCATGCAAAGAGACAAAGTCATAGCCTATTCATCAAGAGATGAGAAGAATGCAATAATATAAATCGTTGCGCGATTTCGGTCGTTTACGTGTTCGTTATAGCGTTCGTCGTAATTAAGCAAAAAACACAACCTTACAACCGAACAAACCGACATCCATGACATTTTTGAACATAATTCAAGTCACATATGCCTTAACACCTTTATAAAGCCTAAAAATTAGGTTAAAAGTGACAAAACACGACGAAACAAATCCATGGGCCAAACATGCCATTTTTAAAACTTCGGTCCCTGCTAGGGCCTTACGGACCGTAAGACCTAAGTCCATACGGTTCGTATAGGGTCCCCCAGCTCAGCAGCTTCTTGGTTTCTACTTGGCAGCTTCACAACTCGTTCCTTGGCCACCAAGCTCGCGATTTTTGCCACTTATCACCTGCTTTGGGCACCCGGGAGGACACTAATAAATACCATAACACTTGGATGGGCACTTGTCATGATTTGGTGACATCTTGATCACTATAAATAGGTGATCAAGTTGCTCATTTCAACTTGCAACTTCATTCTTTCTTTCTCTCTTCTATTGGAGCTTGCTTCTGCTTATAGAGGCCTCCTACTGAAGTTCTAATCATTCCTAGAACACAAGGTAAGTGTTCTTTCCTTAGTCTTGTTCATTATTTTGGCTATTTGAGCCAAAAGTCAAACAGTTTAACTTTCTGTTTGACTTTAGATTCTGAACATAATTGCATAGGGAATAACCTACTGAGGTTATACCTTATGGTCACGTCGTTTGGTTAGTGTTATGATAAATAGTTCTTATGTTTTTCTAAAATGACCAAAATGCCCTTTTGCGCATAAATTCATTTTAAGCATATGTAATCAAATTTTTGATATACAAACCGATGTTATAACATTTTCAAATATGTTTGGGTATTTAAGACTTATCATAGGACACGTTTGACCATCCGAACACGTGTTTACGAAAATGACGCGTTAAAGTAGCGTAAACTACCTTAACGAGTTATAACGGGTCAAAAGCACTTAGGATCCTTTCCAAATCAGAATGTTAAGTTTAGTAAACCATATCATAAGAGTTCCAACACTCGTTTGGTTTATAAAACTCCATTCTATCCAATCCTCCGATTTAAGTCCCGAATTATTAACATAGTTATCCGATATTAAGAGCCACTTGAATCCTTGATCCTCCAAGCTTTGTTTGATCTTTATACAAGACTTATACGTAATTCCAAGTGAGTACATAGTCTCCTCTTTTTCATTTTCAAATGTTTTGGGGTTATTCATATGCGCCTATCACTACTTTCTTGTTTTGATGACATTATACATGTTTTGCTTATCTAGTACATATAATACATGGTTTTCAAAGACATTTTGCTTCGTATGTTGACCTAGCATACCTAGTACATGGTTTTCAAAGACATTTTTGCTTCGTATGTTGACCTAGCATACCTAGCACATAGTTTCAAAACCTTTTCACGACATGTTTACATTATCCTAGACATTTTGGTGCGTTGAACTCGACAATGATACATTCATTAACATCGATCACGCCGACCATAGTATGTAATGGTACCTTAGGATTGACAATCCCATTCCCGCTTCCTAGGTTTGTTTGTAAGTGACCTTAGGGAATGACAGATGAATGTATTCGCCAACAATCCATATCTATATGTTTACACAATGAAAGCAATGATTTTATAAAACAAAACCTTTTATTAAACAAAAATTTTGTTCATTCAAAAACATTGTTTTATACATGACATTTTGGTTATACAAGACATCTGATTATATACGACATTGGTTTACACATGACGTTGGTTCCTACAAGATATCACATTGGTTTAAAACATGACATTTCATTGGTTGGTTTATGGTGAGTGATTTAAATAACGAGACGTGTGTAATGTGATAAAAGCATAGTGGATACGCCATTGGTACTTCCTATATATAAGTGCTTTTATTATATTACATATCGTAGCATTATCTAAACCACTTCAAACAAAATACAAGACACGACATAATTTATACAAGACATGACATTTTATACAAGACATAACATATTTTGGTTATTAAGTTAACCTTGCATCGTTTCTTTTAAATCATTTGATTTTCACATAATTTCATAAAAGAAACATTTTATAAAGGTTCATGGCTACTTTTATATTAGTTAAACATTTCTTTTAAACATTCAAAGCCATGAATCGTGATCACAAAACCTATGTTACTCACTGGCATTTTTATGCTGACGTTTTATTTTCACATATGTTTCAGGAGCGAAAGTATGATTTTAAGCTTACTACACATAGGACGGACTTAGGTCTTGGTGACTTAAAATCATGAAAGACAGTTTAATTTATGTTATGTTTTCCGTTTAAATCCAAGACAATGTAAACAATTAAATTCAGTAATACAAAACTTTAAGTACCATGGTTGTGAAACAATAGTTTTGTTTACGTGATTCCCCGACGTTTCCGCCGCGGTTTGTTGTTTTACGCGGTCGGGGTATGACAGTAAACACCAGTTCTTACTTACTATTTGTTGATTATTCAACTTATGGCGTTTTCATTAATATGTTTTAGGAAGACAGTAATATCGGTTCTTCATATTGCTTATTATTCAACTGATCGCATTTTCATTATGGTGTATTCATTAGGGCATTTTCATTCAGGTGTATTCATTAGGGCGTTTTCATTAATATGTTTTATTAAGAAAGTACCATCAGTTATTCCTATTGTTTATTATTCAATTAATGGCGTTTTCATTGATAATGTTTTAAGGAGACATTTTTTATGTTAAATATTTCGCCAGTGGCGTCTTTTTAATTTGTTCTCACTGTGTTTTCTTAGACGAGGGTGTTTCTTCAAATGAAAGGTTTTGCCCGGAAGATGGTTTTCCATTGATCATTCCAGACATTAGGAACCCAAGACTCTATTTGGTCATGATGTTTTCAAGCGTGTAGTCTTCCTACTTCCTGTTGTCACATACAACAGTCACTAACTTTGTGTCTTCATCAAAACGCCAAGATTGGATGACTGGGTCGACATTTGGATTTGGGTTGTTCGATCCAAAATTTCTGGTTAATCTTCGATAACCGTCTGTGTTTTCTCACAGAGGTTATCAAGAGCAATGCCAAATGCTAGGATCCCCCTTTGAACTTCTTCGTCCAAGTTCAGTATGGCTTTGGCTGTTTTCACAAACACTTTTCTTCTGTTGTCAAAGAGGATTACGAATCTATTGATTGTAGTGTTGAATCTCCATGAAATGATGTTTGCCATTTGTCCTTTTTCAGAGTTCTTTTTTTTGGTATTGGCGTTTTTGTAAGAATGGCGTTTTGGTTAAAGATGGCGTTCTTTAAGTATGATCAATGGAAGGGATGGTAACGTCATTTATATAATGATGTGTTTGACATGCAATTTAGGCGGGAGTTTTTATAATAAATGTTAGTAATAAAGTTTCAGTTACTGACGTGTCGAGTGTGGTCATATTTTTAGTTATATTTTAAGCACTTTTTACTCGTGAATCAAGATTTACATTTATAAAACACGATACAATACTATCACTCTACACACGTTAGGGCAAGTGCACCCATCGTAGACGTAGTATATCAATGGTAAGATACCGAGGCCGTCCAATGACACAAGATAAAATAAAGGTAAAAGTAAAAATGTAAATAAAAAAGAAAAACAAATAGACAAGAAAGAATCACTTGGTTCCAACTCCTCTTTTATATTTCCTTTGATGATTCCCGCACTTTGGGCTTTTAAGAGATTATCTTTAGTTTATAGTAGTAGGCCCCCTTCAAGGCAACGTTACCCTCAACCTATTGGTCTGAGTTAGTAGGAATAAGTCCCGCAGTGTCGGAATATTGAAAGATAATTAAGTAAGTTATTAATGCAAAATACGGTAGGGCCCCTTCCAGGCAACATTACCCTCGGCCACATTGGTCTGAGTCAGCAGGGATACAGTCCCGCAAGGCCAGATAAAGTATTAATAGTAGTTTATTTATAAGGGGTGTAAGCCATTCTTACTTCTCCTGATTTGATGCTATCTGGCTCAAGGAAAGTCCTAAGAAGCTTGAGCCAAGTCCTCACAGGATCTATACACTGAACAAGACAAGAACTTTACCCAAACACCCTTCTAACCCCCTTCCAGGTAGTTAACGCGCTCTACATAGACCGTAAAGGCACGAATGAATGAATCAACAAGACATGAAGAAATGTTTAACTGAAGTTCACTTTCAATATAAAAAACTGGTTATTAAAGTCATTAATACATACCTAAATAAAAAGTTGCCAAAGGTTGGAAATCAAAAGTAAAACATAAAAGATTCGTCTTCACCAAGTGACGTAAGAGATTTAGCCAAGCATGGCCTTTGTTTGATAAGAACTCTTACTATCAATCTTGGATCCCGAGACTACTACACACTCTAAAAGATGAAAGATGGATGATAGTGGTGGGTGTTGGTGTTGTAGTGGTAGTGGACCAATGGCAAGTGTGAGAGAAGTGGTTTGTTAAGGGATGCCTTTGGTGGCCATGGCCCCGTGCCCGCCTGGCACGGCTCCGTGGTAGACTTTTTCCCTCCCTTCAGTAATTGCAGGTGTCGGTTCCGTATACCAACACGCCCCGTGGTGACAGAGCACGGCCCCGTGATCAGTGTACTTGTTGTACTATCAAGATTCTGCGAATATTAGAGTTGACCACGGCCTGTGTTGGGTAGGACCCATGCCTAGTGGGAATGACCCCGTGTCAATGCTTCTATCTTCTATATTTTTGTTGCTTTGGATGTGTATTGGGGCTTGGCAAGTTGCATAAATCCTTTTTCATTGCATTTATGTTGGTTTTTGCTGTTAATTTGTTCCTTTTGTTCATTTAAGCTCTTTTGATCATGTAATTTAAAAGTAAACAAAGAAACATGTTTTTTCCAACATAGTACCGAAAAAGGGTTGATTCTATGCCTTGTTTGATGTAATTTATATGTTGTATTTTGCGCATATCAAATACCCCCACACTTGAATCTTTGATTGTCCTCAAGCAAAACTCTATGATGTGGCTTACACACCCAAATGAAATTGGTAGAAGAAAAGGTTTGGGCTTATCTTTAGAGTATCGGGATTTCAAGTTCTAAATTTAATTTGTTTTTATTTTATTTACAATCTTATTTGTCATGATTTATTTGAAACACTTTTTAAGAAAATTGTTTATTTTGGGCATAATATGCCTTTATAAAATTCTATTTAGTTTATACATTTTTACACACCTCACAAGTGGTCACTCAACTCTCGGCCGAAGATATTTAAGTGAAATCGTTCGGACCCGATTGTGAAGCTTACTCCTACCATAGGCATGACAAACAATCAAACCTCCTCCTTTTTGACGTTTTAATCCTTGTAAATATCAAGAGGGCTTTAAAGGGGTAGGTTTTGGCTTGGGTAGGTGTTTTTGGTAAAAATTGGTGAAAAATGTAAAAAACCGTCGGTTCTTTGAATTCTTTTGTAGCTTAGAAAAAACTTTAATTAATGTGCTTTTTTTAAATAAAGTTGAAACTAAGCCATAATTTTGTAATTTTTGTTACTGCACTTTCTACGAAAATAAAGGGTGTGAAAATAAAAGGGTTTTGTGGATGTGAGTAGTTATTTTTTCAAAAGTTTATATTTTTTCGGGTTTAGAAGTGGAAAGGTTTAGGCTCAAAGGGGTTTACTAGGGGGATGATTTTGGTAGGGATGAATAGGAAAAATAATGGTTTAAAATGAAAAATGGGTTATAGTCCTAATGTCTTCATCAGTTACTTACTCGGATTTGTGTCGTAAAGGATTTGGAACGTATCGCTTTGTCAAGTTCTAGATTTGTAAGAACCAAACGGGCTATTCACACAAGAAACGAAAAATTGAGCAATTAGTATAGATATGTATTTGTATGCTCGGTAAAGACTCAAAACTCACTTTTTGTAGGAAAAGGGTATAATGTAAAAGTGTATATATAATCAAATTTACAAAAATTTGTTATGCATGTTTTTGTAATTTTCTTAATAGGTTCTTTTTATCATGACGCTATCAGTAGTAAATTAGCAAAAACATAATTTTTAGAACTTATTTTTCCCAAACTAAACCAAGATATGTAATAAAAAATGAATATTTTTTAAGCATTTGGGGTGATTAGTGGTTTTCCAAGGAAAGTTTTGTGTAAGGCTTGTTTTTAGGACCAAAGATTCAAGGTTTTAACATCCCCCCCCCCCCCCCACACACACACTTAAATTACAAATTGTCCTTAATGTGTCCCAAAAAGGATTTGTTTTGATTAAATGTGTAAAAAAAGGGGTTAAAACAACATAAATATAAAGTTACTAGTCACTGGGCACGGGGTCGTGCTAGGTGGGCACGGCCCCGTGGCCAAAGTTCCAGTAACGAATTCAAAACAAAAACTTACATTAGGAAGCACACGGGGGCATGCCAGGTGGGCAAGCCCATGTCTCCTTGTCTGTAGAAAATTTTTGCATCAGACTTGTGGGTACGGGGACGTGCCTGTTGGGCATGGCCCGTGCTGCAGACCCTAAATTGAAGTTTTTGAAGCGGGATGTTCTATTTTACGTGCATGGGTTCCCTTTTCATCAGTTTTTCACAATAATCCATCAATACGCTTGTTACCAACACCACCACCATCCATTACAATCTAGAAATGAAAAATACATAATTTAAAGTCCTAATCTACGTTAGCTTCCTAAAGAAAAGAAATCAAATCCTGAAAAGCTCTCTCTAGGATAGACAAAATCATAACAAAAACCAGAGGTGGTTTCTAGATGTTAAAGGGCTTTTGAGCTTTACCGGGAGGATATCCCTCTCAAATGCCGTTGAGCATCTCCTCGATCTCCCTAGGGAGAAAGAAGGGAAGCTCATCATCCACAATCTCTTGTGGGAGAGGGTTGATGGTTACTGGAACCTCATGGAGTTCGTCTAGAGGCGGTTCCAGCATAATTTCATTCCACCCGGTAGGGATGATGACTTCTTGTGCTAGGTTTCAATCTTCTTACAAAAAGATTGGTTCCATGGGAGGCATAGCAAGAATATTCAACCTTTGGTGCAAAAGGTTGATTTCTTGGAAGCTAGTCTCAAGACCCATCATCAACTAGTTGATCCGGTCAATGAGGATCTCTTCCACGGATGCCATCTCTTCCATGGCCTCCCTAAGCGCACTCACGTACCGGACAAGAGTGGCTTTGATGGAGTCTTCTGCCTCTCCTGTTGTTCCTAGAGTTGGTTGATGAAGTTCCGCTGTTCATACTCGACATTCTAAGAAAAACAAGGGAGTCATTATTATCCAGAACATCACCATGGCCCCATGCCCGCTAGGCACGGCCCCGTGCCTCCTCTTCTGTTATGAATTTGAACCCAAAATTCTTTGTTTTAAGTTATATATCTCTTGGTTTATGAAAGTTTTGAACTTAAATACCTTGAAACATTGTTGTAAAACATTTATTTTAAGAGAGTTTTGGGTTAAAATCATAACTTTCCTTGATGAAGCTTGAAGTTTTTGAAGCTTCAAGCTTTCATGGAGGTTTGAATATTTGGAGAAGAAGGGAAAGATATAAAAGTGGTAAAGACAAGAAGGCTTGATGAAACCTTTTTAAGAATATACCTTTTGGGGTATATGTGCAAAATCAGGCCAAATCTATGTCTTTGGAATAAGTCCAGGACTTGTTGCCCCATTCTGACTTTATAGAAAGTGACAGCACAGTGGCCACGGCCATGTGGTCTGCAACGGATCAGAGACGTTTTGTCTGTTAGTGGCCACAGGTCATGTTGGCCTAACACGGCCCCGTGGTGTCTTAACAAATGGGCACAGGGCGTGCCATATGGGCACGGCCCGTGTTATTTTTGAGACTTATGAAGTTCTGTCGTTTGTTTAAGGTGTTTTGTTTTATCGGGTCGCTTTTTGCTGGTGGGAGCAACACTAAAGTGTCGAATGTATCTAAGGTGCTTGTGATTTATACGAAAACGCAAGAGGTTATCGGAAAGGATGAATCCTAAACTATACGGTGAGCGAAACCAACCCTTATTTATCTTTTATGTGCTCTTGTTAAAGAAGGTATGAGTCGAATCGCTCTGGTCTATGTATGCACCGGATGTACCCGGTGGGGAGTCCGTCATGGCACAATCAAAGCAGGGACGACTATCGCTTTCTCCTTCACAAGATGTTGAGTTACATATAGTAGCATTGATGTTGTTTAGTTCTGAATGGCCCTCATCAAATCTTCTCCATCGTTAGTGTTCAGTGATGAATACCTCATATAAATCATAAACTTTATTTATTTCAATTGTTGGAGAATCCTCTTTTCTATTTCGCATATGTCGTCTAAGGTTATGCCTTCTTGAAAAGAGGTTTGATGGCATTCATATGGATGATAGTTATCATTTTTACTTTCGCCCATCTTAAGGTGATCACCACAAAACGATGGGACTAAAAGTTAAAGGGGGTTGGAGTTTAGAAAGTAGCATTCTAAATCTTAATGAAGCCTACCACATAACTGACACCATTCACCGTAAGAGTTGCGAAAGTAAAAATAATCACTATCATCCATGTTTTCTTCAGATTCAACCGTTGGGATCAAACGGTCTTGTTTTTACAGCAACTGGTGAGTAGACACGGACCTGTGTTAGTTGGACACAACCCCGTGTCACAACTTCTGTCTGACTCAAAACAATTTCTCCCACCTGCAGTTAAGGGCACGGCCCCGTGCTGAGCCCACACGGTGCGTGCTGCAGCCTACAAAAATGTAAAAAACGAAGAAAAATTCTAAAAATTAAAAAGAAAAGGTAAAGTTTGATTAGGCTGTTAATTTTAAGCTTTCTTAAAATCCGTGTGTCCCTGGCAACGACGCCAAAAAACTTGATGTGGTCGAGTGTGGTTATATTTTTAGTTATATTTTAAGCACTTTTTACTCATGAATCAAGCTTTACATTTATAAAACATGATACAATACTATCACTCTACACACGTTAGGGCAAGTGCACTCATCGTAGACGTAGTATAGTGATGGTAAGATACAGAGGTCACACAAGGACACAAGAGGTTTTAGTACCGGCTAATCGTTAACGTCTAATCTAATCAAATTTTGATAAAAGTTTTGAAAGATAAAATAAAGGTAAAAGTAAAAATGTAAAAAAAAAACAAATATACAAGAAAGAATCGCTTGGTTCCAACTCCTCTTTTTGTTAGTACATAATGTCTATGTCTTAGTCTTGGATCGAGTTTGTTTAGTTTGGGCTAGATTATGTCAAAGTTTAAGGGTATTTACGTAAATACTATACAAGTTCGCCTGGAACAGAATGTGAGAACAAGTTCGACCGAACTTGTACTAGTATAAATAGTGTGCCTTAGTTTGTCATTTGTAACTTTTGCAACTTTGTCACGATAGAGGCGAAGCTCTGCCCGATCAGGATCTTTCATGTATTTGGACTTTATGATCAATAAACAACAATTAAACGAGTAAATCTTACATATTTGGTTAACACGTCATCTAGTTTCCACTTATATGAACGTTAGATATCAAATTAGGTTCCTGTGCTAAACGAGGAACGATCTAACAAGTGGTATCAGAGCCACGGATACCTGATTTGGTGAAATCAATGTAAGATCTACTCTATTTCATCTCATTTATACCATTTTCTTCACTTTTTCATGAAAAACAATGAACCTGCAGATAAAAGTTGCTAAATTTTGAGTATGTCACGTAAAATACACTAAAGATAAACCCATGAGAGTTTCAACATCAAATTCAAACGAATTAATGTTAAAAAGTTGAAAAAACCATGTTTGGAAAACTCACTTTGGTCGAACTTGTAATCAAGTCCGCTCGAACTTGATTAAAAATTCATCTTTTTTAATCAAGTCCACCCGAACTTGATTAAATTTCAAGGTATTTTAGACAAGTCCGCTCGAACTTACCTAATTATCATTCATTTTTTATCAAGTTCGCCCAAACTTGATTAAATTGTGTTGAAAATTGAGTATAAGTTCGCTCAAACTTAATAAATGTCACACCCCGACCCGCAGCGGAAAAGGTGATCGGGGCATGATTGGGTTTTCATCAAAGCTCATGACATTTATTATAACGTTTCATATTTATTATCACAGTTTTAAAGAAGATCATACAATCATATCATACAAGTTCAACATGTCCTATACATTTTTCTAGGCTTCATTATTTTTCTTCTAAGGCACTTTCCTATGTTTTCCATGCTTCATCCTGTTCACCTGTATCATATGTAAAAATGGTTTTTGGATCAACAAAAAGTTGGCGAGTGAACCTTGTTAGAAAACATTTATTATTTATTTCTTATTGTATTTAATATGGAAAGATTGTGCACTAATCATACATGAACAAACATAAATGAAACATACAATAACAAACAAATAGCATACAATAACAAACCAATAGCATACAATAACAAACCACCTTGCATGAATATGTAATATGAATGACAATGTAAATGTTGGCAACCTCTCGTTCACGCTCATAGGTAATGGGAAACGGCTCACGCTCATAGGTAATGGGGAGCAGACGGCCTAAGATGAAATGTATGTGCGATCAAGGCTCAATCAAACGGAGTCGATCGTATGTTGGCAACGCCTGGTTCATGCTCATAGGTAATGGGGAACAGCTCAATGCTCATAGGTAATGGGGAGCGGCGGCCTATGATAATGTATGTACTGAAAATGCTAAATTTAATCTAAACAATAATCACACAAACAGATGATACATGTTGAATATACATTTAATCATGAATATGATGGATGCACAATAGTTTAAAAGTAATAAATAATAAGACACATGATACACCCCAAAAACGTGATTAAAACGGGGAATTTGTAGAGATTCACTCACAGTGGGTGCGTTCGGTTGATGATGTTGAATGCGCACAAGTTTAGAGGATTGATCGACGAGGAAAAACTAACCTAATTAATAACGAAAAAGTAAGGTAAATAAATGGATTTTATTAACAATTTTAATAGGATTATTGGATATATTTTTGTGAGTTTTAGGCTATTTTCTAACTTTAAAAATGTTATTTTTAAGTATTTTTAATTGATTTTTAATTTAAATAACTAAATAAAAATAATAAAAAAATGTTGACTTTTGACCGTTGACCATAAGCGTTGACTGTTTGACTGTGAGTGTTGACTGTTTGACCGGTTCTATTGTGTGTATGTATGCGTAGGGCAGGACTCGAACCCGAGACCTCCCGTACGTGTGCACGCAGCTCTACCAACTGAGCTACGTGTCTAACCCGAAATATTTCTGTTTTTAATTATATTTATATACTATTTAACTTAATCCGAAAATCATTTATTTTTAAAAAAGATTTTAATTACATTGAACCGATGCCGTTAACCAGTCTCGAACCCGGGACGTGCGAGTTAGTGTTGCACACAGTCCACCGCTGGACTGTGTGTCTAACCTGGTTAATTTTCCGGTTTTTATTATACTTAACATCTTACTGAGTTAACCCGGTTCGGTTAAAAAAAGCATTTTTATTTCAAGAGAGTGAGGTTGGGACAGGAATCGAACTCGCGACGTGTATGTATTTGTTTGCACACAGTCCACCGCTGGACTGTGTGTCTAACCCGTTCATAAAACTGATTTTAATTAATCTTATAACATAACTGGACTTCGTCTTCGTCGCTCAAGAACACAGACAATGATAATTCGACTGATTCATGTCTAATTCGATTAACAAACATTATAAGTAGTTGAAAGGTAATGAACGGAGAGAGTTTGGGGATAGGAGGTACCGATCAATGTCTTTCACAGAACTCCAGCAAAGGTCCGTCGGCTCTGTTTGTGAACTTTGGCGGTTAGAATCAATTAACAGTTCTGTTCGATTAGTTATGAAATTGAGGTACTTAAACAAGGATTAACAGAAGTTTGAATGATCATACCGGCTCTCAGCGTGATTCTGGAAATTTCAGAAGTTTTCCGGCGAATGCAGAAATTCCGACAACGTCGTCTGGGATTGATTCTGGATGGTGGATTTGTGTTAGTAACAGTCTAACAACGGATTGAAACAGAAAGAGTCGAGGTATTTACCGTGTGGATGTGAGTCTCGGTTTTCCGGCGAAAGTCCGGTGATGGCAGGATATTTCCGGCGAGTGAAATTGCGTCGAGAAAAGGTGCGATTTTGAGCGAAAAGGCTACCAGAGATATGTGGGTGAATTTATAGGGAAGAATCGAGATGCATGGGGTCTGATTTCAGTCTTGATTCGTCGGTCAATAATTTTTCCGGCGGTTATGACTGATGTCGCGGACTGGACATCGGTTATAACCGATGTAATAGTTATTATACGCGTTAAGTCACAAGAAACCGACAGTGTAGGGCGAAATCGTCGGGATTTCCGACGACTGCGAATTGGGCGCGTCAGTTGCCTGATTTGAAATCGAGATTTTGATATTTGAATTAATTGTTTTGATACATTACTAAAGAACACAAGTGGCGGAGTGGTTTGGTGAATGAGAGTTAAGACTTTGGCTGACCCGGCTGACCCTGGTTCGAATCCCGGCAACCTTGTTTTATTTTTATTTCACTATTTTTAATACATTTTCAAATATAAATTTTATATTCTAATATACTTATTAATTATGTATCGTTTAAAATTAATTTGAGCATTAAATATGCAATGAAATTTTTAACTGGTTGTTCGGTTAATAAACGAAGCGGGTTTGGTTAACCCGGTTTTTACGGATGTTACAGTATCCCCTACTTTTAGAAATTTTGTCCCGAAATTTAAGTAGTGGCATGTTTGACTCAAAAAGGATGGTGTTTTAATTTGACAATTACATACTTAGAAGAGGGTAAGAGTTTAAATTTTGTTTGAGGCGGTAACGTTCCTTGTAAGGGTTGAATACCCTGCTACAGGAATCCCTTTTTGTTGCCTAAAGTGTATGAATACGGAACATGGATACACAGAGTTGATTGACTAAGTATGATTTTATGCATAAGAGTTTGGGTACGTTTGGAAAGATAAGGTTATATCCTAAAACAACACTTTTACTACTAAAACCTACATGGAACTTCTCATAACCGCCTGACAATGCCTCTGATCCTTTGGCAAGAATACTTATATATAGGAAGTACCAGCGGCGTATCCACCATATTCTTGTCAAATTTTCATTGGTTTTATCAGTAAGTTATGATTGGTTCTATGATGTGACTCTAGAACATAAATAACACAACAACCAAGGCCTGAGTCCTAATTCTGATAGTATACCTGTTCGAATGGTGACAATACCTCTCTCGTTTGTTGTGATGGAGATGTTAGTCTGTGTAAAAATGGAACACAATCCAATTTCTTTAAATGATGAGATGATATGAATGCTAAATCAGTGAGTATAACACAAACTTCAACCAAGACAATACTAAATCCTACATGGAACTTCTCATAACCGCCAGATAATGCCTCTGATCCTTTGGCAAGAATACTTATATATAGGAAGTATCAGCGGCGTATCCACCATATTCTTGTCAAATTTTCATTGGCTTTATCCGTAAGTTATGATTAGTTCTATGTGACTCTAAAACATGAACAAACACAATCAACCAAAGCTTGAGTCTTAATTCTGATAGCATACATGTTCGAATGGTGACAGTTCCTCTCTCGTTTTTATGATGGAGAGGTTAGTCTATGTAGAAGTGAGACATAACCCAACTTCTTTAAATGATGAGATTGAAATACGTTGAGATGTATGATGATATGAATGTTAAATCAATGAGTATAAAACAAAACTGAAATAGTAATTCGCATTAAGATTCTTGGATAAATTTCCAATTTATAATTGAGATACGTGAACATTGAGATAACATAAAGAAAAACATAAAAACGAAGCGGTTGGAGTTGAATCTTGATTTTTGGTGAAGGAGACTAGTTGGGTGGTTCGTTTGGGCCGTCATTATCTTCAATAAGATTGGAGTTGATGTTGAAAACTCTTCCTCTTGCTGGTGGCCTAGTGGTTGGGTTTTCTTGATTTGCTTGGTTAACTGGGTTTGATTGAGCTTGAGCGTTTATGATGTTAACCAATCGAGGGCACGTGTTTCTAAAGTGGGTAGGGTCGCCACAATTAAAGCAAGCTCGAACATAAGGTAACATGGGGTATTGGGGTTGTTGATATGTTTGGATCATGTTTTGCGTAGGGGGTGAGATTTGGGTTTGAGGGGTGCGGCAAACCTTGCTCAAATGACCATAGCGTCCACAATTCGCACATAGTCGACAAGTTAAGGTAGATGGATGGTGATAAAAACAGGTGTTACATTGAGGGTGAGGTCCAAAGTAAGGTTTCTTATTTGGGTAAGTTGGGTTGGGTGCTACTTGAGTGATTGGGATAGCTTGGAAGGGTATGGCTTGTGAGGCTGGTTGATTGCGTTGGGTGACAGCGAAAAGTTGCCCATCTCGTTTTCTCTTAGAAATGGGTTGAGAAGGGGATTCGGTTTGGGTGGAGTTTGAGGTTTCAGTCGATGCTTTATCCTTCTTCTTCTCCTCCTTGAAGTCTTTATTCCGTATGCGGTTCTCGGTGAGCTCTGTAGCTAACTCCATTGCTGCTTCCAAAGTTGCAGGTGTGGTACTTATTACAGAGTCTTGAATTTTTGAAGGAAGACCTCGAATGTAGTGCTCGATCAAACGGTAAAGAGGAGTGAACAAGTTGGGAACCATTTGATTTAACTCGAGGAATCTTTTGTTGTACGTGGTGTGGTCGCATTCCTTTTGTTTCAACGAATAGAACTCATCCTCTAATTTCTTGATTTCGCTCCTTGGGCAAAACCGTCTTGTCATGATTTCCTTCAACTCCTCCCAAGTCAAAGTAATAGCATCTTCAACGCTTCGTTTGGCCTTCTCTGTATTCCACCAAGTAAGTGCTATTCCAAGTATACGACCAGTAGCATATCGCACTTTGCGATCATCGAGGCAATCGCAATTTAGAAAAGTGTTTTCCATTTCTTCAAACCAATGGAGGAGAGTGGTGACACCTTCAGTCCCTTCGTATTTTGGAGGGTCGCAGGATTTGAAATGCTTGTAGGTGCATTTGGTGGTAATTGGGGGAGGATTGACAATGTTTTGATCTTCTTGATTGACGGGATTAGCGGTAAGGGCTTGTTGGACTTGAACTACAATGTTGGGTATTACGACAGCCATTTGTTGAGCGATTTGGGCAGCCATACGCTCGCGAGCTTTTCCTGATCTCATTTTCCTACGAGCGAGACCAGAAGACATCTACAAGGAATACATATCAAGAGTATGAGTTGGATGTTTTTGGGATCATGTGTCGTATTTAGGAATGAACATTCATAAAATAAATATAACATAATAAATCTACTACATCCATAGGATGTCTTGGGCTTTGCTCGTAATTGGGCCTTGCATGCCGCCATACTTCACCTTCGTAATCATGTGGGCCCCCATGACTACCGGGTTTTTCATATGGTTCGCATGTGTTAGCCTGGTTACGTACACTAAAACCCGGAGAAAATCGAGAAATAAGTATGTAACGTATGATATTCGGAATGTATCCAGGTGTGGACACGGTGACACCTCAAAGTGGGGTTAGTTCGAACGACGTTTGGTGTGGCATGCTTTGGCCTAATAGGTCCTTCGTACTCTCATCGTTAGTCCCCGGGTAGGCAAACTGGTCCGTTATATTGGATTTATACGAATGCCAACCTAGACAGGACGTTCCGACTACCGGTACTTGTACCCTTACAGTTACTACATGCCCGTCGCAGAACTCACTTTGATGAGATTTGAAAAATGAAAAATGCGACAAAATCTTGAATAACGGAAGTATGAAGATGAATTGAATATGTGAACATTGAAATATGTATGATGAATATGTATGTAAGTATGTATGTTTGACTGTAATTATAATTCATTATGTATCACAAAATGTAATATTGGAAGTGTTTGCATGCATTTGTATATGAAATAAATATGAAAGAAATAAACATCATGAGTTTGCATGTAACCACATAAACAATTAAAATCTAATCAACTATAGTATAGGCTCTAAGGGTCTAATAACCTATCCTATATCCCTATAGTCATGGCTCTGATACCAATCTGTCACACCCCGACCCGCAGCGGAAAAGGTGATCGGGGAATGATTGGGTTTTCATCAAAGCTCATGACATTTATTATAATGTTTCATATTTATTATCACAGTTTTAAAGAAGATCATACAATCATATCATACAAGTTCAACATGTCCTATACATTTTTCTAGGCTTCATTATTTTTCTTCTAAGGCACTTTCCTATGTTTTCCATGCTTCATCCTGTTCACCTGTATCATATGTAAAAATGGTTTTTGGATCAACAAAAAGTTGGCGAGTGAACCTTGTTAGAAAACATTTATTATTTATTTCTTATTGTATTTAATATGGAAAAATTGTGCACTAATCATACATGAACAAACGTAAATAAAACATACAATAACAAACAAATAGCATACAATAACAAACCAATAGCATACAATAACAAACCACCTTGCATGAATATGTAATATGAATGACAATGTAAATGTTGGCAACGTCTCGTTCACGCTCATAGGTAATGGGGAACGGCTCACGCTCATAGGTAATGGGGAGCAGACGCCCTACGATGAAATGTATGTGCGATCAAGGCTCAATCAAACGGAGCCGATCGTATGTTGGCAACGCCTGGTTCACGCTTATAGGTAATGGGGGAACAGCTCAACGCTCATAGGTAATGGGGAGCGGCGGCCTATGATAATGTATGTACTGAAAGTGCTAAATTTAATCTAAACAATAATCACACAAACAGATGATACGTGTTGAATATACATTTAATCATGAATATGATGGATGCACAATAGTTTAAAAGTAATAAATAATAAGACACATGATACACCCCAAAAACGTGATTAAAACGGGGAATTTGTAGAGATTCACTCACAGTGGGTGCGTTCGGTTGATGATGTTGAATGCGCACGAGTTTAGAGGATTGATCGACGAGGAAAAACTAACTAATTAATAACGAAAAAGTAAGGTAAATAAATGGATTTTATTAACAATTTTAATAGGATTATTGGATATATTTTTGTGAGTTTTAGGCTATTTTCTAACTTTAAAAATGTTATTTTTAAGTATTTTTAATTGATTTTTAATTTAAATAAATAAATAAAAATAATAAAAAATGTTGACTTTTGACTGTTGACCATAAGCGTTGACTGTTTGACTGTGAGTGTTGACTGTTTGACCGGTTCTATTGTGTGTATGTATGCGCCGGGCAGGACTCGAACCCGAGACCTCCCGTACGTGTGCACGCAGCTCTACCAACTGAGCTACGTGTCTAACCCGAAATATTTCTGTTTTTAATTATATTTATATACTATTTAACTTAATCCGAAAATCATTTATTTTTAAAAAAGATTTTAATTGCATTGAACCGGTGCCGTTAACCAGTCTCGAACCCGGGACGTGCGAGTTAGTGTTGCACACAGTCCACCGCTGGACTGTGTGTCTAACCTGGTTAATTTTCCGGTTTTTATTATACTTAACATCTTATTGAGTTAACCCGGTTCGGTTTATTTCAAGAGAGTGAGGTTGGGACAGGAATCGAACTCGCGACGTGTATGTATTTGTTTGCACACAGTCCACCGCTGGACTGTGTGTCTAACCCGTTCATAAAACTGATTTTAATTAATCTTATAATATAACCGGACTTCCTCTTCTTCGCTCAAGAACACAGACAATGATAATTCGACTGATTCATGTCTAATTCGATTAACAAACATTATAAGTAGTTGAAAGGTAATGAACGGAGAGAGTTTGGGGATAGGAGGTACCGATCAGTGTCTTTCACAGAACTCCGGCAAATGTTCATCGGCTCTGTTTGTGAACTTCGGCTGTTAGAATCAATTAACAGTTCTGTTCGATTAGTTATGAAATTGAGATACTTAAACAAGGATTAACAGAAGTTTGAATGATCATACCGGCTCTCAGCGTGATTCTGGAAATTTCAGAAGTTTTCCGGCGAATGCAGAAATTCTGACAACGTCGTCTGGGATTGATTCTGGATGGTGGATTTGTGTTAGTAACAGTCTAACAACGGATTGAAACAGAAAGAGTCGAGGTATTTACCGTGTGGATGTGAGTCTCGGTTTTCCGGCGAAAGTCCGGTGATGGCAGGATATTTCCGGCGAGTGAAATTGCGTCGAGAAAAGGTGCGATTTTGAGCGAAAAGGCTACCAGAGATTTGTGGGTGAATTTATAGGGAAGAATCGAGATGCATGGGGTCTGATTTCAGTCTTGATTCGTCGGTCAATAATTTTTCCGGCGGTTATGACTGATGTCGCGGACTGGACATCGGTTATAACCGATGTAATAGTTATTATACGCGTTAAGTCACAAGAAACCGACAGTGTAGGGCGAAATCGTCGGGATTTCCGACGTCTGCGAATTGGGTGCGTCGGTTGCCTGATTTGAAATCGAGATTTTGATATTTGAATTAATTGTTTTGATACATTACTAAAGAACACAAGTGGCGGAGTGGTTTGGTGAATGAGAGTTAAGACTTTGGCTGACCCGGCTGACCCGGGTTCGAATCCCGGCAGCCTTGTTTTATTTTTATTTCACTATTTTTAATACATTTTTAAATATAAATTTTATATTCTAATATACTTATTAATTATGTATCGTTTAAAATTAATTTGAGTATTAAATATGCAATGAAATTTTTAACTGGTTGTTCGGTTAATAAACGAAGCGGGTTTGGTTAACACGGTTTTTTACGGATGTTACAATAAATATCTTGAATTTCATAACAAGTTCGCTCGTACTTGTTCCAGGGTGAAATTTTCAAAATTGTTAACACAAGTTCGCCTGAACTTGTGTAAAATTGAACCTGATTTTCTCAATCTGCAAGTTCTCCCGAATTTGTCAGTAGTCTAATCATTTTTCGAAGTTTGCGAACGTGTTTTTCAGTGATATTCGTTAGTTTTTCAAGATGGAAGATCTTCATAGTGCATTTATGACGGCTTCAGCATCAAATGCTCAAATGGTGAATCAAGTGAACATTGATAACGAGATGGGCACATCTGTGAAACTGCCAAAACTCGTGTGTATGGACGAATATGAGGGGTGGAAAGAAAAGTTCACTAACTGGGTTCAAGCTACGTATTTTCACAGCTGGGTTGCAGTAGAGACTGGTTATACATGGCCTAGAGTTGAAAATGATAATGTTATCGATATAAGCAAGTTTTCTATTGTACAAAAGGATGCTTACGTCGCCGAAAAGAAAATGATAAGTTTGATCAAACAGTCAGTAAAAGAAGATATATTGGAGCTTCCACCGGAATATAAGACTGCACAAGAACTACGAAAATTCTTGAAGAACAAATACAAGGGAAGTGCAAAAATGGTCAAAAGCAAGAAAGCACTGATCATGAAGGAAATTGACATATTCATGATGATAAAAGGCGAAACGATGAAACAGGTGATCGAAAGGTTTTGTCATCTGAAAGTGATTATGAGGAGACATGGGCTTGAGAAGACGGAAGAGAATACATTGATAAACTGGCTGACGCATTGCCTGAAGGTGAATGGACGACATATCTCATGGTGCTTAAAGAAAGTCCGAGCTGGGAATTCTTCAAATATTCCAATTTCATTGATAAGCTGGAGGGACATGAGATGGAGTTGTTAAAAATAGCCAAATCAAAGAATTCAAATATTACTCAAGATGTAGGGCTCTACTACAAGATAGGAGCTCAAGAGAATATCACTAGCCCAAAGATCCAAACTGCATTTAGCGCGATTCTGAATTCCTCGAATCATACGCCACAGAGTCAAACTCAATCATATCCTAACTATGATCAGAGTCCTCAGAATTCTTCATATTCGAGCACGAGTTCTAATTCTTCATTTCAGAATCAGTCAAACCAGAATATTCAACCGAATTCTGATCCAAACGTGTTTAAATGCAACATTGCAGTCAATTTAAGCAACGTTGTTTCTGAACAGGTGGCCAAACAACATATGGCATTACTTACCACAGTGTTGGAATCCTACGAGAGTTTAGTGGGTGGAAAGATCGGTAATCCTGAAATGACTGCAGAGGATTATGATCAAGTGGATGAGGAAGAGCTTGAGCTGATGCACATCAAATGGTCCTTAGGCTCGATTATTCGAAGGGTTACTAAATTTGTTGCTCTAACCGGCAGAGACATCGGGAATTCAAACAACAAATTAGGTTCTATAAGACGAAAGTTACTTGCTTTAGATGCTGACAAAAAGGGCACTTCAAAAGAGAATGCGAAAATCCAGAAGCAAATGGCAACCAAAGTCCATTTGGAGGGGGCAGTGACTATTACAAAAAGTCGCTACAATACAAGCCATTCCCAAAGAAGACTCAAATCAAAGTTCAAGAGAAACCATGCAACAACACAGAGAAAGCTATGGTTGCTTCGATAAAGATGATGGTTTTGACTGGAATTCATATATTGCCAAAAAGACCGGAGTTGCTCTAATGGCTGAAATCATGGAAGATACATCTGCTGAGGATGCAGCCATGGAAAGCGTAATGCTAGAAGAATACTTACAACAAGCAGAAGAAGAGGAGATTTATCATCACACTAGGATGCAAAGTGTTTTTCTCCTAACATGACTTCTAGTTTTGTAGGTTGTTTTGGTGATACAACATCTTCGGAGCATGTTGCTGAGGAGAAATCAGAAGTTGAAGAAGTCATCAACGTGTCAAAGGAAATGAATGAAGAAAACCTCACGGAGATTGCCAATAAAGCTATGATGGCAAATTTGACAAACTTTGGTCCATAATAACAATTTCAAATATGATTATCGCACAAACTTCGAAGTTGTAGAAAAAGAAGTTGTTAAAGTGCAAATCGTTGAGGTTGAAAAACCTTGCACGAAATGTGCTGAATCATGTGTTCAATGTTCTGAAAAGACTCAAATCATAGCTGAACTCAATATCCATAATAACAATTTCAAATATGATTATCGCACAATGAAGGAAGCATATGATAAAATGAAAGATGATTATGGTAGGCTTGATAGAAATAACATTGAACAAGATGATACAATAAGAATGTTAAAAGCAACTTTAATGGAAAAACAAAAGGCGATTAACATTTACATAAACAACATTGCTGAAGTAAAACAAGAACTTCAAGACATGAAAATCGAAACTGAAAGGGTAAGACAGCTTCTAAAAAGCTATACCACGAATGCTTATGTCATCGATCATATTCTTCCAACGATTCCGTCGGAAGAAGATGTTCAGAAATCAAAAGGTAAAAAAACGTGGAGATTATAGTAATGTTCCACCACCCCTATGCGAAAAGTATTGTCGCAAGAAAGCTGAGGGGATGGAAAGTCGCTTAACATTGAACTTTTAACTGAAAAGAAAAATGAGCTGCATGAGAAAATTGACATAACCTACACAAAAGATGACAGTGAAGTTGTGGTAAGAAATGTTGTTGAAAATGTTTTGAGTGAATCTGATGATGGCAGCTATGAGAGTGCCAACTCGAGTTCGAACAATTCTGAATCACAATCTGAAGATGATGATACATCAGCGGAAGATAGTCTAAGTGATGATCCTAACGTTGTCATGTACAAAGTTAAGGAATCTGATAGACTGTATTTCAATGATAGTTTTCCGATTCAAAATGTGAAAGAAGACCAAATTCATAAATTGTTCAAACTTGTCGAAGTATCATTAGAAGATTTGGAAGAAATGAAAAGAAATTTTATTCTAAACCTAAAAGAAAAATATAACAACTACCGAAGGAATTGTGGTGACTTCCTGAAAACAGGAGAGTGGGTTGGGTTTGGAGGTTGAAAATGAACCGAATAAGAAAGAAGTCATCATTTCATGAATAACAAGAATAAAAACATGGCTTTTGTGTATGGGACTAGTAACGTTCATGAAGAGAATTTGATTGAAAGCAATCAAATGACAAGTTCAAAAGGAAAAAGAACTTCGGGATAAGGCTAAATCCACAAGTGGAGTAAAACCACTATGGACATTCTCATGACACTTGGACTTGCTTCAAATGCAATGAAGTTGGTCACATTGCTCGCGATTTTCCGAAATCTAAGCTGTTTATCCTTGAAGAAAAAAAGTTCGGATGTTGAGAAATCTAAGCAAACCAGAGATTGTAAAACCCATCACAATTCTAAAACGAAACAATGAATCTAAATGGAAGTTAAACCTAAAACTGAATCGAAGTTTGAAAACTCAACTTTTGAGAAAGGTGAACTTCCAAATCAAACGAAAACAAAGGTTCAAGGTTTTACATAAAGAAAGGAAGAGTTAAATCACAATCTTGGGTTGTCAAAAAGAAATCAACAACATCTGAAGTTGCCAAGTCTGAGTCAGTTAAGATTGGTAACAACAAAGTGTGTGAATCTGAGATTAAATTGAAACTGTCAAACTTTCAAAAGATAAGAAAAAGGTCAAGTTTGAAAATGATAGTGTCGATGAAGTCTTAGATGGTGATTTTGAGGATGATTATGAAGTTTATTATCCCAAACCCAAGACCAAAAAGGCTTGGGTTGCACTTTTTCATTGAATGTTAATGTGTGCAAGGGCTCCAAAGATCCATATTATCGAAGTGGATTCTGGATAGCGGAGCGTCAAGGCACATGACCGGGATGAAAGCACTACTCTTTGATATCAAAGCGATAAATGGAGGGTATGTAGGCTTCGCTGGAAATCAAGGAGGCCGGATTGTAGCTGAAGAAAAACTTTCAAATGGTGTTGTGTCTTTTGATCGTGTTAACTATATCGCCAAGCTGGAGAACAATCTTCTAAGAATTTCACAGATTTGCGACAAGCAGTCCACAATTCATTTCAATGATAAGGAGTGCATGATATTGAAGCAGGGCTTTAAGATTCCTGATGAGTGGATACTGATGCGCGCTCCACGTGAAAATGATCTCTACGTGTTAGACATGGGTGTTGCTACCGCATCAGCGAAATCTGCTCAATGTTTTGTCACAAAATCCAAGGATAAGGATTTGATTCTATGGCATAGGAAAATGGGGCATATACATCTGAGGAAAATGAACTTTCTGGTTCACAACGACTTGGTTGAAGGAGTAAATCTTCAAAGCTTCCACGTGACAGATCTACCTGTTAGACGAATTCGAAGCGATAATGGAACGGAGTTCAAAAACAACAAGATGAAAGAGTTTTTGCAACGCCAAAGGAATTTTGCACGAATTCAGTGCGCCTTACACTCCGCAACAAACTGGCGTAGCAGAGAGGAAGAACAGAACGTTGATTGAAACGGCAAGAACTATGCTTGCTGACTCTAAGCTTCCTGTCAGCTTTTGGAGTGAGGCGGTTGCAGCAGCATGCTACACTTTGAATAGGGTCTTAACTATCAAACCAACTAAAAAGACATGTTTCGAGATGATCAACCGAAGGAAACCAAATCTAAAATATCTAGAGCCGTTTTGTAACATTTGTCGAAAAACGGGTTCTAAAACCCGCACCATTTTGTTTATCAAGTTTATATTATGGTCCTTTCGATACAAATTTACGTTAATCGTTTCAGTGACTCGTTATATTAATAATATAAATAAATATAATAATAATAATAATAATAATAATAATAATAAATAATATATATATATATATATATAAAATAGTTATACAAAAAAAATAGAAAGGGGTAGACCGCGGGAATCGAACCCGGGTCTGACCCCTAACCAAACACACTTCACACCACTCCGCCACACACATTTATCTGTTTAAATTCTAAACTAAGCAATATTAATACAAGATTTCGAAATTTAATTTCTGAACAACCGCCTTGTAACAGTCGAGCTTGAAATCAGGGAATAATCAAGCCTCCGTCTTCTTTGCGATCAAAAGACTAAAACCGATTTTCAATCGAGTAATCAGACTCAATCATGGAGTCCATAACGATCGATCTCAATCCCGAAAATCAAGTCGGCCGAAACTTGTGAAACCGAAAATTCCTATGATTGAAAATACACTATATATATCGATGCTTCACACCTCAATATCTCGCTCATTACTTCCGAAGTTCCACTCTAAATTCTCTGATCAAAATCTTTGTCGTCGGAAACACCAGCATTCGCCGGAATTTGTCGCCGGAATTTGGAACAGAAATCGGTGATTTACTGGTCACTCTATAAACACCAGTCGTTTCACCACAAACGAATTCGCTCATTCCCTCAAAACTCTCTCTACATCAACACTTAAAACTCTCTGATAGAACCTGATGTTTTGAATAAACGACGACGGAGTTTTCTACACATTACCCGAATCCAACCGGAACTTCCATAACATTCTCCGATCGGTATATTCATCTTACTCTCTTTTGAATTCAGTTGTATAGCATCCTAATGTTAAACAAAAATTTTGAATTAACAGTCGGGTTTATGTTCTGGGTTTTAACTATGTTGAAGAAGATGAAGTCGTATTGCGTATATTTAAATTTTTAAAACCGGATTATAACCGGGTTAGACACACAGTCCAGTGGTGGACTGTGTGCAGTTATAACATGAAGGATCTGGGTTCGATTCGTGCACTTAATCGGTTTCCGGTGATAAATCTCAAATTTTTTTAAAGGCTCCAGAACACCTTCCAGTTAGTATTTAAGTTTAATAAAAATCATAATATAAACGGGTTAGACACCCAGCCCAATTGGTTGGGCTGGGTGCAACGCAACCTTAAGGTCGCGGGTTCGAGGCAAATCTACACACTGGTTCGAAGGATTTTAAATTCTTTTTAAAAATAAATGATTTTCTGAATAATCTAAATAGTATATAAATATAATTAAAATCAGAAATATTTCGGGTTAGACACGTAGCTCAGTTGGTAGAGCTGCGTGCACGTATACGAGAGGTCCCGAGTTCGAACCTCACTCAGCGCATAGAAAACACAGTCTGACCGGTCAGACCCGGTCAACGGTCAAAAAGTCAACTTTTTACTTCTTTTTATTTATTTATTTAAATTGAAAAATCAATTAAAAATACTTAAAAATAGGATTTATAAAGTTAGAAAATTTCCTTAAACTCACAAAAATAAATCTAAAAAAAATCTCATTTAAGAGCACTAATTAAAAATATTAATCTCAAATAAAAATTTATTTATTTATCGATTTATTACGTTATTATTTAGGTTAGTTTCCCCTCGTCGATTGAATAATAAATTCGTGCGCATTCATCATTATCAAGGAACACACCCACTGTGAGTGAATCCTTACAAATTCCCCTTTTTATTCATGTTTTGGGGTGTATCATGTGTCGCTTTAATTATTTCTTTTATTCAAACTTGTGCTATTACCATTATATGACCTAAACTTATAATGTAAATATTGTTTGTTGTGATGCGTGTTTACATTTTGTCAAGTTGCGTGCAAATCATTCATTAGGCCCATCAGTTCCTCGTGGGAGACGAGTTGAACATCGCGTGCCTCATTAGATCGGCTCCGTTTGATTGAGCCTTGATCTCATTGTTCATCATTTGGTGTGTGTGCTTGTGCATTAATTGATATTTTGTGTTTTTTGATTAAATTTACATTTACGTTTACTCATATGTGGTTATGCACCTTTTTATAACCAATATAATAAATTCGTTCAAATGTTTTCATAAGATTCACTCGCCAACTTTTGTTGACCCCAAAAAACCCTATTTTTACACATGATACAGGTGATCTAGTTGAGAAAAGAAACACGTAGGATGGCCTAGAAGAATAAACAAGTTAATGCTTTGGAATGGACATTTAGTTTTGTTTCCCTTTGTAATTGTATGATTTTTGTTTAATACTTTAGTTTATAATGGAAATGTATTTGAACAAGTTATGCTTGTATGTCTATTGTAACTTCTTCTTTAAAGAGAAATAATAAATATGAAACTTTATAGTAAATGTCATGAGCTTTGATGAAAACCCAATCATGCCCCGACTACCATTTCCACTGCGGGTCAGGGTGTGACACGTTTGGTGCACCATGCACAGTGATTGAGCAAGATGGAAAATTTGTTGCTAAAACGCTTGAAGGTTTCTTCGTTGGTTACGCTAGTCCGCTAAGGAGAATTTACGTTCCTACTTTAAGAAGAGTGATCGAAGCACAACACGTAGATTGCTTTCGGTACACAACTCCTATTCAGAGGAAGGCGATGCATGGTTGTTTAATTACCAAGATTTGTGGAAGTCATTCGACTTGCCAGAAGAACGGTCTGAAGAAGAACTTGCAGCTCTTTATTATCTTCAACAGTCGGCTAGCCAAGAACAGATTATAAGGCCAATTGTGGTTAATCAACCCACTATTGGTTCTACGTCGTCTTCTGGTGCAGGTCCGAGTAATAGTAGTGTTCCGGCTGAACAAGTTTCTGAAGCAGAAGTAACACCTACTACAACTCCAACAAATGTTTCCACTGAACCAGGAAATGCAACTACAGAGCCCATTATTTCTCAGAATCAGAATTCCAATTTCGATGAAGCTCCAACTTTCGATGATGATGGAGAATCTTCCTCTGATGAAGAATCCGAGCAGATATCCAATATGTTAAACCAATCTGCTGGCCCTAGTAATCAAAATGAAGCAACATCGAGTGCTCCTGAAGTTGATTTGATAGTTGATCTGAATATTTTAAATCAGAATAGCTTAGTTGATGTTCCTAGCGAGAAGATGCCATGATCTTATTCATATCATCCTTCAACAAACATTATTGGAGAGTTACAGACTGGTGTGAGAACGAGAAACCAAATCAACAAAGCTTTAAGTTGTTTCTATACTCGAGTGGCTCCTACTCAAGATTATTGTTATTATTCATGTTTCATATCTCAAATCGAGCCGAAGACTGTGAATGAAGCTTTGGGTGATGAGAACTGGGTGATAGCGATACAGGAAGAGTTGTTACAGTTCGAGAAACTGGGAGTCTGGAGACTTGTCGACTTACCACCTAAGCAGAAAGCGATAGATACGAAGTGGGTCTTCAAGTGTAAAAGGGATGATCGAGGTGTGATTGTTAGAAACAAAGCTCGGTTGGTTGTCAAAGGTTTACACCAGCAAGAAGGAATTGACTACACGGAAGTCTAAGCACCTATTGCACGCTTAGAGTCAATCAGCATTTTCCTTGTATTCGCTGCTTGGAGAGGTTTTAAAGTGTACCAGTTAGATGTGAAATCCGCATTTCTCTATGGTAAGTTACGCGAACAAGTGTACGTCAGCCAACCACCGGGGTTCGTCGATCCGCTGAACAAGAACAAAGCTTATCTCATAGACAAAGCCTTATACGGATTACATCAAGCCCCGAGAGCTTGGTACGAGACGTTATCTCAACATCTCGTTGGAAACGGCTTTACGAGAGGCACAGTGGATAGTACATTGTTTACCATAGATGTCGGAAATCATCTAATCATCGTACAAATCTATATGGATGATATCATCTTTGGTTCAACGGATGATAGTCTTTGCAAAGAATTCGAAAAGATCATGAAGAAGAAGTTCGAAATGTCTTCTATGGAAGAAATGAAGTTCTTCCTCGGGTTACAAGTTGATCAGTTACCAGACGGCATATTCATTCATCAAACGAAGTATATTCATGATATTTTGAAGAAGTTTGAAATGGATAGCTCGAAGCCGCTTTCGACTCCTCTGGCGCTGAATCATGGAATTTGCATCGACAAAACAGGAACCAAAGTGGATGATACGCTCTATCGGTCGATGATAGGATCTCTTATGTAGCTGACGGCATCTCACCCAGATATAATGTATCTTACATGTCTTTGCGCGAGATTCCAGTCCTAGAGTATCACACATGCAGATAGTAAAGCGAATATTCCATTACCTGAAGGGATGTCCAAGCACCGGCTTGTGGTATCCAAAGAACTATAATTTTGATCTGACGGGATACGCTGATTCGGACTTTGGGTGGACAAGCTGAATTCAAAGTCTACGATGGCTGGTTTCCAGTTCTTCGGAACTCGATCAGTAACGTGGAAATGCAAGAAACGAACCATGGTCTCTCTCTCAACATGTGAGGCAGAATACATTTTTGCTTCCAGCTGTTGTTCACAAATCTTATAGATTCAACAACAAATGAGGGACTATGGATTGCAATTTCTTGATACGCCTTTATATATAGATAATAAGGCAGCAATCGACATCACTAAAAATCATGTTAATCACTCTCGAACTAAACACATATAAATTCGTTATCACCTTATTCATGACTGTTATGAAAACAAGTTGGTGCGAATAGAAAAAATCAACACCGATGAACAAAAAGCTGTTTTTTATACCAAAGTTTTTCCTTTAATGAGATTTAAATATCTAATGAGGCTTAACGGTATTAAAAATTTGTTGACAGGTGCGGAGGCAGAGGTTGAATATGGATCGGACGACGAGTTCACGTGATCCGCATTGGTTTGTTTATCTTTTAGATTAGTATTTCTTAAAAACTAAAATACAAAAATATGTTTTTGATTTTAGGGGGAGAAATATTTGAGAAAATACAAAAGCATATGAAAAATCATAAAGTAGTAAAACATTGAAAAAGACAAAAAGAATTTTGTGTCACAAAGGAAATGATAGTACTTCAGTGGACTATCACAGTATGCTAAAGAATTGTAAAGTTTAAAAGTGATACACAAGTCTTACTGAGGATGTGTCAATAGACTTTACACGTTCAGTAAATTGTTTCTGAGATATAAACTAAATTTTACAACTGCTTAATCTTGTGGATTAACATCTCTCGGATATATGGACTTAGTACTCCGAAATTTCGTTTGTGAGATTGCCTGATTCTGAGATACGAGGTCTTTATAGATGATTGATATCTGGGGTATTATACAAGTTCTTCTGATTTTACGGAAGCAATAGCCTAGAACTTCTATAATACTTTTGCTAAAAACCCCTAAACTGTATGCAATCGAAAGATATAATCATTTGCAGTGCTTAAAAGATTCCTTAATTGGAACACACCTTAAATTCGAGCCTTCATCTCTTTGTCTGTACGGTAGTACTAACCTGAGCTCTCAAGGCCTCGCAAAACCTAGATACAGATATCAGTTATGCTATATTCACATGTAAGATGAAATCTAGGGAATCTTGATACGGGAGTATATTCAGAGATGGGAACCATAGTTGAGTCAAGTTTCATAATTCATACATAAGATATCTTGGAACAATTGAGAAATGTGTCAAAGTTTAAGTGGACAAATATATCAACAATCTAAGTAAACGAGTTTAAAACTTAAAGTCATCAAAAGGTCAACGGTACTGGTGATATGTCTCAATCAACTGATATGATCCATAGACACAAATTCACAAACATATGTTTATAAATATGTTTGTACTTAGTTTACTTGTTAAAGTTCTGTAAATAGTTCTGTACATAGTTTATCTGCTTTACAGATTAAAACCAAAAAGATTTTCAGTGAGTTTTAGCATAAAGTTTCAAAAATACAAAAAGATTTTGTTTCTACATTTGTTTTTACAAGACAATGTTGGAGAACGGGTCTTCGAAGTCTGGTAAGGTGCTAAATTGGTGGGAATCTAAATGATAACGGGCGGGGAGCTAATCTGTAAAATCTTATAAGCAAAAATGATTAAAAGTACATTAAATTGAAACTTGATTTTGAGAAAAACCAACAGTTTGTTCATAACGGGTCGAACTGAGGTCATTAACTTGGACTCGGCAGAAAAATCGGTTAATCAAGGTCATTAGCTTGGATTTGGTCAACTGAGTGGATTGTTAAAACTGGTAAAAATTAAAAAGTTCAGGGTCTAAATTGAAAATTTTAAAAATTTTGATTTTTAGTTGTTCAAGTTCGCATGGACTTGTTATCAAGTTCGATCGAACTTGTTGTCACACCCCGACCCGCAGCGGAAATAAGAGTCGGGGCATAATTGGGTTATCACCAAAGCACATGACGTTTACTATTATGTTTCATAATTAATGAAGTCAAAGTTACATTTTCAAACATCCAAACATGTTCACTCAATACAAAGGAAATAATCAAAAGGTAACAATCCCCAAAACTAAATCGATTTATTCTTCTAATCCAGGTCCTATGTGTTCCTAGCTGCTGCTGGTTCACCTGTATCATGTGTAAAATGGTAGCTTTTGGGTCAACATAAGTTGGCGAGTGAACCTTATTAGATAAACATTTGATAATGATTTTATGGTTAGTTTATCAATAAAATATTGTGCATAATCATAAAAGAGCAAATGTTAGTAATCAAGCATTGGCAGATAGCAGTTACAATTATAACATACATTAACACTTGATAGCATACATGAACATACCAATATCATATGATAACTAACATAAATGAACTGTGCGATCAAGGCTCAATCAAACGGAGCCGATCGTATTGCATGAACTGGAAATGTAAATTGAACTGTGCGATCAAGGCTCAATCAAACGGAGCCGATCGTATTGCATGAACTGGAAATGTAAATTGAACTGTGCGATCAAGGCTCAATCAAACGGAGCCGATCGTATTGCATGTATTGAAATGTAAAATGAAATGACCGATCAAGGCTCAATCAAACGGAGCCGATCGTTGCGGGCACGCCACAGTTCAACTGCATAATAAAATGGGGAACAAGCTCAACCTCATGGATGGGGAGCTGCGGCCTCGGCAAATGCATGTACTGTAATAATAATTTGCATCCAATAATAACTACTTAACAGTAACAAACTAATACACATGTCATGATATGATGTATGCACAATAATTTCGTTATAATATGTAAATAAACAAAGACACATGATACACCCCAAAAACGTGATTAAAACGGGGAATTT
Organism: Scalesia atractyloides; assembly: GCA_947069175.1. NCBI lineage: Eukaryota > Viridiplantae > Streptophyta > Magnoliopsida > Asterales > Asteraceae > Scalesia > Scalesia atractyloides. The sequence goes on along the minus strand of CAMTDV010000010.1, from coordinate 49,475,781 downwards.
GAAAGGTTCACTCACATTGGGTGCGATGAATTTGAGATGGTGAGATGCGCACGATTTAGATGAGCGAGTCGACGAGGAATACTAACCTAAATAATAATGGAAAAATATATTAAGTGGATGGATGTTATTAAGGATTTTAATGAAATTTTTAGATATATTTTTTATGAGTTTATGGCTATTTTCTATCTTTAAAAATGTTATTTTTTAAGTATTTTTAATTGATTTTTAAATTAAATTAAATAAATAAATATATAAAAAAAAGTATTATTTTTTTACTGTTGACCGTTGACCGGTTCGGTCAGCGGATATTTATGCGCCGGGCGGGATTCGAACCGGCGACCTTCCGTTCACGTGCACGTAGCTCTACCAACTGAGCTACGTGACTAACCCGTTATAAACTCAGTTTTAATTATATTTATATACTTATTTGAATTAACCGAAAATTCCTTTATTTACAAAAACGTTTTAATTCAACTGGACCGGTGCTCGTGACAAGATTCGAACGCGTGACGTGAAGTTCATTTTGCACACAGTCCACCGCTGGACTGTGTGTCTAACCCGGTTATATTCTTGGTTTTTATTATACTTAACAACTACCTGTTTTAACCCGGGTTAGTTCATGATTAAAAAGGAATGTTATTACACAAAGCGTGCGCGTAGCAAAGATCGAACTCGGGACATGTATGTGAAATTTGCACACAGTCCACCGCTGGACTGTGTGTCTAACCCGTTTATAATCCGGATTTTAATTACTCTTATATTCTGTTATAACTTCATCTTCTTCACCGATTACACAGGCAACCAACTCGACTGATTATGATTGATTTGTGATTTACAAAGTTCTCCGACATCAACAGAAACTCAAAAGTAAAGAATGGAGAAAGTTTAAGGAACAGAATATACCGATTGATGTTATTCACTGAATTCCGGCGGAGGTTCGTCGGTACTGGAAATGAACTCCGACTGTTGAACCAATTAACAACGTTGATCGATTATTCATAAAGTTGAGTCACCTAAACAAGGTTTAAAAGAAATGTAGGATATCTTACCAGTTCACAGTTGGATTCCGGCAGTCTCAGAAACTTTCCGGCGAAGATAAGATCTCCGATAAACGTTGGCTAGGATCGATTCTGATGATGGAGTTGTGTTAGAGACTGACTAATCACATTTTTTAAACAAAAAGAGTCGAAGGAATTACCGTGAGAATGTGAGTCCCGGTTTTCCGGTGACTTGCAGGAATTTTCCGGCGAACTGATTCAGAAAATCTTAAGGTCCAGAAACGCGACGAAAATGAAATTGAGTATTGTTGTGATAGTTCTGAATCGTGTAAATGATCTGGAGCTCGAATTAAATCAGAACTTGAATAAATATTCGGTTTCAAAAGCCGAAAAGATGAAGCTTTAAGTTCAATCAATTCTGACTTAATTAAAAACCGTCGCACATCGGTTATAACTGAAATTGTGAGGTAAACAATCGATTTGACGATTGGTTTGCCGATTACCGGTTTTCAGATAGTATCATCGGTTAAACTGAGTTTGTGTATAAGTTTCTTTTGTTTTCATATAGTTAACAGAAAATACATTGTGGCGGAGTGGTTTAGGGAATGGATGTTAAAACGGTTGTAATGACTCAGCTGACCCGGGTTCGAGTCCCGGCAGCTTCACTTATTTATTAACTTTTTATCAAATATGATTTTTATAGTTTAGTTCATTTATTAATTATGTAACGTTTTAACTCAAAATAATCATAAATAATTAATGAAACTTTTATAACTTGGTACAAGATTACAAAACAGAGCGGGTTTTGGAGACCCGTTTTTTTTTACAAATGTTACAGTATCCCCTACTTTTAGGAATTTCGTCCCGAAATTTAAATAGTTGAAGTAGTAGGAAAAAGATGCGGGTATTTTTCACGCATTGAGTCTTCGCGTTCCCAAGTAAACTCAGGTCCCCGTTTCGACTCCCAGCGTACCCTAACAATTGGAATGCGACTTCGTCGAAGACGCTTTTCTCCATAGTCCATAATCTCCACTGGTCTTTCAATAAAATGCATGGATTCATCAACCTGAATATCTTCCAGTGGAATATGGAGATTCTCATCAGCGAGGCACTTCTTCAAGTTCGACACGTGGAATGTGGGATGAATCCTGTCGAGTTCTTCCGGTAGGTCAAGCTTGTATGCTACAGGACCTACTCTTTCGAGTATCTTGAAAGGTCCTACGTAACGTGGTGCTAGCTTTCCCTTTTGACCAAAACGAACGACTCCCTTCCACGGTGATACTTTTAAAAGCACATGATCACCAATGCTAAACTCCAAGGGCTTCCGTCGTTTATCTGCATAACTCTTTTGACGACTTTGAGCTGCTAAAGATTGTTTCGGATTTGATGAATCTTGTCCGTGGTTTCTTGGATCAATTCTGGACCAGTAATTTGTGCTTCCCCAATTTCGTGCCAACAAACAGGAGATCGGCACTTTCGACCATATAAAGCTTCAAAAGGTGCCATGCCGATGCTCGAATGATAGCTGTTGTTGTACGAAAATTCAACTAACGGTAGGTGGGCATCCCAATTTCCCTTGAAGTCTACGACACATGCTCTAAGCATATCCTCAAGAGTTTGAATGGTGCGCTCAGACTGTCCATCAGTTTGAGGATGATAGGCGGTACTGAGATCTAATCGAGTGCCCATAGCGGATTGTACTGCTTGCCATGTTCGTGAGGTGAAACGACCATCACGATCAGAAATAATACTTAAGGGTACCCCGTGTCGGCTTACGATTTCGTTGATATAAATACGAGCAAGCTTTTCGTTCTTGAAATCTTCTCGAATAGGAATAAAGTGAGCTGATTTGGTAAGTCGATCTATAATCACCCATATAGTGTCATACCCACCAGAAGTGCGAGGTAACCCGGTAATGAAATCCATGGTTATATTTCCCCACTTCCATACAGGTATTTCTGGTTGAACTAGAAGTCCTGAGGGTCTTTGGTGTTCAGCCTTCACCTTAGAACATGTGAGACACTTGGAAACAAAAACGGCAATATCTTTCTTCATTCCAGGCCACCAATAGGTGTACCGTAGGTCTTGATACATCTTATTGGCTCCTGGGTGTATAGAATATCGCGTTTTATGAGCTTCATGCATGAGTGTTTCACGAAGATTGTTGTGGTTAGGAATCCAGATACGATCTAGGTAATACAAAATACCATCAGATTTAGTTTCAAGTTTTAGCTCGGCTCCACAGGACATCTCTTTTCGCACATCTTCTTCTGTTATCGAAACGTGTTGAGCTTCTCGAATTTGATCCTTAATATCGGTTATAATTTGCGAACATAGAAGATGAATGGAGTTCGCATAACCCTTTCGACTAAGTGCATCAGCCACCACATTTGCTTTACCCCGGTGGTATCTAATTTCACAGTCGTAATCATTTAGGAGTTCGACCCATCTTCGTTGCCTCATATTTAACTCTTTTTGATTGAAGATATGTTGAAGACTCTTGTGGTCAGTGTATATTTCACACTTAGTACCATAGAGATAATGTCTCCATATCTTAAGAGCGAATACCACGGCTCCAAGTTCTAGGTCATGAGTGGTGTAGTTCTTTTCATGTGTCTTGAGTTGCCTCGAGGCATAAGCTATGACTTTTCCTCTTTGCATGAGAACGCATCCTAATCCTTGCCCTGACGCGTCGCAATAGACTACAAAATCATCACAACCTTCAGGAAGAGTGAGGATTGGTGCATCACAAAGTTTTTGTTTAAGAGTTTGAAAAGCTTCCTCTTGCTTGGGTCCCCATACGAATGGTTTTCCCTTATGGGTTAAAGTCGTGAGTGGCACCGCAATGCGAGAGAAGTTTGAAATGAACCGACGATAATAGCCAGCAAGTCCAAGAAAAGACCTTACTTCAGTTGGTGTACGTGGAGCTTGCCATTCTTGAACTGCTTTGATCTTTGATGGGTCAACATGTATTCCTTTGTCATTGACTACATGCCCGAGAAATTGCACCTCTTTTAACCAGAATTCACATTTAGAGAACTTGGCATATAGCTTTTCCTTTTCTAGAAGTGCAAGAACAAGTCGAAGATGACGCTCATGATCAGCTTTAGATTTTGAATAGATAAGAATATCATCGATGAAAACTATAACAAATCGATCGAGGTAAGGTTTGCAGACTCTGTTCATTAGGTCCATGAAAACAGCTGGTGCATTGGTTAATCCAAACGGCATAACCATGAATTCATAGTGGCCATAACGAGTTCGAAAAGCAGTTTTAGGGACGTCTTCTTCATGCACTCAAAGCTGATGATAGCCAGATCGAAGATCGATTTTCGAAAAGCAACTGGCACCTTGTAGTTGGTCAAGAAGATCATCTATGCGAGGTAAAGGATATCGATTTTTGATGGTTAACTTGTTGAGCTCTCTGTAGTCGATGCACATACGAAAAGATCCATCTTTCTTCTTTACAAAAAGGACAGGTGCACCCAAGGCGATGAGCTGGGGCGTATGAATCCCTTGTCAGTCAATTCTTGCAATTGACTGGCTAGCTCTTGCATTTCAGAGGGGGCTAACCTATATGGAGATTTTGCCACTGGTGTAGCACCAGGTATAAGATCGATACGGAATTCGACATCTCTGATTGGAGGAAGTCCTGAAATGTCGTCAGGAAAAACTTGTGGAAAATCTTTTACTACAGGAATATCTTCAAGTTTCTTCTCTGTGGTCCCCTTCTTGATGATATGGGCTAAAAACGCGACATAATTCTTGCGAAGGTATTTTTGAGCTTGAAGACAAGACATCAAGTTGAGCCCTTTCGACGAGGTTTCTCCAATGATTCGAAGAGTCTGACCGTTTGAAAGAGGAATACGAATAAATTTTTCACGACATACAACTTCCGCATGATGTTAACTGAGCCAATCCATACCGATTATGATGTCGAAACTTCCCAGCTTCATAGGAATAAGGTCGACTGAGAAATCGTGGTCGTTTAAGGTGAGTGTACAGTTGCGTAAAATAGAGTCTAATGAAACTGGTTTTCCGTCCGCGACTTCCACCGTTATGGATTCCACGAGCTTATCCCGATTTTTGCTTAAGATAGGCACGAAACTTCTATCCGCACCAGTATCAAATAACATAGAGGCATATCTACCATTTATAAGAAACGTACCGTTGACCACATTGCCGTCAGCTCTGGCCTGGTTCGCGTTAATATTGAAAGCTCTTCCTCTAGCAGGTGGAGGAGCTTGGTTCGCTTGATTCACAGGGTTGGCTTGGGCCTGAGCATGAATAATATTGACCAGCCTTGGACATGTGTTTCTGAAATGACTTGGGTCGCCGCAATTGAAACAAGCCCGCATAGGTTAGCCCATAGGGTAATTGGGTTGATAGTATGTTTGGGCTAAATGTTGGGTGGGTGGAAATGGTAGTTGTTGTTGTGCTTGACCCATTAACTGTTGGTGGGTTTGGGTTATAGGTTGGTGGCGGTTTGTTCGTTGAAGCGTGCGGCAGTTTTGAACAGTATGTCCTGCGCGACCGCAGCCGGTGCAGTATTGGCAATGATAATCAGGGGAGTGGTGATACTGAAAACGGTTACATTTTGGTAATGGGCCTGTGTAGGGTCTTCTGTATGGCGCGGGTGGAGGAGTGGCTTGAGTGATGGGTGCAGCAGGAATAGGGGTGTTGGTTTGGGTGACTGCAAAGTTCCTGGTGTTACGCTTCCTCTTGTTAGCAAACTTAGAGGAAGGATTGGGGTGGTTTGAGGTTTGTCCCTCAACAGGGGCTTTCTTCTTTTCTTCTTTGAACTTCCCATTGCGAAGTCGGTTTTCGGTCAGTTCCGTTACCAACTCCATGGCAGCTTCGAGTGTTACCGGTGAAACGCTGAGAACCGAATCTTGGATTTTCGAGGGAAGTCCTCGAATATAATGTTCGATCAGACGATAGGTTGGAGTGAATAAGTTTGGAACCATTTGGTTCAACTCCAAGAACCTCTTGTTGTAAGTAGAGTGATCACCCTCTTTTTGCTTTAAGGCATGAAATTCATCCTCCAATTTCTTAATTTCACTTCTAGGACAGAAACGCCTAGTCATGATTTCCCTTAACTCCTCCCAAGTTAATGCCATCGCATCTTCGGTTCCCCTCTTTCCTTTCTCAGTATTCCACCAAGTGAGAGCTACACCAAGTAGTCTCCCGGTGGCGTAACGAACTTTGCGATCCTCAGGACAATCGCAGTTTAAGAAAACGTTTTCCATCTCCTTGAACCAATGTAGGAGAGCAGTGACTCCCTCAGTCCCTTCGAATTTTGGAGGATCACAGGACTTAAAATGTTTGTAAGAGCATTTGATGGTAGGAGGGTTGTCGATGTTCTGGTCCTGTTGTTGAGGAGGGTTAGTAGGATTTGCAGCAAGGGCTTGTTGTACTTGTACCACGATGTCAGGCAATATCATGGCCATTTGATTCGCGATATGAGTGGCCAAACGTTCCCGAGACTTTCCCGATTTCTTACCCCTCCGATGCTGTCTAGACGACATCTACAGGATCATAAAATGAGAAGATTGTGAGTTTATGGTGTCTTTTTAGGTGTCATGTGTCTTTAATAAAATGAAAATAACATAAATATCAATAATGCAACTACATCCATAGGATGTCTTGTGTTCGCTCATGTTGGGCCTCAAATGTCCCCCATACCTTCACCTACATAGTCATGTGGGCCCCCATGGCTATTGGCTTGGTAGGATTCACATTAGTATTGGCAATTTAACACTCGCATCCCCGAATGCAAACCACAAAATATATTCATGAGGTGTTTGGTCGGAACGTGTCCAGGAGTAGACACAATGACAACTCAAAGTGGGATTAGCTCTCACGACGTTTGGTATAGCATGCTTTGGCCTAATAGGTACTTCGACTCTCATCGTTAGTCCCCAGGTAGGCAAACTGGTCCTTTATTTTTGGATTTATACGAATGCCAGCCTAGACAGGACGTTCCGACTACCGGTACTAGTACCCTTCCAGTTACTACATGCCCGTCATGAGAACTCACTTTGATGAGATTTGAAAACACGAAAATCATTGTAAAATCAATCATGATGTGGTGTGTGCTTTCATGGATGTAATATGTTATGAGCATATGATTTCATGATAGGCATTATTTGATAATAAATACTTATGAACATGTTTGCACAATATCAAATGTAACATTTAACATAAAACATATAAACATCATGAAATTTGGCATATAACACACAAAATTCTTATAAGTTTCTAATCGACTATAGTATAGGCTCTAAGGGTCTAATAACCTATCCTATATCCCTATAGTCATGGCTCTGATACCAATCTGTCACACCCCGACCCGCAGCGGAAAGAGTCGGGGCATAATTGGGTTATCACCAAAGCACATGACGTTTACTATTATGTTTCATAATTAATGAAGTCAAAGTTACATTTTCAAACATCCAAACATGTTCATTCAATACAAAGGAAATAATCAAAAGGTAACAATCCCCAAAACTAAATCGATTTATTCTTCTAATCCAGGTCCTATGTGTTCCTAGCTGCTGCTGGTTCACCTGTATCATGTGTAAAATGGTAGCTTTTGGGTCAACATAAGTTGGCGAGTGAACCTTATTAGATAAACATTTGATAATGATTTTATAGTTAGTTTATCAATAAAATATTGTGCATAATCATAAAAGAGCAAATGTTAGTAATCAAGCATTGGCAGATTGCAGTTACAATTATAACATACATTAACACTTGATAGCATACATGAACATACCAATATCATATGATAACTAACATAAATGAACTGTGCGATCAAGGCTCAATCAAACGGAGCCGATCGTATTGCATGAACTGGAAATGTAAATTGAACTGTGCGATCAAGGCTCAATCAAACGGAGCCGATCGTATTGCATGAACTGGAAATGTAAATTGAACTGTGCGATCAAGGCTCAATCAAACGGAGCCGATCGTATTGCATGAACTGGAAATGTAAATTGAACTGTGCGATCAAGGCTCAATCAAACGGAGCCGATCGTATTGCATGTATTGAAATGTAAAATGAAATGACCGATCAAGGCTCAATCAAACGGAGCCGATCGTTGCGGGCATGCCACAGTTCAACCGCATAATAAAATGGGGAACAAGCTCAACCTCATGGATGGGGAGCTGCGGCCTCGGCAAATGCATGTACTGTAATAATAATTTGCATCCAATAATAACTACTTAACAGTAACAAACTAATACACATGTCATGATATGATGTATGCACAATAATTTCGTTATAATATGTAAATAAACAAAGACACATGATACACCCCAAAAACGTGATTAAAACGGGGAATTTGAAAGGTTCACTCACATTGGGTGCGATGAATTTGAGATGGTGAGATGCGCACGATTTAGATGAGTGAGTCGACGAGGAATACTAACCTAAATAATAATGGAAAAATATATTAAGTGGATGGATGTTATTAAGGATTTTAATGAAATTTTTAGATATATTTTTTATGAGTTTATGGCTATTTTCTATCTTTAAAAATGTTATTTTTAAGTATTTTTAATTGATTTTTAAATTAAATTAAATAAATAAATATATAAAAAAAATATTATTTTTTTACTGTTGACCGTTGACCGGTTCGGTCAGCGGATATTTCTGCGCCGGGCGGGATTCGAACCGGCGACCTTCCGTTCACGTGCACGTAGCTCTACCAACTAAGCTACGTGACTAACCTGTTTTAAACTCAGTTTTAGTTATATTTATATACTTATTTGAATTAACCGAAAATTCCTTTATTTACAAAAACGTTTTAATTCAACTGGACCGGTGCTCGTGACAAGATTCGAACGCGCGACGTGAAGTTCATTTTGCACACAGTCCACCGCTGGACTGTGTGTCTAACCCGGTTATATTCTTGGTTTTTATTATACTTAACAACTACCTGTTTTAACCCGGGTTAGTTCATGATTAAAAAGGAATGTTATTACACAAAGCGTGCGCGTAGCAAAGATCGAACTCAATCTTCGTGCTTGCAGAATATTCAGCTCTCGTTCAACAAGTTCCACAATTCGTGCATTACGTCGACAAGACTGTCTGTCCGTCACTCGAAGCATTTGACAGTATTCTCAAATTTATGGAGCGTATTCCTATTCACAAGGCAATAACGGAAAAGACGATGGTTTACAGGTCGCACGTCTATAGATTTTGGAATTCTACGGCAATGAATGATGATGATACACTGATTAAATCAATCGTTCGCGAAGGAAATGAAGATAAGTAGATTACAGTATCTGAAGCTGATATCCGAAAAGTTCTGAACTTCAACTAAGATAAGAATGATCCAATGATGCTCGATGAAAGAATGGTGCGAGGTTGTTTCTGCAGAATGGGATACAAGGGGCACGTAAACGAATCAACATTGAAGAAAGGGGGAGTTCCGAACCCCTACAAGTTTCTTATGCACGCAATTATACACGCATTCAGTCATCGAAAGGCTGGATTGGACGATGTTCAAGACTACATGGCTTGCATGGCCACAACGCTCATTTTAAATAAGAAATTCAACTATTCTAAGCTTGTGTTTACGCATATGAAGAACAACATGGGATCGAATAGGCTTGTGATGTATCCAAGATTTATTCAGATGTTGATCGACAACAAATTCAAAAAGATTGCGAAGGATCCCAACGACATCTTATATCTTAGTCACATGGACGAAGTCACAGTGAAAAAGTTGATAATATTTCAGAAGAAGGCTTCAGCGCCGATCGCAAAGCGTTTATTTGGTGCCATTGCTTCTGAAAATTACATTGAGCCACCAGAGTATAAATGGCGTAAAGATGACAGTGGTTACGAGAAAGAAAGGAACGCTGAATTAGAATGGATGTCAACCTTCAAAGAAAAGCGCAGTGATTGGTTCCTTAAGAAAGTGGTCGTTGAAGAGAAGAAGAAAGTTTCGCTAAAGACAAAGAAAGTTGATATAATGTTGATTGGCGAAGAAGAACCTGAAAATATTCAAACTGAAGCTGGTTCGAGTGTTACACTTGTTGTTGAAAGTCAAGAGAAAACTACACAAGAAGATGACGTTATCTCTGCAACATCTGATAATGACGAAGATAGTGATGATTCGTTAGAAAAGGCTACAAAGAAATCAATTGCTGAAAAAGCAGCAAAAAAGATTAAGGAAACGGATGTTGATTATGATCCGGAATTAGAGAAGGGTTCTGATGAGGAAAGACCGAAGAAAAAGGCAAAACGAGTTAAGTCTTCTTCTACAGCTACAACAACGAAGACTACACGGTCTCCTAGTACCAAAGGGAAGTTAAAGCCTAAAAGTCGTTGTTACATCGGAAAGAGAAAAGGCATAGAAGTGACACAAGAACCTTATGCTGCAAAACAAACAGGAGTTACACAAGAACCTTCTGCTGCTGAAACAGTGAAAATTTCTGAAGTTCAAGAGAAGATAGTACAGACAGGAGTCACACAAGAACCTCTTGAGTCTGAATTGCTCGAAATTCCTATCATTACGTCTCAAGATCCACCAATGTCTTCTCAACTAGAAAGCTTGATTCCTAAAGAGGTTCCAGTATCTACACCGAAGAGTACTCCTAAGTCTACACCAAAGACTACTCCGAAGTCAAAGCTATTTGGAAATATTCCTAATGAGCCAGTTGATATTCAAGATTTGAACAATTTCTTCCCAAAATCTGATATTGATGAATTGGAAAAATGTGTTAAAATTCTGGAAGACAAGGTTGCAAAGAATGAAGCTGAGAAAGCAGTGTTAGAAAAGCTGGTGAAGCAAGCTGAAGTTGAAAAGGAGATTTTAAACGACAAAGTGAAATTTCTGGAGGGTGATAGAGGTTATCTGAAGGCTTTAATTGAAAGTCTGCAATACGCAAACGAACGATTACAGAAAGAATTAGCTGAATTACAATCTGAACGTGATTTGAATGATAGAAGATTCAACAGACTACAGAAAATATTATCTAACAGTCTGGGTATTGATTTTGCTGCAGAGTATGCAAGAATAGATCTTCAAGAAGCAAAGGATAAAGTAGAAAAAGAAATTGCTGAACAGGGAAAGGGTAAGCATGTTATAGAGGGAATGCCCGAAACAACAGAGGTTATAGTTGAATCTACCAAAGCTTCTGAGTCTATTATTGCACTAGAGACAGAGACTGAACAGAAAGACGATGAAGAAGCTGAAGATAAAGATGATGATGAACCTGTTGATGATACCAAAGACGACTTTGACAATGATGATGGTAATAATGATGATCAGGGAGGAGTTGGTTTGAAGATTGTGAATGCTAGGTTTTCTGATGAATTTGATTTTTCTTCGTTGCTGAATGATGATACAAATATGATGGAATATCAAAGTCAGGGGGAGCAGACAGGGGAAACAGGGCAAAAGGATGTTGATATGAGTGATGCAATTACTGCTATGCCTGTTGCTGCTATGTCGACAAAACCAATGATTCTTATGCTAGAACATAATGTTGAGGAAGGTGAATTTATTCACAACTATTCGAAGGAAGATTTGGCAAAGTTGCTCAACGTTGATGCTGAAACGTTTGATTTTGATTTCAAAGAAGATGTGGTGAACATAGATACGTTTGAACCGAACGAGTATTGTTAAAAAAGAAGGTCTAATGCTGACGATTACAACAAGGTGATTATTGAAGATTGGTCGTCAGATGATGAAAAGGATGAAGCTGAAAAGTATGTTGGTACTAATACATATAGCTTTCCTACATTAGAAGAGATGTATGATCAGTTGAATGAAGATCTACTGAAAGAAAAGATATATCAGTCTGTACGTGAAGGTAAAGTGCCAAAACCAATGACAAAAGAAGAGATTACACAAGCTAAGAAGTCCTGGTTTAAAGAGATGCCAAGAGAAAAAAAGTTCAGACGTCCATTAGCATTCTTTACCAGAGATGCATATATATCATTGGGTGATATACTAAATTGGGGATGGTTAAAAGAACTGGACGTTTATGCCATTAAACGTGAATTTGGAGTTCAATACTTCAAATACTTGGCAGATTTCAAAACACTTCCTTACTGGGATGTAGAGGAGTTGGTACAAACAAGGAACGTTACTTATCATATGAAGTTTATTGATCAGTTACTGTGGAAGATGATCAAATTTGAAGCTATGCAAGGGTTCAAATATTGGAAACCATTCATTCCAAAGCACCGAATCAAAACAGATAAGAAGACTGGTGTAAAGGATATAACGTTGATTATGAAGAGTCCAAGAGCAATGAGAAACATGCCCCTAATGCCTATTGAACATGATTTCTATCCGTTGTTTAAGTGGTGGCAAGTGGATCCTACGACGTGTGAAGCAGTGATAGTACTGAGGTTTGAAGATCATTTGGATATCACCAAAGAAAGGGTTGAAATGTTTGGGACAGAAAGATTGAGAGGGTTGTGGAGAACGTTCGAATACTAGACCCGATGTGGCTAGTGAATTGCTCGAATGAGGATATTAAATGTTTACTCTTCAGTAAGATATGCTATGAAGAGCGTGAGAAAGAACAAGCGATGTAATATAAAAGGGTTGTGAATGTTTGTTACGCGCATGGTGTGAATTCTGGAAGAATGTGGGAATCTAGTTGGAGGGAACTTGAGCGCAAAGAGTTTTTGAAGGAAGAAATGCGAATAGAACGTATTCATGATATGGGTAAAGAGGCGAGACTCAGACGTTTTCAGTTCATGACTAAAGTGCCACCTACAGATCAAACGCTAATTCCGTCGCAAGAACGTAGAAAGAAACCAATCAAGAACTTCTTTGGACGCGTTAGACAAAGATAAAGCTTTGAAGACTGATCAAGACGAAGACAATATCCAAGGGGGAGTCTGTTAGTACATAATGTCTATGTCTTAGTCTTGGATCGAGTCTGTTTAGTTTGGGCTAGATTATGTCAAAGTTTAAGGGTATTTATGTAAATACTATGCAAGTTCGCTCGGAACAGAATGTGAGAACAAGTTCGGCCGAACTTGTTCTAAACAAGTTCGCCCGAACTTGTTATCATTCCAGCGAACTTGTACTAGTATAAATAGTGTGCCTTAGTTTGTCATTTGTAACTTTTGCAACTTTGTCACGACAGAGGCGAAGCTCTGCACGATCAGGTTCTTTCATGTATTTGGACTTTATGATCAATAAACAACAATTAAACGAGTAAATCTTACATATTTAGTTAACACGTCTAGTTTCCGCCTATATGAACGTTAGATATCAAATTAGGTTCTTGTGCTACACGAGGAGCGATCTAACACTTTTATCTTTAGTTATAAGGGGTTCAAGTTGTTCTTACTTCCCCGATTTGATGCTATCCGCCTCAAGGGAAGTCCTAATAAGCTTGAACCAGGTCCTCGCAGGATCTATACACTGAGACAAGAACTTTACCCAAATACCCTTCTAACCTCCTTCTAGGTAGTTAACGCTCTTTATATAGACCGTAAAGACATGAATGAATGAATCAACCAGACATGAAGAAATATTTAACTGAAGTTCACTTTCAATATAAAAAACTAGTTATTAAAGTCATTAATACATACCCAAATAAAAAGTTGCCAAAGGTTGGAAATCAAAAGTAAAACATAAATGATTCGTCTTCACCAAGTGACGTAAGAGATTTAGCCAAGCATGGCCTTTGTTTGAAAAGAACTCTTACTATCAATCTTGGATCCGAGACTACTACACACTCTAAAAGATGAAAGATGGATGATAGTGGTGGGTGTTGGTGTTGTAGTGGTGGTGGTGGACTGATGGCAAGTGTGAGAGAAGTGGTTTGCCAAGGGATGTCTTTCTCCAAAGCCAAGCACCTCTATTTATAGCTGGAAACAGAGGGTGGCCATGGCCTCGTGCCCGCCTGGCACGGCTCTGTGGTGGACTTTTTCTCTCCCTTCATTAACTGCAGGTGTCGGTTCTGTATACTAACACGCCCTGTGGTGACAAAGCACGGCTCCGTGGTCAGTGTACTTGTTGTACTATCAAGATTCTACGAATATTAGAGTTGACTACGGCCCATGTTGGCTTGGCATGGCCCCGTGCTGTTTGTCTTTTCTGTTTATCTTCTTCTGCATAGAATCTTTATTGGGCACGGCCCCATGCCTGGTGGGCACGGCCCGTGCCAATGCTTCTGTCTTCTATATTTTTGTTGCTTTGGATGTGTATTGGGGCTTGGCAAGTTGCGTCAATCCTTCTTCATTGCATTTGTGTTGGTTTTTGCTATTAATTTGTTCCTTTTGTTCATTTAAGCTCTTTCGATCCTTTAATTTAAAAGTAAACAAAGAAATATGTTTTTTCCAACATTAGTACCGAAAAAGTGTTGACTCTATGCCTTGTTTGATGTAATTTATATGTTGCATTTTGCGCCAATTTGTTATTGTTTGTTCACATTGGTCTGTTAAAGCTGCAACGCGTTTCATCATTAAGTTTGGCATTTTGTATGAAAGGCGTTTTAGATAAAGATGGTGTTTCATCTGGAAGGGACTGATGTGTATGGCTCGTAGTTTAAGGCGGGAATTTTAATGGTGTTTTACATATGAGTTTGGCGTTTTGGATTAGAGCAATCAAAAGACCCTTTTACCCTTAATGAAGCACGTCCACGTAATAAAGTTGATGTTACTTATGAAAATATCTCCGTGCCAATCTAATCCATATAGATTGATTTGAGCCAACGGATGAGGGACGTTCTCACCGTTTTCACACTTATAAGCATTTTCTCGAAATCCTACATATATATATATATATATATATATATAGGGTTAGGTTCATTAGTGAACAACCTCCTTGATTGTGAACACTAGTGAACTAATCCTAGTCCTTGATTATCAATATACAAGTGTAAATCAATGACTAGGATTTGATGATGAAAATACACTAGTGTATTTTACGATTTGATGATGTAAATCAATGGTCATGATTTGTTCACTCAGTTCACAAATACACTAGTGGTCACTCTAGAACCCCATCCTTATATATATGCACATGTGATTCACATGCTTAGAAACATGCACATCCAAGTCACATGCTATTTCCCTTTTAAAAAAATTATACTACAAAATCGAGCGTCTTTTAATCTATAATATATTATAATGCGTTTGAGAAGGTACCAACAAAATTTAAGTAATTACAATATTTTATGCTTATGGTACAACGACTTAATAGGATTAGTAGGTGGGTAAAATGGTCTATATACATGGGTATTATCTATACTATAGTTTTTTAAATACATATATATATATATTATAATGCATTTGAGAAGGATACCAACAGCATTTAAGTAATTACAATATTTTATGCTTATGATGCAACAACTTAATAGGATTAGTAGGTGGGTAAAATATTCTTTCTACATGGATATTATCTATACTATAGTTTTTTAAATACAATTAAGTTGATATAATAAGTACAAACATAATGATAATAAAAAAAATTCAAAAGGTTGTGGGTTAGCACCTTCATCTTTGAAACATACGTATTCAATTTGTAAAAGAAAACATTAACTGATTAATTTACTCTGCATCATTGGAAGAGTTTTGTAACTGATACGTCAACAGATTAATTTACTCTACATCATTGGAAGAGTTTTGTAACTGATAGAAGTAAAGAGCCATAAATCTATGATCAAATCAAGATTATAAGTTACAAAAAGAAAACATATAGATTCTTCATTTCTTAAGTTGATCATCTAGAATACCACGGTCTCCATTATTCGAATATCTTCTAATAACTCACAAACATCCAAGGGATTTTTGTGGTTGTCCGGAGCTATACCATTGCTCCAACTCACAACCGACAACTACGCAAAGCTCTTCCTTCGTCAATTCCCTATCTTTCTCCCATAGCTTATGTGACACCAACGTTCAATCGGTAACCTTGCAACCAACGATGGAATTTTTTTCCTTGTCCTTCAAGAGGGTGGCCAACAGTTTGTTGGAAACTTCCATTTGCTGTTGAATTTTTGTTTGAACAGCTTGAAATTGAGCATCGGAACAAGCAGTAGTTTGGGCGGAGCTTTCGGAGTGTTGCGAGAGGAATTGATCGCATTTCTCGCATAACTAGTGGGCGGGGTCGTCGGTGGATGTGGATCCTTTTCGGGGAGGCATGGTGAACGAGCAATGAAAGCACCAAATTGATATGATTCCTTGAGGGAATCAATCTCCAATAAGAAACAGAGAGAGATACGAAACTTTGAGGCAATTTTCTTCCTTTTTTTCATTAATCAACCAAACATAAATACTAAAACAAATGCATGGAAATGGGAAACGTGCAAACAAAATGGGAACATGGGACCACTAACTCTAAAATGCATGCATAAAATATGAAACGTGCAACAACCAACTAAAACCACTAACTCCAAAACATGTAGTAATTTCTTTTTTGACCAAGTCAGTCATGGGCCTTAGATATATCCGAAAGTGTAGCTGGATCTTAGGTCGACCCGCCTTGTTGAGCCTGTTGAGTAACGTTTGACGAGCACGGTGTCGTATCAGTCTTCATGTCTCCCATTCATTCAGCAACCCTGCATCACGTGAAAGCATCTAACACCCCTACAACTGCCGCCACTGAAGGAGGTAAAAGATTGAAATTTTACAGTGATTGTAAACTTATTTGTTTTGGAGAAAAAACTAGGTGACATGGAAAAAAAATATTTGCTAGTGGTGATCATTTTTGGCGTGTACAAAAATAGATTTTAAATAAAAACAGAAGTGAGACTTGATCACTTATCACAACCATTTCTGGACTCACATATATATGTTTTTAAAAAAGAAAGTTTTTCGTCAGTATTAGCTCTTAATTGTGATGTTTCCATTGCGAGTCGTGATGCTTTAGCACAGACTGTTTATGCTTGCACGTTGATTGGTTGGGCTTTATTTGCATATAATTTCTTAATTGATTCTCTATTTACTCAACATTCTGTCTTATTTCAGATTTGTTGAAAAGATCAATAGGTTTGTTGGGTATGTGAAACGATGGGACCCGAATTATTTTCACTGGTGTGAATTAAAACAACGTAATACACTACGGAGGAAGCCAAGGTTACACTAGAAGACCTGAAATGTGAGACATGATTTGTCCGACTTTGTAGAGTGCCAAAAGGACAATGATTATGTTGCGAGGTTAAAATTCTGAGAGTGGAAGTTAGCAAAGCGGGTCAAAGACAAGTGGGAGAAGAAAAAGCCAGCATGGAGATCTATGATAGGGATGACTTAAGGTTGGTTGGTATAATTTGTATGGGTAATTTCCCATTTTTATAAACATTACCAGCTTAATTATATACTGTATAGTTCATTCACGAGTGACATATATGAGCATTGATGTTTATGTCTGGCTATTCATCAAGTTTGTTTATGGTGATCCATTGCCAAGTATATAATTAGTAAAAGAAATTTACTCTAGATGAAGAAATTTTGAAAGAAACTTGTACCCACTGATCAATATCAGCTAGCATTGTAGTTCGTTTAGTTCAACTTTTTAGAGAGTTGGCTCATTAAGATATGAGTTGGCATGAGCTTGATTTTTGAGTTTGCATAAATGTAATCAATTTACATCATCAAACCTTGTTGTTGCACTTACCTTCTTATTTGCATATCATCACACTGTAAGAAATTTAAGATAGTTATTGTTGATGCATTTTGTGTTCGTCACTTGTCGAATAGGCTAGATTGAGCGTATGTTGAATATTGTATAGGTTAGAATTGAACACACGACCAAACATACGGAGCGAATAGTGTAACTGGAACAAGTTCGCCCGAACTTGACATGTGAAGGACAAGTTCGCCCGAACTTGTCCATGCACACTCCGGGCGAACTTGTTACCCTATATATAGGTGTGTTGTTCATTTGTCATTTAAGTTTTTGCCATCACTCTTTCGGTATGAATGAAGACTTCCGCTGCATTCTGTTTCTACTCCATTCTTATTAACATTCTACTGAAACTACTATATACGTTTACGCACTAACTTCCGTCTAGAACCGCCTGATCACGGACCTTTAGTTATCAATATATCTTACTTTTGGATTATTTATTTATAAATGGTTGGATTCAAGTTTTATAAATATCTTTACATGTTAAATAAGTCAAGTGGATGGCAATTAGCCTGAAGTGTATACGCGATAATTTGCTTTGTTAAAAAAATGTTAGTTTGTGATATAAAATCGGTTCGATTCGGTGGTTATGCCCCACACCATAACTATAATTGAACCATAATTTTCATGGCGTAACCGAACTGTCTGTTATTTGCTCGATTTGGTTATTTGCTCGGTTATTTGCTCTCCCTGGACCTTAATCGAAAATTTTGGTTTTGGTTTTGGTTATGGTTATGGATCAAAATTGAACTGAATCGCCCATGCACACTCCCATAATCACCAACATAAGAATTATGTTCTCCGCCGCATCACGCGGGCACCTCACTAGTCTTTAATATAAGTACCCTATAATTATACTTAAAAAAATCGAAAACCAGTTGCATACATAACGTAAAACACAATGAGTATCAAACTATAAACACAATGGAAAGTAAATCTAAAACACTATCAATGAAAACAGATATAAGATACAATGGACAACAAACTAAAACATAATTGACATAACATAAAAACACAATAAGTATTAAACTAAAAACACAACAAAAAATATAGTAAAAACACAATTGATGACAGCAGATAAAAAACAAAATGAACGATAGACTAAAACACAATGAACAACATACTAAAACACAATAAATAAGAGACTAACGCAGTGGACGACAGACTAAAAACACAATGAACAACAGATTAAACACAATGAACAATAAAACAAAACACAATGGACAACAGGTTAAAACACAATGAATAACAGACTAAACACAATGATCAAAACCTATAACACAATGTATAGAAAACTCACCCAGTTAAAAAAACAATAATTAAAACCAATAACACAATGTATAGAAAACTCAAATATAACACCATCTTCATTGTGTCACACAATGTGTTATAGGTTCTGATAAAAACGCAACAAACAGAACCCAAATTATCATTGTGTTATAAGTTTTGATAAGAACACAACGTATAGAAAACCTAGTGAAAACGTAATGAGCAAAATCCAGTTGAAAGACATTATAAGCAGAATCTTTAGCACAATACAAAGAAAACCCATTAAAATTAAATATTTTATTTTATTTTTATATAGCAAAGCAATATCATGCTCATATTTAAAAAAAAAACGCTTGTTATTATGGTGAATTGTTTTTTTTAAATGTCGTTTAATAAAAAAGTTATAGATGTTTTAAATTGATTAGAGAAATTAACATGTGTTTTGCATGTGGAAGAGAAACTCAATATATGTAAGGTTCTCTTTATGCCTTTCCATTATTTTCTTTTCCCTAAAACTAATAGCAACCCTCTAAATCTAAGATCAATAGACTAATGTAGTGTTTGGTATGCCGGAATGAGAGACGGAATGGAATGGATCATTACGAGGGAATGAAGAAAATGGTGTTTGATTAGTTAATGGAATGGAATCACTCATTCCATAAGACATTCTATTCCCTCAAAACCATTACTTCCACCCCCATATTTTTTTCATTCCATCCGCTATTGCACCATTCATCACCACACCACAATCCACCACCTTCGCCACAACCCACAACCACCACCAACGCCATCGTCGACTCCACCCGCAACCCGCCATCGCCTCCACTGCCACCCCAACAGCGACACCACTGCCGCCGCCACCCGCCACCACAGCCACCAACCGCCACCGCCACCAACGCCACTGCCGTCGCCACCCACCACCATCGTCGCCGCCACCACCCATCGCCGCCACGGCACCCATCACCACCACCGCCACCTATAACCACCCACAATCACTACCACCGACCACCACCACTCACCGCTGATTTTGTTCCTTCGTTTTTCTTGCCTACCAAACAATACACAATAACAATTCATTACATTCCCACATGGTAAACAAACAAGACATGGAATAGTAATGATCCATTCCACTCTCCCGTCCATTCCATTACCTTGACCATCTCATTACCTCGTTCATTCCATTCCATATCCATTCCATTATCCTAAACCTAACAGACCCTAAAATCTTTATTACCCTTTTTATTTATCTTGCCCTTTGTATTTAATCTAATACTAAATATAATAAGTAAGGTTATATATGTTTATTTTTTTAAGAGAGAAAAATATATAAGTCGAATTTCATAACCTGGACGTCAGTTCAGAGTTCTGAGTTCTGTTCGAAACTCATAGACTTGAAATCTGAGTTCTTAATTCAGTTTAGTTCTAGAGGACTTGGTCATACTAACCCAATTTCAAACCAAACCAACCTGTTACTAGTCACCAAATTTGTTTTGGTCGCTTCTCATATGCATTTTAAAGTAAAAGAAAGTTTTGAAAGTGAGTTTTGATCGACCGACCCAAATCATTATTTACCCGTTTGGTTCAGGAATTCCATAAATCACCATCTTGGGGTGCCAATTTACAAGTTTCAACATCTAACCAAGATTGCAACTTTGTAATATGTAGATTTACATCTAAATCACTTTTAACAGTTTTCTAAGAAATTCCATCAATATGTGATGGTTATAACACATTTAAACACCAAATTCCCTTATGTGTCAATTCAATCATAATCCTTCAAGAACACACATAGCCAAGTATTCGATTATGGTATATGTAGAGTCCACAGATCTAGGAGAAGGTCAGCAGGCCTCGTCAACGTCAAGAAGATGCGATCTTGTTATGCTACAAAAAAGAACACCGTTAGCCTCGTCACAGAGGGCCCCGGGGGGAATCCGTGACCAAGCTCCGGCGTGAGAGTAAGTAACCTTGCCGGAGACAAAGAGAAGCTTATTCTGACGAAGTGGTGTTTCGCCGGAATATCCTTATGGTGTGGATAAGTGATTCGAGTATTTAATACTGGGAATGTGGGGAGTAAATGTAGTGTGGGTATATTAAATGAGAGTTCAGCCAAAAAATCCTTACCTTAACCGACGTCTACCTTCCTTATATAAAGAACCTTGCTTATCCCTCTCCATTGGGACTCCATAACGATTCTTCCCAGACCCTAGACACGTGTCTAGTTACTAACGGTCGGATTGGCAGGTCATTAAATGAAGCCAGCTTGTGTTGTCCTTTCTACGGCGTGTCTTTCTTCCTCAGCTTATCAAGCATTAAATGCTGCAGAGGTTTCATGTCAAAAGGATTTTCCCGCCTTTTCCCTTATCTGGTATCTCATAAAGACAATGTCCTTTTTCTGGGCTTACAACCAGGCCCAAGTGAAAAGAGCCCATGACGGGCTTACTGGGCTACCAGTGGGCCCCGTCGTCAAGTCATCTCTAGTCCCAGGTTATGGGGCCCAGGCTACGTGATCCTGGGCTGAAATAAAGAAAAAAGGAAAGGGGCTCCGGAACTGTGGCGTCGTTATTAAAGACAAATAAGAAGCGGGTCCCTCTTAATGATGGTGCTTTACGGCGGTTCTCCCTGATCGAGAAGATCAAGATAATCCAACGGTTGGGGGAGTCATTGTTGTGCTACACATGTCCCTAATCAACCTATTTTGAATTTAAAAAGGTTGATTTGATAGTTACCGCTCTCTCTTTGGTATCCCATTAAAACCGGTGCACCCTTACTTACCTGGTCATAATTTCCTTCCTCCTTCTCTATCCTCACTCTTTCTTTCGGCTGTTCTAGTTGCCATCATCATTCGTTCCATCATGAGCAGGTCCGATCATTCGACGACACGCTCCGTTTTGACGGAAGAAGATTTGGACTTCTTTGTTTCGACTTACCGGATACCTTCAAGGTTTTCCCCATCTCTGCCTGGCCCGGATGATCCAGCAGTGTGTACTCAAGAGAGGATTGTCCTGCATACTCTAGCCTTCTCGTTTTGTGGGTTCGTTACCCCTTTTCCATTCAAATACAACTCTTGAAGCACTTTGGGGTTCATCTTTCCCAACTGCACCCATTGGGACTTATGAGAGTGGTGCACTTTGAGCTCTCCTGTGCGGCATTCGATGGTGAACCCACGATACCACTCTTCTGTACTTTCTACAAGCTTTCGCTAGATGGGGACTGGTTTGCTTTCGCCAAACGCAAGGGTAGTGTTACTACCCCCTGCTACTCGTTCATGCCTACATCTACCTACCCCAAAGAGTGGAAAAACCGGTTCATTTTTGTCTCTGCTACAATGATTCCCGAATTACCCCTTTGAGAGATCCCAAGATGGCCATTGAGGATACTATTCCCGCTCTTTTTGTTCATGAGACGGTGCTGTGGAAGAAGATGCACGAGAATCCTACGAGAGCCTACTGTTTCCGGAGGGGCTTCTAGCCATGGCGGGTTTGAGTCCTTCCTATTCTACTCGCCCACGAGCTTTTTTAGGGAAAAAAAGGTAACCTTCTCTTCTATGCCCTTTATCTTTTTTGTCGATTAATTGGTTCTTTGGCGTAGAACTTTTGGTTTTCTCTCCGGTCATCTCTAGTGTTTGTTTATGCAGAGATGTCGCTGTGGCATTTACTGTAGGCTGATTGCAAAGGAATCTCATATGTGGTTGATGATGTGGCTGGTTCGAAATCAAGGGATGTTTTGGAGGGACGTCCCTCTGATGCTGGGGGGCCCTAGTTGCTGGAGAGGGGGAGGATACTTCGCCCCGTGAGGTGGGTCCCCCCCAGGGGGTTGAAGGTTCCCATAATTCCAGTAGTGGGGATCTTGAGGATTTGGGGGGTCGTTTGATCCAGAAGCGGAAAAGCAGCTAGGAGGGAGCTGGGTTCGAGGCGAAGGCTCCCGAGCCCCGAAATATTCGTCTGAGGCTCTGTAGCGCGAGTAGCCAGAAATCTCTCCCCATGTCCAGAGCTGCTTACGAGGTTCCTCCCGCCAGCACCAACGGCTCCTTATCTAAACATTTGAAAACCTCGAGGGCTTCCTCCAGCCTTGTCAGTGAGCCTCTACCTGTAGGTTCTTCACACCTCCTAGTTTTCTTTACTTGCATCCTTGACTTTTGCTTTTCTCTTTGCGACAGGGGATTTTTAAGGCTCCAATTATGATCCCTGCTGCCCCCGTATCCTCTCAAGTTAGGGATAAGGCTCCCGAGACCAGCATGGTCCAAGCTGCTCGTGTGGAAACTTCTCCTCTTCATGCCACCGGTACCAGCAAGTTTAAACAGCCTGATGATCTTCATTTACATTCCCCCTTGGCTCCTTTGTTCGCAGAGGGCCTTCCTACCCCCTATGTCCCCAACTGGAAAATTACTACTTCAACTGTCGTGGGGACTCCGGAGATTGCTCGTGATTTCATGGCTCATGTCGTCCCTCCTCCTCACAAGTTCATGAACTTTGCTTTGGACCCTGATCTTTTTGATGATCAATATAGCTTGTCTATTTGTGAGGGCTTCTTCAGAGGAGTTGGTATGTTGCAAAGGGTTAATGAAGTGAGGGGTATAAACGAGGGGTTGTCGAGTGAGCTGAAGACCTCCCAAACAGTTGTTGCTGAGCTTAGGTGTCGAGTGACTAATGCTGAGAGGAAACTGTCACAGGAGAAGGTAACTCTGCTCCCCCCCTCCACCTTCTTTTTTTTTTATCTGACACTTTTTCTTGCTAGAATTTTGGGGCGCTGCTGGAGCGGAAGGAGAAGGTTTGGGAGCAAGAGGAAAGAGCTTGGATGGAGGAGAAAGAATACTTGGTCACCGAGTTGAAGCACTATAAGGAGGCTGCCTCCATCTCGGGGGCGGATGTGGAGGCCCTCTATGTCGATTGGGCTATGGCGATGGAAGATAGTCAATGCCTAACCCGAGAGTGTTACTGGCTCCTCTCCCAAGGATTTGGGTTGTTTCTTTCTGCTTTTGCCAAGTCTGAGGAGTTCAATGGTGGCCTGGAGGAGATATACCTGGTATATAGACGTTGGTTACGAGGCAGGCCTTAAGGATGGATACTCTTACTTTGCCCAGTGTTTGAAAAGGAAAGCAACTCCTTTGTAGAACTCGAAGGCCAAGAAACAACTGTATAAGTTGGAAGAGGTTTGCCGAGAAGATTCCATCCCTGCTTGTGAAGATCACTGAGAATCCCCAGATGTCTTTGGATTAGCTTAAGTCCCTGCTCACCTCCGTTGGCCCCTCGTCTTTCCAATCTTTGCCGGGAGATGGTTCTCCGTGATTGACTCTCTTTTTAAGACAAACTTTTCGATGTGGTTGTAACTAAACAAACATTTGTTCTCGATGCTTTGACGCTTTTGGTTGGGAGGCTTTCGTGTTGGGGCCTCCTTCATGCTTGGCTATGCTATAGTATTTTGTTGCTTCTATGTGTTTTAGGGGCATTTGTACGTGCTCCGCTTTTGGCTATATGTTTTCACTTTTCCTTGCAGGGGTTTATTGGTCGTTTGAGGCTTTGGTGTGTTTACGAAGAGTTGATCGTCGTGCCCTTTGGTGTGTTTTCTCCCGACCTTGGAAGCATGGAGTTATCAAAAAGGGTGAGGCACCTCAGTTTATCGCTTGTTACCTGAGATTTACAGCCTGTTCGTAGACCTTTTGGTTGTCTCTGTATATTGGATAGTAGCTTGGCTGCGAGCATTCTAGTGTGTTTTTCGTGATGTTTTTTGTTTGTGGCTCATTCGTAAACATTTTGGTGTGTCTTTTGTACACCTTATTTTTTATCTTTTTTACAAATTTATGTTGTTTGTTAGGGAGCAACTCGCGACCTAGTTTGTGATTATTGTCTACAACAATGATCCATCGCCACTTCTCTTGGATGAGTCGACTTCATCCTGCCCCACGGCCGGGCTTTTGGACCAGTATGCACGTTATACTGATTTACACGTGTGTATATTGTTAGTTGTCTTCTTTTATTGGGTGTTAATAGTTATCGGGCACGTCTGCTTTGATGCACTACCCGTTCGTTGGACCGCCCCTCGTGGCGGCCCTGAGATGTAGGAACAATTTTGTAGGGAAAGAGAAAATTTTCCGTTATCAATTGTGTTGGGGGCAACCCCCAGTACATAGGTTAACAAAATAAGGACATAGTTCTAAGTCTTTTAACAAAAGTGGCTCTTGGACCGTTCAGGTAGAAAGTGTTGGGGGAACCCCTAGTACATAGGTTAACAAAATAAGGACTTAGTTCTAAGTCTTCTAACAAAAGTGGCTCTTGGGTCGTTTAAGTAAAAAGAAGAGAAACTTGGTTTCGGGTTGTTTCACAAAAGTGGCTCTTAGGCCATCACTACGTCTTTCCCCAAGGAGATGCTCCTTACTTGAAGTACTTCCGGAGCTGCATGAGATTCCAGGTCCTTGGGATCTTTTTGCCTTCGAGGGTTTCAAGATTGCACGTCCCTTTACCGTTGGCCCAAGTAACCCTGTAGGGTCTTTCCCAATTGGGTCCTAGCTTCCCCGTATTTTCTTGCAAGCCGGCTTCATTGGCCCTTAGGACCAAGTCCCCGAGTACCAAATTGAGCTTTTTCATCTTGGTGTTGTAGTACTTTTCGATTTGTTTCTTGTACTTGGCTTCCTTTACCACTGCCAACTCCCTCCTTTCTTTGAGGAGGTTAAGGTTCATCCGTAAATCCTGCTCATTCTCCTCCCCCTCAGACGCATTCTCGCTGTAGGAGACCCTGTTTCGACTGGGATGACCGCCTCCGTTCCATAGGTTAAACTGAAAAGGGTTTCCCCGTTACAGACCTTGGGGGTCGTCCTGTAAGCCCAGAGAACAAACGGTAGCTCCTCCAGCCAGCCCTTTTGCTTCCGTCCCAACCTTCCCTTCATTCCTCGGATAACATTTTGGTTGGCCTTTTCGACTAGCCCGTTGCTTTGAGCATGAGTTACTGAGGTGAAGACCTGCCGGATATGCATCTGCTCACACCAAGGTTTGAACGGTTTCCCTGCAAATTGGACTCCGTTGTCACTAACCAACTCCGATGGTATCCCGAAGTGACATATGATGCTGTCCATGACGAATCTTTTCATTTTCTCCCCCGTGATCTTGGCCAGGGGCCGGGCCTCGACCCACTTTGTGAAATAATCAATGGCCACCACCACAAATTTTACCCCCCTGGGACCTCCGGGAATGGCCCTATGATGTCAATGGCCCATTTTTGGAATGGCCATGAAGTTGAGACTAGGACCATGGGGTGCTTGTGTCGGTGGGTCATGGGGCATGTACTTGACAATTGTCACATTTGCTTATCTCCGCTAGGGCCGTCTCGGCATTTTTTGCCAGTAAAACCTCGCGTTCATGGCCTTTACCACTACTGTCCTTGGGCCCGAGTGCATTCCGCAAATTCCCTCATGTATTTCTTGTATCACATATTTGGCCTCCTCTTCGTCCACACACTTGAGGGAGGGGCCCAAGTACGACCTCCGGTAGAGCTCCCCGTCTATTAGCTCATATTGCAGAGCCTTCACCCTCACCTTTCTGGCCGGCCATTCTCCATCTGGGAAAGTCCCATCCCTCAGGAAGTTTATAATGGGTGTCATCCAGGACTCGCAAGCTTGGTCTACTGCTACTACCTCTTCAGTTGTGATGGAAGGGGAAGTCAACACTTCTAGCTTCACTTCTCTGGCCAGGTGGTCAAATGCTACTGAAGCTAGCTTGCTGAGTGCATCAAACTTTCTGTTTTTTCCCCGCGGGATGTATTCTAGCTTGAAGGTACTGAAGTTCTTGGCTATTTCTTTTACTCTACTCACATATCTCGCCATGAAGTCATCCTTAGTATCATATTCCCCATTATACTGTTTGACTACGAGCTGGGAATCAGTGTTGGCCTCAACATGCCTTGCCTTCATTCTTCTGGCTAGCTTCAATCCCGCTAGGAGTGCTTCATATTCAGCCGTGTTGTTAGTATTTTCAAAATCCAACCGGATCGCATAGGTTAACTCTATCCCCTCAGGACTTATGAGAGTAACCCCTGCGCCGTTTCCCTCTTCGCTTGAAGCTCCATCTGTGAATAATTTCCAGACCGCCTCCTCTTCCTCTTTTTTCTCTTCTTCTTCCATCTTTTCCCACCTAAGGAGTTCTTTCTCTTCTTCCTCCGGGACCTCAGCAAGGAAATCTGCCAACACCTGCCCTTTTGTTGAGGTCCTTGGCTTGTACTCTAAGGCATGCTCCCCCAGTTCTACTGCCCACTTGGCTAACCTACCGGAGAGTTCAGGTTTCCTTAGGACCTTTTGGAAGGGTTGATCCGTTAGCAGCACCACCTTGTGAGCCTGGAAGTACCTTCTCAACCTTCGAGACGCAAAAACCAATGCCAACGCTAGTTTTTCCAGAGGCATGTATCGTTCCTCGGGGCCTTTGAGTGTTCGGCTAATGAAGTATATGGGGATCTGTTTTTCTTCCCTTTATACCAACATCACAGCACTGATCATGGTTCTTGACGTTGCTAGGTAAAGAAGAAGGTCCTCCCCAGGTACGGGAGTTGCCAGTGCCAGGAGCTCGCATATATGCTCCTTCATTTTTTGGAAAGCCTCTTCCGCTTCTGGGGTCCATTGGGATTTGCTCGTTTGAATGCAGTCTTTCAACACCTTCATGAAAGGCAAAGTCTTGTCTGCAACCCTTGATAAGAAGCGATTGAGGGCAATCAACCTTGCATTTAATTGTTGGACATCCCTCAAGGACCTGGGGGCCGCATTTCTGCCACCACTTGCGTCTTCTCTGGGTTTGCCTTGATACCTCCCTTGGTAACTATTACCCCAAAAAACCTCCCTTCCTCTACTCCAAAGTAACATTTCCCGGGGTTCAACTTCATGTTCACCTCTTGCAATGTCCTTATCGTCTCTGCTATGTCATTCAGCATGGCTGCTTCAGTGAGACTTTTTATGACGATGTCGTCCACATACACTTCCAGGTTTCTCCCCCGCTGATCTCTAAACAGTGTGTTCATGAACCTCTGGTAGGTGGCCCCGACGTTCTTCAGGCGAAAAGGCATTTTGGTGTAGCAAAAGGTCCCCTCATCTGTTATGAACGCAGTTTTCTCTTCATCACCTAATGACATTTAGATATGATGGTACCCTTTGTATGCATCTAAGAAGCATTTCAAGGGGTATTGGGCTAGGGAGTCGACCTGGATATCTATTTCTGGGAGCGGGTAACAGTCCTTGGGACAGGCCTTGTTAATGTCTTTATAGTCCGCGCACATCCTCCATCCCCCTTCTTTCTTACTGACCATGACCGGATTAGCTACCCAGGAGGGGTATTTGACCTCCCTAACGATCCCGGCCCGGAATAACTTCCTGGTCTCTTTGCATGCAACCCTTCTCTTGTTTGGCCCCATACTTCATTTTTCTGCTTAATCGGCCGGACCCAGCTATGAGTGTTGAGTTTGTGTTCTGTTAGGCTACGAGGGATCCCCGTCATGTCTCCGTGTTGGAATGCGAACACGTCTATGTTGAGGAGTAACAGTCCCTTGAGCGCACTTTTGCATTTATCACTTAGGTGCCTTCCTACCCTGATCGTTTGTTCTGGGAACCTTTCGGTAGTCTGCCCCATCAGCAGCTTGTGAGACTGACGAGATTACCTCGTAGGAGGATTTTACCCAGGCTAGTCCCCGTGGAGTTTGAAATACTAAATCCCCGTGAGGGGTTGAGGCTTGAGCCCTCAGGTCTCCAATCCCTGGCCTGCCTAAATTGCGTTGTACTTAGAAGGTGCCCGGACCACCATGAAGGTCAGTTCTATGGTCCAGACACGACCGGAGAGTTCAGGTTTGCCTTGATACCTCCCTTGGTAACTATTACCCCAAGGAACCTCCCTTCCTCTACTCCAAAGTAACATTTCCCGGGGTTCAACTTCATGTTCACCTCTTGCATCATCCCTATCGTCTCTGCTATGTCATTCAGCATGGCTGCTTCAGTGAGACTTTTTATGACGATGTCGTCCACATACACTTCCAGGTTTCTCCCCCGCTGATCTCTAAACAGTGTGTTCATGAACACTATTGTGAAGTGAAGCCTGATCTTCCCGAGGGGGGTGTGAAACACTATTGTTGAAACCCACCAGGGGGATAGAATCCTCTTCCAACCTGTCCCTAACATCTCTGTCGAATCTCAAAAAACAATGTTCGTAAATCACTTCCACCCCACTCCCTCCGTCCATATGTATTCGGGCCACCTTGTGGCCAGCTATTACGACAGAAATATTAAGGGGGAGTTTTTGTACCTCGTGCTCCTCTAGGTAGGGCATCAATATCGGGGCTTTCATGCAGTTTGAGGGGCCCAGCACCCGGGCCTTGACACTTCTTGTTGGGTCATAGTCATCTCTCCTTCTGATGGTGTCCACATATCTTCTTTCCAGCTCTCCTCCTTTGATATCTCTTCCTTTTTTGTCTCCTCCTTCTTTGATTTCCTTGATCAGGTGAGACAGCTTTCCTGTCTTCACTGCCGCCTCTATTTCTCTTTTCAGGTACATACAATCGTCCGTTTTATAACCAAGCCCTTATGGAAATCGCAATATTCGTTTAGGTGAGTTTTTTGTCCTGGTTTAATGGGAGGAGGCTTTGAGAAAGAACCTTTTACTCTCTCCGTGGCCAAGTTTTCACTGGGGGATTTAATCAAAGGAGTAAAGTTGTCGAAGTGAGAGGTTGGTCCTCTGTTTCGGGGCCTGTACGGAGAATACGTTGGCCTCGCCCTACCGTGTTGTGTTCTGTCAAAGATGGGCTTTCGAGGATATGCCATTCCACTTTCCTGAACCTTAGGGGTGGGGTTGACCCTCCTGGGAGGGACGTCTAATTCCTTGGCTTTACTGCCGGTATCTTTCCCTCTAACGAAGGCCCGGACCTGGTCCATGAGGTTGTCAAAAGTTTTCGGGAATTCCTCCCCCAGCTTCTCACACAGCTGAGCGTGTTTCAACCCGTTTATGAAGCTGCTGATCTTCATCACCTTAGGAACGTCCTTGATGTTCATACTTTCCCTAATAAACCTTTCCATGTATTGATCTACCCGTTCACTGTCTTTTTGTTGTATATGCATGATCTCGTTTGGGTTCTTGATCACCTTTCTTTGCTGCCCAAAGTTCCTGAGGAATTTCTCACTCAGCTCCTCATAGTTGTCTATGCTACCGGCAGGGAGACTGTCAAACCAGAGCCTTGCCCCTTCGGTCAACGTTTGAACAAACATGTGGCACCAGGTGGGCATCGACCACCGTCCTACCTGTCCAGCACCTCTGAAGGCATGTAAATGGTCTTCGGGGTCCTTGGTTCCGTCGTATCTGTCAATGTTCACTGGCGGCTTAAGTTTCGGAGGCATGGGAGCCTTGGCTATTCTTCTCGTGAACTTTGAGACCTCCGCCATGTCCTTAGGCAGCTAAGGTCTGTCTAACCCACCGTCCTTCTTCCCATCCGCGCTTCTTTCCTCTCGCTTTCCTCCTTTTATCAGGTCCTCTCGTTCATCTGGCGTCATTTTTCTTAATGCAGTTATGAAGATGTCCAATGGGTCTGGGTCATCATTCCCTTTATGACTCCCAGTGTCTGCTCCTCCGGCTGGTGTGTCGAAAGAGAGTCGAGTTCTCAAGCTCTCGAGTTTTTCCTGCCTGTCCAGGTCTTCCAGCTGCTTCCTGAGTTCATTCTTGTTTTTGGCAACGAAATCCCTCGTGATGGTGTCTCTTTTTTCTGATAGCTTGGTTCTGTCATCAGCTTCTTCTTCGTGAGTGATGTCTTCGATTGTCACTGTGTCATTGGTGCTTTGTACCGTTTGGGAACCCGGAGGCAAAGGTGGGGTGGGTGTGGCCATGTTAAACTTGGCGGAACAAGATCTTCTGCGACGTTTTAGGTTCTAAGATAGGATTACTAGGCTGACTAGTGTCCCACGGATGGTGCCAATGTCGAGTCCACAGATCTAGGAGAAGGTCATCAGGCCTCGTCAACGTCAAGAAGATGCGATCTTGTTATGCTACAAAAAAGAACACCGTTAGCCTCGTCACGGAGGGCCCCTAGGGGGGATCTGTGACCAAGCTCCAGCGTGAGAGTAAGTAACCTTGCCGGAGACAAAGAGAAGCTTGTTCCGACGAAGTGGTGTTTCGCCAGAATATCCTCTATGGTGTGGATAAGTGATTCGAGTATTTAGTACTGGGAATGTGGGGAGTAAATGTAGTGTGGGTATATTAAATGAGAGTTCAGCCTAAAAATCCTTACCTTAACCAACGTCTACCTTCCTTATATAAAGAACCTTGTTTATCCCTCTCCATTGGGATGCCATAACGATTCTTCCCAGACCCTAGACACGTGTATGCTTACTAACGGTCGGATTGGCAGGTCATTAAATGAAGCCAGCTTGTGCTGTCCTTTCTCCGGCGGGTCTTTCTTCCTCAGCTTATCAAGCATTAAATGCTGCAGAGGTTTCACGTCAAAAGGATTTTCCCGCCTTTTCCCTTATCTGGTATCTTATAAAGACAATATCCTTTTTATGGGCTTACAACCAGGCCCAAGTGAAAGCCCATGACGGGCTTACTGGGCTACCAGTGGGCCCCGTCGTCAGTATATAACTAATAAACACCATTAGTGATGTTACTAAGCTGATAAAACCCTTAATCTTCATAAAATATGAAGAATCATGTTATAGACACAAAACCCAATCAAACTTGCTAGTATTGGTAAGAAAAAGTTGAAAGAAACTTACTAATGCTCCTCGAGGGTTCTCAATCACATAGATATTCTCATCAAATGAATTTTTTTCTCCATACTCACACTGTACTCAAACCTTTTACTGATAAAATAATTAATTATACTAAAATAATTCGGTTGATAATAATACATGAAAAAGTATATTTTTAAAGCGTGATTATAGTCATGAAAATCGAAGTTTTTTTAAATGAAATGTGACAGCGACTTTGATCCCACAAAACACAAAATTGCAGCAACAACAATTGTATATCTTAATATCATCCTTTGTTTGGTTGCACCATAATAGCCACTGAAGCAAAGCACCAATGAGTATTAAGACCTTTATATGCTCCAAAGCAGCTACTACAATTCACCACATGGTTCGGGTACCTAATTAAAAAATGCAATTAAAGATCAAATAACCCTCAATATGGTGAAAAAATTATGCAAATAACCTGTCCATAAGTTGTTCCCTATGAAGTATGGGTGGAAGAGATCCATTGATGATGGCTCCCCAATCCACTTGACCACTTGCATATTCTTTAGCCAAGTTCTATGTAGTGCCACCATAGTATCTGCCTTGGTTCGCACAAAACAAACTTTTTGCCAATTTGAAGGACCTGCCTCCACCAATTTCTCCTCCTAAAAGTTGATAATATTTAGGAAGCTTGAATACAAGAGTTCAAAATGCAATCTAGGTTGGAATATTTTTACCTGAACTCAAATAAGATGCAAATCCGAATAAATAACCAAATTTTGCATAATATGCTCCATCCATCTTGAAACAAATGGATCCATCCAACGACTAAAGTTTCTAGGGCAAACACATATGAATCTGCTATTTACTAGGGCTCACCAGAGTACAAAACAAGATACAAAGATGCTTTTGGGGTGGCTTTTGTGCTATGTTTTGCTGAAAGAATCAAAATAAAGAATGAACTACCAAGTATGACATGAAACTTTAACATAAAAATACGTTATGAACCTAAATCCTAAACGGGTTGTATTCTTTCCAATCCAGCAAAATCTCATGTCATGTTACGTTCATACATCTAGCACATTTTTGGGTTGTTGTTAGAAATTGTTAGCGAGTAACTCAAAGTTAGAAAACCATTTAGAGTCATTCCAAATATAGTCGGTCAAGATTGCCTAGTCAGGTTGACCAAGCTTTTAGTTGTGAGTGTCTAACCTTTAATTAAGTAAAAGTTGTTTTTGTGGGCATAATCCTGATCCATATCCAACGAAGATATGATGTCGAGATCAAGATCAAACCAATGAGATTGAGTTGAAGTCTGAATTTCAAATTTAATTGTTTTTGTCTATCGGTTTGTTTATTTTGTTTATCTAATTTACAGTTATAGCAGGATTTGTTGGAAATCAGGCCCTTAAACGAACGCGCAAACACGATATTTGAACGAACTGTTCGACTCTTTTTTTTATTATTATCAATGAAAGCACCATCTATTTATACTAAACCTATTCTAGTACTAACCCAACTAAAACTCTATTAATATAAATAAAATATTAATTAGATAAACCTATCTAATAAAACACACAATTATCTCTATAAAGACTCAATAAATAATTCAGCATAATTATCTATAATCCGTTTTTATCTTTATCTCTTAATTCAAGATTAACTTCTTCATTCTCCCCCTTAATCTTGAATTGGACCGGTTTCTTCACATCTGCATCATTATCGACAACTTCAATCCTTTGACCAAGTTTGACACCCCTCTTCCCGGGTCACCAGAACCTCACCGTTGCCGTTCTTGACCACCGATCAAAGAAAAAACAAGCCTCACCGCTTCTACCGTTTTATTCTTTTCTGTCACACCCCGACCCGCAGCGGAAAAGGTGATCGGGGCATGATTGGGTTATCATCAAAGCTCATGACATTTATTATAACGTTTCATATTCATTATTACAATTTAAAGGGAAACATACAATCTTAATTTCATCATGTCCTAAACATCATTCTAGACTTCATTGTTTTCTTCTAAGGCATTTCCTATGTTTTCCTTGCTTCATCCTGTTCACCTGTATCATGTGTAAAAATGGTTTTTGGATCAACAAAAAGTTGGCGAGTGAATCCTATGAAAAACATTTGAACAAGTTTATTGCATTGATTATAAAATAAAGTGCACAACCACATATGAGTAAATATAGATGTAAACATATTCATAAAACACTTAATATCAGATAATGCACACACATACAATAATAAATTGTTTTGAGGCACGCGTTGCTCAACCCGTCTCTCACGAGGAACTGATGGGCCTAATGAATGAGTTTTGAGGCACGCGTTGTTCTACGAACTGATGGGCCTAATGAATAATTTGCATACAAGCTTGACAATATGAAAGACATAACTACAAACAATATTTACACTCTAAGTTTAGATCACAATATGGTATGGCACAAGTTTAAATAAACGAGTTAATTTTAGTGACACATGACACACCCCAAAACGTGTAATTAAAAAGGGGAGTTGTAAGATTCACTCACATTGGGTGCGTTCGGTTGATGATGTTGAATGCGCACGAAAGTTTGATTTAACCACGAGTGAAACTAACCTAGATAATAACATAATGGTTTGGTAAATAAGCGGATTTTATTAATCAACCTTAGTAGGATTATTGAATATATTTTTGTGAGTTTAAGGCTATTTTCTAACTTTAAAAATGTTATTTTTAAGTATTTTTAATTGATTTTTAAATAAAATAAATAAATAAAAATAATAATAAAATGTTGACTTTTTGACCGTTGACTTGTTGACCGTTGACCTGTTGACCGGTTTTATTGTGTAAATGTATGCGCCGGGCAGGACTCGAACCCGAGACCTCCCGTTCGCGTGCACGCAGCTCTACCAACTAAGATACGTGTCTAACCCGAAATATTTCTGTTTTTAATTATATTTATACACTAATTGAATTAATCTGAAAATCATTTATTTTAAAAACGATTTTAATGTCTCGCTCGGTGCTCGCCACAGGTCTCGAACCCGGGACCTGTGGGTTACCGTGCACACAGTCCACCCCTGGACTGTGTGTCTAACTTGGTAAATAATCTGGTTTTTATTATACTTAACATGGTTTTGAGAGTTAACCCGGTTCAGTTAAAAAGGCATTTTTATAACAAGAGAGTAAGGCTGGGACAAGAATCGAACGCGCGACGTATGTGAAATTGTTTGCACACAGTCCACCGCTGACTGTGTGTCTAACCTGTTCATAAACTGATTTTAATTAAACTTATGTTATAACCTGCCTTCGTCTTCTTCGTTAACTTTACCCAGAAAAACAAAGTCCGAATGTTTCGACTGATTTATGTCTAATTTGATTTTCAAACATTAATAGTAATTGAAAGGAAATGTATGGAGAGGGTTTGGGGGAAAGGAGGTACCGATCCGTGTCTTTCACAGAACTCCGGCAGAGGTCCGTCGGCTCCGATAGTGAACTTCGGCTGTTAGGATCAATTAATAGTTCTGCTCAATTAATTATGAAATTGAGGTACTTAAACAAGGATTGACAGGAGTTTGAAGGGTTATACCGATTCACAGTGCGATATCAGAAATTTCAGAGATTTTCCGGCGAAGGTTGAATATTCTGGCTATGTCGCCTGGGATGGATTCTGATGGTGGATTTGTGTTAGTAACAGTCTAATCAATTGATTGGAACAGAAAAAGTCGAAGGGATTACCGTGTGGATGTGAGTCTCGGTTTTCCGGCGACTTGCAATATTCTCCGGCGAGTGAAAATAAGTCGAGAATTTGTGTGATTTTGAGCGAAAGGGCTACCAGTGAGTTGTGGGTTGATTTATAGGGAGGAATCGAGACGCATGGGGTCGGATTTCAGTCTTGATTCAAAGTCAATGATTTTTCCGGCGGTTATGACTTGTGTCGCGGACTGGACATCGGTTATAACCTATGCAATAGTTAATATTTGCGTTAAGATACAAGAAACCGACAGAGAAAAGCGACTTCGTCAGGATTTCTGACGACTGCGATTTGGGCGCGTCAGTTTGAACTCGGGATTCATGTTATGTATTTAATTGTTTCATTATGAACACAAACATCACAAGTGGTGGAGTGGTTGAGCGCGTGTGTGTTAAGGCTTTGGAATCCTGGCTGACCCGGGTTCGAAACCCGGCTTCGACCTTTTATTTTTATTTCATTATTTTTAATACTTTTTCAAATGTCACTTTTATATTCTGATATGTTTATTAATTATGTATCGTTTAAAATTAATTTGTGCATTAAATACGCAACGAAATTTTTTAACTGATTGTTCGGTTAATAAACGGAGCGGGTTTGGTAAATCCGGTTTTTGCCGGATGTAAAGTATCCCCTACTTTTTAGAAATTTCGTCCCGAAATTTAAGTAGTGACATATTCGTCTAAAAAGGATGATGTTTAATTTAACAGTTACATACTTAGAAAAAGAGTAAGAGTTTAAATTTTTGTTTGAGGCGGTAACGTTCCTTGTAAGTGTTGAGTACCCTGCTACAGGAATCGCTTTTTCTTGCCTATGGTAAAAATTTTGATAAGCGGAGTTGATTCACTAAGTATGATTTCATGCGCAAGAGTTTTGATATGTTTGTGAAGATAAGGTTATATCCTAAAACAAAACTTCTAATACTACAACCTACATGGAACTTCTCATAACCGCCTGACAATGCCTCTGATCCTTTGGCAAGAATACTTATATATAGGAAGTACCAGCGGCGTATCCACCATATTCTTGTCAAATTTTCATTGGTTTTATCAGTAAGTTATGATTGGTTCTATGATGTGACTCTAGAACATAAATAAACACCACAACCAATGTCTGAGTCCTAATTCTCATAGTATACATGTTTGATTGATGACATAATCCCATTTCTTTAAATAATGAGATGATATAAATGCTAGATCAGTGAGTATAAAACGAACTTCAACCAAGAAATTACTAAATCCTACATGGAACTTCTCATAACCGCCTGACAATGCCTCTGATCCTTTAGCAAGAATACTTATATATAGGAAGTACCAGCGGCGTATCCACCATATTCTTGTCAAATTTTCATTGGTTTTATCAGTAAATTATGATTGGTTCTATGATATGACTCTAGAACA
Source organism: Scalesia atractyloides (assembly GCA_947069175.1). NCBI lineage: Eukaryota > Viridiplantae > Streptophyta > Magnoliopsida > Asterales > Asteraceae > Scalesia > Scalesia atractyloides. Next base: position 49,439,085 of record CAMTDV010000010.1, on the reverse strand, counting down.
TAAATAAACACAACAACCAATATCTGAGTCCAATGATGAGGTGATATGAATGTTAAATCAGTGAATGTAACACAAATTTCAACCAAGACAATACTAAATCCTACATGGAACTTCTCATAACCGTCTGATAATGCCTCTGATCCTTTGGCAAGAATACTTATATATAGGAAGTACCAGCGGCCTATCCACCATATTCTCGTCAAATTTTCATTGGTTATATCAGTAAGTTATGATTAGTCCTATGTGACTCTAAAACATAAACAAACACAACAACCAAAGCTTGAGTCTTAATTCTGATAGTATACATGTTTGAATGATGACAGTACCTCTCTCGTTTGTTATGATGGAGAGGTTAGTCGATGTAGAAAATGGAACACAATCCAATTTCTTTAAATAATGAGATGATATGAATGTTAAATCAGTGAGTATAACACAAACTTCAACCAAAACAATACTAAATCCTACATGGAACTTCTCATAACCGCCTGATAATGCCTCTGATCCTTTGGCAAGAATACTTATATATAGGAAGTACCAGCGGCGTATCCACCATATTCTTGTCAAATTTTCATTGGTTTTATCCGCAAGTTATGATTAGTTCTATGTGACTCTAATACATAAATAAACACAATCAACCAAAGCTTGAGTCTTAATTTTGATAGTATACATGTTTAAATGGTGACAGTACCTCTCTCGTTTGTTATGATGGAGAGGTTAGTCCTTGTGGAAGTGAGACATAGCTCAACTTCTTTAAATGATGAAATTGAAATACGTTGAAATGTATGATGAACAAACTTCGACCAAAACATTACTAAATCCTACATGGAACTTCTCATAACCGCCTGATAATGCCTCTGATCCTTTAACAAGAATACTTATATATAGGAAGTACCAGCGGCGTATCCACCATATTCTTGTCAAATTTTCATTGACTTTATCCGCAAGTTATGATTAGTTCTATGTGACTCTAAAACAACCACAACAACCAAAACTTGAGTCTTAATTCTGATAGTATACATGTCTGAATGATGACAATACCTCTCTCGTTTGTTATGATGGAGAGGTTAGTCTATTTAGAAATGGAACACAATCCAATTTCTTTAAATGATGAGATGTTATAAATGCTAAATCAGTGAGTACAAAACAAACTTCAATCGAGACAATACTAAATTCTACATGGAACTTCTCATAACCGCCAGATAATGCCTCTGATCCTTTGGCAAGAATACTTATATATAGGAAGTACCAGCGGCGTATCCACCATATTCTTGTCAAATTTTCATTGGCTTTATCCGTAAGTTGTGATTGGTTCTATGTGACTTTAAAACATAAACAAACTGAAATAATAATTCGCATTAAGATCCTTGGATAAGATTCCAATTTATAACTGGGATACGGGAAAATTGAGATAACATAAAGAAAACATAAAAACTAAGCGGTTGGAGTTGAATCTTGATTTTTGGTGAAAGGGACTAGTTGGGTGGTTTCGTTTGGGCCGTCATTATCTTCAACAGGATTGGCGTTGATGTTGAAAACTCTTCCTCTTGTTGGTGGCCTAGCGATTAGGTTTCCTTGATTTGCTTGGTTAACTGGGTTTGATTGAGCTTGAGCGTTTATGATGTTAACCAATCGAGAGCATGTGTTTCTAAAGTGGGTAGGGTCGCCACAATTAAAACAAGCTCGAACATAAGGTAACATGGGGTATTGGGGTTGTTGATAGGTTTGGATCATGTTTTGAGTAGGGGGAGAGATTTGGTTTTGAGAGGTGCGGCAAACCTTGCTCAAATGACCATAGCGTCCACAATTCGCACATAGTCGACAAGGTAAGGTAGACGGATGGTGATAAAAACAGGTGTTACATCGAGGGTGAGGTCCAAGGTATGGTTTCTTATTTGGGTAAGTTGAGTTGGGTGCTACTTGAGTGATTGGGATAGCTTGGATGGGTATGGCTTGTGAAATTGGTTGATTACGTTGGGTGACAGCGAAAAGTTGCCCATCTCGTTTTCTCTTAAAAATGGGTTGAGAAGGGGATTCGGTTTGGGTGGAGTTTGAAGTTTCAGTTGATGCTTTATCCTTCTTCTTCTCCTCCTTGAAGTCTTTATTCCGGATGCGGTTCTCGGTGAGCTCTGTAGCTAACTCCATTGCTGCTTCCAAAGTTGCAGGCGTGGTACTTATTACAGAGTCCTGAATCTTTGACGGAAGACCTCGAATGTAGTGCTCGATCAAACGGTAGAGGGGAGTGAATAAGTTGGGAACCATTTGATTTAACTCGAGGAATCTTGTATGTGGTGTTGTCTCCTTCCTTTTGCTTCAACGAATAGAACTCATCCTCTAATTTCTTGATTTCGCTCCTTGGGCAAAACCGTCTTGTCATGATTTCCTTCAACTCTTCCCATGTCAAAGTCATAGCATCTTCAACACCTCGTTTGGCCTTCTCTGTATTCCACCAAGTAAGTGCTATTCCAAATAAACGACCAGTAGCATATCACACTTTGCGATCATCGGGGCAATCGCAGTTTAGAAAAGTGTTTTCCATTTCTTCAAACCAATGGAGGAGAGCGGTGACACCTTCAGTCCCTTCGTATTTTGGAGGGTCGCAGGATTTGAAATGCTTGTAGGTGCATTTAGTGGTATTTGGGGTAGGGTTGATAACATTTTGATCTTCTTGGTTGACAGGATTAGCGGTAAGGGCTTGTTGGATTTGAACTACAATGTTGGGTATTAGGACAGCCATTTGTTGAGCAATTAGGGCAGCCATGCGCTCGCGGCTTTTTCCTGCTCTCATCTTCCTACGAGCGAGGCTAGACGACATCTACAAGGAATACATATCAAGAGTATGAGTTGGATGTTTTTGGGATCATGGGTTGTATTTAGGAATGAACATTCATAAAATAAATATAACATAATAAATCTACTACATCCATAGGATGTCTTGGGCTTTTGCTCGTAATTGGGCCTTGCATGCCGCCATACTTCACCTTCGTAGTCATGTGGGCCCCCATGAATACCGGGTTTTTCATATGGTTCTCATGTGTTAGCCTGGTTACGTACACTAAAACCCGGAGAAAATCGAGAAATATGTAACGTATGATATTCGGAATGTGTCCAGGTGTGGACACGGTGACACCTCAAAGTGGGGTTAGTTCGAACGATGTTTGGTGTGGCATGCTTTGGCCTAATAGGTCCTTCGTACTCTCATCGTTAGTCCCCAGGTAGGCAAACTGGTCCGTTATATTGGATTTATACGAATGCCAACCTAGACAGGACGTTCCGACTACCGGTACTTGTACCCTTACAGTTACTACATGCCCGTCGCAGAACTCACTTTGATGAGATTTGAAAAATGAAAAATGCGACAAAATCTTTGAATAACGAAAGTATGAAGATGATTTGAATATGCGAACATTGAAATATGTATGATGAATGTGTATGTAAGTATGTATGTTTGACTGTAAGTATAAACAAATATGAAACAAATAAATATCATAAGTTTGCATGTAACCACATAACCAATTAAAATCTAGTCAACTATAGTTTAGGCTCTAAGGGTCTAATAACCTATCCTATATCCCTATAGTCATGGCTCTGATACCAATCTGTCACACCCCGACCCGCAGCGAAAAAGGTGATCGGGGCATGATTGGGTTATCATCAAAGCTCATGACATTTATTATAACGTTTCATATTCATTATTACAATTTAAAGGGAAACATACAATCTTAATTTCATCATGTCCTAAACATCATTCTAGACTTCATTGTTTTCTTCTAAGGCATTTCCTATGTTTTCCTTGCTTCATCCTGTTCACCTGTATCATGTGTAAAAATGGTTTTTGGATCAACAAAAAGTTGGCGAGTGAATCCTATGAAAAACATTTGAACAAGTTTATTGCATTGATTATAAAATAAAGTGCACAACCACATATGAGTAAATATAGATGTAAACATATTCATAAAACACTTAATATCAGATAATGCACACACATACAATAATAAATTGTTTTGAGGCACGCGTTGCTCAACCCGTCTCTCACGAGGAACTGATGGGCCTAATGAATGAGTTTTGAGGCACGCGTTGTTCTACGAACTGATGGGCATAATGAATGATTTGCATACAAGCTTGACAATATGAAAGACATAACTACAAACAATATTTACACTCTAAGTTTAGATCACAATATGGTATGGCACAAGTTTAAATAAACGAGTTAATTTTAGTGACACATGACACACCCCAAAACGTGTAATTAAAAAGGGGAGTTGTAAGATTCACTCACATTGGGTGCGTTCGGTTGATGATGTTGAATGCGGGACGAAAGTTTGATTTAACCATGAGTGAAACTAACCTAGATAATAACATAATGGTTTGGTAAATAAGCGGATTTTATTAATCAACTTTAGTAGGATTATTGGATATATTTTTATGAGTTTAAGGCTATTTTCTAACTTTAAAAATGTTATTTTTAAGTATTTTTAATTGATTTTTAAATAAAATAAATAAATAAAAATAATAAAAAAATGTTGACTTTTTGACCGTTGACTTGTTGACCGTTGACCTGTTGACCGGTTTTATTGTGTAAATGTATGCGCCGGGCATGACTCGAACCCGAGACCTCCCGTTCGCGTGCACGCAGCTCTACCAACTGAGCTACGTGTCTAACCCGAAATATTTCTGTTTTCAATTATATTTATATACTAATTGAATTAATCCGAAAATCATTTATTTTAAAAACGATTTTAATGTCTCGCTCGGTGCTCGCCACAGGTCTCGAACCCGGGACCTGTGGGTTACCGTGCACACAGTCCACCGCTGGACTGTGTGTCTAACTTGGTAAATAATCTGGTTTTTATTATACTTAACATGGTTTTGAGAGTTAACCCGGTTCAGTTAAAAAGGCATTTTTATAACAAGAGAGTAAGGCTGGGACAAGAATCGAACGCGCGACGTATGTGAAATTGTTTGCACACAGTCCACCGCTGGACTGTGTGTCTAACCCTTAATTAAACTTATGTTATAACCTGCCTTCGTCTTCTTCGTTAACTTTACCCAGAAAAACAAAGTCCGAACGTTTCGACTGGTTTATGTCTAATTTGATTTTCAAACATTGATAGTAATTGAAAGGAAATGTATGGAGAGGGTTTGGGGGAAAGGAGGTACCGATCCGTGTCTTTCACAGAACTCCGGCAGAGGTCCGTCGGCTCCGATAGTGAACTTCGGCTGTTAGGATCAATTAATAGTTCTGCTCGATTAATTATGAAATTGAGGTACTTAAACAAGGATTGACAGGAGTTTGAAGGGTTATACCGATTCACAGTGCGATATCAGAAATTTCAGAGATTTTTCGGCGAAGGTTGAATATTCCGGCTATGTCGCCTGGGATGGATTCTGATGGTGGATTTGTGTTAGTAACAGTCTAATCAATTGATTGGAACAGAAAAAGTCGAAGGAATTACCGTGTGGATGTGAGTCTCGGTTTTCCGGCGACTTGCAGATATTCTCCGGCGAGTGAAAATACGTCGAGAATTTGTGTGATTTTGAGCGAAAGGGCTACCAGTGAGTTGTGGGTGGATTTATAGGGAGGAATCGAGACGCATGGGGTCGGATTTCAGTCTTGATTCAAAGTCAATGATTTTTCCGGCGGTTATGACTTGTGTCGCGGACTGGACATCGGTTATAACCGATGCAATAGTTAATATTTGTGTTAAGATACAAGAAACCGACAGAGAAAAGCGACTTCGTCGGGATTTCCGACGACTGCGATTTGGGCGCGTCAGTTTGAACTCGGGATTCATGTTATGTATTTAATTGTTTCATTATGAACACAAACATCACAAGTGGCGGAGTGGTTGAGCGCGTTTGTGTTAAGGCTTTGGAATCCTGGCTGACCCGGGTTCGAAACCCGGCTTCAGCCTTTTATTTTTATTTCATTATTTTTAATACTTTTTCAAATGTAACTTTTATATTCTAATATGTTTATTAATTATGTATCGTTTAAAATTAATTTGGGCATTAAATACGCAACGAAATTTTTTAACTGATTGTTCGGTTAATAAACGGAGCGGATTTGGTAAATCCGGTTTTTGCCGAATGTTACATTTTCTGGCTAGACGCGACAAGATTGAAAGCCCATTTGCTTTGACGAATCTTCTTCCGTCCGTCTACCCGCAAATTCCGATCGGATACTTCAGCCAAAAAGAATATCCCTACACCGGTTTTTCTGTTCTTATCATTGGCAGGAAGGATAGGGTCTTGATCTAACCTGATTGAAAATTGCTAACGCTATGAAGTTTACCACCATCAAAACGAACTAAATTGATCACTTGTCACTAACGTCAACGATACTCCCCATGACATCGCTGACCCGAACCATCGTTTGCTTTACTTTATATCAAATAAATTGAATCCTTATTTGATCGTTGTTTTTTCACCCTGTTAGACTCCGCCTTGATATGCCTCACGCAAATATCAACCCACCAATAAAGACTACAACCATCTGTTGTTACGTCCCTCGGTCGTCAAACGAATCCCTTAGCCTCATCGCTCCTTCGTTTCGAGAAGGGGGAGTAGCCCCTCGCGGGGCTGCTACGGTGATGTGAAACAACCGTGTTTGAAGAAAAAACGTAAAAGGTGTCGTTTTTTGGAGGGAGTTTTGGGGGCGGTTAAGTCACAGTTGATTCACTGTACGGATGATCTGTTCATGGTTTGATTGTGCGTATGGGTTTTTGGCAAGAAGCAGGCATGGTATGAAACCAATTACCAAGGTCAATGGTGAGGTTAAATGCATGTCACGTGGGATGTGTATATCCATATTAAAACATGGAATCATGTGATTATTTCAATAATGGTTTGCACGGGTTTTTAAATCTATTCAAGGGGAAGGTGAATGAGATTCTTTCGCAAGTGAGTTAATTCAAAGTAAATGGATCGTACCCAAAATTTGGTATTGGGTTAATTAAATTGATTTTTATAAGCACGGATTAAAAGTGCGCAAAGGCGATGGAAGCGTTGAGCAAGTTAAATCCTTATTTGATCGTCGTTTTTTTACCCTGTTAGATTCCGCCTTGATATGCCTCACGCAAATATCAACCTACCAACAAAGACTACAACCACCTGTTGTTACATCCCTCGGTCATCAAACGAATCCCTTAGCCTCATCGCTCCTTCGTTTTATCCGTGACACGCTCGTTGGTTAGTCCGCCACAAAAAATCAAAGTCCTCGTTGTGATTTTTCCCTTGACGAGAAAGAGTCTTCGACACAATAAAACACGATCAAGCAACCTGGGTTAAGCCTGCTCAGCGTCACTTGTTCGCCCCTGGACTATTGTGAACCGACTTGGAAATCTGCTGCCCAAACTTTATTCATCCAATGAATTAATTCCATGTAGCCTTTTAAAAGCCATGCATATGTGCGTGCACCCACAAGTCATGCATACCCAGCTTTGGTTCGATCACTATGTAAAAATTAAGTCAACTTATCCATATTAATTCCACCGACCTATTTTGATAGCAACTGTGAACTATCCACGGACTTCTGTGTGTAATTCCGTCCAAGAAGAACCAACACCCTTTTGCCGACTTGCGACTCTTTTTTTTCCTCTCTCTTTGTTAATCACCCCGGCGTTTTCCACCGTCGCAACCCCGCAAGGGGCGGCTCCCCTAACTCAAAAACGACTCTCAAAACCGCCAAGTAGCTAAGCTCTGATACCAATTGTTGGAAATCAGGCCCTTAAACGAACGCGCAAACACGATATTTGAACGAATTGTTCGACTCTTTTTTTATTATTATCAATGAAAGCACCATCTATTTATCCTAAACCTATTCTAGTCCTAACCCAACTAAAACTCTATTAATATAAATAAAATATTAACTAGATAAACCTATCTAATAAAATCCACAATTAACTCTACAGAGACTCAATAAATAATTCAGCATAATTATCTATAATCCGTCTTTATCTTTATCTCTTAATTCAAGACTAACTTCTTTAGGATTAGTATTTTTTAGTTTATCGCTAATCTATCTACACCACGAGTATTTGATATACATATTAAAAAAAGCTCGCCGAATTAACAACACCAAGAAGAGTGTTCAAGACGGTTACAGGAAATCAAAACCCTATTATATGATACAATGTTATTACTGTCAGGATTAAGGGCACACAATCAGACTTTGCAGGAAAAGGATCCAGAATCTGAGAATTACAAAAGCCTATTCTATGAAACAATGTTATTTCTGTCAGGATTAATGATGCATCGAAGATTCGAAGTATGAACAAGAAAACTACAAGATACATGGTTTGTAGTTTAGACACAAGACAATGGAAGGATATCAGGTATGTTGATCTTGCATGTAGAAAGCACATGACAGGAGATAAAGTGTTTTTTGTTTAATTTGATCCTATTGTGGAGAAGCAAGTAAGAGTCACAACAAATACCAAGTGGTCATTGGCCCAATGGTGTTGATGAATTCGCAAGTGGTGAGGGTTCAAACCCTATAGTGATTATTTTGGTGTAGGTCTGTTTAAAAAGCCCGTGGCTCGAGGCTCGTTCGAAGTTCGCTCGAAAAAAGTTCGAAAAAAGCTCGGCTCGAAGTCAGCTCGGTTTTAAACGAGCTGGCTCGGCTCGACTCGGTTTGTAAATGAGCCGAGCCCGAGCCAAGGTAGGTTCGGTTCGTGGCTCGCTCATTAGTTGGCTCGTTGGCTCGCTCGTTTAAATTAAACCCCAAATTATGTGTGTGAGTGTATGTTGGTATACATATATTATAATATATCTAAGCAATGTTGTTTAATTAGTAATATGGTTACTTTTTTATAGAAAGAAATATATTGTTAAGCTATACTTTTAATTATTAATATTGATTTAAAAGATATAAATTAAGGTAAGTAACAATAAATCTGTTCTTATTTATTTTATAGTTCGCCAAAAATTACTATTCTGTTTAAAAATTTCGTGGCTCGAGGCTCGCTCGAAGTTCGCTCAAAAAAAGTTTGAAAAAAGCTCGGCTCGAAGTGAGCTCGGTTTTAAATGAGCCGGCTCGGCTCAATTCGATTTTGAAACGAGCCGAGCCTGAGCCCACCCTGGTTCGGTTCGGCTCGGCTCGTTTACAGCCCTATTTTGGTGTATTTTAGTTGGTGTAGAATTAGAGAAGTGTGTGCTCCCATTTTAAAGAAAAGTAACAATACATCGCTTCTTGAAATCATTACTTGATCATCAAACATTCACTTGATGGGTCTGATTGATCCTTCTAATCTAATGGTAAAACCTTGTGAACGTAATAGGTTTGGGCCGCAAAGTACATTCTTATTAAACCTAAGTGCATAAAGCACCCTTGCAATTGTCAAAGAAAACCCTCAATATTGCGATCGACTTCCCCCACGTACACCTCTGATATACAAAAAAACATTTTTGTCGGTGAGTTCTACACCAAACGAATATCTTAATTTGTTTGAACAAAGAAAAACTACCAGAGAAGTGATGTTTGATGGCAAAATTTATATACCAAATATAGTTCCTAGATCCTTGCTAGTGCCAACAATCATGTACCCATGTAACTGATCTTTATTTGTGCCTAGCTCGTTCAATTTCATCTGGATTTCCGGTGTCCACGGTTTCTTTAATCAATGCAGATTGTCATCCATCACTATGAGTTTGCATTTCTGAATCAGATGCCCTCGTACCGGGCAGTAAAAATATCTTCGCTTGTTACTGTCCCTTCTTCTTTATATAAGAGTCTTCCATCTTGCAGTGATTCTTTCTTAGAGTGATTGATTGAGATTTTCCCATGAATCGTAACTGGTATGATTTAATACCGATTTGTTAGTATACAGACTCTTTGATCTCTCATTTCTTACTTGTATATCAAATGTAACTGTAGTAAAAGAGGACCTAGGTATGATCCAATCGAAAACAAATGAGAGCATGCAATGTAAGGTTTATTGATTTCTGAGTTTTGATATCAATTAATAACTTGGTGCCATAATTGTTGCAGACTTACTTACAGGTATAGGTTGATGATGGCGGGAAACTGACAACAGTTTTTCAAAATGCGTTTCTTATAACCGCCAAAATCGACTCCTAAGACTTGTACTAATATCGACCCAGACATGATTATATGTTTCTATAAATAACAATCAAATATTTAGTTTAGTTTATTAATAATGATCACAGACTAACAAATTTTGAATCAAACAAGGCCTAATATGGACTAAAGCAGGCATCTTAGAAGTTAAAAAAGAGGCAGCTATCATGTTTGTCTCACTAAGGAAATAATCTTCTTAGTGGAATTCTAAACACATTGTTACTCCCATGAATGTTGGTGACAATTTCAAATTGGAAGATGATGGAACACCAATGGATGGGCGCAAATTTAGAAATCTGGTACGTAGCTGGGACACTCGAATATGGTTATGGTATGAAAAGGTAATTAGAATAAAGATGCAAGGATACACCGATAGTGATTGGGCTAATTCATTTGAAGACCGCAAGAGCATTTCAGCGATTCTATTTTTTATTGGAACTCAAAAAATAGCAAGTGGTGCCACTATCCACAAGAGTTGAATATATTGTAGCTAATCCAACCAGTTTGCTACAAAAAAAATTTGATGGGGTTGGGATATGAGCAAAAGGAAGCAACTACCTCAAAATTTTGATAATACCAAAGGCTTCTCCGTGTTTCATATATTTCTCAATGATGAGATCGATACACAAAAGGCAAATAAATATGGAAGAGGAAAACATTAAAAAGGAATAAAGATAATGTATGGTTGTAAATGAGGATGGTCAAGGAGGGAATAAAGGAGTGAATCATGCGATGAAAATAAAATCTCAAAAATCCCCCTCAAGTTGGAGCATGTAAGTTTCGAATGCCCTTGTCGAGTAAAAATTTTAGTTGTTGAGAACCCAAGCCTTTGGTGCAGATATCTGTGATTTGCATCTTAGTGTCAATATGACAAGGTTGAACTTCTTGTCTTCAACTCTTTCCCACACAAAATAGCAATCCTTCTCTACATGTTTGGTGCATTCATGATAAACCAGATTATTGGCAATATGGCGAGCCGCTTGGTTGTCGCAAAAAAGAGGAGTGGGTTCAGTTAGGAACACATCAAGGTCCTTCAAAAGCCATAGCACCCGTAGAACCTCGCTTACGGTGGAGGCTATGGATTGGTATTCCGCTTTGGCGGAAGAAGGAGAGACAACAGATTGTTTCTTTGTCTTTCAGGATATGGGAGCTCAACCTAAAAGAAGCAAGTAACCGATACGAGATTTGCGGGTGTACGGCCATCCAAGCCAATCTGACTCACAATATATCGTGAGTTTGCAACCTCCATTTCGTGGGAGGAGAACTCGTTGTCTAGGAGTGGTTTTGAGATATCGTAAGACACGATGAGCTACGTCCAAGTGGGGTTGCCTCGGATCAGATACAAATTGGCTTAATATGTTAACTGAGTAAGCAATGTAGGGTCAAGTTGCTTGTAGGTAAAGCAATCTCCCTATCAATCACCGATATTGTCCGACATCAATCTTTGGTTCCTTTTCATGTCACACCCTACTCATAGCGGAAGCGCGAAGGTGTAATTATGATAAGTTTTCATAGAATTTGATAGTGTAAATATATGCATGATTAAAATCAACAAGGATGCCAATATATATATATTTCTTGAGTTGAAAATTCAAGAACATTGTTTTGTTCACAAATATAAACCAAGTATTCACAAAATGATCTTAGCAAAATATAGATTTCTAAGACCAGGCTTTCACACCTATATTCCGCACGAGGGCAGGATATATGAAGCAAACCCTTTAAAAGGCATCATTCTTGTAACTCTTGTCCTTGATCTCTAAACCAAGCAATGTTTCTTATTCCCCTTAAATACATGTTAAGAAAAATGTCAACAATAATGTCAGTGAGTTCACATATTTTGTTTTGTTACAAATGAATCTTAAAAACATTTGATAATCTTTGTATGAACAACTGGTATGCATAGTGTCAATGAAATTCGATGATCATTAATGTTTTGTAAGGACATTAATATGTCTCCATAAGCAAGTAACCAAACCTCGACAATCGTATCCGTCGTTACCAGGCCACTAAGTCCATTGTGATACCCCGACTTGTTGGACACAAAAGAACTCTTTAGGGTCTCACGGACCAAGAGTGGAGCATGCCTAGACTCCATATATCTATCCAATTGTTCCCCGTATGTGAATGTTGACTAATGATTATTGCTAGTGTACACGCTTGTGCGCACGTGATTTAGTTGATTTCACTCCATGACTATCATTGTGTAAAATGTATTCCCCTTCATATTTTCAAAAGTAAATACATTTAAAGGAGGGCAAACTTGTGTTTCGTACAAAGCTAGCGATCAATGTCCAATGTAATGTATCCGACCTACAAGTGTCCTAACTCATTAAGATACAAAGATCTAATCATTTGTTTCATGTACAAGGGTTTCACCATTCTTGTTAAGACTTAATGTTTTTTTTCGTTTCTAAAACATTTTTTTTTGTTTAGACACATTGATGGGTGATTATCCGGATGTTTATACATGTATAATATATACATATATGTAGGGCTAGGATTTAGAGAAAACGCTGAAAAGTGTGAAAACAGTGAGAACGGCCATCAACCTTTGGATCAAAACAATCAGTGGATTAGATTGGTGCGGTGACGTTTACATAAATAACGTAAACTTTATTACTTGAACGTGCCTCATTAAGGGTAAAAGGGTCTTTCTACACCTCTAAAACGCCACAATAATTATAAAACGCCTCATTAAGGTAAATTTATTTTCTCTAATTTATGCTTTGTTTGATATAAAACGCCACAAAATGAAAAAAAAACATAACGCCAAATATGGAAGATGGGATGCTTAGCAGCCATCAACAGATAAAAGGGGCTGACCAACACAGTAACTGAAGAGACGTATATTTTATTACTACCATTTTATAAAAAAAACCCGCCTAAACTACGCGCCAAAAGACTATTATATAAAAAAACATCTCAGTATCCATTTAGTCACAACCAAAAACACAAAAAAAGCATTATATCTCAGCAAACTATTCACTATTCACGCCCATGTTCTCTTGTCAAACTCCTCACTTAAAACGCCATGCTCTCTTGCAAAAAACATTCACTTAAAAACGTCGGGTTCTCTTTGTCACACTCATAAACTTTTGCTGAATGAGATGGACAAATCCTCTAGAAAACGGCTCTAGTGATGATGATCTCACATTGTAGCCTTGTACACAAGGAACGTTTGGATGAGAAGAAGAGATCTATGCCAGTGTAAATGCTATTTTGGACTCCGTTATTAAATGGTGTAGAGTGTGATGAGCTTGAAGATGATAGCATGTATAAACGCTATTTTGGACATCAGCGAGAAAGCCCACACACAAATCACCCCAATAATTGCATTGACAGTATACGGCATCGGTCTATCTTTCCAACATCCAAAAGAAAAAAACCCAACAAAACAACAATATGTCAAACTACGCGCCAAAAATGTCCTAAAAAGAGAGACGTCTCAGCACTTTTCGTTTATCACACAAAAAATAGAAACGCCATGATTCCTAAACACCACCCCGTATAAAAACACCAAAAAAGTTTTAAAAAATCAAAGATAACAAACAACTTCTCTTGGTTATTCAGTATTGTTTTCAATGAAGTTTTGGTGAATGTATTCTTAGGTGAGGGGAATGACTCAAAAAGCTTTTGTTAAATGAGATGGACAAATCTTCAAGAAAAAGAGACTGATGACAGCGATAGGTCATTTTGTGTATTTTTTTTCTTGATGAAAATTGGCATGTGGAGAAGGAGACCGACGCCAGTGCAAATGCTGTTTTGACTCTATGATGATAAAGAAGATTGAGAGCAAATAGCATCCACCCACACAACGTCGATCTACGTCTCCAAAACAACCACAACAAGCCACTTCAAAAACGACCATGAAAATCACGCGAAGCCAAAACGCGGTGATTTGGAACAAATATTAGATCCAGATTTTTAGAATGTAAAACGCCAAGTTGGAATACATATTTTTTCTGTAGTTTGTTATCTAATTCTTTTCTATGGAATGTAAAACGCCAAATCTATGATTTAATAAAAACGCCCAAGTTGGCAATAACGCCAGCCTACAAAAAAGACTAAGTTCTAAACAATGAAAACGCCTAATATTGATTCAAAGTTAAACTAAATTAAAACGCCATCTATTTAAACGGGACGGATCGTGACAATCGTGCCCCCATATATCATTTAGACTCCCTTGTCACGTGTTGGGCCAGGATCAGTTCTCACCGTTCTCACACTTCAAAACGTTTTCTCCGGATCCTGTTTCTATATATATATATACCCTTGTTTCTATCGTATAGCCCCTTGTATAAATCCGTGTCGACACACGATTGATCCAATTTGTAAAAATATATGTTTTTTTTTGTCAAAATATACTATGCTTATCTCGTGAAATATCGTTCCCCAAAGCGGTAGTTTGACCATAACCAAAAATATATTTATTCTTTAGTAAATATATTTTCTATGCTCGATTGGTTGCCAAAATAAAATCTTTAATATTATTCTTGTCTATTCGCCGAAAAACCCGTTCGTTGTCACGAACGTTTTGTTCATCGTTTGTGTGTACTATACTTACATATCTACACGTTTCCAATCATGGAGCACGTATCGGCTAGGTGCGTTTAAATCACGTATATACATACATATATATCCTTTAATGCTTAACCCCTAGCCTAGCATATTGTCGGTTTTCCGAAAAATATATTTTATTTAGATCTCTTATTTGGGACTTTTCATTTGGCGTGTATTAATGACTTTAAGTAAACTTATCTTTATATTAAATATGAATTCTAAAACAACCCTCACTTTGTGTTTGTTGATACAAACATTCATGTCTTTACATATTTATAAAAACATGTTAACTACGTTTGCCTTGCGTGAAGATGTGGTATACTCAATGTGTAAGGACTTGATTTAGTTCATTTCTACTACCAATGAGGATAATAACATCAAATTTAGGGGTTCATAGTAGATAGTAGGCTAAATCCCTTATAAAACATTTTACACAATATTTAAATCCCAATATTTGTGTTGTGGGTTTAAACTCGACTTTCCGGATCGGTTGCCTGACTGCTTTCTTCCAATATTGTTGAAACTATTGATGCCCTGAAGGGAGGGTCGTACTATATTATGGCATTAACACCCACATATTTGCTTTCTTCATAGAACGACTTTTGCTGGTTGTCATGCAAAATTGCTTGTGACAACCTTCCGAAGAGGCTATGGTTTGGTAACTTGACCCGTAGCCATTTCTCTCTTCGTATAATGATCGTTTGAAAAGTCCATAACTAAATAATTAATCTTATCATTAAGAGGGAGTCGAACCTAAGTGATTATTCTTGTTATTGTTTTCCAAAATCTTTTTTTTCTCTTTTTTAGTTTTATGCTTTTACAACTTTTTGGAAACAAAACTCTACTTTTCAGTTTGACTAGGCGTTGACCACATTCCGGTACTAAAAGTCGTTGTGTCCTTGGACGGTCTCTGTATCTTACCATCGCTACAGTACACCAACGCTGGGTGCATTATCCCAAACGTGTTGTAGTGAGTGATGTATCTTTTCGCATTTACAAATTTAAGAGTTGATTTTGTCTAAGACCAGTTAAAATTGATTTATATGTATATACACCTATGACATGTCAAGTTTTGGCGTCATTGCCGAGAGTACAAGGACCATATGAAGGTCTAGAGTCGGTGGCCTAGTCATTTCATATTATTCTTATTTTATTTTATTTACATAAACCTAAAGTATCATGACCTGTATCAAATTTGATCCTGGTAAATATAAATCATAGTGGTTCTCAAAACTTTTCTAAACTCTGTTGTCAAACACATTTGCCACATGACAATAAAAGAATTAAAATGAACCAGGAGGTAGGGGTGAACATAAAATCGAATTAACCGAACCGTAACCGAAATAACCGAAGGGTACGTTATTTATATTTTTTATAACCGTATGTTATGGTTCGGTTATGGTTATTATTATTTTCATAACCGCAAATAACCGAACCGAACCGAATATTTTAAACATGGCCGAATCCATAAGGCCTCAAGTTTTGAAGTTGGTGTTTGAGTGTTTAACCATGGCTCAATCCATATGTTTGAAATATTTAATTCTTTTAACCATGAGTCAACCTCATTGAATTTAAAACTCTAGCCACTTTGTATTCGTATGTATGCTTCCACATAACACGTGTTACTTTTGTTTTTGGAATTTAGTATGCATGTGGAAGTAAAATATAATTGATAATTCTACAAGCTTAACTTTGTATATTTATTTTTTGCGCATTAATTTTGCATAACCCACACATTTAAAACCTAACTTTAAAAATGATAAAATAACCGATCTATAACCGAACCGAAACCGCATTAACCACAGGTAACCGACTAACCGAAACCGCATTAACTGAAATCGAACGGTTATGATTTTTTTATAAATGAAGTGTGCGGTTATTTTTCGGTTATAAGCAATAACCAAACCGAACCGCACCATGCTCACACCTACTAGGAGGAGCATGAAATGTTAAAAGGAAAAGCCACCAAATTAACATAAGTGTGGGTTTAGTTAAGGACCATTAAATGTGGCGCTCCATGAAGACATTCAATGAGTAGCTAAATAAAATCTTGTATTTTAATCTTTTTATGGAGGTCTTGGTCCGTCTAGCGCAATTTTGACCCACATGTCACTAAAATTCTTATGGCTTAGTGACGCGACGACCCGTGATTAAAATGTCCACAGTGGTTATTATCTTTTCTTTTGAAAGAAGGATGGACCTCCACTTTTGCAGTTAAATTTTGTGTACGAAGTTTGGGGACCGACCACATGCCTTGGGATCACCAAATTTTTTTTTTTTTAAGGGTGACTTTCAATATTTACATGTACCATTAGTCACCAGGTTTCCATCAAGGATGGTTACCCATCAGCCTAGCATTCGCAGACGCGATGTTCTATCGGCCCCGGCTGCCGCTCTGACTGACCTTCGTCCAGAAACCATATTGCCCTCACACGAGAGCCTTGCTGGGGTAACAGCTGGGTAAAACCGGGTTGCCCTCCGAATCGAACCATACCTTGGTAGGAAATGATCCATCATTGGGACGTCCCGCACCTTTTACCCAAGCCAAAAGTCGAACCGGAGTTTCCAAGGAGAAACGAACCCAACTTACCCAACTGGGCTAGGGTGGGGATGGGATCACCAAATCTTTATAATGGAGTTTTTGTCTTTTTCTTTTACCCACATTGTACATATCGTCTTGTAGGCATGTGGGCACATTGGAAACAACATGCAATTTAAATGTGGGGAGGGAAATACTCAATGACTGAATCTTTGTTTTGTCCGTTTCAAACCTTACACAAAACTCTTTTGAAATTATTAAACACCCCAAAATTTTTCAAAAGTTATATAATTAAAATTAAAATATATTTTTAAATCCCGTCTTTTGTCGTTTTCTAAACATCACTTCATATGGCATTTTTTAAATTAAAATCAAAGTGGTTGATGTGAAATTAATAAAAAAAATATGGAAGGTGTAACAAGTAAAAACACATTTATTTATTTACAATTTTACACTTAACCCTTTCATACATTTCATGTGAGATTTTTGAGCCTTTACGAGTATTAGTTATTGCATCTTTAGCTGAATGTTTCCTGCACATTTACTTGACAAAGTAATGTATTCCAAACTGAAAAACTAAATATGCGTAAGCATATGATTGAGGCAATAGGATCTTTAAGTTTCTTATTAAATTTGTTCTTGTGGTTATACTCCCACCTATTATTTCAATCTATCCACTTAGTTTAAAAGACAGTTTACAATGTTTTACCCATTTATTTCAAAATGCAGTCTTTTAGAAAAACACTATCATGTGACTTTCATTTCATATATTTTCGAGTCCAAATTTGAGAATTTTGTTGTAGAAAAAGTAAAAAATGAGAAAAAGTGGGAAAAAATAGAAGAATGAAAAAAAAAAAGAATATTAGTATCTCGCTAGTAGAGCAATTTTGTGCTACAAACCCCTTATAGCTCGGTAGCTCCTACAGTTTCTAGTAATCAATCGCCTGTTAATATCTAACCGATGTAAAAGAAATCGATGTAAAAGGAATGGTTTGTAAGGATTGCAAATGAGAAACAAAAGTGAGCACAAATTGTGGATTTAGAGAAATTAGATTAGAGAATTAACCATTTAAACCTCTCTTGATCTTGACTCGAATGATTATTGGTTTTAATTAGTTACAAAAACTGTTTCATTTATTAGTTAAAAAAGCATGTGAGTGCTAAATGTTAATCTAATCCTGCAAAATCTAAGAATCATTGTTACATACACACACTAAAACCTAATCTCAAGCAAGTTGTAGTTATCTTCCTTTACCATTTAGGGTTCCTAGTTGGATTCGAGATTGATCAGCGAACATTGCGACTTATAAACTAATGAAGATAAACCATTTAGAAAACTTAACTAGTATCTGGATCCTTTTACTTAGATCCTTTCCGTAGGTAGCTTACAAATTTTACTAGTTATATCATTGATTTGTCTATTACTGGGCAAGGTTTCAATCCTCATATTATAAATGAATTTTATAACCTAAAGATAATATGTGTTGAATGTAACATACATAACTTCATAGAAAGATGGACAAGACCACACAAATCAGATCGGAAACCAATAATAACTTGAATTCCTTATCCAGATCTTGATTTTCTTATGTTTTAGCTAACCTTTGGCATATTCTTTACAAGCTGCAGGCGAACCAATTTCCAATTTCGGATCCAACAATAGTTTCACAAGTGCTACAAGGATTTATTCCTATGTTTAGCATGTTAGTGAAATATTTAAAATATCAAGAAATATATATCGTATATCCTGAATTATTTTAGTGAAATAGTTAAAATAGACAAGTGCTACAAGGATTTATTCCTATGTTTAGCATGTTAGTGAAATATTTAAAATATCAAGAAATATATCGTATATGGTGAATTATTTTAGTGAAATAGTTAAAATAGATATGGGATATTTTTCGTTACTCGCTTGGCGAGTTTTTACTAATTTTTTGATGGCTCTAGCCACATCGTAATATCATGGGCTTAGTTGTTAATAATTTCTTTAGTTAGTTTATTAATTGTGTTGAGCTTGGTTGTTATTAATTTGTCAATTATTTTTTATTAGGTTTTAATTAAAACATTTAAAAATATGAAAAGAATATGTAACCTTGACATTGATGATGATGATGATGATTGATGTTGGATCTCAACAAATTGCTACAAGAGATTGTTAATCGTCTCTATTTTATAACTCCTCACACTTATTCCCTGTCGTAACGCGTGGTAAGAAAAACCTAGTTTGTATAATATCACTTCTAATTATAAGTTTCATTTTTCTTTTAGTTGCATATAAAATCTAAGTTACATTTATGATGACAAAAAGAATTATTTACAATTGTATTATAAATAAAACTCAATATATTGAAATTAATATATCCTAATAACTAAAAAACAAAACACATCTTAATCACAACAATATCATAGTATATTCCATGTAAATGTTTGTGTAATAATATAGTATAAATGTATAATACATATTTCACTATAACTAAAATATAAGTTTAAATTTAAAATTATAGTTAATATATCAATATCAGTTAATATTTAAAACCTGATTTAAGTTATATGTTTATATACTATTATAGTATAATATATGTCACTATAACTCCTTTATTAAAGACTTTAAGGTTAAATATATTAAGTAAAATTTATCCTAACAGTTACTATAAACTACTATTTAAAACTTAGTTTAATCACATAAATATCATGGTATGTGTGTATTTCACTGTATATTCCATTGTAGTATAACTAGTAAATGGTTTCGCACGTTGCCACGGTGTTCTGAAATTTTTTTACGTCAAAATGTAGTTCAATTAAAAACGTACATAAAAATAAGCACGGATAGTATTATATTTGACCTGACTTGTTTCTAGAAAAAAATACGTCAAAACGTAGACCAACTAAAAAGATACATGATAATAAGTATAAAAACATATTATATTTGACCCGACACATTTCCGGGGAAAATTTTCGTCCAAATGTAAATCAGCTTGAATTTATACCTACATGTACATAAAAATAAACATATAAAACTCGATTGCATTTTTTTTAAAGTTAAGAGATTGCAAGTGTCAATGTTGAAAGTGAATAAGTAAGTTAAAACAATACAAAAAGACAAAATATAAGATTGTAAAGACAAAAAAAACCTCAAAGCACTATTCACCAAGGTTCATTGGGTCAGAATCGATTTGGTTCATTAAATATCCATATGGCACTAGCTCTGGGTATGGCAACCGAAAGATAAAACTCAAAAAATGAAATCGTGATATGTCTAAAAGGATATAAATAAGAAAATAGAAAAAAAGAATATCAATAACGATTCCAATAGTTCTAACACATGTACCGTTGTTTGGCCGGAATCGACGTGACACTGATATTGCTGTGAAGGTATCAATTCGATTCGTCACAATACGTACCGGTATATAGTATGTTGTCGACACCCATTCAACTTAATAATATAAAGTTAATTTATAATATCTAATATTTGTGTATATATATATGAGTAAATTGCACAAAACGTCCTTTAAGTTTCACCAATCTTGCTGGTTTCAGCCTTAATCTTTAAAAGTTGTCAAAACCAGCCTTTAAGATTAATTTTGTTGCAGGTTTCATCCTTTATCACTAACCCAGTTACAATTATCATGTTAAATGGCCTCACATGCATAGGATGTGAGGGTAAAACCGCCTTTTCATCTCTTTCTCTTTCCACTTTCTTCATCTTCAACCTCCAAAACCACACATTGTTGACAGCTATGTCGTTCCTTCCAACCCATAGAAATCACTTCAATGTCCGAAATCCCTTCAACCGGTGATGTTTTGCTGCCATTAATCCCCCCCCCCCCTTTACCACCTGATAAACCTCCTGATACTCTCTCAAGTTCGTATGATTATGGTAGTGTTAATTTGGAACCCCAAGGTGCTTGTTTTCCCCAGCCGCCACCCCATTTTGGGGAAGACGATCTTGTTCCCAGTGAAATGCCTTTCTTGTAAAACACGGGGTTTATCCCGATATTATTAATAAAATAATCCGGTGTTTTCCATTTTAAACGGTCCTGTTAAGATTTTCGCAGCCAAATAAATACCAATACCACGGGTTTTTGTCCCGCGGCTTCCGAACCGGCAAAACGGGTAGAGGGCCATGACTGTTTCTTCGGTAAAATACCCCCAATCACAGGGGTTTGTTCATGAGAGTATGGATTTGGAAGGAAATAACAGGGAGTTGGATACTACCCCTGCTGACCTGGAGGGTTCTGAGCAAGCGATGGATGTGGTGGGCGTTCAGCAGTCAGCCGCCTCTGCTGCCCAGTCAGTTAGTGAACAGGTAGGTGCTGTTGCAGGGGTCTCGTTTGACTCAGAGATGGAGGATGGTTTGGCGGGTAAATCAGGAGGTCTCATGGGGTTAGGCTTAGATGAACACGCTGCTGTTAATGCAGCTGAAGAAGCTGTGCAGAGTCAAAACCCAAAAATTGGAAGGAACGACATAGCTGTCAACAATGGAGGGTTGAAGATATGGTGGTTTTGGAGGTTGAAGATAAAGAAAGTGAAGAGAGAGAGATGAAAAGACGGTTTTAACCCTCACATGCTATGCATGTGAGGCCATTTAACATGGATTAGTAACTGGGTTAGTGATAAAGGATGAAACCTGCAACAAAATTAATCTTAAAGGTTGGTTTTGGCAACTTTTAAAGATTAAGGCTGAAACCAGCAAGATTGGTGAAACTTAAAGGACGTTTTGTGCAATTTACTCTATATATATATATATATATGTATATATATATATATATATATATATTAAAAGAGGTTATTTTGCTGAAAATTTTACATTTATATAGAAAGTAGATTTAATGTAGAAATTTCAATTATGAAAAAAGCAATATGTGTTGGTGCATATGTCTGTTGCCTTCGTCATTACACAAGAACGAGTCTGGAATAAACGAGAGTTTTTGAAGACCCAACAAGACAAAGTAGATATCTAAGAGGGAGTCTATTGGTGCATAACGTTTATATATTAGTCTTGTATTGAGTCTGTATAGGTTAGAGTTGAATAGGCTAGCAATACGGAGTAGTTATGTGAAATAGGGTCAAGTTCGCTTGAGAGTCTCTTGGATTGTCAAGTTCGGCCGAACTTGCTAAGGCAAGTTCGCCCGAACTCACTTCATACTCTAGCGAACTTTATCTCCTATAAATAGCTAGCATGTTGATCTCATTTGAAACAAGGGAGATATCGAATCCGGATCTCGAATGTATTGAACTTTAGATCAATGAAAACAACTATTAAACGAGTAATTCTTGTTATTTGGTTAACTTGTCATTAGTTTCCGCCTAATCGGACAATAGATAACAAATTTTGGTTCCCGTGCTAATCGTGGACGTTCCTACAAGTGGTATCAGAGCCTGGATACCTGAATTTATTGAAATCAAGACAAGAATCTCTCTATTTCATCTCCATTCTTCTATTTTTCTTAACTTTTGAACAAAAACGAAGAATTCACGGTCAAATTTTGTCCAATTTTGAATATGTCATGTTAAATGCACTCGTGGTAAACCCCTGAGAGTTTGGAGACTAAAATCAAACGAATTGGTGTCAAAATGTTGCAAAAACCATGTTTGATAAACTCATGTTCATCGAACTTGTTAGCCAAGTTCGACCGAACTTGAGGTAAAAACTCACTTTATGAGTGAATTTTTACCAAGTTCGCTCGAACTTGAAAAATTTTTGATAAAAATTTCGCTAAGTTCGCTCGAACTCAAGTGATTTTTGAAGAATTTGAGATAATTCACTCGAACTTACTAAGAATCCATTGATCTTTTATCAAGTTCGACCGAACTTGATAAAATTCAAGAAATCTTAGATAAGTTTACTCGAACTTGTAAGAGTTTTATAAATTCCAAACTTCAAGTTCGCTCGAACTTACAAGTTCTTTACAAAATTTATTCAACAAGTTCGACCGAGGTTGTTAAAAGAAAATTTTCAAATCAGTATTCACAAGTTCGACCGAACTTGTGAAAAATCTCTGAATTCTTCAATTCATATACAAGTTCGCCCGAACTTGTTTAAAAACTGAAATTTCTCATTCTCAACTACAAGTTCGACCGAACTTGTAGTAAATCTAACAATTTTCAAAGTTTATCGTATTTTCAGCGTACGTGTCTCGTTTTTCAAAATGGAAGATTTCCATAACGCGTTTGCAGCTGGAGTAGCACAAGCCTCAACGTCAAATTGAATTGCGGTTAATCAGATAAACCTCGATAATGAAATGGGAACTACTCAGAAACCGCCGAAATTGATGAGTATGGACGGGTTCGAGGGATGAAAAGAAAAGTTTGTTAATTGGATTCAAGTGAATCAATTCAACAGTTGGGTTGCGATTGAAGATGGTTATACATGGCCCAAAGACGAACGTGATCAAGATCTTCCACTGAACAAGTTTTCAGCGATTGACAAAGAGAAATATGTTGCTGAAAAGAAGATGATCAGCTTGATACAACAATTTGTCAAAGAAGATATCTTGATATTATTACCAGAATATGATACTTCTCAAGAATTATGGAATTCTCTTTGCGAAAAATTCAAAGGAAGTGATGAAATGATCAAAAGCAAAAAGGCTTTGATAAATAAAGAATTTGAGATCTTCACGATGATCAAAGGAGAGACAATGAAGCAAATGATTGATAGATATTGTCATCTCATGGTACAGATGCGAAGACATGATATCAAGAGAACTAACGAAGAGCAAATTGAGAAGCTGGCCGATGCACTTCCAGAAGGAGAATGGACAACGTATCTGATGATTTTAAAGAATAGTCCATCTTGGAGACATTTTAAGTTGTCATCTTTCATTGACAAACTTGAAGGTCATGAAATGGAATTGATGAAAATTGCAAAATCTGAAAACACTAATGTTGTTCAGGATGTCGGAGTTTATTATAAAGGTGGTGTTCCAGATACTCCGATTCAAAGTCCAAAGATCCAAACGGCATTTAGTGGAAACATGAATACATCAGATCAGTCGTCACAAAATCAGTATTCTCCAAACACTGGTTATTCATATGTTGGTTCAAATTCTTCTTCTCAAAGTCAATCTCATCAGACAAGCCAATCCACTTCTAATTCACATGTTTTCCAATGCAACATAGCAGTTGATTTAAAGAATGTGTTTCCTGAAAAAGTTGCGAAACAGCACATAGCACTTCTTGCTACAGTTCTGGAATCGTATGAAAGTCTTGTTGCTGGAAAGATCGAAAATCCTGAAATGACAGCTGAGGATTACGATCAGGTAGATGAGGAAGAGTTGGAACTGATGGACATCAAATGGTCCTTAGCATCGATTATCCGGAGAGTTTCAAAGTTTGTATTACTCACTGGAAGGGATGTTGGTAACTCAAGCAATAAACTTGGTTTCGACAAAACGAAAGTTACTTGTTTCAGATGTCGATAAAAAGGGCACTTCAAACGTGAATGCCATAACCAGAAGCTAGTGGAAACCAAAACCCTTTTGGAACCGGTAATGAATATTACAAGAAAGCGCTGCAATACAAATCATATCCGAATAGAACACAAGTTGAAGTTGAAGATAAACCTACAAAAAAAGCCGAACAAGCTCTTGTTGCTAATCATGAAGACGATGGTTTCGATTAGAACAAATACATCGGAAAGAAGACTGGTGTTGCTATGATGGCAGAGGTTGTGAATGAATCTGAGACATCAATGCTACTATCGAAAATGCTATTTAAGAAGCATTAATACAGAGAGCTGAGGAAGAAGCTGTCCTGGTGGATGCAGTTCTGGAAAGATACATGCAACAAACAGAGGAAGAAGGAATAGCTTACTTTGAGATGCAAAAACAAGAAGAGTGAAAGCAAAAGCCGAAAAAGTAAAAGCAGAGGTAAACATGTCTGAAAAGGAAGTTGTGAAAGTTGTGGAGGTTGAAAAACCTTGCACAAAGTGCGTAAGTCCTTGTGAACCCTGTCTGGATAAAGTCAAAGTCATAAGAGAATTGACCGAACATAACGAAAACTTTCGTTATGATTACAGAACCATAAAAGAAGCTAATGACAAAATATCAGGCAAATATAAACATGTTGAAAGAGCTAACCGTGAACTCAATGCTAATGTCACCATGCTAAATACCACAATTATTGAAAAACAAAAGGCAATTAACATGTACATTAATACAATTGCTGAGACAAAGCATGAGTTTCACGAAATGAAGATTGAAACAGAAAGAGTCAGACAATTACTAAAAAGTTACACCACAAACGTATATGTCATTGATCACATTCTTCCTACGATCAAGTCGCAGATAATGTTGATAACTCAAAGCGTAAAGTTTTCGGAAATGTTCCTCCACCATTTCTTGCAAGTTACTGTTGCAGGAAAGATGATGATATTGAAAAGACATTTAATCTTTTACTTCTTTCAGAAAAGAAAGTTAAATTGCCTGAGAACATTGACGTAGACTTTACAAAATCAAATGATGACAATGAATCGGTGGTAAAAGATGTGGTAAAAAATGTTTTGGGAAATGATTCTGATGACAACAGTTTTAAAAGCACCAACTCGAGTTCAAACAGTTCTGGTTCACAATCTGAAAGTGACGATACATCATCAGAAAATGATCTAAGTGATGATCCTAACGTTGTCATGTACAAGGTTAAGGAATCTGATAGATTATATTTCAATGATAGCTTTCCGATTCAGAATGTGAAAGAAGATCAAATCGATAAACTGTTTAAACTTGTGGAAGTTTCATCAGATGATCTCGAGAAAAATGAAAAGAAGTTTTATTCTAAACCAAAACGAAATTTTAACAATTACCGTAGAAACGGTGGTGATTTTCCTGAGAACAGGATAGCAGGTTTAGGTTTGGAAGAAGCTGAAAATGAACCGAAGAAGAATCAGAAGTCAACGTTCCAGAAATACAAAGGTAAGAACATAAAGTTTGTGTACGGAACGAACATGGTTCGAGAAGAAAGCTTGATCGGTAAGAAGTCAAACGATGATTTCAAGAAAGAAAAGGAACTTCGGGACAAGGCTAAGTCGCAAGTGGAGTAAAATCCAATAGTGGACAGGTTCATGACACTCGGACTTGTTTCAAATGCAATGAAGTTGGTCACATTGCTCGCAAGTGTCCGAAGTCTAAGCATGTGTATCTCCGAAGAAAAGAAGTTTCAAAGGGGGTAAAACAAAAGCAATCTGATAATGGTCAAATCAGAATTTTAAAAAGAAATGTTGATTTAAAAGAAATGAACGAAATGTTGAATCCAATCTTGTAATAAAACCTAAAAATGAATCAAAATTTGAAAATTCAGTTTTTCAAAAAGGAGAGACTTCAAAGTCAAACATTGATTCTAGATTTTATATCATGAAAGCTAGAGTTAATTCTCAAGCATGGATTGCTAAAAAGAAATCACCTGAAAAAATGAAGGTTGTTTGTGATAAAACCGAAAATGTCAAATCAATCAAGAAAGATAAAAGTAAAGTTGATTGTGAGTTTGAAGTTTGTGATGTTTAATATGTTTATCAAATAGCATACGAAAATGATTACGAAGAGGTGTATGAGGAGTTATATCCAAAACCCAAGACCAAGAAGGCTTGGGTTGGATTTTTTTAACTAAATCCTTTCATGTGCAGGAGTTTCAAGATCCAGCTTATCAAAGATGATTCGGGATTGAGGAGCTTCATAATATTTAACTTATCTATAAGGTTAAAAACTTTGTCATTTTGAGGGGGAGTAGTTAAGAAGAAAATTTTTAAAAAACAATCAAAATTATGAAAATCCACACCGTTGAACAGAAAAACTAATTTCAAAGTTTTTACAAGTTCAAACTGCTTTTACAAGTGGTAAATGAGTTTAATGATTGTTTGTTAAACAATTGCATATACAGGATTGAGAAAAAGGATCGGATAACAAGGTCACGGGATCCACATTGGTTGGTTATATTTTTCAAATAGAATTTGTTAAATATCTAAAATCCAAAAAGATATTTTTGATTTTAGGGGGAGTAAGAAAATTTTAAAAATTGTTGAAAAATCCAAAACATATGAAAAAGTTGAAAATTCAAAAACATTGAAAAAACTCAAAAAGTACAAAAACATGAAAAAGACAAAAAGAATTTGTTGTCAAAAAAGGAAATGATAGTACATCAGTGGACTATCACAGTATGCTAAAGAAATGTAAAGTTTAAAAGTGATAAACGAGTCTTACTGTGGATGTGTCGATAGGCTTTACACGTTCAGTAGATTGTTTCTGGGATATCAACTAAATTTTACAACTGCTTAATCTTGTGGATTAACACATCTTGGATATATGGACTTAGTACTCCGAAATTTCGATTGAAGGGTTGCCTGATTCTGAGATACGAGGTCTTTATAGATAGTTGGTATCTGGGGTATTATACAAGTTCTTCTGATTTTGCGAAAGCAATAGCCTGGAACTTCTATAATGCTTTTGCTAAAAACCCCAAAATAGCATGCAAACTTGAAAAAATCGAAAGATCTAATCATTTGCAATACTGAAAAGATTCCTTAAGTGGAACACTCCTGAAAGACGAGCCTTCATCTCTTTGTCGGTACGGTAGTACTAACCTGAGCTCTCAAGGCCTCGCATAACCCAAATACAGATATCAATTACGCTATATTCACCTGTAAGATGAAATCTAGAGAATCTGGATTCGGGAGTATATTCAAGAGGTGGGAACCATAGTTAAGTCAAGTTTCATAATTCTTACCAAATATATCTTGGAACAATTGAGAAATGTGATGAAGTTTAAGTGGACAAACATATCGACAATCTAGGTAAACAAGTTTAGAACTTAAAGTCTCAAAAAGGTCTATGGTACTGGTGATATGTCTCACACAAACTGATATGATCCTTAGACACGAATTCACAAAAAGATGTCTGTAAATATGTTTGTATATAGTTTACTTTACTTGTTAAAAGTTCTGTAATACTTTACTTACTTTTTAAATTCAAAAAGATTTTCAACGAGCCAATGTTGGAGAACGGATCATCGAAGTCTGGTAAGAAAAAGTT